>CM054061.1:195396021-196596021 GCA_028641055.1 Alopecurus myosuroides
CAACAACAACAACAACAACAACAACAACAACAACAACAACAACAACAACAACAACAACAACAACAACAACAACAACAACAACAACAACAACAACAACAACAACAACAACAACAACAACAACAACAACAACAACAACAACAACAACAACAACAACAACAACAACAACAACAACAACAACAACAACAACAACAACAACAACAACAACAACAACAACAACAACAACAACAACAACAACAACAACAACAACAACAACAACAACAACAACAACAACAACAACAACAACAACAACAACAACAACAACAACAACAACAACAACAACAACAACAACAACAACAACAACAACAACAACAACAACAACAACAACAACAACAACAACAACAACAACAACAACAACAACAACAACAACAACAACAACAACAACAACAACAACAACAACAACAACAACAACAACAACAACAACAACAACAACAACAACAACAACAACAACAACAACAACAACAACAACAACAACAACAACAACAACAACAACAACAACAACAACAACAACAACAACAACAACAACAACAACAACAACAACAACAACAACAACAACAACAACAACAACAACAACAACAACAACAACAACAACAACAACAACAACAACAACAACAACAACAACAACAACAACAACAACAACAACAACAACAACAACAACAACAACAACAACAACAACAACAACAACAACAACAACAACAACAACAACAACAACAACAACAACAACAACAACAACAACAACAACAACAACAACAACAACAACAACAACAACAACAACAACAACAACAACAACAACAACAACAACAACAACAACAACAACAACAACAACAACAACAACAACAACAACAACAACAACAACAACAACAACAACAACAACAACAACAACAACAACAACAACAACAACAACAACAACAACAACAACAACAACAACAACAACAACGACGACAACAACAACAACAACAACGGCAACAATGGTGGTGGAGACCGCAACCAGTACCAGGAGCACCATGAGAGCTACATGATATTCACCACCGAGCCAGACGACAAGCATTCGCTGCACAGGCGTGCGATGGAGGTAAATGCAGTGATCCCGGCTGTGCCTCACTACCTGCACTGGTGCGACCAAGAGATTACTTGGTCCAGAGCTGATCATCCCAAGGTGATGCCCAATCCGGGTACCTATGCTCTGGTGGTGGATCCCACTTTCTTGGGAACCCGGAAGAATGTCACGTTCAGCAAGGTGCTGATCGATAACGGCAGCAACATCAACATCATGTACCGGGATACACTGGAGAAGCTCGGCCTCGCCGAGAACATGCTGCTACCCAGCAGGACTACTTTCCATGGCATTGTGCCGGGAGTATCTTGTGCTCCAATCGGCCGCATCTGGGTTGATGTCCTATTCGGCACCAGGGAGAACTGCCGCACCGAGTGCCTGCAGTTTGAAGTAGTTGATCTTCACAGCCCGTACCATGCTCTACTCGGTAGGCCTGCCCTCAGCAAGTTCATGGCCTCAACCCATGCAGCCTACCTGAAGATGAAGCTACCTGGTCCCAATGGTGTCATCACCATCTCGGGTGATTACAAACGTTCCTTGGAATGCGCATCTGCTAGTTCTCAGCTGGCGGAGTGCATGGTCATTGCTGCTGAGAAGAAGAAGATACACGAGGTGGTTGCAATGGCTCAAGCAGCGCAGGGTGGTGCGCCTGCCATGCCGGGTTCCTAGTACGGAACTGCTTTCCAGGCGTCCCAGGAGACAAAGAAGGTCCAGGTTGATCCTGAGTTCCCAGACAGTGTTGCCATCATTAGCGCTGGGTTGGGAGAGAAATAGGAAAGCGAGCTCATCCACTTCCTCCGTGAGAATCGGGATGTCTTTGCATGGTCCAATGAGGATTTGCCGAGCGTCCTGAGGGAGTTGGTTGAGCACTCGCTGCATGTGCGGCATGACGCCAAACCAGTGAAGCAGGATATGCGCCGCTTTGGTGATGAGAGGAGGAAAGCCATCGGTGATCAGATCACCAAGTTGCTGATAAGCGGATTTATCATGGAGGTACTGCATCCGGATTGGCTGGCCAACCCAGTTATGGTTGAGAAGAAGAAGGAGGACCCCAAGGCCGATACTGCATGGCGCATGTGCGTGGACTACACCGACCTGAACAAGGCCTGCCCCAAGGATCCATTCCCGCTACCCCGCATAGATCAGGTGATTGATTCCACGGCCGGGTGTGAACTTTTGTCTTTCATTGATGCCTACTCTGGTTTCCATCAGATAGCTCTCAACCCGGATGATCAAATAAAAACTGCCTTTACTACTCCGTACGGGGCTTATTGCTATCGTGTCATGTGCTTTGGGTTGCGGAATGCTGGGGCTACCTATCAGAGATGCATGCAGAGATGCTTGCATGATCAAATTGGCAAGAAAGTGCAGGTGTACGTAGATGACATTGTCATCAAAACGAATAAAACACATACTCTGCTTAGCGATCTTGAGGAAACCTTTGCAAACTTGCGCAAATACAGGATGAAGTTGAATCCGACTAAATGCACCTTTGGCGTCCCGGCTGGCAAGTTACTCGGCTTCTTGGTATCCAGTCGGGGCATTGAAGCCAATCCTTCAAAGATAAAAGCTATAGAGAGCATGTCTTTGCCGAGATCACTGAAGGATGTGCAGAAGTTCACCGGATGCCTGGCTTCTCTGAGCCGCATCCTGGGCAGAATGGGCGAGAAGGCCTTGCCTCTTTACCAACTCATGAAGAAGAGTGACAAGTTTGTCTGGACACCACAGGATGATGTGGCATTCAAGGAGCTGAAGACCATGCTGGGTAGCGCTCCCATCCTGGCTAGCCCGCTACCCAAAGAGCCAATGCTGCTCTATATTGCAGCAACCAACCGGGTAGTCAGTGTGGTGATAGTGGTGGAAAGAGAAGAGGAAGGCAAGACTGTGCAACGGCCAGTGTACTATCTCAGCGAGGTGCTATCCAGCTCCAAGCAGAACTACCCGCACTACTAGAAGATGACCTACGGCGTGTACCTGGACGCCAAGAAGCTGAAGCATTATTTCCAAGAGCATCCCATCACGGTGGTGAGTAATGCTCCCATCTCGGAGATCATGGGAAACAAGGAAGCAAGCGGCCGGGTAGCCAAGTGGGCAATCGAGCTAGCCGCGTACACTCCTCTGTACGCGAGAAGAGAAGCAATCAAGTCACAAACTCTGGCAGATTTCCTGGTGGATTGGGCCGAGATGCAGTACGAGCCTCCCTTGCCGGAAACCAATTACTGGAAGATGCATTTTGATGGCTCCAAAGTGAAGGAAGGCCTTGGTGCTGGTGTAGTGCTTACGTCACCCAAGCGAGATCAAATCAAATACGTGTTGCGGATTCATTTCAAGGCATCTAACAATGTGGCCGAGTATGAGGCCGTGGTACACGGCCTGAAGGTATCCAAGGAAATTGGGGTGCAGCGCATCGTATGTTATGGCGACTCAGATTTGGTGGTGCAGCAGGTATCCGGCACCTGGGATGCTTTGGATGCCAACATGGCATCATACCGGTTTTTGGTGCAAACCATGACTGGCTTCTTTGAAGGGTGTGAGTTCCATCATATACACCAAGCTGAAAATGATGCAGCTGATGAGCTGTCCAAGTTGGGGTCTTCTCGGCAGTTCATCCCGGCTGGGATTGCCTTGGAGCATTTGAGAAAGCCATCCATCAAGCTATCCCCCAACTCGGAATCTATCTTTGTTCCTTCTCTACCAGGAGAGGAATATGTTCCAATGGAGATTGATTGGGAAGCTGCAAAAGAGAACCCGGGGACTGTCGTCTCCAACCCGGGGACTGGCACCTGCAACCCGGGGACTGCTCCGTTCAACCCGGGGACTGTCGCATTCATCGAAGGGGTCCTTTCCGAGTACTCGGGGACTCGGGGATTCGCCCCCAACTCAGAAGAGGTCTTGGTAGCTGATCCAATGGAAGTGGACGAACCAGTGTTTCCCACACGGGAGACACCGAGTTGGGCTCTGCCCATATTATCCTTTCTAACGGATGGCACATTGCCAAGTGACGAGGTCACAGCCAGGCAGATACAGAGAAGATCCAAGGGCTACACTATCCTCAACAAGGTACTACATAGAAGGAGTCCTACTGGCGTGCTGCAACGCTGCGTCGAGCCGGAAGAAGGAGAAGAAATTCTTGTGGAGATACACCAGGGGGAATGCGGGCATCACACCTCTTCTCGGGCTTTGGTCAACAAGGCTTTCTGGCATGGTTTCTTTTGGCTCACTGCCTTGAAGCAAGCTGAAGATATAGTGAGAAAGTACAACGGGTGCTAGAGATTTGCAAGTAAGATTCATGTGCCAGCTTCCGAGTTGAAGACCATTCCCATTACTTGGCCATTTGCAGTTTGGTGTTTGGATATGGTGGGGCCTTTCAAGCCAGCTAGAGGCAACATGACTCACATCTTGGTCATGGTTGACAAGTTCACCAAGTGGATTGAGGTCAAGCCTATTCGGAAGTGTGATGAAGTCACAGCTGTGAGTTTCCTGAAGGATGTGATCCTGAGATACGGCTACCCGCACAGCATCATCACTGCTAATGGCACAAACTTTGCTGAGGGCGCTTTCGCAAGATTCTGCAAAGAGAAGCAGATCCGGCTAGATGTTGCATCTGTTGCGCATTCGGCCTCCAATGGGCAAGTTGAGAGAGCAAATGGCATGGTGCTATCCGGCATAAAGCCAAGGATGATGGAGCCATTACAGCGAACCCCTGGTTGTTGGCTGGACGAGTTGCCGGTGGTGTTGTGGAGTCTAAGGACTACCCCTAACCGATCAACCGGATACACACCATTCTTCCTGGTATATGGAGCTGAGGCCGTGTTGCCCACTGACCTAGAGCACGACTCGCCCCGAGTAACCCTCTACACCGAGGCGGAGGCGAGAGAAGCTAGAGAAAATGACGTTAACCTGCTAGAAGAAGCAAGAGAGTTAACTCTGTCACGTTCAGCTGTCTATCAGCAAAACATGAGGCGTTATCACAGCCGGAAAGTAAACCCAAGGGTTTTCCGAGAAGGAGACATGGTCCTTAGGCTCGTGCAGCACACGGCCTAGATGCACAAGTTGTCCCCTCCGTGGGAAGGGCCTTTCATTGTCAGCAAGGCTCTGCACAATGATGCCTACTATCTAGTTGACGCACAGGCACCCCAGAAGAACAGGCCGGATAGAGCTGGAGAGGAATCTAAGCGCCCCTGGAATGTACTACTCCGCCGTTTTCATTCATGAGCAGAAAGTTGTATGTATCTCCTCAACCGAGTTAAAATTCTAGTAGGCACTCCGAATTCAAACTCGGGGACTGCCCTTGTCCAAATTTGTTCTGTGTTGTTCTACTCTTTTTACCTTTGTCTAATCGGTTGCTCTACTTAGAATTTCATAAGCATATCTAGTAATGTGTTTAAACCCAAGGGCCAACTCTTTGAATCTGCTGTTGTCCGTAACCCGGCTTCATGGCAAGCAAGAGAACAAGCCAAAGGTCAATGAGCACACGAAAAATTGCTAAGGAGAAGAGAGGTGTAGCAACCGAGTAGGGTGTTCTTTTCTGTTTCTGTTATATCTTTTCGGCTAAGTGGTGGGCAGCGTTACCATGCATTTCTCTAAGTGGCTAAGTATTTGAAACTCAAACTCGGAAATCTTGTGACTCGACTACCAAAAAAGCCACAAGTGGCAGGTAAGAGCTGAGACAAAGAGAATGAGTGGATAAAAAATACAACTCCAGGACTCGCATAGAAACGCAACCCGGCATTGAGCCAGAGTTGCTAAACTGTTAACTGAATTAAAAACTAAGTAGCAAAGGACATAATTGTACATATTACATATGCACCCGGCATCCCGGGGATCTGATAAAAGTTTGGAGATAAGATTTGCAGGAATCACACAATGGTAGAAGCAGTGTTATCCGCGTCGGTGTTGGAAGAGGCAGCTTGATCGGAAGTTGTTGTAGCCATAGAGATGGGATCCGTTGCAGAGTCGGAGGCTAGGGAGTAAAGACCATCAGTAGCAGCAGCAGTCGCGCCCAACTCGGGAGCTAGGTCTTGGATCACCATCTCGGTGGTGATGGTGGCCTCCTGCGCGGCGGACTGCGGCGGCTTGGCCTCTGGGTTGGCTACCAACTCGGAGTCCTCGACGTTGCCTTCCTGCTCGTTCCCCTCCGTCCCCTTGGCCTTCTTCTGCTTGGATCCCTCCTCCTCGGCACCCTCCGCGAAGTCGGCCAAGTCTTCATCAGTAATGCTATCTGCATCTTCATCCTCGTCATCATTATCTTCGCCAACATCCGTATCGGGCTCGGTGGGGCCGTCGATGAAGACGCCGGTGCAGGCGTAGGAGGCGAGCTCATAAGCCACCTCTTTTCCGCGAGCAACACAATCCGGATCTTCGGTCCACTTGGAGTCTTCTCGGCGCGTACTAATCCTTTGGAGATCCAAGTTCTCATACCAGGACAAGACAAAGTGCAGCAGCTCGTCAGCTCCTGCCCGAGCTGCGGAGGCACGCCATTTCTTGAGCTCCACCTTGACCTCATCCAGGTGATCAGCAATCTCGCGGAAGGTTTCTGGGACGTCCTTCTCGGGCCAGAATAACTTATGCAACTTGATACCGGTGGACACCATAGAGGTGCCCAGGCCCTTGAGGGATCGGATTTGTGTCTTGATGTTGAGGAGATGGTCATTGATGCTGGAGGTGTTGTCGATGTTCAGACCAGAGGCAGCCCTAGCCTATCTTGCTTTGTCCAAAGCGGGCACGCCAGTGGAAAGGAGTTCCGGGAAGATATCTTCATAAGGAACTAAGTTGAGTCAGAAACAGAGACCGAGAAGAAGTAAACCCGGGAAGAAGAAGGCAAAGAAGAAAAAGACAAGAGAAGAAGGGGGTAGCAGCAACTCACATTCCATTTCTACCAGCAGTTGCCCCAGCTTGACCTTCCAGTCCTCTGATTCTTGGAGATATTTGTCATGGACGTGGCGCGAGTCATTGATCTGAACCTCGAGGGCTCGGTTCCTGTCCTTGAGCATGCTGATTTCCAGCTCAAGTGCTCGCTTCTCAGCTTTGGCTGTCGCCTCAAACTCCTGCTTCTCGCGGACTTGGTTGATTGCGGTTTGGAGCGCGTATGTAAGATCGACCTGGAGTTTCTCCATCTCTGTCTTTTCGGTCGTGCGCTCCTTCTCAATCTCCGCTTCCCGGGCCTGAATTTGCTTTAGTACTTCAGCGGGTGTGAGGCAATCCAGATGCTGCTCCCGGAACTTCTTGTATTCTTCTGCGGGTAGAAGAGCGTTATCAGCAGAGTAGCCAAAGGAGAGAGGACAAATACAGAGAAGAGAAATGATTGTTCACCTTCCAGAGAAGTGATTTTGCTTTGTGCAGAGGCAGCGAAGACCTCGCAGTCTTGGTGCCTTTCCACCAGAGCCTTGAGCTCGCCTGCAGAGAAGACAGCAATTGAGCAAAAAGGAAATAACGGGCGTAAGTAAAAAAGGCATAAACCGAGATGCTAAAAGCTTACTCTCTATTTCGGAAAGCTTGAGGGTGCGCTCCAGGGCTTGCTCCTCCATAGCATCCTTGTATTTCTTCTCGGCCTCCAGGATTTAGTTCCGCTCCCTGGCTTGGCGGTGGTTCCAGAGAAGCTGACGGAAAATCTGTGTCCTTTTCTGGACGCTATTCTGCAGAGTAGAAAGGAAAACATGAGTATTGGGAGATTTGGCCCGAGTAAATGTCAACTCGGTTGAGTCTTCACCTACTCGGCCCGAATCTCGGGGACTGGGGGAATGACTAAGAAGAGAAGAGAAGAGAAAGAAGAAATCAGTAACTCGGAAAATGCAAAAAAGAGAGAGACACCTTACCACATAACTTTGCTTGATATCCTCGGCGTTCTTGCGCATGACAAACAGTTTTCTGGCCAAGGTGCAACAAGGACTGGCGACCGTCATGCCAACAGAGCCAATGTCGGCCTTGTTCCAATCCGTTCGATAGTGGTCGAGTTTCCCCAACTCGGTACCATCCCAGGCAGTGTTGTCGAGCACCTTGCTGTCCCAGGCCTTCCCGATGTGTGCTACTCGGTCCAGGATGGCCAAAAGGCCTTCTTCGGGAAGCTCCTCCTCGTCTTTGCCACGAGAAGAAAGTTCTACCATGGATTCCTTCTTTCCTTTGGACTTGGAGGTTCCCACAGCTTGGTGCGCTTTGAGAGCGACTTGTCGTTTCTCCTCCTTGACACCTGGATTTGATGGCGCTGCGACAGATCTACCCAGTATTCAGGATACTTGCGCTGCACGCTGGCGCCAGCACCAGCACTCGACTTCTCGGCAGGGCCAGAGGTGACCCCGGAGGCAACCAGGTTGGCGCTTGGGGTGAGTGTCAGCTGGGTGCTCTTGACTGGCTTCTTGGACGGCTCGCCATGCGGCTTGGAAGGCTGTGGCGCCTGCCCAACCTGTGAGGCAGCGCGTTTCGGCTGCGTGCGGGTTGCCTTAGCTCCAGTCTTGATGGTCTTCTTGGTGCTTGGTGCGGGAGTTGGCTGAGGAGGTGGTGGCACTTGTTGAACTGGCGGAGATGGTTGCTGAGTTGGTGGAGGAACTGAGGCGCGGGGTGGAGTCGCCTGCTGAGTTGGCGGCACAGGTGGCCGGCTACTCGGTGCATCGTCCGGCTGCACTTGGTCTTGGCGGGCTGACTCCACCACATCGTCTTCTACCCGCTGCTCCGCAGCGGGATCGTTCCTTTCGGCGAGGTTATCTTCTACCCGCGGCTCGGCCGCGGGGTCATGCTGCTCTTCAGCGTTGTCTTACGCTGATGTTCTGCAGCAGGCTCTGGATGCTCCAGGGCGGCGTCTCCTTGCTGTTGCTCGGCAGCTCGCTCAATGTTCTCCTCAGCTGATGCAGCTGGGGGAGTTGGCGGCATCTCGGTGTTGGCAGCATCCTGGGCAGCTTGCTGCGCTTCAGGTTGCTGTTGTTCGATGACTTGGTCGGTGTCGTCCCCGGCGCCATCATTCTCGGTGCCGAGATCTTGTTCTTCATCAACAGGGGAGGACGCACGCGTCCTACCCTGCGGTTCCTGGTCTTCCTCTTCATCCGAGAGATTTACGAGCTGATCTGGGGGCATGGGATTTGTCTTCCTCTTGGGACGAGGTGCGGCAGTGGCATCAGCGTCGAGAGGCGCGCTGGAAGAAGAAGTAGGATCAGAAAGAAAACAGAAAAAGGGAGAAGGGAAAAACACAACAGAAAACGGCGATAAGTCAAGGTCTACTCGGAGAACACTTACCCCTTGCTGGTGGGGACCTTCCTCTTACGGGAAGCGACGGCTTTGTTCGTTGGGATCTTCTTGGTCCTCTTGGGAGGAGGTGCCTGGGCACCGCTGCCAACCCTCTTCCGAGTAGTGGGAGCAGCCATGGACACAGGAACCGCGTCCACGGGATCCTGCAGCTCTTCCACCTTAGTCTCCTCTGCAGAGAAGAGGGGAGAATTCAGAATAAGCAAAAAAGAAGGGAAGCACAGCAAACTGCAAGTAAACAGAAAGGTGAACCAAGTCACCTTCGTCGTCTTCGGACCAATCCCGAATAGAGGCATCTGCTCGGGACTTACCGGGTTGATTGGCGTGAGGGATGCACAAGGTGTCTTGAGTGTCGTATGCCTTGGCGTCATCCTCAGTCCTGTCGTCGTGCTAGTTGGACTCGAAGATCTCACTGTCCTCTTCTCTCTGGCGGTCGATGTGCTGTTGGTACAAGCAAGCGCTGTGAGTTATGTTCTCGGATAAGAAGTTCTACTCGGGATAGCGTGCAAACACTAAGCACATAAAGCTAAGTGGTTCTGCTCGGGATAGCGTGCAAACACTAAGCACATAAAGCTAAGTGGTTCTACTCGGGATAGCATGCAAATACAAAGCATATAAAGTTAAGAGGAGTCCTACTCGGTGTCAAGTACAAATCATAAGGGTGCAGAGAAGAGCACTAACCTGAGGGATCTTCTTGGTGCGGCTATACGGCATGAAGCCGTATGCCCAGGTGTCAGTGAGCGCGGTCTGCATGATAGACCTGGCCCAGATGGCCACCTCAGCCTTGCTGAGCTCAAAGGTTGTTGTCCTGGTGCAGTCCCGAGGACCTCCCATGTAGCACATCTTGTGTGGTCGCTCCTGGAGTGGGGGTACTCGGCGAGAGATCCAACATGCGATTGGATCATCCTGAAGGAGCCCTTCCGAGATCAACTCGGTCAGGCGTCTCTCGACCTGAAGGACGTCTGGGACGGTCTTCTTTGGATCGTAGCCCCAGTGCTGCCCGGTGGGCAGCGCGTTCTTGAACTTGGGGAGACCTATCCGGTCTTCGATGGGCTTGCCCTTCTCGGCAGGCACGTTCTTCACGTAGAGGAATCCGCGCTGCCACTTGCGCACGGTTTCCAATCCGAGCACCCGCGGGTGGTGCCCGGTCTTGCGCTGCAACATCATTGCGCTACCCGTCTGGGTCATCGCGCGAGGGGCGTCAGTGTTACCCGGATCGGGAACACTTTGCTTGCGAAGAAAGAAGTATCTAGCCCATGTGTGGACGGTTGGGTAGACGCCCCGGAAGGCCTCGCACACGGTGGCGTGTATGGCGAGCATGACGATAGCATTCAGGGGAAGATGGTGCGGCTCGAGGCCGAAGTGGTTGAGGAAATCGGAAAGGAATTTTGAGATGGCAAGGCCGAAGCCGCGTTTGAAGTGAGAAAGGAAGACAACATACTTGTCCTTCTCAGGTTCCGGGACGAGTTCGGTGCCAGGATGCCGGCAAACCACGTCGGGAGGAACCCGGCGGGTGTTCACCAGACACTGGCAGTCCTCGGTGATGACGTCCGAGCCCTCCCATCCGGCTCGGGCGGAAGCCGCCTCGTCTCCGTGCGGAGCCATGGAAGGGAGGTTGCTGGTGGAAAGGAAAAGCTCGTGGAGATTGAGGATGGCGGCGACGACGCGCCGGGATGCTTGCTCTCAGATCTCACAGAGGCGGCGCAGCGAGTGCTTGCGGTGGCGCTGTGCTCGACGGCGGCGACAGAGGAATTGGGAATGCGAGATTGGGAAAGGCAGGCAGGAAAGAGAAGAAGTGGGCAGCGCGAGGGTATTTATATCTCCCCGCGCGCTGCAGTTACTACTGGATCAATCGTGGGCATTGATCGTGCGGCGTGGGTTAACTGCCCGTTAGAAACGCACACAGCGCGAAACGCGCGCGTAATGGGCGCAGTTAATCCCACGTTCCAGATCGTGGGCTCTCGAGTACCTGTGCGACATGACCTAACGGGTTGTGGGCCTTGGTTGCAGTGAAGGGCGCGTGGCCTGCTGTGTCCCTGGCTCCGAGGCGTCGGGGGTACGTGGGCTTGACACGTGCCCAGTAGCGACACGAGAAGATGGAGTTGGTCTGATCCAGCGGGATCGCGTTCGAAATTTCACTAAGTCATTTTACTCGGCCGCGCAGTAGAGAGAGTGCTCTACTCGGCTACAAGAAAGTTTCTTTTGTGAGCACAATTGGGGAAATTTAAGAAGGAGTCCTTGGTCCAAGTGGAGGTGCAACTCGGCATTACTACGTCAAGAAGACAAGTTGGTTTAAGCTAGCAGGGCCCCGTGAACAAGTTCACCAGACTCTACCAGCTTCGGGGACTAATGTCGGGGGGCTACCCCCGAGTAGGGGTAAGGCAAGTGGTAAAAGCGAAGATCAGAGTACTGTTGACCGGGTTGGTGGCTACCCGGGTACCCTCTATACGGTCATAAGTACTGAAGGCCAAGAGAAGATATTAAGGAAGATTGGATTTGTCCGAATAGAGAAGTTGTGGTCCGAGTAGATGGATTGCGTTCCTACTCGGGCCAGAAGTCAATGGAGCCATTCTGACAAGAACCTGCGTATCCTGTAGCCGTACAGGCGTGCGGTTCAACTTACGGAGCGCGTGATTATCCGCGCTACGACGTGGCTACAGTGAGGTAGGCGCCTGTCAAGTCCTGTCACTGACAGAGGGGACAGGACATGTCTAGGGGCCTACTCTATATGACTGACAGGGTGGACAGGTCTCATCTGCCGAACGGCGCGGCGACTTCCCGCACCCGCGTCAGCGAGAAGCCGGAGGCGTGCGCTGTCCTGCAGTAGGCGTGTCCCATCAAGTTGTACCTTATAGTCTTTGTTTATTCGGTTGCGCACAAGTATATAAGGTGCCCTGCCTCCTCCTGCGCGAGGGACGTTGCTCCAGATTGCATTTATTACAAGGACCAGCATTAGAGCGAGAGAGAACAGCCGAGTGGCTACTCGGCTAAGAGGCAAACTTGTACGGTGGCTACTCGGAGATTATACACACAGAGAGATAGGCAGGAGTATGGGTGTTACCTCCACACGAGGGCCCCGAACCTGGGTTGTCGGATATATACCAACTAGGGGTATATCAGATGGTAGTCTAAAGTGCCGGATTACCAGGGTGGCCTAAATGGTAATGGGCTACGATCCATTGGGCGGCCCGGTAATCTGACGCACGGAAGCCGGATTCTAGAAGAACCCGGATCACGGCCCACGTGATACGGCTTGGAGTAGAGGGCGGTTTCCTTACTTTCCAAGTTAACTCATACCGTAGTCTTCTAGGTTTCCTTCTCTGTATGCCCTAACCCGTCTATTATATAAAGCCGGACGGGAGATAAGATAGATAGACAAGAAGAAAAAGGCTAACTCACCGAGAGGTTGATCCTTGACGAGCAGCTAATAGAACCTCACATTGTACTCTGTATTCCCAGGCTTTAGTCCTGAATAGTGAGATTGCAGGAGTAGGAACGCCGCATTACTGCGTCGTACCGAACCTGGGTAAAACCCTGTGTCTTTGATCATCGTACAATCACATACCCCCAGGTCTCTGTCGGTAGTCTCATGGCACCCCCGTCTATGAAATCTACTATGATGTCTCGACAGTTGGCGCCCACCGTGGGGCCAGCGACGTCAGGCGTTATGTTCCGATCGGGGATACACGGCTGATGGATGTAAAATGCATACATGAACTTTGCATGTTATTACTTGTTTTTCCTACATATTAGCAACTTATATTCATGTTTTATAATAATTTGGGGGATTTTCTGAACAATCCCCCTTCTTTTGGTTCTAACCCTGTTTTTCCAGAAAACGTACTTTTTAGTGTTTCAGACTTTCCGGGAGCTTCGGGACTCCAAAAAGGGCAAGGCCAAAGAGCACGGTTCAGAATTTTCGAGACGAAGACCATGGGCCAAAGTAGAGGGCCAAAAGGCCAACCAGGTGGAAAAGAGGACCCTCCACGCGGCCAGATTCCTTGGCCGCGTGTGGGGCCCCCTTTTTGCCCCCGTGGCTCCGATGTCGTCGATCTTTCTTCTCCCGAGTGTCTCGTGACCTAAAAACGACTATATAAAGGGTTCCCTGGCCTTTTTGAGAAGGAGGCGGCGCCGAGAGACGAAACCACAAAACAGAGAGACATAAGGCTGCCGCCGGAGAAGATCGGAGGGGGGAAACGCCACCGGGATCACCCCCGGAGGGCTCCACCCCCTCTGGCGTGTTCATCATCAACATCTACAGCAAGATCAGCTCCATCTCTCCACTGTAATCTCTTGGAAAACACGATGTATGATGCAATACTATATTCCCTTGATGTATTGTGTCTCCCCGTCTATGTTTGAGTAGTGAATTGTTCTTGGCAATGGTGAAATAGTTCGTTGATTGGTTGCATACAAGTTTCTTATCTTCTATGATTGTCTTTATGTACAATATATGAGTGCACGCATATGTTGGGGAATGCATGTAAGGTGATCACCGGTAGCATAATGGAGTGGTGGTGACTTGGGAGTGACAGTAACCTGAGACCGAGCCACAAAGTTAAGTTATTGGGGGATATATATAGGGGACCTTAGAACGTAAGGCTATGGTGGGACTTTATGTCTTAATCAATCTTGTGCAGTCATTTACTTGGCCACATGATCCATCATAAGGGGTTGTAGATCATTTACTTGACTATACCTATTCATGGCTCCTTCCTAGAAGAAACAACTAAGACTAAAACATGTGCTTCACTAATTGTGACAACCACACGAACGAAACACATATTGCTAGAACACTTGCTCCCTTGAGATACTTGAGATATTTGCTGCTTGCTACTTTAGAAACTTGCTTTAGAAACTTGCTTTAGGATTACTTGCATTTTAAACTTGCTTCACTAGTTACTAGACAAACCACACTCCACGTCACTTGCTTTTAATTAGTTAGTTCCTTTTAGTCAAGCTTATTGCTTTGCATAAACAGCCATATAAGAGGGTTATAGGGCTTTAGAGAATAGATAGCTTACCTTCAGCTCCTCGTGGGTTCGACACTCAAATACTTATCGAAAGGTACTACAATTGATCTCCTGCACTTGGGAGTCATCAAGCACTTTTATGGCGCCGTTTCCGGGGAGCGTTGTGCTAAGCTTTTATTCTTGTTTGCATTGCATACTAACATATAAACCTAAAACACAAAAAAAAATTATAAAATGGAAAACAACCAAACAGTTTTAGAACTGTATAATATCTACCTTGAATTAGGACGTGAAGTGTTTGAGGAGAAATTGAAAAATTATTTGCACAACAATCATATTTGTGGCAGTACTAATTCTTTGAACACCTTTATTGCTAAGGAAAATCTTGAGCTTGGGGGAGTTTTTCTTGATGAATATGATATTTTTAGTCCCCCTACTATTGAGGATAAAAAGGATATACTTGCTGATTCTATGGAAAGTTTTAAGCTTGGGGAAGTTGGTTTTGATGAGTATGATATTTCTAGTTCCCCAAGCTTGGAGGAGAAAATTCACTTTGATGATACTATGCCTCCTATATATGATGATTGCAATGAAAATTATGAATGTTTAACTCCCACTATCACTAATGAGGATTTTACTTATGTGGAGAGTAGTGATTCTTTTATGCATGTGGCTCATGATAAGAATGTTTTATGTGATATTCATATTGTTGAATCTATTCATGATGCTACTGAAAATTATTATGAGAGAGGGAAACATGGTTACACATATTTCAACAATAACGGCCTCGTGGCGGCGGGCACCGCGTGCTGTGGCACTACGTACGGCCCGAAGGGACGACGCAGCGGCAGCGCACCGCTAGTGAACCGCTGGAACAGCTCGGGGTGACGGCGGGGACGGTGTGATGCAGCGCTACGGCCCGGAGGAGCGACGTAGCGGCGACGCGCGGGGTGATGCAGCCGAGGTGAGAACCACGGTGCAGCGGCGCTACGGCCCGATGGGGCGACGCAGCGGCAGCCCGTTTGCTCGATCGGTGATAGACGCACACTCAGGGACGGTCTTCACGGGAACCTGCGGAGGCGCACGCAGACGACTGTACGGGTCGGCCGCGCAGCCTGGATGGAACGGATCGCGGGCGGGCGGGTGATCAATCCGCTTGCTCGCGAGGTGGAGGATGCGCCACTCAGCACGATGATGATGACGTAAGGCTGGGTGGTGGAGGCTGAGCGGCGAACGCAACGTCGTGCCTGAGCGGACAAGGCAGCTCCGTGCGTGAGGCAGCCACGGTGAAGGCGGGGTAGTAGAGGAGTCCCGATCGGAGCAGGGGCGATGACGACCGACACAAAGCAACGGGCGGGTAGACGCGCGGAAGGCGGCCGTTAAGGCCGCCGCATCACGCGAGGCCGCCGAGGAGGCAAAGAGGCCACATGGACAATGGCCGTTACGGCCGCCGCGTGGCGTGTGACTCCGCCGTGTCGGTGAAGAGGCCGGTAGTCGCGCCGGTGTCGGTGTAGAGGCGCGTGAGGGTCGACGGTGGCGGCGGGCGACGCAAACCGATCTTGAATCGGAAAACCAAAAAAGAAAACGCTGGCCAAGCGACTGGCGGAGAGAAAGACGCTCTAGGGCAGCCGATCCACGGGACCGGCGGACGAACCCTAGGTACGGGCGGCGCGGCCCCCGGCGACGATCATAGATCCGTCCCGGGGGCGGCGCGAGGCGGAAGCGGCGGCGGCTAGGGTTAGATCGTGTTTAGGCTGATACCATGTAGAAGGATGAGATTGGCGGAATATGTTGGATGTATTATTGAGACTCATGAGCGAGTATATATTGGGGTACAAACTTGGAGGGCAAAAAGCCTCGTAGAGATAGAGTAGGAGATGGATTACAAATCCTAGACTACCAAAGATACGTACACCTAATATATCTCTAACACCCTTATTTATGCTGAAAGTATTGAAGTTGCACTTGATCTACCTTTCTATGCTTGCTATTATGTGCTTCTTTTATTTGTTTCATTACAAAATGCCAATGCATAGGAAATGGGTTAGACTTAAAAATAAATTGTTTAATATTTTTTGGTGTGTTCCTTATGCTTTAATTTCCTATTCGGTTTGAGCACACATTTATGTCTTTACAAGATGTAGAATGCCTTTACCTACTGCTATGTATCATTTAGTTTAAGATTTTCATTTTATAAAAAAATTGGGAAAGTAAATGAGAAGGATGAGTAATGGAGAAGTTGGGGTCGACCTTGAACATGTGTTGTTCATGCCAATGAAACCATTGCAAAGTCTCTATCATTAAAACTTTTTCCAAAGATAAAAACAATAAAAATATTAGTTCACTACTGTAACATCACATTTCTGTCTTATTTCTCATCTTAAATGGCAAGAATAATCTTATATGAGAGATAGGATTAAACAATAGTAATTAGTTGTCAAGAAAACAGATTCCTGAACTTCACTGCGAAAAATGTTTAAAATCACAGAAGTGGAATTTTGACCTGGTAATTTACGACAGCAATATTTAGTTATCAATACATATTTCATTAGTTTTAAGTTTTCTGATTTGAGCAACTTAAGTGCCTCTAAAAATTCACTCTTTACGGGTTGTTCAGTTTTTGGCAGATTATGTCTTTATTTTGCATTGCTCTCATTACTTGTGTTTTGTGTGGTTCTTTTGATCAAGGAGCAATGCAAAACTATAGTAAAAGTATTTAATGTTTAGAATCAACTCATGATGTGTCTTTGCTGTACCTATGTGGATTTTATTTATGGAGGCACTAACCCCTCTAATCAAGTTTTATGTTGAGATTTGTGTAAGAAGAATTTTTCAGGAGGAAGAGTTGAGTGAGATGAACAAAGATCAAGAGGGACAACCAATCAAGCTTGGGGATGTACCCCTGGTCTCACCCTACATGTATCAAATAAGTACAAGAATCCAATCTTGGGGATGCCGAGCCACCTCACTCCAACCATCATGATGTTAAGTAAGTAAAGCCTAGCTATATGGCTATAAAGAAAGCGCTTTACGGGAGGCAACCCGGTTGTTTTTGTTTGGATTTTCCTAGTGTCCTCTTGCTGTCTCAAGAGATTAGTTTTTTTTTAATTTGGAGTTTTCAATAAAGAGTCAAGTCAAACTCATTTGGACTTATAAGTTGCTATCCTAGTGCATGAAATTTCTGTTTCAGCACGAGTCTTCTTACCCTATGATTTTAAGTTTTTTATTGGTATGTCGGATTGAGCTAATTTTTTAGTATGTTCTGCAACTTTTCGTCCTCTATAAGCACAAAAATTGGCTTAATTTTTTGACGAGTCTAGCTTAGGGAAAAACGTTCGTTTTTCTGGTGTTGCTTTTCTGGACAGATTCTGCCTTCTTTTGTTTTATGCACTCTTTGGGCTTGGGAATCGAATTTCCATGATTCTTTCAAGCAAGAGAGTGAACATACAACATAATTAACCTTATTGTATAATTACTGGAGCATTTTATTTTGAATTTTGCACAGAAAGCATGTGATTTGTTTGTCCTTGCTAATCTCACCCCACAGAAAAAGAATGGGAGAAACATGTTTTGTGAAGTTTTTTCACAGGGAATAGAGGAGCTGCGCCTCAAGACATCCAAGAATGGTGAAAGCCATAAGATTGGGGATGTGATGAACACCCCACTGGATCTACACTCTTTTGGTTAGCACACGTCTACTTTCTGTTTTTCTAAGCAAAGCATTTATCGTAGAGACTTGAAGCGTCTAGTTTTTGTTTTTATTTTGATAAGCCCACACCCATCATTTTATATGAGATTGAGCTACTGGATTTTGGGGTTGGAATGTATTGGATGCTAGTATTATGACTTGGAATAGGGATGCCATGGTTGATTTTGAAGATCTACATATGTTTGCATGATTTATAGGCTTTTTATGTGTAGAAATTTGCAATAATGTTGTCTTGAGCTATCTCTTATTCATGTCCTTGATGTTAATTGCTGGTTTATTTAGTTTGTCATGAAATGAGTAGTTCTATGGACATATGCATGCATAGTAGCTGGTCAACTATCTCCCTCTTGCTAGCCAAAAATTTAAAAATTCCAACAAGTAAAAACTTGTTTCCAACACTTCTTAGCCAAGTATTTCCAGTGAGTCCACCATATCCTCCCATTAGCTTCATTGCTATTCCGAGTATGTTCACCATGTTATTGTGTTATTTATGTTCTAAATTAAGATATTCACTTTATTAATTGTCATGGGTTGAACTTGGGATAGGACTCTCACGAACTTTTGAAGGCACACTTTACTTTTTATGCATCTAATAAACATGACCCAATAATGGGAGCCACAAGTTTTGCGTTTGACAAGTGTGTGGTTGGGAGCTAGCTATAAACGTGTATCACCGGAAAGCTTTCAACATTGCACAAAAATTTACATTTGGTTTATATCATGTACTTTTGTTTTTGGACTCCTGCCATGCCGAAATGAAATAGAGGAATAGTAAGTTTTGATGAGTAAGTATCTATATGACTAGAGAAACGCATTGGGCCGCTAACCCAAGCCATGCTTTATCATGGTGGAAATTTACTTACAGCTTGAGTGACTCTACAACACATCCTACAATAAAATAAGAAGCTATGCATAATAGTGAATGAAAATAAAAAGGATGATGAGTCTACTCCGTTTGTTTGTCTTGTCATTGTGACATGGGCTTGTTTCCATGTCATGGGGCAAGAGGTACCTCTTTGCGGTTCTCTATGATGTCATTAATACTTATTATGATTGTACAAATCTTATTAGGAATCTTAAGTTTAGTAATCATGGAGTAGGTTTTCACACTCACGGGGCATGAGGCTTTCAACCACCTTGTCATTCACATTACTTCAACATTCACCATTTAAGATGCTAGTGATAAAGGGGCAATGAGAGTCCTAGATCAATGGATACCACATTTCAATTAGTAATTTTAGTTGAATAATTTAGAGGCTAAATAAGACTTGATCATGTGTTACCTCTACTCAATTTTCTCCAAAGTTTCCACCATATTTTCTATTTTCCATTATGCTATTCTTTGACCAATATAGGATTTTATTTTTCATTTTGTGTATGCATTTGGTCCATAGTGCTTTTATTTCATTATACACTTCGTGAGCTTTCATGAAGCATCTTTGCTTGCATATTTTATATTTCTTACAACATGAATTGTATATTTCTACTCATTTCTAGTATTAATCATTTGATTATATGTAGCATGAATAATCCTCGATATCCCATGATTGTTTCAATATGCAAAGTCCATGTTAGTTTTATCACCTTCATACTCGAGGACGAGCATGGGTTAAGCTTGGGGATGTTGATGCATGTAAAATGCATACATGAACTTTGCATGTTATTACTTGTTTTTCCTACATATTAGCAACTTATATTCATGTTTTATAATGATTTGGGGGATTTTCTAAACAATCCCCCTTCTTTTGGTTCTAACCCTGTTTTTCCAAAAAAAAACGTATTTTTTAGTGTTTCAGACTTTCCGGGAGCTTCGGGACTCCAAAAAGGGCAAGGCCAAAGAGCACGGTTCAGAATTTTCGAGACGAAGACCATGGGCCAAAGTAGAGGGCCAAAAGGCCAACCAGGTGGAAAAGAGGACCCTCCACGCGGCCAGATTCCTTGGCCGCGTGTGGGCCCCTTTTTGCCCCCGTGGCTCCGATGCCGTCAATCTTTCTTCTCCCGAGTGTCTCATGACCTAAAAACGACTATATAAAGGGTCCCCTGGCCTTTTCGAGAAGGAGGCGGTGCCGAGAGACGAAACCATGAAACAGAGAGACAGAAGGCTGCTGCCGGAGAAGATCGGAGGGGGGAAACGCCGCCGGGATCACCCCCGGAGGGCTCCACCCCCTTCTGGCGTGTTCATCATCAACATCTACAGCAAGATCAGCTCCATCTCTCCACTGTAATCTCTTGGCAAACACGATGTATGATGCAACACTATATTCCCTTGATGTATTGTGTCTCCCCATCTATGTTTGAGTAGTGAATTGTTCTTGGCAATGGTGAAATAGTTCGTTGATTGGTTGCATACGAGTTTGTTATCTTCTATGATTGTCTTTATGTACAATATATGAGTGCACGCATATGTTGGGGAATGCATGTAAGGTGATCACCGGTAGCATAATGGAGTGGTGGTGACTTGGGAGTGACAGTAACCTGAGACCGAGCCACAAAGTTAAGTTATTGGGGGATATATATAGGGGACCTTAGAACGTAAGGCTATGGTGGGACTTTATGTCTTAATCAATCTTGTGCAGTCATTTACTTGGCCACATGATCCATCATAAGGGGTTGTAGATCATTTACTTGACTATACCTATTCATGGCTCCTTCCTAGAAGAAACAACTAAGACTAAAACATGTGGTTCACTAATTGTGACAACCACACGAACGAAACACCTATTGCTAGAACACTTGCTCCCTTGAGATACTTGAGATATTTGCTGCTTGCTACTTTAGAAACTTGCTTTAGGATTACTTGCATTTTAAACTTGCTTCACTAGTTACTAGACAAACCACACTCCACGTCACTTGCTTTTAATTAGTTAGTTCCTTTTAGTCAAACTTATTGCTTTGCATAAACAGCCATATAAGAGGGTTATATGGCTTTATAGAATAGATAGCTTACCTTCAGCTCCTCGTGGGTTCGACACTCAAATACTTATCGAAAGGTACTACAATTGATCTCCTGCACTTGGGAGTCATCAACGGCGGAATCAGCGGTACAATAATTGTTGGAAGCCTGGAATTCGACAACGACGTCGGGCGCTTCGTCGACAACGGATCGTACATGCCGGCGCGGAATCACCTGGTAAGTGCCTGCGTTTTACCGATTGGATCTGCAAACATCTTTATCGGATTAACTGCAGAAGCAATGGGATTCTGTGGTGGGAGCAAATTTATCCCACCCGCCCTATACCCAGTCGAAGACGACTATGATGCCGGATTTTGCTCAGATCGTCGATATACTGCTAAATCGCACTTTATCGGCATGGTGCAGTCCGAGATCGCCGAAAACACGGATGAAAGTAATCCCGTGCAAGAGGCAGAAAACAACACTCCCACAACGGAGGTGGAAGATCCGACATCCGTCGACATCACGACGCACTCGGAAGCTGGCTCTGTATTAGCCGCCATCGAGGCGAGATTAGAGTCAGAACCCGGATCGGATCACTTCGATACCGAAGACGAAGACGAGGACGCTTTCGAAAGAAAGGTCAAATCCTTCCAAGAGGGATTCCACGAAGTACTGATGGCAAAACCGGCTGAAAACACGGATGCCGACAGTCAGGAAAGCCCTAGAACGCCTCCGCCAGAGGAAGAGAGAGAAGAAGGAGAAACCTCTCCAAAATTCCCCGACGTCAAAGAATTGACAGAGGAAGAACCCTGCAGGAAACCTCCCTCTTCCAAGAAGGAACACAAAGCTGCTAAAAAGATCCAGTATAAGCTCCGGAAGAAGAAATCGGCTGATCCAGCCAATGAAAGCCCAGAAGTAGGAGACGCAAGCGGAGTAAAACCTGCGGAGAAGAAAACAAAGGAAATCCTTGTTCCGTCAATGACAGAACAGGACAAGCAGGAATTACTCCAAACACCAGTGGGACCACATGAGCCCCCTGAAGTGCTGGAAGCCCGGAGACAAGCTCTCCAAAGGCAACAGCAACATCTATTTCGAACTCGAGAACACATCCAAAAAACCCAGGATGACATCAAGCTCACGCGGGAAGAAATCGAGGAATACGAGAGGAAGAATAGATCTGGCATTAAACCTACGCGGTTACCCGGAATCGCAAAACCGGAAGTACTGCCGCCAAAAGAAAGGTTCCACAACCCATCTTGGCAAAAGCAGGTAAACGACAAAGATGCCAGAGGCGAGCCAATATACAAAACTGCAGCAGAAAACGCGGAAGCGGCATTCGCCATTCTCAACAACGATATGTACTCCAATGGTGAAAAACTTCAAGGGGTGTATGCTTTGTTGGGTAAAGCATTGCAACAGCAACAGCGGGGGCAAGTGCGATCAGGGAAGTTGCATGACGACTCCGCCCTATGCAAGACAGCTACATGCGCCGCTGGAGCACCAGGACCTGAAGAACTTGGGGACTCGGACAATTCGAAAGAGAAGAAATCAGATCCGAGAAAGGACAAGAAAAAACCCGACAATAGGGATGAAGCGTCCAGAACCGGATCCCATCTCCCGAAAGATGGAATTAATCCTCGCGATTGGGAAGAGAAAAACCGGAAGGACGGAAAGTCAATGCCGCCTCCAAGACGCCCCGCAGAAAATGCTGGAAGACAGGATATGCCTCACAGGCGTGAGAGATCCCGGACGCCCCCCAGGAATAAGGAAAGATACAGGAGTAGAACTCCACCTTATCCCAAAGGGCACGATCACGGAGTAAATAGAGACAATCCCGGAAAAGCGCGTCCGCGCCACAATGGAAAAGAAAGGAGTAGATCCCCTTCTGTCCATTCAGCCGGCAGATACTCCGCACACATAGACAGAGCGGAAAGAGACGATTTATACTTTGGACCCAAGTGTTTCACTGATAGGATCCTAAGAATAACTCTGCATTCTAGCCTTTCCAAAGTTGGTCCAATGTACCAAAAGTATACCGGTAGCACAAACCCGGATACCTGGCTCTCAGACTACTATACAGCCGTTCAGATCAACAATTAGACAGGCCTGGAGGCAGTAAAATTCCTCCCCCTAATGTTACTGGATGGAGCCAGAGATTGGATCAATGGATTACCGTCAAGGACTGTTGACAGCTGGGATGATATGGCTAGAGTATTTACTCAGCATTTCAGGGGAACTTACAAGCGCCCAAACAACATCAACCAGTTAAACCGTTGTACCCAATTTGAGGATGAACCATACGTGGATTTCATCTCAAGGTGGACTGCAATGAAGAATAGTTGCTCTGAAGTAACTGACGTTCAAGCAATGCATGCTTTTGTCAATGGCTTAAAACCCGAACTCGTACCGTTCATGACCGGTTCCAAAAAGCACAAAGATCTCGGATCTATGCTTACAACCGCCAATGAACATGCAGCGGCCGAAGACGACATCAGAGCGAGAGGCGGCAATATCGACACTTTGATCCAAGCCAAAAAGACCCCTCGCACTGAGAAAAAAGCAACTCCCGAAGCAACGCAAAAGCCCAAAGAAGTCAATATAGCCTTTGGAAGAGAAAATGGGAGCAAGTGGAAAGGAAGAAGCACAAGGCCGATAAATTACACCAAAGAAGAGTGGGAAAAAAACTCGGAAAACTGTGTACACCACTCGCAATTTGGGAAACCCACCCATACTAACGCACAATGTCGGCTGAACAAGCATATGAAAGGCAGTGTAGGATCCGGAAACAAAGGAAAAAACTCCAAGAGGAAATTCTCCAAGCAAAAGCCAGAATCTGAGAAAGAACACAGTGAAACGGACACTGATGAAAAAATACAGGAACAGCAACGTAAAGGCGAGCCTAAGTTTCCGAGAGTTGACAGAGAATGCAACCTAACTTTCCTGGCAACTCCCTCAGCAAAGGTAGCAAAGAGAACGCTTCGAGAAATAAACGTGGTTGTCCCTGCAACCCCGAAATTCTTGAAGTACTCAAATACACCAATTACCTGGGATCAGTCTGATCATCCCGGAAATATCCCTGAACCCGGCACGCAAGCTCTAATTGTAAGTCCTATTGTTCAAAACATTAGGCTAAAAGAGTGTTGATGGATGGAGGATCCAGCATTAACATAATGTACCTGGATACACTGAAGCATCTGCGAATCTCGGAGACCCAACTCAATCATAGCAACATACGTTTTCACGGCATCGTCCCTAGCAGACAAGCACGATCCCTAGGAGAAATTTCCCTAGATGTAACCATCGGAGACAAAGATCACTTCCGTCAGGAAAAAGTATCCTTCGAGGTTGTGCCGTTCGAAAGCGTGTATCACGCGATACTCGAACGTCCAGCTTTCGCCAAATTCATGGCAAGATCATGTTATATTTATAACAAGCTGAAGATGCCAGGGCCAAAAGGAGGAGTAATCACCATAACGGGAGACTTCAAACTGGCAAACGAGCTGGAAAAAGAAAATGTCCTTTGCGCAGAAAAGGTGATAGCAAAGGAAGAATTGAAAGAGCTGGCAAAAGAAGTATCGCCGACAGAAATGCTGGCAGGAAAAGAAATTCGGAAGCCAGCAGATACCTTCAAAGCTTACGAGAACACAAGACAGGTAATCCTAGATTCTAAAGATCCGACAAAGTTTGTCGTAGTAGGAACTGGGATGACCGACAAATAGGAAAGCGAGCTCATCAAGTTCCTCCGTGAGAACTGGGATATTTTCGCATGGTGTCCTGTGGACATGCCAGGCGTACCCAGGGAACTTGCTGAGCATCAACTTAAGGTGATTCCAGGATCCAAACCCGTCAAACAAGGTCTCCGTCGATTTGACGGAAGAAGACGGAAGGCCATCGGCAAGGAGATTATCCGGCTTTTGGCAGCACATTTTATCCGGGAAGTTATACATACTGAATGGTCACAAACCCAGTATTAGTCCCGAAGAAAGACAGTACTGCCCTTAGGATGTGTATAGATTATACTGGTTTGAACAAATTGTGTCCAAAAGATAGATTTGCGTTACCGCGAATCGATCAAATAATAGATGCCACTGCTGGCTCTAAGCTTTTATGTTTTTTTGGATGCATATTCCGGGTATCATCAAATACGCATGAAGGTAGAAGATCAAATCAAAACCTCCTTCATAACCCCATATGGGACGTACTATTACATAACCATGCCTTTTGGCCTGAAGAACGCCGGTGCAACTTACTAGCGCTGCATGCAACGATGTTTGCATAGTCAGATTGGCAAAAACGTCCATGTTTACGTGGATGACATTGCTGTCGTGTCCAAGGAAAAAGATACACTCCTTGAAGATTTGCGAGAAACCTTCGAAAATTTGCGCACTTATAAGATGAAGCTAAATCCATTAAAGTGCGTATTCGGGGTCCCCTCAGGAAAACTTCTGGGTTTCATCGTTTCTCATAGAGGAATAGAAGTAAACCCAGAAAATATCAAAGCAATCTTAAACATCTCCAAGCCTACGTGCGTAAAAGTTGTACAAAGATTGACGGGTTCTGCAGCAGCCGTTAGCAGGTTTATTAGCCGGCTAGGGGACAAAGCTCTGCCACTATACAAGTTGTTGAAGAAATCCGACAAATTCGAGTGGACAGAAGAAGCAGATGCAACATTAACCCAGTTGAAAGAAACTTTGATGAAAGCTCCGATTTTGGCATACCCAAAAGACGAAGAACCTATGTTACTGTACCTTAAGGCTACAAACCGGGTTATTAGTGCGGTGATAGTGGTGGAAAGGAAGAAAGACGAACAAAGCATACCAGATCAGCATCCAGTATACTATGTAAGCGAAGTTTTCTCCGAGTCCAAACAAAGGTACCCACACTATCAAAAACTGGCATATGGCGTATTTTTCGCATCTCGGAAACTTCGTCATTACTTCCAAGGATATTCCATAACAGTGGTATGTAAAGCACCGCTAGGGGATATAATAAACAATGCAGAGGCAACTGGCCGAGTAGCCAAATGGGGCATCGAGCTAGCAGCATTCGACCTTAAGTACCAACCCAGGACGGCAATAAAATCCCAAGTTCTGGCAGATTTTGTCGCCGACTGGACAGAAGCAATGGAAAAAACACCAATACCGGAGTCCGAGTACTGGATCATGCACTTTGACGGATCCAAGATGAAGGAGGGCGCTGGAGATGGTGTAGTACTAAAATCCCCTAAAGGAGACACAATGGAGTATGTATTACAAATACACTTCAATACCAGTAATAACGTGGCAGAATACGAGGCTCTGCTTCATGGCTTGCATATTGCAAAGGAAATAGGTGTTAAGCGCATCTTATGCTATGGCGACTCAGGTTTGGTACAGCACCAGCTCAACCAAACTTGGGACGCAAAAAGTCCCATCATGGCCAAATATCGGAGAACGGTGGACGAGTTTGCAATCTGCTTCTTGGGATTTGAAGTACTCCATGTCAGAAGGGAAGAAAAATGGAACGCGGACGCATTAGCCCGCATGGGATCAGAAAGGGTGAAAAATTTACCGCCATGTGTGTTTGTCCAACATTTGTATGAACCATCAATAAAAGGTGGAGATGTCGACTATCCTCTGGTTTCTGAGTCAATTGAAGTCATGCTCGTTAACCCGGAATGGACAATTCCAGATTTAAACTTCTTAGTCGATCAGAAGTACCCGGAGGGAGCAGACGAAGTCTTGCAAAGACAGATACAGCGTCGATGCAAAGGATACACGGTAATCAATGGTTGCCTGTATAAACGCAGTACTATCGGAATTTTTCTGCGGTGTATTTCGCCAGAAGAAGGACGAGAAATCCTACAAGAAATCCATGCAGGAGATTGCGGACATCATGGTCAATCAAAAAGCATAGTCAAAAAAGCATTCCGCGCAGGGTTTTTCTGGCTAACGGCCAAGACAGACGCCGAGCACATAGTAAACACATGTGCCAGATGTCAGTATTACGCCAAACAGACAAATATGCCGGCCCAAGCACTCAAAACTATCCCGATTACATGGTCGTTCGCGGTCTGGGGGCTAGATATGATGGGACCATTCAAAACTGCAAGAGGCGGACTTACACATCTACTCGTTGCAGTGGATAAATATACCAAGTGGGTGGAGGCCAAACCCATAAAAAAACTTGCGGTGTAACTGCCAGAAATTTCATTATTGACATAGTCATGAGATATGGTGTTCCACATAGCATAATAATTGACAACGGAACAAATTTCTCTATTGGAGAGTTGGCAAAATATTGCCGACAAACGGGAATTCGCCTAGATCTCGCATCTGCGGCACACCCGCAATCCAATGGACAGGTTGAACGAATGAATAGTTCAATCCTGCAAGGAATACGCCCAAGACTTGAATCCCCTCTTCATAGAGCAGCTGGAGCATGGGTGGAAGAGTTACCCTCTGTGCTTTGGAGCATTCGAACGACGCCAAATAGGTCAACAAGGCAAATCCCGTTTTTTCGAGTATACGGTGCGGAAGCAATTCTCCCAACGGACATGATCCATGACGGCCCGAGAGTGCAGGATTTTGATGAATCAGATGCCGAAAGCGCACGGCAGGATGCCGTATATCTCCTAGAAGAGGAACGAGAACGTGTGCTTCAAAGATCCGCCATATATCAGCAAGGTTTACGACGTTATCATAGTCGGAAAATCAGGCATCGTTCTTTCAAAGAAGGTGACCTAGTGCTAAGATTGGTGCAGCAAAGAAAGCATAAACTAGCCCCAGTATGGGAAGGACCATTCGTCATCAGTAAAGCCATGAAAAATGGATCATACTATCTTGTAGACATTCGAGATACGGAAGATGATCCCGAGAAGCCGAATCGCAAAAGAAAGAGAAAGATAGATGATGAACTAGGAGAGACAAAGAGGCCCTGGAGTATCCAGCAGTTACGTCCCTTCTATACTTAGTTCAATTTCTATGTAAACATCTTTGAGATCATGAAATAAAGTTGTCGGAATTCATACTTCTATGTTTTACACATTCCGCCTTTTCTATTTCCCAATGATCTTTCAAAATACTCAATGTTAACCCGAATTGTGCCTGCGTGCTCGGAGTTAAAAAGCTGAACGATTTTCAGCCTAAAAAAGGTTTAAGGAAACCCAGATTGTGCCTGTGTGCCTGAGTTTCATATAAAATTCCTTGGTTATTCTCTAAATATTATCTGATTGTTTTTCTGCTGGGTCACTGAAGCTAGTAAGCAAAAAAATGCCTTTAGCATGATCCATGTTTCCGAGTTTTTGACTGATCGGTAATACCAAGTTACTCGGCGTGAAGATTAAAACGCTATCGAGCCATTTCAAGCACTAAGGACAGTTAAAGCATACAAAACCAGAGAATTTAGAAGATAAAGGAATGATAACGCGAAAAAACTTGCAAAGTAGTTATATAATATTAAACTGCAAAAGGCGGAGTACTTGTTCATTCAAAAGGATAGAAGCATTACAATAATGTTTACAACATAAAGTTCGGTAATGCTCCTATTTTCTATTGCCCCAGGACCCGGACTTCTCCTTCAAGCATATGAGTCATCTTCGCTGGAGGATTCTTCTAGAGTGCCCGGGATTGCCTCCTCCGGGTAGACGATGGAGAGGTTCACCATGGAAGCAATCTTGGTTGCGTGACCCTTGATATCGTCGAAGATGTTGGTCCGTTGTGTGTCCATATATCCTTGTGGGATGCTGGACGCCACACGCCAAGATTTGGCAGTGGGGTAATGCATACGCATAAGGCCTAAAGCCATGCGTGCACCACCCCGTGCTGCGGAGCACAAGGTGGACTCCTTGGACTCCGCCACCTCCAAGATAGCCTCCGGAAGTTTCTCAACTTCCGAGAATTCCCCAGTCCTTGCGGGAAGGTACTTGTTGATCAGATGCATGCCCGCAGCCCTGATCGCGGTGAAGACCTTCCCGAAAGCTCGGATTTTTTCAATCCGAGTAAGAGCAGGGTCATCTCCTGTTTTCAGACAAATAACCAAAGAGTTATAAAGAAAGCAAGGAAAGATTGTAAAAGGTTGAAAATCCGGTAAAAGTCAAAAAACTTACCATCTCGGAGCCTTCTTCTAGCCGAAGGGTCAAAGAATTCTCCAGATCGCGGATAGTTGCTTTGTCCTTCTCAGCTTGGTTGGAGGCATTGGATTGCGCAATGCCTACAGCCAGTTGGCTGGCCTCCAGTTCTTTCTGAACCTTCATAAGATTCTTATGAAGGTCCAGGTTCTCCCGGCGGAGGTTCTCGGCATTGCCGGCATCTTCAGCAATCTGTTTGGCTTTAGCCAAAGCAGCTGAAAAGCGAGGAAAAAAGCCCGAGTTAAGAAAACTTGGAAAAGTACTTAGAGAAAAAAGCATAAAAGTGAAACCACGGAGAATAAAAATACCTGTTGTTTCCTTCAGCTGATGCTGAGACGATGCCAGCTCCGCTTCCTTAACTTCAAGAATAGAGAGAAGGCTTCTAACGTCCTTATTCTTGACAGTTAGTTTGTTGAAAACTTCCATGTTAATGCTTTCAGCGGTTTGCTGAAACATGGAAATGAACCAGAACGCTTAAGTTAGAAACAAGCATGATAAAGTTGAAAGCATTAAGTTAAAAGCATGCATTTGACGTATTGCTTGGGGGCTAGAGATATTACCTGGCTCATCCGCTGCAAACCTGACAAGTTCTCGTTGAATTCTTTTACATATTCAGAAAAAATAATTCCAACATGATGCAGGCCGTCTTGGATGACCTGACGAGGTGAAAACACGAAGTTATTTCGGACAATTAGTCCGCCTTGTGGCCAAGGACGGATTAGGGGAGCAGGAGCGAAGAACTTCTTAGCTGCCGGACGAATGTATCCGAGATCGTCAAAAGGTTCTTCCTTTACCTTGAAGTCCTTGTCAAAAGTAGGGATGGGTTCGTCTTCTCCAGATGTCCGAGAAGGTCCGCCCATCTCCGGCTCCGCCCTTTCCCTCGCAACCAAGTTGGATGCAATAGGCTGGCTGGATGGCTGGAATTGTTCGTCTGGGTTTGCGGTTTTATTTTCCCCACCGAGAGTTGTTGGAGTGGGTGGAGCTGCAGCTGAAGACGGCATTCCCTTGCCAGCAGTAGCTTTATGTTTCTTCGGTTTCTTTGACTTCAAAGGAACTGGTGCAAGGCTGAAAAGGAAAGATCCGAGAAGTAAATACCTCGAAGAACCAGAATGGAATGAGAGATTAAAAACCTCAGAAAAATACCTGGATGTGGCGATGGGAATTCCATCAAGATTTATCACCTCCTCTGTGATCACTTGCATCTTACGTTTGCGACCGCCATAAAAGATGGCGTGCAATTCGTCAAGTTCAGCGTCGGAGGCAAGATCTGCTTCCGTGAGATCGTCGAACTACATAGAGCAAAAAATCCGACTAAGTCAGAGATATCAGGGAAGGATAAAAATCCGAGAGAATCCCAAATCAAGGAAAAGTAAAACTACCTTAAGGACGGGGTTCTCCTCATGATACATCTCCAAGCTCTCCTTATATTGGTCGCGAGTAGCGACCAATTGGTTGACTCGTTTCTTGAAATCCTTCTTTGTAAAGGCTTTGTCTGTCCCTCTCATTCCGTCTTCTGGGCCTTTGTATTCACAAAGAAGCCGGGGGCGGAGGGCAAGAGGTTGAATACGACGACCGAGCCAGCACAAAATTGTGTATGTTCCGGTCAAAGGAGACTTAGAAGAGGTGAGTTTGGCAATACTCTGTTTGATCTTCAACAGATCATCCGGCAAGGTCTGCACTACTTCGACTGCCCAACTCCCTTGTGGAGTGGAGGCGGAATTGATGAATGGAGGAACCCCGTTTTCTTTTCTAGGAAACGGGATGTCGTGATGATAAAAGAAAGAACTCGTCCAAAACTTGACAGATTCTGATGTTTTTATCTTTGGGTACCAGTCTTCCCTAAATCTCCGAAGAGTGAAAGAAATGGTACCGCAGATGGGAAGAACACCCTCTGTAGGGTTACGTTTCACTCCGAAGCAGTATTTCCAAAAGTCTAATCTAGGTGCTATTCCTAAATACCCTTCGAAAAGGGCTTGGAAGACGGCTAGATAGAGAATGGAGTTTGGGGGAAGATTGTGAGGTTGAACACCGTAATGGTTGAGGACTTCTAGAAAAAAGGCGGAAGGCGGCAATCCCATACCTCTTGTGATGTGGGAGGTAAGGAGAACGCGCTCCCCGTCCTTTGGCGCTGGCTCAGACTCGTCTTCCAGGCTCCGCCATTTTCCCTTCAGCAGCAGCCCCTCCTTCTCCATTGTTGGAAGGAGAGAAGGTGGAATACTGCTCTGGCTCCAATTGCCGGCAGTTTCCCCTTCTTCTTCCGCCCCGGTGGCGGCGGCCGCGGCCGCGAGCTCCTCTCCGACGAGGATGATTTTTTCCTCCGCTGTCTCGGGCGCGAGTGGCGGGGATGGCGCGGAGGAGGACCCCGCGAGGTTGGTGGCGGCGAGAGGAATTTCCTCGCTCGCTGCGCTGCCGGTAGTTTTCTCCGGCTCGTCGCCGGTTACGCGCAGTGGAGAATCCACCATGGGATCCATGGTGTTAATAATTTCGTCGATCTCCGCCGCGACGGAGCGGGCCGGAGAGGAGTTTGGTGATGCCATCTTTTGGCGGCGCGGTGAAGGTCGTGAGCTCCGGTGAAGTCCCGGAAGGCGCTCGTTCGTGCGTTTGTTGAGAGGTTCTCTCTGCTTGCAGTAAGCTTGGGCGCTGTGAAGGCGAGAAGAGAGATGGGAGCAGAAGGTTTGCCGGAGAGGACGGAGACGACTATTTATAGCCGGAAACCCGTCGCGATGCGTGCTAACGGCTCTTTTGACCGTTGGATGATCAACGCGTGTCACTCGCCGGAAATTCCGGGAAATGAAACGACGGGTGATTATTGCTATCTCCTCGTTTCCCGCGAGAATCTGTCAGAGATACGTTTCAGGGTTTCCCGCTCGACACCTAAACGTCCCTGACGTCACCAAGATTAAAGCGCTGACGTAGGAAGTTCCTTCTCCGCGAAGATTCGTGGAAGAAAAGACGGATTTTCCGAAATCTGAGTTTTGCGTTATGACATTATTCTGATAAAAAGAAGAATCAAGACACAGAGCCTATATTTCTCGGAAAGCTTGCAATACTTGACGAAAGACGGCAAATCGGAGTCTTAATCCTTCTTGGGGGCTACTGTCGGATATATACCAACTAGGGGTATATCCGATGGTAGTCTAAAGTGTCGGATTACCAGGGTGGCCCAAATGGTAATGGGCTACGATCCATTGGGCGGCCCAGTAATCTGACGCACGGAAGCCGGATTCTAGAAGAACCCGGATCACGGCCCACGTGATACGGCTTGGAGTAGAGGGCGGTTTCCTTACTTTCCAAGTTAACTCATACCGTAGTATTCTAGATTTCCTTCTCTGTATGCCCTAACCCGGCTATTCTATAAAGCCGGACGGGAGATAAGATAGATAGACACGAAGCAAAAGGCTAACTCGCCGAGAGGTTGATCCTTGACGAGCAGCTAATAGAACCTCACATTGTACTATGTATTCCCAGGCTTTATTCCTGAATAGTGAGATTGCAGGAGTAGGAACGCCGCATTACTGCGTCGTACCGAACCTGGGTAAAACCATGTGTCCTTGATCATTGTACAATCACGTCCCCCACGTATCTATCGGTAGTCTCATGGCACCCCCGTCTATGAAATCTACTACGATGTCTCGACATGGGTAGTTCTTGTTGTTTGCAGTGATAGAGATACCTGAGCGCGGCTACTCGCCGTGTAATCCCTCCCCGGATACCTACAGCGTCCATCAGCCCCAACACTTAAGCCATCCCATGGCATCTGTCTTCTCCACACCACGACAGGGCTTTTGTAAGTGCGCACAGGAGCGAATCCGAGTACGGCTAGGATGCGGCAGCGGTGGATGCCGGCAGCGATTTTGCGCAAACAGCTGCCACGGCAGGAATCCGAACACAACTAGAACAAGATCAACACCACAACTCGGATTGGAATTTTTGCTTGGATTTTTCGGTGGACAGTAATAAGAACACGAGGAACCCTAACCCTAAATCGAAACCTAAAAATTGAAAAGATAAAAAGAAACACAAAATCAAAACACAAAACATCACTAGAAATTGAAAACTAGTAATTATCTAAGGCTATGGCAATCACTAATACTATTTTTTGTGTGCCTTTTTCTGGATAGGAATAAAAATACAACTCGGATCTAAGGGATAGATACAGCTCACCGAGTAAACCCAGTAATCTGATACCGAGATGATAAGGGGTAGCCCGATCTTCTCAGTGAACTCTCTTGATAACTTGATAAATAATGTGATACCTCGCTCTCTCCTTTGGCTAAACCCTATCACCAATTGCAACAGCACTTAACTCCTTCGGATATTCGAGACTCCACACTCTTGCACAAGTAGCCACCGACTACAAGTGGTCCTGTTTCTCTTTATTCCCAGTGGAACAACAGAATACACTCAGATTTGCAAAGGTATGATGATTCAAGATGAATGCTTCAAGCAATACAATCTAGAAGTCTAGGTTTTTTGTTTTAACGTAGTATAGCCAAACCTATTCGCACCAAGGGGTAGATATGAGGGGTGGGGGTGCGGCCACAATGAGAATTGCGCAAGCAAACCAGCCCAAACCAAATAGGACCCAAACTTGGACTTGTTTTGGACTTGGACTCAACCAAATAGATACAAACCGACCCAAGTTAGGGGGTGCGGCCATAATGGTATACAAACCATATCTATAACTACTAGGACTCTCTATGGCACATTGATATCCATTGTGGGCGCCCTCCTCTTGTTTTCACCATCCATGAGTGTGGAATAACAAACTAGCAATTGTTTTTCACACTTGTAGAATTGTTTTCAACATCTTCCATGTTTGTTTTCACCATAGTGATCTTGTTTTCCAGCTGCTCTTGAAGTCCATATTCATCCATGTGCATCTTCTCTTCATGATCTCCTCTCCTCATGTTGTGTTATCAAAAAACCTGAGAATACAAATATGCATGGATTTAGGTAGTATAAAATTCTCATAATTATAAATGTTATACTCAAGTAGGAGTGAATTCACCTGTTGTTGTAATAATTTAGTCCTTGATCTTGTCATGGGACCAATCCTCACTTCATCATTCTTTGTAGAAATATCATCATGTGTAACAATAGGTGAAGAACTAGGGATGTCCTCATCATCCCACCGACTACAAGTGGTCCCGTTTCTCCTTATTCCCAATGGAACAGCAGAATACACTCAGATTTGCAAAGGTATGATGATTCAAGATGAATGCTTCAAGCAATACAATCTAGAAGTCTAGGGTTTTTCTTTTAACGTAGTCTTTGATCCAACAAAGTAGCCAAGGCTGCAATTTTAGTAGTCAAAGCATCAAGAGAAGTTTGTAATGTTGTACCTTGATCTTGTGTAGCAGCAGCTGTTTCAGTCACTGTATCAATTTGAAGGCCCAAATTCTGAACATGTGTATCCATGTCCACTCCATGCCTATCAATGAGAGGATGCAATTCTGATTTTTTTTGCAACAATAGTTGTGTTCAATTGTTCTTGCATCTCCTCCAAATCTGTCCACTTCACCTGCTCATCACCATGATTCTTCTTAGCCTGTGTAGAAACATCACTAGGAGCAACCATGATTAATAGGTTAGTGAAATAAACAAATTGCTATGGGTTGTGGTGCTCTCTCCCAACTCACTCAAAACCAGCAAAAGAGGTGATCCTTACTGCTCCAAAGTGAATAGAAAATCTTACCACAAGTAATAGCAACTATTGTAACTTGGTGTGAAGAATAGAATACCCAGGGGTTTTTTCTCTCACAAAGGTAAAACAGTTTATATGGTGGGGCTTGGTATGGATACCTAACAATCACCAATTAACAAGTCCTATTGCTATTTGTGAATGATACAAAATAACACCTAGGAAACACACACCAAAATTGGAGACAAATGTGGCAAAGCAAATATATGTAGGAAATTTTGCAATGCTCTAGAAAGACACTAGACAGGCTCAGTGATAATCAGGCACAAGATTTCTCAATGTGTAGTGTCAATGATAGCAATGAAAACAGCTCCAAATGATAGCAATAACAATATATCTCAATGGCCTTTCTATTTGCTTTTTCTGTTTTTCTCTTTTTCTATTTTCTGTTTTTCTCTTCTTCTTTTTTTATACTGTTTATGGCCGAAAACAACTAATGGAGAAAATGAAAAGAACAGCTAAATCAAGGTGACACAATATGATAGTGAGCAGCCTGAAAATGAGCAAGAAAATAGCTAGTCTTGTGGGCAAGGTACCTAGTTAATTGTTGTACATAAGCTGTGTCTAAGGTTCACAAAGATTGGATATGATAACCTAAAGAAAGTGTAAGCAAAAAACGAAAATAAAATACACTAAAGCTAACTATATAGTCCACGGCAGAGAAATTTCAGCACGGCAGCAAAACTGGCTAAACGGCTGTCGCGACAGCGCACGGTAACGCGAACATAGTGAAAATAACCAGCGCACGGGCACCGCAAGCGGGTTTGGTAAGCGCGCGGCAGTGGTGTTGCGGTACGACAGGGAGTACGGGCCGCGGCAGAAAAACTGCTCGTTTCGGTGCCGGCGGCAGCGCGCGGGTGGAGTGCGGGTGTGTTGCGCTGCGGTGGATCGGGGGCTTTTGTAAGCGCGCACATGAGCGAATCCGAGTACGGCTAGGATGCGGCAGCGGTGGATGGCGGCAGCGATTTTGCGCAAACAGCTGCCACGGCAGGAATCCGAACCCAACTAAAACAAGATCAACACCACAGCTCGGATTGGAATTTTTGCTTGGATTTTTCGGTGGACAGTAATAAGAACACGAGGAACCCTAACCCTAACTCGAAACCTAAAAATTGAAAAGATAAAAAGAAACACAAAATCAAAACACAAAACAGCACTAGAAATTGAAAACTAGTAATTATCTAAGGCCATGGCAATCACTAATACTATTTTTTTGTGGCTTTTTCTGAATAGGAATAAAAATACAACTCGAATCTAAGGGATAGATACAGCTCACCGAGTAAACCCAGTAATCTGATACCAAGATGATAAGGGGTAGCCCGATCTTGTCAGCGAACTCTCTTGATAACTTGATAAATAATGTGATACCTCGCTCTCTCCTTTGGCTAAACCCTGTCACCAATTGCAACGGCACTTAACCCCTTCGGATATTCGAGACTCCACACTCTTGCACAAGTAGCCACCGACTACAAGTGGTCCTGTTTCTCCTTATTCCCAGTGGGACAGCAGAATACACTCAGATTTGCAAAGGTATGATGATTCAAGATGAATGCTTCAAGCAATACAATCTAGAAGTCTAGGGTTTTTGTTTTAACATAGTCTAACCTGACCTATTCGCACCAAGGGGTATATATGAGGGGTGGGGGGTGCGGCCACAATGAGAATTGCGCAAGCAAACCAGCCCAACCCGAATAGGACCCAAACTTGGACTTGTTTTGGACTTGGACTCAACCAAATAGATACAAACCGACCCAAGATAGAGGGGTGCGGCCATAATGGTATACAAACCATATCTATAACTACTAGGACTCTCTATGGTGCATTGATATCCATTGTGGGCGCCCTCCTCTTGTTTTCACCATCCATGAGTGTGGAATAACAAACTAGCAATTGTTTTCCACACTTGTAGAATTGTTTTCAACATCTTCCAAGTTTGTTTTCACCATAGTGATCTTGTTTTCTAGCTCCTCTTGAAGTCCATCTTCATCCATGTGCATCTTCTCTTCATGATCTCCTCTCCTGATGCTTGTGTTATCAACAAACCTGAGAATACAAATATGCATGGATTTAGGTAGGATAAAATTCTCATAATTATAAATGTTATACTCAAGTAGGAGTGAATTCGTCTGTTATTGTAATAATTTAGTCCTTGATCTTGTCATGGGACCAATCCTCACTTCATCATTCTTTGTAGCAATATCATCATGTGTAACAATAGGTGAAGAACTAGGGATGTCCTCATCACATGGTTTCAAAGCTGAAGTTCCTTTTCTCAATATCTTCAATGTTATTCAAGTTGAGGAACATATGCTGCAGTATGGGGTGAAGGTTAACAAATCTATCTTCTAACATGTGAATTAAAGAAGTTGCAGCAGTTTCATAATTTGGAGCAAGTTCTACTATGGATTTTTCCTCGAAATTATCATGCTTATTAACATGATTAAAGAATTCTTTAATGGTATCCTTTCCAAGTATACAACCACTCCCAACTGGGAGGTCTTTCAGGGTAAACTTAGGGAACAACATGATGAAAGACAACAACGAGGTAACCAAAGTAACAACTAGGTTAAGAACTAATTTTTGTGTGTTTTTGTAACATCCTAGAAATTTCAAAAAGAATAAACCAGCATGCATACATATCATCATACCATAGTCACACAAAAGTGCATTTAAAAATTTAAACATCACTAAACAAAAACCCTATGTGATCCCATCTCCAAAAATAATCCCTTTAATGGCTCCATGTAATTTACCTATAATAAAAAATTTAATTTGATATTTAAAAATCACCAAAACATTTAAATAGTTTGAACCTTACAATTTGTACTTTTACTTTTTCCTCTAAATGAGTTTTACTCATTTTGTTTTATCTGGGGTTCCCTTCCTTGAATAAAAAGAAAACATAAAAGAAAAATAGTTTAAAACAAAAAAAATGAGAAAAGAAGAAGAGAACCGGCTAGCCAGCCCATCCCGTCCCTCTCTCCCCCTCTCTCTCCCCACGCATCAGCCCACGACCCAACTCTTATCTATCGCGTGCGCGCAAAACAAACCAGCTGCACCCTTCTCTCTCTCACTGCCACATGGGCCTAGGTGACGTCGCGCATACGTCACCGTGACGACCACCCTCAACCCCTCTTCCTTTTTGGCTGGGAGAACACCTCGACGTTCACGCCCACTCGTCCCACTACCCCGGGCTCCCAACTGCCACGATGCCAACACCCCGTTAAAGCCACACCTCTCCCCTCACTCTCCCCCTCCGTACGCACTCGATATCGCCGCCGGGCCGCCTGATTTCTTCCCCGAAGAGCCACGCAACCGACGATCTCCGGCGTAAATTACACCACCTCCGGTGAGCCACCGCCCCTCTCTCTCCCCCTCTCGGTTTACCCTTTTCCTTGCGAACCTCCAGAACCTCTTCTGACCAATTTTGGTGCGCTGCATCCAGCGGGCCACCGTATCCGAGCGGAAGCCGTCGCCGCTCACATCTCCGGCGAGCTGCACCGGGCCCCCCAGGAAGCGAGCCTCCACACTCCTTCGCCACCAAGACCGCCTCGCCGTGCCGCACCCCGAGGTGACCTTCCTATCCCCTCTCTCCCTCTGGTTCCGCTCGAACGCATGCGCCGCCCGAGCGCCGCCATGTGCGCAGTCGCCGGCGGACACCGGTGACCATCCGCGCAGATGAATTAGATCCCGACCGTTGGATCATAGATCCACGGCCGGATTAGCCTTCGTTGACCGGTACGCGCCCCAGTCAGCGCGTGCGCACCCGAGCCAATCACGCGGTGCCACTTGGCCGCTGAGTCAGCACGCCAGTCGGCCACCCCCCGGTTTAAATCATTTTTTATTTCCGTTTGAAAACAGAACCAACTGTCCCACTGTAAATTCGATAGAAAAATAAATAGTGATCCAAAAATTGTGAGACTTGAACCATTGGAAAGCTAATCAAATTCTCTGCCCAAATAAAAAAAAATATTAGGTGGTCTCTGTAGAAAATTTTGGAGTAGTTTTTAAATTGCCAAAACCACTCATAGACACCAATTAATTCATAGTTTGAGTTCTACTATGCCAATTTTGTTTATTTTGTAGTCTCTGGATTCCTTAGAACTTGTAGAACATCATGGAACCAGAGAAAACCAAAATTGTATTGTGCACACACTTTCTATTTCAAATTTTGTCAAATCAGTAATCTGCCCATAATTCAAATTCTAAAATGTATTTTTGAGTAAAACCAATTGGGTCACCTTGGTATTAGTACCCTCTGTCCATAGAGATCAATGACCAATTTTTACATAAACTTAAGAGTGTGTTTAAAATTAATTTAATCTAAATATCTATTAATGGACTACTAAATGAGAATAATTAAATAAATGCCTTGAAATAAATCTTAACCAGAGCCTTGTGTCAACTAAATAAACCTCATATAATGCCAAACACACCTCAACACTACATCTAACATGTGTAAAACAAAATCTTGCATTCATGCATGCATACTTGTTTATGTTTGTTTTGTTTGAGTGGTATGTTTATGCTTGTATTGTTATTGCTTGTTTAGATTTTGGAGAAGACCAATACCACAGCTGTGATTGTTGTGTTTATGCTGGTTGCTGCTACCAAGGCAAGTGATGCTCATGTACTACTTTTGTTTTCAAATGCATTAGTGTTTTCAGTAGTGTGCATGATAGGTGATATTGTTATTTTGCAAGTATATGCTATGCTCAGAACACCTAGTAGTGTGTAGCCAACCTGAAACCCCTACTAGGTACTAGTTAGCTATACTAGAACAATACCACAACTGATGATGCTATTTATTGGGTTGTGGTACTTTGAAAATTGAAATTTAACAACCCAATGAAACATCTGGGTGGATTGGTAATTGCTTGGATTATGTTGAGTGGCTACTCAGGGCCATGTCCATGGTGGTTGTCACCTGGGTCACTCCCAGGGCCATGGATGTGGTGGTTGTCACCTAAGGGTACACTTGTGGATTGCCACCCAGGAATAAAGAGATTTGTAGGTCTTCCATGTATAGTTAGCTTCTAGTGCAGCCTTGAGGTAATATGGGATCTGCCAAGATTAAGTAAGTTGTGGGGTGTCCTCCTGTTGTATTGACAAGGGGTGATAGAATTTTAGGAGCAACGAGTCAATACTGGTATGGTTGAATCCCTCTTCCCAAAGATCTTGTCTCATTCTCTCTCGGGGAAAATGATTCTCAAGGTGAAAGTGCACAACCTCTGCAGAGTTAAAAACTAACATCTTAGCCGTGTCTCCGATTATGGGAAATTTGAGAAAACTAGACATAGTTGGCGCTGAAGAATCTCCTCATCATTTCTGAATAAATTAAAACATGTTAGAAACCTTTTCCTAGAGCACATGGTGTGTCTACCCCTCTGTGCTACCTTTTCAAACTCATGGTGTGTCTACCCATGATGATTTTCAAACTTCATGGTGTGTCTACCCATGATGACTTTATCAAACTTCATGGTGTGTCTACCCATGATGCCTTTATCAAACTACATGGTGTGTCTACCCATGTTGATTTTCAAAGATTTTTTAATGATTTATCAAATATAGGACAAAACTGGCTTTATGCAAATAGCCCAGACTCCACCAGCCAAATATCATGTAGCTAGTTATTCCTCAAAACTGCCACCATACAAGTGTCACTTTCCAGTACATTGTTTGTACCGACTTCCTCCCATGTGGGGGATGCATATTCCAACGTGCAGGTCATTCGAACGATGAGTAACTGTTTAGGATCTCGAGCCTACATCCCAACATGTCTGCTTGGAGCACATGAAGAGAAGGAAGCTCATTGAAGATTTGTTTCTGTTGCATTTTTTGTTGAACTCTGTTATTGGGGCTAGTCCATGTTGACTATGCCATTTGTAAGACTATTTTATTTCGTATCCACTGGATCAAACGTTGTAGAATGATGCTATTGTTATGAATATTCATTTTTTTCATGTGTATGCTATGAGTGATCCCGGGAATAGCAGGTACACAGGTATTCTACCTTTGTGAAAAGGTAGGGTGCTACAAAATGGTATTAGAGCCAGGTTGCATGTAGGATCGAGACCCTAGGATTGGAAACCATAGGGAAAAAAATTATGTCAAACCTTTATGAAAACTTTTATTCTCCATTTGTCCTTTCATTTTATTCTATTCTTGTATCTTCCTGCCCTGTGCTAACCTTGCCCTTTCATTTCCCAAAATTTAGATGAACCCTGCTGATAATGACTTCAATGGAGAGATTGCTTTTGCTGGAGATGCAGAGTACTGGCTGAGTAAGAACCTATATGACTTAGCCATGGATATTGGAATGCCAGCTCCTCACTTCCACGACTTGCCAGATATTATTGATCATACTTGTGCTCAGAGGTGGCGCGTCGCGACATATATTTATGGTCGTACATTGGACCCAGACGACCATGGCATGGAATACGCCCAGTACTACCCAGACTTCACAGCTTCGATGAGTTCAGCAATGCTTGATGCCATCGCCCGCATCTGACACAAGTACGTAGATCATATCACTCACGGCAGTGTCTTCCGACTCTTTGGAGAGAGGACTGAGTCAGGGATACCCATTAATCGTAGCCACCAACATCTCCCTCCCATACGTCACCACCTTATGGAGTTAAAGTTCGTGACGACGAACATGGAGTGGGAGATGCATAAGAAGATGGAGGTGATTGATCTCCAGCGGAATAAGCTTGGGGATCTAGGAAAAGCAATGTTGAACCTTGATGACATTAAAAATTATCTGAAGGAAAAGATGGATTTCAAGGATGCGACAATTGCTGCTCTCCCAGTGCAGAATGCTTACTACGCAAAGGACTCCGGTGAGATGGGCGAGGTTAGGCAGGAGAGAGACCAGTTGAAGAATCGAGTTGAGGAGCTGTAGAGGGAAATAGCCCGGCTGACGGTGGCACAGAGAGGGAAGGATCCCATAGTCCCTCCAGCCCCGGTTGATCACCAGGCACCCGCTGCAGAAGAAGACCATCAGGCTCCAGCTGCATAGGAAGAGGGAGAGGAGGACCCTGAGGAGCGAGTGTTTGAGAGTTCTTCTGAAGGGGATCCTGACATCAAGGAAAGCTCGACGGGAAACCACTCCCCTTTGAAGAAGCGCTTGAGGTCCACAGACTACTTCACTGAAGAGCCAAGATCTAGTGTCATTAGATGATCCCTTAGATTTTTGTTTCTCGTTTATGCTTTCCTATATTGTCCTACTACTTGAAGTATGGCAGTACCCACGACTCTTTTAGTTTCGTAAAAACCTTTGTTATATTCATTGTTGTGAGTTTGTTTGGTTTGTTATTTGATTGATGTTTGTGCATGGGTAATTTTTTTATTTCCCACTAGGTCTATATGTCAATCTCATTTCTCATCTATTCTCAAAACCCCAGATGCCTCCACGACCAGATCCAACTCAACCAGCATTCCAGGAGATGCTGGCAGCCCAAACTCAGCTGATGCAAATGATGACACAGTTCATGCAGCACAACAACAACAACAACCCTCCACCACCACCTCTTGTTGATAGGCATACCAGGTTTCTAAGGCTCGGGCCTAACAAGTTCTCTACTGCTACTGAACCCATGGTGGCTGATGACTGGCTTCACTCAGTTAGCAAGGACTTGACTGCTTGTGAATGCAATGATGCGGAGAAGGTCCGATTCACCGCACATCTACTGGAGGGACCAGCCGCAATGTGGTGGGAGACATTCAAGGTCACCCATCCTGTGGAAGGTCAGGACTGGGACACATTCAGAGCAGGATTTCATAATTCCCACATCTCATCAGGCATTATGAACCCGAAGAGGGATGAGTTCCGCACTCTGAAGCAAGGTGGAAGAACTCTGAAGGAGTACATGGATGATTTTTGTGCACTGTCCAGATATGCCCTAGAGGACATTAATACTGATGCCAAGAGGAAGGAGAAATTCCTGAATGGACTGAAGGGAGAACTGAAGATACCACTATCTGTGGCATATGCTCCAAACTACCAGACACTGCTTGACCAGGCCATCACCCTAGACAAAAACATCAAGAAGGAGGAGAACGGCAAGAGGAAGTTTGGTAATGGCAAGAACCACACTGAAACCTCTCACAAGAGGCATCACTCTTCTAAGAATAGTGGAGTCTATAGTGGCCACAAGCATGGAGGTCACTTCAACAAGAGCAATGGCCACACATACAATGGTGGGTTCATAGGCAATCACTCCAATGGACATTACAATGGTAATCATAACGGCCATCGTAATGGCCATCATAATGGAAACAATGGACATCATCACTCAAACTCCAATGGAAAAAGGGACTTGTGTGATGTCACATGCTTCAAGTGCAAGAAGAAGGGACACTATGCTAATCAATGCACTGAACCAAAGGCTATTGAAGCAACTAAGCCCAATCCCTTCCAGAAGGGGCAAGTGAATCACCTTGACGTTGAAGAGGTGATGAATGAACCTGATGCAGTGATGGGTACGTTTCCACTCAACTCCTTTACAACATTAGTTTTATTTAATACTGGAGCATCGCATTCATTCATATCAAAGGCATTTGTGGATAAAAATAAAATACCCACTGTAACATCCCAAGTATGAAAACAACCTTTAGAATGTTTGCTGTTTGTTAAATTATGTTTTGCATCATGTCATCATAAGTTTTGCATTTGTTTTGCATTTGTTTTCCCTTGTTTTTCAATATGAAATTCAAACCAAATTTCAAATTCTTGTTTCATACTTGTTCTGTTACAATTTTCAAATGAAAATTTCAAATAAAAACATCCTTTTGTTTCCATTAAAAAATAGAAAGTTCAAACTATTAAATTGTTCTTTTTAATAATTCACTTAATATCAAATTCATTCAAAATTCAATTAAAATACAAACAGCAACACAATTTCAAATTTTTGAAAAACAGAAAGTTGCACAACTGTGCTTTTATAATAACTAACCTATAAAAATTTTTCCTAAATTTTCCTAACCCTAAAAACTATCCTTTTTCTTCCTTTTCTTTTCTGCAAAAAAAAAACAGAACAGAAAAAAAAACGCAGAGGGGAGAGGCAGCAGGCCCAGGCCCAGCCCACCTAGCCCACGGCCTGGTACCCCCCTTACCTTTCTTCCACCTCTGTACGGCACGCCATCCACGATGCCCACGTCGACAGTGGCGTGATGGGACGGCCACGGCGCCTCCTCCTCCTCCTTAGAGCCACCACCTAGGGCTCCCGTGCTGCCCTAGTTCTTCTCCTCCTTCTCCCTCTCGCCGTCGTCGCCTATCTCTCCTTCCTCCCTCCTCTGCAGCTCTCTGTTCTGAACTCCACCGAGCGCCACCGCACTGAACCTCCGTCGATCGCCGTCGACATGGCTATCCTCCTCGCTGGTTAAGTACGGGAATCGGGCCCCCGTACTGCCGCCGTCCTCCTCGACACCTCCTCGGTGGCTGAGAGCCACCGGAACTACGCCGCCGTCCACCTGGTGTCGCCGTCGAGCACCTCCTCCTCCCGAGCCCTTCTTCCTCCCTCCCGGTGAGCACAGCATCTCCTCCTCCTTCCCTCTCTGCTCCCGCGCATCACGAGCACGAGCACGCACACCTCCCCTGCACCTGTCCAACGTCCACGAGCAGCGCAGCTCGCCGCCGGCGCCCGTCAGCCGCGGTCAGGCAGCGCAGTTAACTGAACTTTCAAAGTTCAGTTAACTGGTGCATCTGAACCACAAAACCCCCAAGTCCCCCTCCTAGTACAAACACGATTCAGTACTGCAGTGGCACAGCGCACTGCTCGCGCATCCGCGGTCGCGGGTTCGATCCGTGCCCCCGCGGGATTAATCCCACACTTTTGCACCGTTCGCTGACAGGTGGGGCCTCCGTGTCAGCGACGCGTGCATCCACGTGCACACACACGCGCCACCGTGGCCCAGGGCCCACTGCGAGTTGGATTTCGTTCTGCCCCTTTTCTTTTTAATTTTAAGTCCCTGTTTTATTACAATTTGGTCCCTAGTTTTCAAACCTTTATAAAAATTGCAAAACTCATCCAAATTCAAAATGTAAGACATGTAATCCACTCTAAATAAAATAAACTTTCCAAATATGCAGGTTGTTTACTGTTTTGAACATTTCAAATGTTTTCAAAATTCAAATTCAAACAACTCATTTCAAATTTGGTTAATTTCATAACTAATTCAAACTTAATTCAAATGCCACATATAAAATATGTTTTCCATGCTAAATTGAACCACCTTTTCAAATATAAACTTTGTTTCATGTTTTGAATAATTAAAATTGGTTAAATATTTTAAATATTGTTTAAATCATTTAAATTTCCTAAATTCATAACTTGGTCAATTAAATTTCTTCTTGAACATATAAAATATGTTTTCAAACCAGAAAATTATAATATTTTCAAATATGAATTTTATTTAATGTTTTGAACAAATAAAAATTCAAATAAATTCAAACTCGAATTAAATTCATTTAAATCTTGTTTATACTTGTTTAATTCATAATTAATTCATTTCAAATCCTTTTTCAACAAATGAAACATGTATTCCACCTAAAATTTTGTGTTCTTTCCAAATATGAATCTTGTTATCTATTTTGAACAATTAAAATTGGTGAAAACAACAAATGCTTGTGTAACTCCCTTAAGAAGCCAAATTCCATAACTTAATAAATAAAATTTCAAACTTGGTAAACACCTTTTTAAATTGAATCTATTGTTGTTTTCTCTTTGTTTTCCTCATCCATGCATCATGCTAATCCACTTACACATGATGATTAGTTGTATCTCATTTAATCCAACCTAAATTCATGGGCTTTCCAAATGCAATCCAAATTGCATATGGGTCCATTTAAACATGTTACCATGTCAACTAGCTTATTTTGATGCATCAATTAAATTGTCATGCATCATCCCATGATTGTGCACTATGCCATGTTATTGATTGTTGTCTCTCTGCGTTGTTTGTTTGCTTCTTCTCGAATAGACGACGACGTTGAGACAGACGAGGTTTACGACACTACTTCTGAGGAGTTAGCCCAGTACCAGGCTACTGAGTTTGCAGGCAAGTATTCACTCACATGAACCATTGTGTTCCTTTCCACACTGGATACCGATACTTTCCGTTGTCTATCCTGCTAGCCTTATGAATCGTTGCTTGTGTTCGATCCTATCACATGTTACCCTTTAACCTTGAAATAGCCTCACCTCCACACATATAACCCCGTTGCTTGATGCCCATGTCTTACTAGCATGCTTAGGGTTGTTTATGCTCGAGTCTGTTGTCCGTTATTTTCTGTTACCATATTTATTATGTTCTGGGGCTCGATGTTTAAACAATCAACCTGTTAATGTTTGAGGTAATGCTAAATTGATGATAAGGCACCGGCAGGAGGCCCGGCGTTGTTTTGAGGCCTGCTAGTGTCGACCCTAATTAGGAAAAGGGTCTTGTCTACTGAACCATGATGAGCGCACTATCCGCATGTGGGAAGCGTGTATGGGCGCCCCCCTCAATTTGATTTGATTCGCATCTCGTCCAAATCGCCTTATTTAGTTCGGATTTTCCATTTGCCGCACGCATATGCAGGTACGAACCCGAGGCCAGGGTGGAAACTTTTGTAGTCGGCATTTAGGGAGACACGTTCTTAGAGTGCTATGAGGGTCCCCTTTTCTTCGTGGGGCTTGATTAGCCGTGCGCTCACTTGCACGGGGTTCTTTGGGCTTGATGCGAAGAAGAGTTGGGTTGTGTTGAGTGCCTCGCTTGGTGGGTTTGATCCCCGTCTGGCGGGGTATTCTTACGTGTACGGCCAAATTGGTGCACCCCTGCAGGGTTAAATCTTCTCGAGAAGCCGTGTTGTCCGCGGTTATGGATGACTTGGTGAAAGTACTGGCTAACAAGTACTCAGAACAACTTACACCTAACTAATGATAACGTGACTAGTAATAGTCTTATTGACACAATAACTTGAACCATCATTAATCCAACTGTGTGAGTTATCCTCGGATTGCTTCTTTGGATAAGGGGCGAGATCCAGGATGGGTTTGTTTGAGGTTAGTGGTAGTTGGTTACGATACGCTACCTTATCCCCTTCTTTTAGCCGGAAGTTGTAGCGTGTTTCTGTAGTTGGTTAGAGCAGCCTGCTGCCGCACTTTTGTATCACCTATTCGTCCGTTGAACCCAAAGCATCTGTACTTGGTGTTACCGGGTACACTTTGGTATCTTGTGAGTCTTGCTTGCCAGTACTTGTCTGTACTGACCCCTTTGGGGCTGTGGTTTCCGCAGACTACGTTTCCGAGGATCCCCATGGTGGCTACTACGTGGAGTATGACGAGGCTGCTGAAGAGTAGATAGTGGACCCGGACAGGATCCGAGACATCGTGGATGGGCTCCGTCTTTTCGTTTCCGGCCTCTTAGGCCTATTTGGATCTTGTCTGTACTCAGACATTTTGGATGCTTCCGCTGTGATGTAATGATGAATTGTTGGGACATGTGTCCTCTGGATGATTGTATTTGCTATCTCTGCTCTAGTGAGAGCTATTTGCAACTTATTTCAATCTTTTGTGTCTTAGATATATGTTGTGATATCGCTTGTTCAAATGTCGTTGACGTACCATGTGTGTATGTTATGAAGTACGTCAATGGAAGTAGTCGGATTTCTATGGGATGGTTTACGCAGACGATGGATAGTAGAGAATGGTTGTCACACGTTTACGTGTTGGCCTGCTCACATTGAGACGCGGGTGCCGGTATGCCCCGTAAGCCATTTATCTACTGTTTAGCGGGTTGTGAGTATCCTCTAGAAGTCCGGGTGCGACAAATGGTATCAGAGTCTGTCTGCCTGTAGGATCCCTTTTACTGGTCGCAGTTGACTCTAGAAACTATTTTGTAGCTATATAGGAAAAATGAAACGTGAGAGTAGGAATTCTGTTCTTTTATTTCTTTCCCCACCCACCCTCCCTTTTCTGGTAAGGAAGTGCAACGTTGTTTTCTCTTCTCATCTAAACTTTCAAGTTAGGATTTCACGTATCCTGGTTTCTCTAGGATAGTTATATCTACTAGACCATAGGAATGGAGGTGGTTGTGACATGATTTATCATGTTGCCTACTCACGATTGAGAACGGAGGCGTGTAAGCCCCGGAAGCAAATCCTCTATTCCTTAAGCAGTAGATATTGATCCTTTAGAAGCCCGGATGGGTTTTCCGTAGTACCTCGGGAGTGTTTGGTCTCGTGTTTCCCCAATGTTGCTTCGATATCCTGTTCTTCTCAACATCCTTTTCGTCCGTTGAAACCTTGTTGTTGCTTGCCACTTCAGTTCTTCTACCGGCGTCTAATCAAAACTTCCCCGATCATCTGCAGATGGATCTCAGGTTCTACCCGCAGGTGGTTCGTATGACTCGTTGCGAGAGCACTGCCGGTTATCCGGAGATGCTGAGAGACATGGTCACTTATCTGGGGTTCCGTTGGGCACCAGAGTACCAGGTCTACGAGCAGCAGCGAGAGTTTGACCAGACCTACTACCAGGCTATCGTCTACATTCTGTCAGATGATGGCATGAGCGTAGTCCACCGCTACGAGGCAGTAGGTTCCACAGTGGATATGGCTGTGCAGCAGGCAACTTATGTGAGCCTCACCGTCCTTCGTGCTGACTACTGGGGATTTGACGATTCCATCTATCGCCACATCCCCCGTGGTTACATCACTTCGGAGGGAGCTCATTTCACTCTCTACGACAACTTGGATGTCTACGAGCATGATAACTCCAGGCTGCACACCATCGCTCAGTTTGTGAGGCACAGTGACGCAGTTGCCAGCACACTATCTCAGGAGTTGGCTTCAGTCAGAGAGCAGCTCTACCTTGCTTTGAATCGTCTGGCGACTTACACCACAGACTTTGTTGGAGACGAGCGCTTTGCACGTTTCAATCAGCCAGTTGGTCGTCGTCTGCCAGATGCTGGAGGTTACGAGCCGATGAGAGGTCCACTCCTTAACCTCGGTGCTGGTTACACTAGGATTCCACGCTTTGGAGCACAGGGAGTCGACGCTATGTACTTCACCACACCTAGAGTCGCTCTCAGACCACGTCGGATCTACGTGGATCGTCGTTCTACCTACTTTCGTGGGCGTGCTCCTCACCGTACCTCTCGACGTACTCCTAGTCGCCGTCCTGCGTGATGAGCATGGGAGTACCGATGTATCCATTCTTAGCTATGTTTAGTTATCCTTTGGCATTCGAATCATTTATGGTGTGTTGGATATTCTGATGTATTTGAACATGTGATGATGTACCTGTTGGTTATCTATTCATGCGTCGGAATAATCTCTCTTTCGGTTTCCAAGTCTATCCTTTTCTATTGTTGTGCTAAAATGCATTTCCATTCAGGATGCCGGCAACAAGGAACAACCCGCCTGAGCCACCGCCAATCACGGAGCTGTTGACTCAGATGACCCAAGTCATGGCACAGATGGCCCAGTTTCAGACTAATCAGCACAACAACCAGACGGCTCCACGAGTCAGCATCAAGGAGTTCCTCAGTCTGGGTCCGAGAGATTTCGTGGCCACACGCGAGCCTCTGGACGCTGATGACTGGATCCGTGAGATAGCTAAGGCTCTGGAGATTGCTCACGTTGCTGAAGAAGACAAGGTCAAGTATGCCTCCTATCTGCTGAAGGGTCAGGCAGCTACTTGGTGGGAAAACTACCAGGCCATGAGAGCTGGCTTTCCAATCACGTGGGGTTGTTTCAAGGAAGCCTTCCTGAAGCACCACATTCCATATGGTCTCATGGAAAGGATGCGTGAAGAGTTTTGCTCACTCAAGCAGGGCAAGTTGGACGTGATCGGCTATCAGAGTGAGTTCAATCGCCTCGCTCGTTACGCTGGTGATGAGGTGTCCACTGAAGCTAAGAAGATGGCAAGGTTCCGCAGAGGTTTTAACCCGGAACTCAAGTATGCCCTCACAAACGTCAAGGCCAACAACTTCGAGGATCTCGTTAACACCGCGCTCAATGAAGAAAATGGGCGCAAGGCAATCGAGGAGTCTCGCAAGCACTCGCGTGAGGGTGGTTCCTCCTCCAACATGACCACCCCTCCGCAGAAGCGCCGCATCTGGGTGCCAAATGGTGCTGTCACTCGGGCTCCATACGCCCAAACTTTTCCAGGCTTCGCTCCCCGCCCACCCAACCCTGCTCAGATGCATGATCAAAGGGCTTCGATGGGGCAGCCAAGGCCAGGGCCTCCTCGTGTCGTCACTTGCTACAAGTGCAAGCAGACGGGGCACTACGCTGACAAGTGCACGCAGAGGCAGCTACCTCCACCACCACCTCGTCCCAACACAAACCAGGCAATGGTGCGCGCTCCCCCGCCTAAGGCTTTCAACTCCAACAACAGGCCTATCGGGAGGACCGCAAGGGTGAATCATGTCAAGATCGACAAAGCTGAGGAAGCTCCTGACGTCGTTCTCGGTATATTACCCGTACACTCTTTTCCAGCTAAAGTGTTGTTTGATACCGGAGCATCGCATTCTTTTGTGTCAAAAACCTTTGCCACAACAAACAACCTAATTGTGGTTCCACTAAGCAATCAAATCACTGTTCACTCAACGGGATCTCAAATGTTGACTTCCAAGATAAGTAAGGACAATCAAATCCTAATTGGAGGCCACATATTCCTTGCTTCTCTCATGTTGCTGGGAAGTTCTGACATTGATGTCATTCTTGGTATGGATTGGCTGAAAGCTAATAAAGCAAGGATTGACTGTGCTCAAAAGTCAATAACTTTATCCCACCCTTCTGGCCAGATAGTCTATTCTCCACATGAATCAAGTTCCATTCAGCTATGCACCCTCGATGCAAAACCTCTACCTTCACTTGAGAATGTTCCGGTGGTTTGCGAATCCCCTGACGTCTTTCCAGAAGAGTTGCCAGGGATGCCTCCGGACAGAGCTGTTGAGTTCGTGATCGAGCTTGAGCCAGGTACTGCTCCAATCTCTAAGGATACTTACAAGATAGGAACTCCCGAGCTGAAGTTGTTAAAGGAACAAATTGATATGTACATGGAAAAATGTTACATTCAACCTAGTTCCTCGGCTTGGGGTTGCCCAACTCTGTTCGTTGCGAAGAAGGATCACACAAAGAGACTCGTTGTTGACTATCGTCCTCTTAACGAGAAAACCAGCAAAAACAAGTATCCAATTCCTCGTATTGATGATATTTTTGATCAACTTGCTGGAGCCTCAATATTCTCCAAGTTGGACTTGAGAATGGGTTACCATCAAATAAAGATCAGAAAAGAGGATATTCCAAAGACAACCTTCACCACTCGCTACGGTCTATATGAATTCACCGTCATGTCCTTTGGTCTCACCAATGCACCGGCGACATTCTCTCGACTCATGAATTCTGTCTTCCATGAATACCTCGACAAGTTCGTTGTGGTATACCTCGATGACATTCTGGTCTACTCAAAATCCGAGGAAGAGCATGAAGAACACCTTCGTCTCACTCTCATGAAACTTCGCGAGCATCGTCTATATGCCAAATTCTCCAAATGTGAGTTCTGGATTTCAGAAGTTACTTACCTTGGTCATGTCATCTCAGCCAAGGGCATAGCCATTGATCCAGAAAAGGTTAAAGCAATTGTTGATTGGAAACCTCCAAAGACGGTGAAGCAAGTAAGAAGTTTTCTTGGCTTGGCTAGCTATTGCCGTCATTCCGTCCAAAACTTCTCCAAGATTGCCAAACCTCTCACTGATCTCACAAAGAAGGATAAGAAGTTCGTTTGGTCTCCACAATGTGATGAAAGTTTCAATCTCCTGAAGACTAAACTCACTTCTACACCAGTTCTGGTTGGCCCAGATCCTTCCAAACCTTTCCAAATATTCTGTGACGCTTCTCTCCAAGGTCTAGGTGCAGTTCTTATGCAAGAACATCAAGTTGTGGCTTATGCTTCACGTCAGTTGAACGCACATGAGCTCAGTTATCCCGCTCATGACCTTGAACTTGCAGCAGTTGTTTTTGCCCTCAAGAAATGGAGACAATACTTGTTGGGTAATCGCACTGAAATCTTTTTCGATCATAAGAGTCTGAAATACATCTTCACTCAACCAGATCTAAACCTCAGGCAAAGGAGATGGATTGAAAAGATTAAGGACTTTGATCTTACCATTTCTTACACTCCAGGCAAGGCTAATGTTATGGCCGATGCTCTCAGTCGCAAGTCGTATTGCAATAATATCATGATCATGGAAAGCCAACCTCCTCTTCATGAAGAATTCCAGAAGCTCAACCTTGGTCTTGTTCCTCAAGGCTATCTTGCAAACTTGACAGCCAGTCCAACTCTCGAGGACAAGATTCGTTCTGAACAACTTCGTGATGTTGAAATCAAGAAGATGGTAGAACACATCAAAGAAGGCAAGGAGAAATTTAATTCCTTCTCAATTGATGACAAGGGAACTGTGTTCTTCGAAGGACGCATTGCAGTTCCTCAAGTTCAAAGTCTCAAAGATGTCATTCTCAAGGAGGCTCATGAAACTCCTCTCTCCATACACCCTGGAAGTACAAAGATGTACCAGGATCTCAAGACACTGTATTGGTGGCCTGGCATGAAACGTGAAATTGCTCAATACGTTTCTGAATGCGACGTTTGTCAACGTGTTAAGGCAGTTCATCAGAAAACAGCCGGTCTTCTCCAACCTCTGAAAATCCCTGAGTGGAAGTGGGACATGATTGAAATGGACTTCGTCACTGGTTTTCCAAAGTCCAAGAAGGGCAACGATGCAATCTTCGTTGTCATTGATCGTCTCAATAAAGTAGCTCACTTCTTTGCTATCAAGGAAACAATCTCAGCTAGCCAGTTAGCAGAGCTCTACACAGCAAAGATTGTTCCTCTTCATGGTGTTCCATTGGAAATAAGCTCAGACCGTGGAAGCATCTTCACTTCTCATTTCTGGAAAAGCTTTCAAGAAGCATTGGGCACCAAACTTCTGTTCAGCACAGCTTATCACCCTCAGTCTCAAGGGCAAGTCGAAAGAGTGAATCAGATTCTCGAGGATATGCTTAGAGCATGTGGTATCTCCTTTGGCATGAAATGGGAGGAATGTATTCCATATGCTGAATTCTCCTACAACAACAGCTTCCAGGCAAGCCTAGGCATGGCACCATTTGAGGCTCTCTATGGCCGCAGATGCAGGAGTCCAATCAATTGGTCTGGAGCTGGTGAACGTTCATTCTTAGGCCCTGACATTGTTAAGGAAGCCGAAGAGAAAGTTCGCATCATTCATGACAATCTCAAGATTGCTCAGTCTCGTCAGAAAAGCTACTATGACAGCAAACACAGGGATATGGTCTATGCACCTGGTGACAAAGCATATCTCCGTGTAACTCCCCTCAGAGGCACTCATCGTTTTGGTGTCAAAGGAAAGCTGGCACCAAGATACATTGGTCCTTTCAACATTCTCTCAAGGCATGCAGAAAATGCCTATCGTCTTGAACTTCCAGAAAAGCTATCCAAGGTGCACGATGTGTTTCACGTGTCACAGCTCAAGAGGTGCTTCAAAGATCCAGATCGTGCAGTTAATCATGATTCCATTGAACTGCAAGAGGATCTCTCTTATGAGGAGCACCCTATTCGAATTCTCGATGAGACCGAGCGTAAGACTCGCAACAAGAGCACCAAGTTCTTAAAAGTGCAGTGGTCTCATCATTCCGATAAAGAGGCAACGTGGGAGACCGAAGAGGATCTTCGCAAGAAGTATCCGGACCTTTTCTCTTCTCAGTAGGAATCTCGGGGCGCGATTCCTTCAAGGGGGGGCGTTTTGTAACATCCCAAGTATGAAAACAACCTTTAGAATGTTTGCTTTTTGTTAAATTATGTTTTGCATCATGTCATCATAAGTTTTGCATTTGTTTTCCATTTGTTTTCCCTTGTTTTTCAATATGAAATTCAAACCAAATTTCAAATTCTTGTTTCATACTTGTTCTATTACAATTTTCAAATGCAAATTTCAAATAAAAACATCCTTTTGTTTCCATTAAAAAATAGAAAGTTCAAACTATTAAATTGTTCTTTTTAATAATTCACTTAATATCAAATTCATTCAAAATTCAATTAAAATACAAACAGCAACACAATTTCAAATTTTTGAAAAACAGAAAGTTGCACAATTGTGCTTTTATAATAACTAACCTATAAAAAATTTCCTAACCCTAAAAACTATCCTTTTTCTTCCTTTTCTTTTCTGCAAAAAAAAAACAGAACAGAAAAAAAAAGCAGATGGGAGAGGCAGCAGGCCCAGGCCCAGCCCACCTAGCCCACGGCCTGCTACCCCCCTTACCTTTCTTCCACCTCTGTACGGCACGCCATCCGCGATGCCCACGTCGACAGTGGCGTGATGGGACGGCCACGGCGCCTCCTCCTCCTCCTTATAGCCACCACCTAGGGCTCCCGTGCTGCCCTAGTTCTTCTCCTCCTTCTCCCTCTCGCCGCCGTCGCCTATCTCTCCTTCCTCCCTCCTCTGCAGCTCTCTGTTCTGAACTCCACCGAGCGCCACCACACTGAACCTCCGTCGATCGTCGTCGACATGGCTATCCTCCTCGCTGGTTAAGTACGGGAATCGGGCCCCCGTACTGCCGCCGTCCTCCTCGACACCTCCTCGGTGGCTCAGAGCCACCGGAACTACGCCGCCGTCCACCTGTTGTCGCCGTCGAGCACCTCCTCCTCCCGAGCCCTTCTTCCTCCCTCCCGGTGAGCACAACATCTCCTCCTCCTTCCCTCTCTGCTCCCGCGCATCACGAGCACGAGCACGCACACCTCCCCTGCACCTGTCCAACGTCCACGAGCAGCGCAGCTCGCCGCCGGCGCCCGTCAGCCGCGGTCAGGCAGCGCAGTTAAATGAACTTTCAAAGTTCAGTTAACTGGTGCATCTGAACCACAAAACCCCCAAGTCCCCCTCCTAGTACAAACACGATTCAGTACTGCAGTGGCACAGCGCACTGCTCGCGCATCCGCGGTCGCGGGTTCGATCCCTGCCCCCCGCGGGATTAATCCCACACTTTTGCACCGTTCGCTGACAGGTGGGGCCTCCCTGTCAGCGACGCGTGCATCCACGTGCACACACACGCGCCACCGTGGCCCAGGGCCCCCTCGTCAGTGGCCTGGGCTGGGCCACTGCGAGGTGGATTTCGTTCTGCCCCTTTTCTTTTTAATTTTAAGTCCCTGTTTTATTACAGTTTGGTCTCTAGTTTCCAAACCTTTATAAAAATTGCAAAAATCATCCAAATTCAAAATGTAAGACATGTAATCCACTCTAAATAAAATAAACTTTCCAAATATGCAGGTTGTTTACTGTTTTGAACATTTCAAATGTTTTCAAAATTCAAATTCAAACAACTCATTTCAAATTTGGTTAATTTCATAACTAATTCAAACTTAATTCAAATGCCACATATAAAATATGTTTTCCATGCTAAATTGAACCACCTTTTCAAATATAAACTTTGTTTCATGTTTTGAATAATTAAAATTGGTTAAATATTTTGAATCTTGTTTAAATCATTTAAATTTCCTAAATTCATAACTTGGTCAATTAAATTTCTTCTTGAACATATAAAATATGTTTTCAAACCAGAAAATTATAATGTTTTCAAATATGAATTTTATTTAATGTTTTGAACAAATAAAAATTCAAATAAATTCAAACTCGAATTAAATTCATTTAAATCTTGTTTAAACTTGTTTAATTCATAATTAATTCATTTTAAATCCTTTTTCAACAAATGAAACATGTATTCCACCTAAAATTTTGTGTTCTTTCCAAATATGAATCTTGTTATCTATTTTGAACAATTAAAATTGGTGAAAACAACAAATGCTTGTGTAACTCCCTTAAGAAGCCAAATTCCATAACTTAATAAATAAAATTTCAAACTTGGTAAACACCTTTTTAAATTGAATCTATTGTTGTTTTCTCTTTGTTTTCCTCATCCATGCATCATGCTAATCCACTTACACATGATGATTAGTTGTAGCTCATTTAATCCAACCTAAATTCATGGGCTTTCCAAATGCAATCCAAATTGCATATGGGTCCATTTAAACATGTTACCATGTCAACTAGCTTATTTTGATGCATCAATTAAATTGTCATGCATCATCCCATGATTGTGCACTATGCCATGTTATTGATTGTTGTCTCTCTGCGTTGTTTGTTTGCTTCTTCTCGAATAGACGACGACGTTGAGACAGACGAGGTTTACGACACTACTTCTGAGGAGTTAGCCCAGTACCAGGCTACTGAGTTTGCAGGCAAGTATTCACTCACATGAACCATTGTGTTCCTTTCCACACTGGATACCGATACTTTCCGTTGTCTATCCTGCTAGCCCTATGAATCGTTGCTTGTGTTCGATCCTATCACATGTTACCCTTTAACCCTGATATAGCCTCACCTCCACACCTATAACCCCGTTGCTTGATGCCCATGTCTTACTAGCATGCTTAGGGTTGTTTATGCTCGAGTCTGCTGTCCGTTATTTTCTGTTACCATATTTATTATGTTCTGGGGCTCGATGTTTAAACAATCAACCTGTTAATGTTTGAGGTAATGCTAAATTGATGATAAGGCACCGGCAGGAGGCCCGGCGTGGTTTTGAGGCCTGCTAGTGTCGACCCTAATTAGGAAAAGGGTCTTGTCTACTGAACCATGATGAGCGCACTATCCGCATGTGGGAAGCGTGTATGGGCGCCCCCCCCTCAATTTGATTCGATTCGCATCTCGTCCAAATCGCCTCATTTAGTTCGGGTTTTCCATTTGCCGCACGCATATGCAGGTACGAACCCGAGGCCAGGGTGGAAACTTTTGTAGTCGGCATTTAGGGAGACACGTTCTTAGAGTGCTATGAGGGTCCCCTTTTCTTCGTGGGGCTTGATTAGCCGTGCGCTCACTTGCACAGGGTTCTTTGGGCTTGATGCGAAGAAGAGTTGGGTTGTGTTGAGTGCCTCGCTTGGTGGGTTTGATCCCCGTCTGGCGGGGTATTCTTACGTGTACGGCCAAATTGGTGCACCCCTGCAGGGTTAAATCTTCTCGAGAAGCCGTGTTGTCCGCGGTTATGGATGACTTGGTGAAAGTACTGGCTAACAAGTACTCAGAACAACTTACACCTAACTAATGATAACGTGACTAGTAATAGTCTTATTGACACAATAACTTGAACCATTATTAATCCAACTGTGTGAGTTATCCTCGGATTGCTTATTTGGATAAGGGGCGAGATCCAGGATGGGTTTGTTTGAGGTTAGTGGTAGTTGGTTACGATACGCTATCTTATCCCCTTCTTTTAGCCGGAAGTTGTAGCGTGTTTCTGTAGTTGGTTAGAGCAGCCTGCTGCCGCACTTTTGTATCACCTATTCGTCCGTTGAACCCAAAGCATCTGTACTTGGTGTTACCGGGTACACTTTGGTATATTTTGAGTCTTGCTTGCCAGTACTTGTCTGTACTGACCCCTTTGGGGCTGTGGTTTCCGCAGACTACGTTTCCGAGGATCCCCATGGTGGCTACTACGTGGAGTATGACGAGGCTGCTGAAGAGTAGATAGCGGACCCGGACAGGATCCGAGACATCGTGGATGGGCTCCGTATTTTCGTTTCCGGCCTCTTAGGCCTATTTGGATCTTGTTTGTACTCAGACATTTTGGATGCTTCCGCTGTGATGTAATGATGAATTGTTGGGACATGTGTCCTCTGGATGATTGTATTTGCTATCTCTGCTCTAGTGAGAGCTATTTGCAACTTATTTCAATCTTTTGTGTCTTAGAGATATGTTGTGATATCGCTTGTTCAAATGCCGTTGACGTACCATGTGTGTATGTTATGAAGTACGTCAATGGAAGTAGTCGGATTTCTATGGGATGGTTTACGCAGACGATGGATAGTAGAGAATGGTTGTCACACGTTTACGTGTTGGCCTGCTCACATTGAGACGCGGGTGCCGGTATGCCCCGTAAGCCATTTATCTACTGTTTAGCGGGCTGTGAGTATCCTTTAGAAGTCCGGGTGCGACACCCACCAAACCAATAGAAAAAGTATTCAAAGTGAGTTCCCCTGGTGGTGAGATGTCTGTCAATACTAAATGCGGGATACTAATTCTAGAAATTGGAACTCACAAATTTCCAACCCATGTAGTAATCCTACCCTCGCAAGGACTAGATGTTATCTTGGGTATGGATTGGATGACTACCTATGGAGGAGTCATAGACTGTGTCAATAGGTCAATCACCCTGTCTACCCCAGAAGGAAAGAGAATTAGGTACAAACCCCACTTGGAACCTAAGGATATTAGTCTAAACTATCTTAAGGGGGTTAGCCTAAACCATCTTAAGGAGGTTAGCCTAGACCAAGTGTCTGTGGTGAGTGAATACCCAGATGTATTTCCAGATGAGTTACCAGGAATGCCATCGGATAGAGATGTGGAATTTCTAATTCATTTGCTTCCGGGAACATGCCCTATAGCAAAGAGACCTTACCCTATGTCCACTGATGAACTGAAAGAACTCCAAAATCAACTTGAAGAGCAGTTAGGTAAAGGATTCATAAGAAGTTCATCCCCTTGGGGAGCACCAGTTCTATTTGTGGAGAAGAACGACAGAAGTCAGTGTTTGGTTATGGACTATCGTTCTTTGAACGAGGTGACAATCAAGAACAAATACCCACTACCTAGAATCAATGAATTGTTTGATCAGTTGGAAGGAGCTAGTGTGTTTTCCAAGATCGATCTACGGTCTGGATATTTCCAACTCAAGATTAGAGAACATGATATTCCCAAGACTGCTTTTGTCACTAGATATGGTTCATATGAGTATACAGCGATGCCCTTTGGCTTAACCAATGCCCCATCATACTTCATGAATATGATGAACAAAGTGCTCATGGAATTCCTTGATAAGTTTATCGTAGTCTTCATTGACGACATACTAATCTACTCCAAGAGTGTTAAGGAACACGAGAAACACCTTCGTCTGATAATGGAGAAGCTGAGAGAACACAAGCTTTATGCCAAGTTTAGCAAGTGTGAGTTCTAGCTGGGTGAAGTAGGATTTCTAGGACACATTGTGTCTAAAGAATGAATTGCAGTAGACCCCTCAAAGGTTACTGCTGTAACGGAGTGGGAACCACCCAAGAATGTAGGAGAGATCCGTAGATTCTTAGGCTTGGCTGGTTACTATAGGAGATTCATTGAAAATTTCTCCAAGATTGCCAAGACAATGACTGAGCCATTGAAGAAAGAGAAGAAGTATGAGTGGACTGAAACCTGTGAGACCAGCTTTCAAGAGTTGAAGAAGAGATTAGTGTCTGCACATGTTTTGTGTTTGTATGATCTGGAGAAGGAATTCCAAGTTTACTGTGACGCTTCACGTCAAGGATTGGGAAGTGTGCTCATGCAAGGTGGTAGAGTTGCAGCTTATGCTTCAAGGCAACTTAAGAAACATGAAGTCAATTACCCCACACATGATCTTGAATTGGCTTCAGTGGTTCATGCCTTGAAGACATGGAGACACTATTTAATGGGGAAACGTTGTGAAGTTTTCACTGATCACAAGAGTTTGAAGTATATCTTCACCCAGAAGGATTTGAACATGAGACAAAGGAGATGGTGGGAACTCATCAAGGACTATGATCTGAGTCCACAATACCATCCTAGTAAAGCAAACGTAGTCGCTGATGCTTTGAGACGTAAGGTATATGTAAACTGTCTCTCAACCGAAAAGATATCCCAAGATCTATGTAAAGCCCTACAAGACCTCAGTCTGGAAGTGGAACCTGGAGGATTTGTAGCATCACTAGTGGTTCAACCAACACTGCTGGATAGAATCCGTAAAAGTTAGGAAGGAGATAAGGAAATAGAGGCAATCAAGAAAACCTTGAAGGAAGCACTAAGTGAAGGAAAGACCACAGAATTCAGGGAGGATGAGCAAGGAACTGTTTGGTTCGAGAAACATATCTGTGTGCCCAATGACCGAGGAAGCTGATTTTCCAAGAAGCCCATGAGTCACCTTATTCCATTCACCCTGGTAACACCAAAATGTACATGGATCTGAAAGAAATATTTTGGTGGAACAATTTGAAGAGAGATATAGACGAATACATAGCCAAATGTGATGTTTGTAATAAGGTAAAGGTTGTGCACTAGAAACTAGAAGGATTGTTGCAACCATTGAGGGAGCCAGAATGGAAAAGTGACCAAATTGGTATGGACTTTATCACTGGATTACACCGAACCAAATCAGGGTATGACTCAATTTGGGTAGTGGTTGATCGTTTGACAAAGATAGCTCACTTTGTGCCAGTAAAGACCACATATACAAGTGCTAAGTTGGCTGATATTTATATGAAGAAAATTGTCTGTCTCCATGGTGTACCCAAGAGTATTGTGTCTGACAGAGGTACCCAGTTTACCTCACACTTCTGGAAGCAACTGCATGAATCATTAGGAACCAGATTAGAGTTCAGCACAACATTTCACCCTCAGACAGATGGCCAAACTGAGAGAGTAAATCATATTTTGGAAGACATGCTAAGAGAATGTGTCCTGGACTATGGATCTAGTTTGGATGATAACTTGTCGTATGCAGAATTCTCTTATTACAATAGTTATCAAGCTAGTATTGAGATGGCACCATTTGAAGCCCTGTATGGAAAGAAATGTACCACACCCCTGTTGTGGAGTGTTTTAGGAGAAAGAAGTTTCTTTGGTCCTGACATCATTCAAGAAGTTGAAGAGAAAGTTAGATTAATCAAGGATAGATTGAAGATAGCACAGTCAAGACAGAAAAGTTATGCTGACAACAAGCGTAGAGACGTTTCTTATGAAATAGGAGATAGAGTCTACTTGAGAGTATCACCCCTTAGAGGTGTGAAGAGATTTGGAATCAAAGGAAAACTATCACCACGATTCATAGGTCCATTCAAAATAATGTCTCGCAAAGGAGAGGTGGCATATGAATTGGAATTACCAGAAGTACTTTCAGCAGTACACAATGTGGTCCATGTCAGTCAGCTGAAGAAATGTCATCCTGAGATGTCATAAACTTCCTTGAGTGATACAGTACCCATAGGAGAGGTACAAATAGAAAGTGACCTGACTTATGAGGAGAAACCCATCAAAATGCTGGAAAGAGCTGAGAGGAATACCCGTACCAAGACCATCAAATTTTGCAAGGTTCAGTGGAATCACCACAACAAGGAAGAAGCAACCTGGGAACGGGAAGAAGACCTCAGAGAAGATCACCCTCACCTATTTGCTAGCCTTTCCGAAGCCCGAGGACGTGCTTCATCTTAAGGGGTTAGTCTGTAACATCCTAGAAATTTCAAAAATAATAAATCAGCAAGCATACATATCATCATAACATAGTCACACAAAAGTGCATTTAAAAATTTAAACATCACTAAACAAAAACCCGATGTGATCCCATCTCCAAAAATAATCCCTTTAATGGCTCCATGCAATTTACCTATAATAAAATTTTAATTTGATATTTCAAAATCACCAAAACATTTAAATAGTTTGAACCTTACAATTTGTACTTTTACCTTTTCCTCTAAATGAGTTTTACTCATTTTGTTTTATTTGGGGTTCCCTTCCTTGAATAAAAAGAAAACATAAAAGAAAAACAGTTTAGAAAAAAAAAGAGAGACCCGACCAGCCCAACCCATCCTGCCCCTCTCTCCCCCTCTCTCCCCACGCAGCAGCCCACGGCCCAGCTCTTATCTACCGCGCGCAAGCAAACCAAACCAGTCGCGCCCCTCTCTCTCTCTCTCACTGCCACATGGGCCCAGGTGACGTCGCGCATACGTCACCGTGACGACCACCCTCAACCCCTCTTCCGTTTTGTCCGGGAGAACCCCTCGACGTCCGTGCCCGCTCGCCCCACTCCCCCGGGCTCCCAACTGCCACGACGCCACCATCCCGTTAAAGCCACACCTCTCCCCTCACTCCCCCCTCCGTACGCACTCGATACCGCCGCCGGGCTGCCCAATTTCTTCCCCGAAGAGCCACGCAACCGACAATCTCCGGCGTAAATTACGCCACCTCCGGTGAGCCACCGCCCCTCTCTCTCCCCCTCTCGGTTTCCCCTCTTCCTTGCGAACCTCCAGAACCTCTTCTCACCAATTTTGATGCGCTGCATCCAGCGGGCCACCGTATCCGAGCGGAAGCCGTCGCCGCTCACATCTCCGGCGAGCTCCACCGCCCCCCAGGAAGCGAGCCTCTGCACCCCTTCGCCACCAAGACTGCCTCACCGTGCTGCACCCCGAGGTGAGCTTCCTCTCCCCTCTCTCCCTCTGGTTTCGCGGGAACGCGCGCGCCGCCCGAGCGCCGTCGTGTGCGCAGTCGCCGGCGGACACCGGTGACCATCCGCGCGGGATGAATTAGATCCCGGCCATTGGATCACAGATCCACGGCCGGATAAGCCTTCATTGACCGGTACGCGCCCCAGTCAGCGCGCGCGCACCCGAGCCAATCACGCGGCGCCACTTGGCCGCTGAGTCAGCACGCCAGTCGGCCACCCCCGGTTTAAATCATTTTTTTATTTCCGTTTGAAAACAGAACCATCTGTCCCACTTTAAATTCGATAGAAAAATAAATAGTGATACAAAAATTGTGAGACTTGAACCATTGGAAAACTAATCAAATTCTCTGCCCAAATATAAAAAAAATATTAGGTGGTCTTTGTAGAAAATTTTGGAGTAGTTTTTAAATTGCCAAAACCACTCATAAACACCAATTAATTCATAGTTTGAGTTCTACTATCCCAATTTTGTTTATTTTGTAGTCTCTGGATTCCTTAGAACTTGTAGAAAGAACCAGAGAAAACCAAAATTGTATCGTGCACACACTTTCTATTTCAAATTTAGTCAAATTAGTAATTTTCCCATAATGCAAATTCTAAAATGTATTTTTGAGTAAAACCAATTGGGTCACCTTGGTATTAGTACCCTCTCTCCATAGAGATCAATGACCAATTTTTACATAAACTTAAAAGTGTGTTTAAAATTAATTTAATCTAAAGATATATTAATGGACTACTAAATGAGTGTAATTAAATAAATGCCTTGAAATAAATCTTAACCAGAGCCTTGTGTAAACTAAATAAACCTCATATAATGCCAAACACACATCAACACTATATCTAACATGTGTAAAACAAAATCTTGCATTCATGCATGCATACATGTTTATGTTTGTTTTGTTTGAGTGGTATGTTTATGCTTGTATTGTTATTGCTTGTTTAGATTTTGGAGAAGACCGATACCACACCTGTGATTGTTGTGTTTGTGCTGGTTGCTGCTACCAAGGCAAGTGATGCTCATGTCCTACTTTTGTTTTCAAATGCATTAGTGTTTTAAGTAGTGTGCATGATAGGTGATATTATTATTTTCCAAGTATATGTTATGCTCAGAACACCTAGTAGTGTGTAGCCAACCTGAAACCCCTGCTAGGTACTAGTTAGCTATACTAGAACAATACCACAACTGCTGATATTTAATGAGTTGTGGTACTTTGAAAATTGAAATTTAACAACCCAATGAAACACCTAGGTGGATTGGTAATTGCTTGGATTATGTCCATGTCCATGGTGGTTGTCACCTGGGTCACTCCCAGGGCCATGGATGTGGTGGTTGTCACCTGAGGGTACACTTGTGGATTGCCACCCAGGAATAAAGAGATCTGTAGGTCTTCCATGTATAGTTAGCTTCCAGTGCAGCCTTGAGGTAATATGGGCTCTGCCAAGATTAAGTAAGTTGTGCGGGTTCCTCCTGTTGTATTGACAAGGGGTGGTAGAATTTTAGGAGCAACGATTCAATACTGGTATGGTTGAAGCCCTCTTCCCAAAGATCTTGTCTCATTACTGGTATGGTTGAATCCCTCTTCCCAAAGATCTTGTCTCATTCTTCTCTCGGGGAAAATGAGTCTCAAGGTGAAAGTGCACAACCTCTGCAGAGTTAAAAACTAACATCTTAGCCATGTCCCCGGTTGTGGGAAATTTGAGCAAACTAGACATAGTTGGTGCTGAAGGATCTCCTCATCATTTCTGAATAAATTAAAACATGTTAGAAACCTTTTCCTAGAGCACATGGTGTGTCTACCCCTCTGTGCTACCTTTTCAAACTCATGGTGTGTCTACCCATGATGTTTTTCAAACTTCATGGTGTGTCTACCCATGATGACTTTATCAAACTTCATTGTGTGTCTACCCATGATGCCTTTATAAAACTACATGGTGTGTCTACCCATGTTGATTTTCAAAGATTTTTCAATGATTTATCAAATATAGGACAAAACTGGCTTCATGCAAATAGCTCAGACTCCACCAGCCAAATATCATGTAGCTAGTTATTCCTCAAAACTGCCACCATACAAGTGTCACTTGCCAGTACATTGTCTGTACTGACTTCCTCCCATGTGTGGGCTGCATATTCCAACGTGCAGGTCATTCGGACGATGAGTAACTGTTTAGGATCTCGAGCCTACATCCCAACATGTCTGCCTGTGGCACATGAAGAGAAGGAATCTCATTGAAGATTTGTTTCCGTTGCATTTGCTTTGAACTCTGTTATTGGGGCTAGTTCATGTTGACTATGCTATTTGTAAGACTATTTTATTTCGTATCCACTGGATCATACGTTGTAGAATGATGCTATTGTTATGAATATTCATTTTGTCATGTGTATGCTATAAGTGATCCCGGGAATAGCAGGTACACTTGTATTCTACCTTTGTGAAAAGGTAGGGTGCTACATTTTTTGATAAAAAGAACCAAACAAGACGAAATAAACTAAACTAAGAAAAACAAAAACAAAGTAAAGAGATTAGAAATGAGAGACTCCCCTTGCAGAAATTCTCTTCCTCCTCGGCAACAGCGCCAGAAAATTAGCTTGATGGTGCAGATCTTACACTCGTTGGGAGACCCCAAGAGGAAGATATGATGAGCACAGCAGCAATTTTCCCTCAGTAAGAAACCAAGGTTTAATCGACCAGTAGGAGGAAGGAGTAACTTCAGAGGGTTGAAGCAGCTGAGATGGCAGGGCTGGTTCAGAAGCAACGTGGAACCTACACAACACAATCAAATCACTTTGCCCCAACGAAGCAGCGAGGTTGTCAATCTCATCGGTTTTGCTGAACACAAAGAGGTTAAACATATGGTGTGGAAAATAGTAGGAAAGCAGTAGCAGCAGTATGAAAGTAGTGTGAAAGCAGTGTGTGTATTATCAGTATGAGAAAATGGACCGGGGTCCACAGTTCACTAGTGGTGTCTCTGCATGAAAGATAAATAACATGCGTGGTGAACAAATTACAGCTGGGCAATTGACAGAAATGAAGGGTGCACCATAGTGCATACGCAAGACATAAAGATTACTATGTGATTCATGCGGGCGTTGCAACAAAATACATAGACCGTCATCCAACTGCGTCTGTGACTAATAATCCACCCTCCGAATATCATCCAAACAAACGTTGGGTATTAAGTTGCAAGCAATAAATTATCGCAGTCAGAAAAGTGTGTAATGTAAACAATGTAAACTAAGTAAACACCGTTGTTTTCTCCCTAATGGAAACAACACATCCTCCATCCGTCACGTTTCTGTCACTCAAGCACATATGCAAAGGAGGCATGAACCCACTATCGAGCATAAATACTCCCTCTTGGAGTTACTAGCATCTACTTGTCTAGAGCATCTACTAATAATAGAGAGCATGCAAGATCATAAATAACATATGCATGAAGATAACATGATAGATGGATAATCAGAAGACATAGCATTCAACATTCATCAGATCCCAGCAAACACAACATGTAGCATTACATAAAGATGATCTCGATCATGTAGGGCAGCTCACGAGATCTAAACATGAGGTACAAAGTGGAGAAGACAACCATCTAGCTACTGCTATGGACCCGTAGTCCAGGGATGAACTACTCACACATCACTTCGGAGGAGGGTATGGTGGTGTAGACCCCTCCGGTGATGAATTCCCCTCCCGGTACGGTGCCGGGGAGAGCTGCATAACCCTCCCGACCTCGAGATGACGATGACGGAGGCCTCGAGTGTTTCTCGGGACGAAGTGGTATATTTTTAGCGTTGATATGCCGGGGGTATAAATGGGCGAAAGGGCAAAGGCGGTGGAGGCCTGGGGTCCCCACACCATCCCATGGCACGGCGGGGGGGGGGGGCTTCCCTATGGTGTGGCCCCCCTCCGGGCCTCTTCGGGGCTCCATGGAACCTTCGGGGATTCTAGGACCTCCGGACTTCGAATTTTCCAATTTTGAGAATATTTCCAAAACAACTTTTCTGAAACTAAAAACAACAGAAAACGGGGAACTGACTCTGTGGCATCTTGTCAATAGGTTAGTCCGGAAAATCGATAACAATGACATAAAGTGGATATCAAACATGGAGGAAACAACATGGAACATCAGAAATTAAGGATACGTTTATGACATATCAGGCACCTTGGGGACATACATGAATTTTTTCTCCTTCCCCATAGAAGGTTTCTCCCTCTTAAACTTAAGAGAAGAAAAAGTTGAGCTCAAAGTTTCCATAGCCTCCTCTAATTTACCAATCCTCATGTTTTGACTATAATGGATATTGCTAGCTTTTAAAACAGTAATTCTCTTGTAGATACTTACTGTTGATTCATCAACTTTGCTAGCATTATCGAGGACGTTTGGCAAATTTTCTCCATAGAGTTTAGTTTTTTAATAACATCATCTAAAGTGATCTCAGTTTTAACAACCTTGGTAGGTGGTGATCCAACTAAACTTTCAATTAGATTACAGGCTTCCAAAGCACGAGTTCCCAGAAAATTACCACCTGTAAGAGTGTCTAGAACATACCTATACCAGCTAGTAATGCCAACATAAAAATTCCTAAGAAGGATTAAAGTGGAATTTTTCTTGGTGCATCTATGATGAGCATCAATTATTCTATACCGAGCAACTTTCAAACTTTCTCCCCCTTGTTGTTTAAAAGAATGAACCTCAACTTCAGAAACACTCATTTTAGCAAGACTAAAAGTAGGATAAAAACAACAATTAGAATAAGAACTAATTTTTTCGTGTTTTTGATAAAGAGAAGCAAATAAGAAAAAAAAGAACTAAGCAAAACTAAAAAAAAGTAAAGAGATTGGAAGTGAGAGACTCCCCTTGCATAAATTCTCTTTCTCCCCGGCAACGGCGCCAGAAAAGTGATTGATGGTGCAGGTCTTGCACTCGTTGGGAGACCCCAAGAGGAAGGTTTGATGAGCATAGAAGCAAGTTTCCCTCAGAAAAGAAACCAAGGTTGAATTGACCAGTAGGAGAAAGAAGCAACTTCCGAAGGTTGATGCAGCTGAGGTGGCAGGGCGCACTACCGGTTCAGCAGCAACGTGGAACCTACACAACACAATCAATTCACTTTGCCCCAACGAAGCAGTGAGGTTGTAAATTTCACCGGTTTTGCTGAACACAAAGAGGTTAAACGTACGGTGTGGAAAACAGTATGAGAACAATATGAAAACAACAGTAGAAGTGTGAAAACAGTGGAAGCAGTGGTTGTATTATCAGTATCAGAAAATGGACCGGGGTCCACAGTTCACTAGAGGTGTCTCTCCAGAAAAGATAGCCAACAAGTGTGGTAAACAAATTACAGCTGGGCAATTGACAGATAATGAAACATGCATGACATGATGATTACTATGAGATTCATGCGGGCATTACAACAAGATACATAGACCGTCATCCAACTGCATCTATGACTAATAATACACTCTCCAAATATCATCCAAACAAACGTTGGGTATTAAGTTGCAAGCAGCAGATAATCGTAGTAAGCAAAGTGTGTAATGTAAACACCGTTGTTTTCTCCCTAATGGCAACATCACATCCTCCATCCGTCACGTTTCTATCACTCGAGCATAGATGCAAAGGAGGCATGAACCCACTATCGAGCATAAATACTCCCTCTTGGAGTCACTGGTATCTACTTGGCCAGAGCATCTACCAACAACGGAGAGCATGCAAGATCATAAATAACATACACATGAAGACAACATGATAGATTGATAATCAAGATACATAACATTCAATAATCATTGGATCCCAGCAAACACAACATGTAGCATTACAATAAGATGATCTCGATCATGTAGGGCATCTCACGAGATCTAAACATGAGGCATAAAGAGGAGAGAACAACCATCTAGATACTGCTATGGCCCCGTAGTCCAAGGATGAACTACTCACGCATCACTCCGGAGGAGGGCATGGTGGTGTAGAGCCCTCTGATGACGATTTTCCCCCACGGCAGGGTGTCGGGGAGAACTCCAGAACCCTCCCGATCTCGGGTTGATGATGACGACGGCCTCGGGTGTTTTGCGTGCAAAAGTGGTATATATTTAGGGTTCACGCATCAGGGGGAATATATAGGCGAAAAAGCGATGGCGGTGGGCGCCCGAGGGGCCCACACCTCCTCCCGGCGCAGCCAGGGGGGGCGCCGCCTCATGGTGTGGCCCCCCTCCGGGCCTCTTCGGGACTCCTTGGAACCTTCGGGAATTCTAGGACTTCCGGGCTTCGAATTTTCCAATTCCGAGAATATTTCCAGAACAACTTTTCTGAAACTAAAAACATCAGAAAACAGGAACTGGCTCTGTGGCATCTTGTCAATAGGTTAGTCCCAGGAAATCGATAAAAATGACATAAATTTTAAGGAAAACATGTAGCATATGGCATGAAAAGAACATGGACCGTCAGAAATTAAGGATACATTTATGACGTATCACAACCCACCACAAGCAATCTAACACACAATGCATTCCTCTAGGCCCTTAAAAGGTGAAGTTCTATGTAGTGGACGTTCACATAACACCACTAGAGAAATAACAACATAACTTAAATATCAAACTGGTAAATATTACTCAATGAAACAATATTACTAATATCTAGACTTCTCCCATGTCCTCAAGTACTAAACGATCTACTCACAACACATCATAAGGTACATGATCAAAGGTGATAAATGGATGAATAACAATCTGGTCATAAAGTGCAGACACCGATAAATCTCGTAAGCATCAACTACAAACAAGTAATTCACACCAGGAGAGAGATATAGTGGAAAACCCCGATATAGAACCCTAATTGTTATAGCGGGACGGAGGTGGATGGTGAGGATGATGGTGTTGATGGTGAGGACGATAACGATGATGATCTTGATGATGCCCGGTGCGATGATGGTGACGGTGGTGACGATTTCCCCCTCAGGGAGGGAATTTCCCCGCTAGGAAGGTGTTTTCTTCTCTCTATCGTTTCCATCGCGAAGAGGTGACGAAAAAATTCTACGAAGTGCCTCCTCGGGATTTTTATGTCACGGAGGGTAAGTACCCCGAAGGAGATCCATAGGGGAGGCTTGAGGCCCCTAGAGGCCCACCAGGCGCGGCCAAGGGGGGCCGCGCATGGCAAGCGCCTGGGTGCCCCCTGGCTCCCCTCTGGCAGCCCTTCGGGCTCCCCCGGTGATTTTTGACAAAACCTTGTTTTCTGTTTTTTCTGAGGTCCAGAGAATATCCCTTCTAACATGTGATTTTTCCAGCTATTTCCCGACTCTGATAAATAATTCCATAAAACTGCAGGGTCTCTTTGGATCAAAGGAATTTCATAGGAATTCTGGAGGATTTCAAACCATAGGAATTTTTCCTATGGAATGCCTTTGGATTGTAGGATTGACACCACCAAATTCCTAAGGAATCTATTCCTTTGCCCTCCATTCCATAGGAATCTCAACATGAGGTCCAACCTCTTTTTATTTTTTCCTTTGAGAAGTCCAATGCACTCATACTCTCTCTCCCCATTCCTGCAAAATTCATGTGTTTGTTTCCTGCGCGCCATCCAAACACATCTCTTACAAAATCTCTATGTTTTAAAATCCTGTAGGAATTGAAGTGTATGACATTGCAACCCTTTGTTTTTCCTATTCCTATGTTTTGAAAATCCTTTGAACCAAAGAGGCCCGTAAAGCACAGAGAAAACAATTAAATAACATAAGTATAGTGCTCCAATAGGAAAAATATCAATGAATAAGGAAAAATTATCATATAAAGTAGTGATGCAAAATGGGCGTATCAATCCATAAGCGTTAGAACTGCCAGGGTGTTACCCATGCCCTGACAGTTCGCACTCATTATTTTCATTCCGACTGGACCAACTCCTCGAAAAAGCCCCCGATCCTAGTGAAAGGAGTCTCCTCCATCCTTCTTTGAGCGTTTATTTCTTTCCTTCTCTGAATTTTCCATTGCCACTGTCAAAGGAAGAGTCACATTATCTATGTGCATAACACTAGCGGCCTCAACTAGTCCCTCTATATTCTCTGACTTCTCTCTATGGTTTTCAAACAACCGTTTCTTTGCTGCCACATTAACCGAAGCAACATCACCCATCTTTGTGTCCGAAGGTTTTATCGGACTAGAAGCAGTGTCTTTTAGTTCATCAGGGACATTTGACTCTTTCGTGTATGGGAGTGCGTTAAACCTCTAGCTTATAGGATCCATGCCATCCCTCCTAGGAGGAGCTCCACCCCCTCTGCCCGATGGTTTACCTTTTCTCCCTCCTCGGCCTCGTCGGCCTCCATTCTCAATTGGACCTCCACCCCTCGATGAGTTGAAACCTCTACCCTGCCAAGTGCCCAGTATGCTTTTAGGAAGTCACCCCACTTTAGATTTTCTACATCATGCTCCCCAGAACTACACTACAGATGTGTATGACCCAGATATCCACACACACCACAGAACTTAGGAAATTTCTCATACTTTAACTGACAGAGTTCACGCTGCCCTTCTCTAGAAATTGTAACAAATCTGACCAGAACCTTCCGGACATTTATTCTCACACGGACCCTAATGAAGTTTCCCATGCCATGAACATCCGTTTCTACTTTGCTTACTCTCCCTACCCTTTTTTCCAACAAGTTCTTTACCAAAGTCTCGTTTCTGTATCCCACCGACAATTTGTTAACTTGCATCCAGCCATCAATATAGTCAAGATCAAAAGATTCTATATCACCAAAGCCATCATATCTCTCAATGCAGAGTTCTTGGGTCGAGTATGTAGCCGATCGTTGGAACCGATGAACTCCAATGCCGATGGTGAATCAACTTCGGAGAATGGAAACCCTAGTCACACGAAAGTCGCCTATCGTGCGCTAGGTCGAAAGCCCCCTCCCCTCCACGACTTATTTTAACCTCCCTACACATTAGACAAGAGAGGATACTCATTTCCCCTATACCCCTGGGTACCTGAACGGTGGTGATTGGATATAAAGCGTGACAACTAGGATTCCTTACTTGTGATACTAGAGCTAGATCACACATGCGGCTGCGGTCCAAATTTGGAGTTATCCTTTCATTTTTGTCAAATTGTATTTCACTCGAATTTGTTCGAAAATCTTGACCAGACAACCAGCTCCAAATCTCACCGCCATTCGAGGTCTGTTTTGTTATTCATGTTTGATATTTGAAAAGTGTTTTTAAGAACACTAGGGTTTCTTTTGCCAATATACATGTACCGACTGACTGCCGCTCGATCTGAGCGGCTTGCCTCCCATCGGACGGTGGGCTACTGGCATGTGTCACCGAATTTCCCCGCTCCTTTTTCCTGATCCCCGAGACTTCCCACACTGATAGAACTGAGTCGGTCAGCTCTGAACGCCGCCGCGCGAGAGAGGCATGGCGACCGCACTGCTGCCTGAGACGGCGTCGCGCCTGATGACTCCGGAGACCCTCCGCACGGCGGCCAAGCAGTCTCAGGGCATCCACCTCGTCCCCATAGTGCTCCGCCGCGCCATCAAGCGCTACCTCCGCGGTAACGCCCCGTCTCACCCCTCCCTCCCGCCCACCACCTGCTCGACGAATTGCTCAGTACTAACAGTTTCGCGCCTGACGCTGTGCTCGCGCAGACCAGGACAAGACGCACATGCACAGAAAGGTGCTGCTGCTCTCCTCCTCCTTCGAGCGTGCAAAGGGCACCGGTGCCGAGCTGGCCGCGGCTGCCACCCGTGGCTCACTCATTGACGACCCCCACGCGCCCGTTGGTGCCGAGCAGCGGACCGCACGGTGGAAGGTTCGGTCTGCCTACGGTGATATCGGCCTTCAGTACCGTGCGGATGAGACAGTCGCGTATGTTGCCTCCCGCATGCCTGCAATCTACGCCGCATGCCACCGCGTGCTCCGTGAGGTCCAAGCACCACCATGCCCCCATTTTTGTTGTTCCTGTGCCTAGTGAGTTAAATTCCCCTGCTAGGATTTTTTGGTGGACTGAAGCGTGGCTTTGCAGGTACGCCGGCGGTCGCCAGATTTTGCACCTAAGAATGTGTTGGACTTTGGAGCGGGGCCAAGCTCAGCACTTTGGTGCGTAGATCTAATTCATATTTATTACTTAGTTTTCAGTCTACACAACCTTAATGTTGCTTCCACAATGCAGGGCAATGAGGGCAGTGTGGCCTAAGTCAATTGAGAGGGTTAATTTGATCGAGCCCTCCAAAGAAATGCAGAGGGCGGGACAGACCCTCCTTGATAGTAAGCTGAGCCCTGTTTTTGCTTAAGTGATACAATGCATATTGGAATAATGCGATTGATTACTAGTGTTTTTAGGTAGCATCTGAGTTGCTGGTATGTTGGAATCTGGTTAACAAATTGTTATGGAGTTGGAAAGTAATACTCCCTCCGATCCATATTAATGGTCGCTAAATCGGATGTATCTAGCACTAAAATATGTCTAGATACATCCGATTTAGCGACCATTAATATGGATCGGAGGGAGTATCATAACTTATGATGATGGATCCACCAACCATAGCTATATTACCACAAAGTTATTTTTAAAATTGGAAATGTAAATTCCATTATTGTGCTTTTGTCTAGGTAACTTGCATTTATATTTAGTTGTCTTCGCTTACCATTCCCATGGCGACGCTTTTAATGGCAAACACTGAGAGTTGCTCATTGCTTTTTTTAGTTCTTTTTAATTTACATTCGTGTATGTGCTGATAAATATTGATTATACTGGTTGCTCTGCAAATGTTTATATGTTGAAGGGGTTGCCGCTTTCTAAAAACTCTACTGATAAATTTATTGACACCGTTTACTCTGCAAACATCCATAGATTTGAAGGGATTGCCACTTATCCACAGCTATGAAAGCATCCAAGAGTTGAACCGCAACATCGAAAAACATGAGAGACGCCATGACCTTGTAATATCAGTAAGTCCTTTGACTTATTTCCTCTGTAATGTTTCATGCTTGTGGTTCAATGGATGTTGCAACTGAGGAGCTAATCCAGTTTATACTGTATTGAATTGTTTTCGATTTCTTATGTTTCCACCTTGATTGAATATTTTCCCTCATTGTGTAGTCTTACGCACTTGGGGAGATTCCTTCGTTGAATGACCGTATAACAATTGTGAGGCAGCTTTGGGACCTAACAAAAGATGTTTTGGTATAATGACCCGTCCTCTCTCATGTGTGTGCGTGCTTATGGGGGGATGTTCTTCTGACTCTTGTAAATGTTATTCATTGTTAGGTTTTGTTAGAGCCTGGAACTCCTCAAGGATCTAAGATTATAACCCAAATGCGCTCATATATCCTTTGGATGGAAAAGAGAGTATGCACTCGCTGCATGATTCAGTATTCAGTTATTTGACATACTCCCTTATTATGTAGCATTTAATTTCGCAATATTTATGCTCTCCAGAAGTGCCGCAAAATCGAAAAATCCACAGGTGGTGCTGCAAGTGAAACCAAGAGCATTGTTTCTCCAGAAGGTTTGTTGAAAAATGGCGCCTTTGTGGTTGCCCCGGTAAGTTGAAACTGCAAGTGCTCCAACCTTAGTTTGTGTTCCTGAGTAAAAACTAAATTCGTACTCCATATCAGTGTCCTCATGATGGTCAGTGTCCATTGGAGAATTCAGATAAATACTGCCACTTTGTTCAGAGATTGGAGAGGACATCAACACAGCGTATCTACAAGGTTCCTTATCATTTTCACCCGTTCTAGTACTTCTCTTTCATGTTGTAGTATAGGTCTTTCTTGGAATGCACTCATGTCAATCAGTTGAGAAATTTTACATACCATCCATCTGAATCACTAAGAGGTATTCAACAATGTCACAAATTATTCTCGATTAAAAATGTTATGCCGAACATGAGTTGCAAGATTGATTTTGATTAAAAAATGTTAGAAATCTTACATACCATATTGTAGGATAGGCTTCAGTTCAGATCTACATACCATATTTAGCACTGGATGACTATAACTCACAAATAAAATCTTCATATGTTTCAATGGTTATGGTTTTCACTTTTGAAGAGCTCAATGAAGCTCTTTTTTAGAACTTTGTAGGAGCTAGAGATTATTTTACACCTCTTAGTTTTTTTAAATTCCTTGTTTTTGATCCTTACTGCAGAGATCAAAAGGTGTCCCTTTGCGTGGTTTTGAGGACGAGAAATTCTGTTATGTTGCTTTAAGAAGGGGCAAGCGACCAGAGTAAGGGCTTGTGACTTTGAAGTCCAGCTTTATCCAATCACCACTATCTCTGTACACTCGTGCATATTCTCACCTTGCTTAGATTACCATGGTCGTATGCTCCTACAATATGCTTGGACTTAATAATAATTCCTCCTTATCTCTGAACCAGGGAAGCCTGGCCACTCGATGGCATGAAATTTGATACTCTGAAAGAACGTCATGCCAAGAGAAACCCACAAGATCTTATCATTGACTATGGTAATTATCTACTCATGATTATTCGTCTGGTCGTTTCATGTACGAGTGTTGTGAAAATCATGTACACTTCGTTCTTTTTGCTCAGACGAACAATTTCCAAGTGAGGAAGACGAAGAAGCTCTTGCTGGTGATGAAAACTGTTTGGTCCCAGACGACAGTTTGGCCACAGATGACAGTTTGGTCCCATATGGTTCTGATACACAGGAGTTAAGTCTATTCCATGAGAGTGGAGCAGAGGAGGAAGAGGAACCCGTCCGTGCGGATCTGGGAGGAGGTTGGGGCCGGATCGTATACACCCCCATCCGAAGAGGAAATCAAGTACAATTTGATGTTTGCCGTTCTACCAAACGGGATGCATCTGAGGGCGCTTTTGAGCGTGTCGTGGTCACACAAAGCAAGAACCCCGCCTTGCATCTCCAGGCCCGGAAGTCACTTTGGGGCGACCTTTGGCCATTTTAAGCTACATATTCTTCAAACTTGTTTGTAGCCATATTTTAGGGTGTTTTGAATCTGTTCAGCAGTGGACTTGCGGGGAAAGTGGCAGATGGCATTAGTGCTTCTACTGTCGGTGCTAACTTTGGTTCATCAGTACTTTTGGGATAATTTTTTGCCCTAGCTAGTCTGCAAAGTTTGTTTCAAATTATTGATATCAGGGATGCATGTGCTGGAGTTCCGAGGTCGGAACTCTGCATCATTGCAACTCTCTTCATCAACAATGTAACTGATCATTGTATGATGATACCAACTAGTAGCCCGGCACTCATAACGTTCATAAAAATTCTGTGTTTATGATTAGATTTGAGTGAATACCTTGATAAACTATCAGAAACTTAAATGTACAGGATTATTATTTTTCTACACCTCAAGTAACTTATCATTGGGCTCTGGTTAGAGAGTCTGGGGGTTTGGAGTTTATCGCCTTCACCACCTCCAACCAATGGTACAAAAAGAACAAGCAGTCTATTTCTAAGAAAATGGCACCAAGGGTTGCAATCCTGCAAGTAAAACCCCTTCAAAGCAAAACCAAGTAACCAAATTCAAAAAAAAAAAAGCAAAACCAAGTAAGCAATTTTTTCATAGAATAGGCGGAGATGGCAATTAACACCATGCCCAAACAAAATTTGCACGAATAATTTCTTAAAGTAGGAGTAGCGATTTTCTTTTATTGGTAAAAAAATAGTGATGCTCTTGAGAAGCCAAAAAAAAAATGTAGTGATGCTCTTGTGTGTGAAAACACCCTCAAGAAACAAGAAAGCCACCGTCTCACCCCGAGGAAGTATCTAGTGCCACTAATTCTCACATGCTATCATTAAAAAAAATAGTTACAGTATTTCAGAAAATTATTGAATTTTCTTTTGAATGTTCAAAAGGAATGTGTCTACAACCTGCAAAAATTTCAGGTCCGTTCTCTCCATTTTCCTTTTGAATTTAGACCTGAGATTTTTTGTGGTTGTGAAATTTTTCCTTATTAATATTCAAACTTTTCTATATTTTTATAACCTTTAAAATTCATTTAAAAAAAATGAAAGCATGGAAATGGTGATATTCTCTCCTTTCTCACCCCACCCCAACCCAGGCCAAGTCCATATCCTCTTCCTTCCTTTTCTCACTTTGCCCCACTTCTCCAACAGTCCACAGCAGTCTCGACGGCCACGGCGGCGAGGCCTCCACCACCAAGTGACGGCTCCACGCCTACTTCCTCCCGGCTCCCAAATTCTCACGCATCATCATCGCGCAGTCACCGCCGTACACTTCTCGAGGACCTTCCCGTCGGAGCACGCCATCCTTCCGAAGGTATCCATCTTCCACGGTTCTCCTCCCCTCTCCACTGGACTGGACTGAAGATCCATCCCGGCTTGGGTTGATTCCTTCTGCTAGTAGCGAACCCTACCTTGCTTGGATCGTTCCAACAGTTCGTTCATACTTCTCCTTCGCCGTGAGCAATCTAATCTAAAATCGTTCCATCTGGGATGAAATGCCCGAGCCCATCTAGTTCTCTACGGATTAGCTCGCTTCGTGGCGGAGTACTAGTAGCTAGTAGTTGGAAATCATAACGACCCTTTTGTTTGACACTTGCAGAGGACTCCCTGTGATCGCGGCAGGGAGTGGTAGAGGATGGGCAGCGTGGGCAAGTTCAGGTTCTGCATTGATCGGGGCGGCACCTTCACCGACATCTACGCCGAGGTCCCCGGGAGGCCCGAAGGCTACGTCATGAAGCTCCTCTCCGTCGACCCGTCCAACTACGACGACGCTCCCATCGAAGGGATCAGGAGGATCCTAGAGGAGTTCTCGGGCCACAAGATTCCCCGGTCGGCCAAGATTCCGACTGCCATGATCGATTGGATCCGGATGGGCACCACGGTCGCCACCAACGCGCTCCTCGAGAGGAAGGGCGAGAGGATCGCGCTCTGTGTCACCCGGGGCTTCAGGGACTTGCTTCAGATTGGTAACCAGGCCCGCCCAAACATATTTGACCTCAAGGTCGTCAAGTCCTCGAATCTGTATGAGGAGGTGGTCGAGGTCGATGAGCGGGTTGAACTCGTGCTTGACGGTGAGAGGGATGATTCGTCTATTGAAGGGATCTCAGGGGAACTGGTCAGGGTTGGGAAGCCGGTTGATGTGGAATTGTTGAAGCCTAAGCTGAAAGGTTTGCTTGACAAGGGGATAAGGTGTTTGGCAGTGGTGTTGATGCACTCGTATACATATCCCCATCATGAGCTCCTCATTGAGAAACTAGCCCTGGAAATGGGATTCAAGCATGTGTCTCTGTCTTCGTCATTGACGCCGATGGTGCGTGCGGTGCCTCGGGGCCTTACAGCCAGTGTGGATGCTTATCTAACACCAGTCATCAAAGAGTACTTATCAGCATTCATGTCGAGATTTGATGAGGGAGCTGAACAAGTGAATGTGCTATTTATGCAGTCAGATGGGGGTCTTGCCCCGGAGAGCAGATTCTCTGGTCACAAAGCAGTGTTATCAGGTCCTGCAGGCGGTGTTGTTGGCTACTCACAGACGTTGTTTGAACTTGAGACGTCGAAGCCACTCATTGGGTTTGACATGGGAGGTACATCCACCGACGTCAGCCGCTATGACGGAAGCTATGAACAAGTTCTTGAAACCCAGATTGCTGGGGCAATCATTCAAGCTCCCCAGCTTGACATAAACACAGTGGCTGCTGGTGGCGGGTCGAAGCTTAAGTTCCAGTTCGGGGCTTTCAAGGTTGGACCAGAATCTGTTGGAGCACACCCTGGCCCAGTTTGCTACAGGAAAGGTGGTGAGCTGGCAATTACTGATGCTAACTTGATCTTGGGAACTGTTATTCCTGAGTACTTTCCTTCCATATTTGGTCCTAATGAAAATCTTCCCCTTGATTATGAGGCTACAAGAAAAGCATTTGAGGAACTTGCTGTTGAGATCAACTCTTACCGAAAGAGTCAGGATCCATTAGTAAAGGATATGACAGTTGAGGAGATTGCTCTTGGGTTTGTGAATGTTGCAAATGAGGCAATGTGCCGACCTATACGCCAATTGACAGAAATGAAAGGGCATGATACTAAGAACCATGCACTAGCGTGCTTTGGTGGTGCAGGTCCTCAACATGCGTGCGCTATGGCAAGGTCCTTAGGCATGTCCGAGTTACTTATTCATCGTTATTGTGGCATATTGAGTGCATACGGGATGGGCCTTGCTGATGTTATTGAAGATTTGCAAGAACCATACTCTGCTGTTTATAATGCAGATTCTGCCACAGAGGCATCTCGAAGAGCAGCTCTTTTGGTAAAGCAGGTGAAAGATAAGCTAACAGAGCAGGGATTTGGAGAGGAGAGCATCAGGACAGATTCATACTTGAACTTGAGATATGAGGGAACTGATACAGCAATCATGGTTAAACAGCCCGAGATTGAATCTGGGTGTGATTATGCTGATCAGTTTGTTAAACTGTTTCAACAAGAGTATGGCTTCAAACTGTTACACAGAAAGATACTCATATGTGATGTGAGAGTCCAGGGTGTTGGTGCCACGAACATTTTACAGCCAGGTGAACTGACACCAATATCGACCAAGCCTGTGCAAGAAAGTTCATGTAAAATTTTCTTTTCATACGGATGGCAAGAAACTCCACTATACAAGCTCGAGAATTTGGGTTATGGCCATGTCTTAGAAGGCCCTGTGGTTATTATGAATGGGAATAGTACAGTGATAGTAGAAAAGGACTGCAAGGCTGTCATCACTAAGTATGGGAACATAAAAATTGAGATCAGTGAATCTCTGAGCACTGTAGAAATATCAGAAAAAGTAGCTGATGTAGTTCAACTTTCTATCTTCAATCACCGGTTCATGGGTATTGCTGAACAGATGGGCCGGACACTTCAAAGAACTTCCATCTCTACAAACATAAAGGAACGGCTGGACTTCTCTTGTGCTTTATTTGGTTCAGATGGTGGCCTTGTTGCAAATGCCCCGCACGTTCCTGTGCATTTAGGAGCCATGTCTAGCACTGTATGCTGGCAGCTTAGCTATTGGGGTGATAACCTGCATGAGGGGGATGTTCTTGTAACAAACCATCCATGCTCTGGCGGTAGCCATCTGCCAGATATCACAGTTGTCACACCAGTGTTTAATGATGGTAAACTGATCTTTTTTGTTGCTAGTAGAGGTCACCATGCAGAGATCGGTGGTATCACGCCAGGAAGCATGCCTCCTTTCTCAAAATCCATCTGGGAAGAAGGTGCTGCCATCAAAGCGTTTAAACTTGTGGAAAAGGGTGTTTTTCAAGAGGAGGGAATAGTTCAACTGTTGCAGTCACCCTGCTCTGATGAATTTACCAATCATAAGATTCCAGGAACACGCAAGATTGAAGATAATCTTTCTGACCTCCGTGCTCAGGTTGCAGCAAACCAACGGGGAATAACACTTATCAAAGAACTGATAAATCAGTATGGACTGATCACTGTGCAATCTTACATGAATCACGTCCAGAAGAATGCTGAGGTAGCTGTGAGAGAGATGCTCAAGGTGGTCGCGTCTAGAGTTGAAAAGGAGACAGGCTCTTGTGTTATTGAAGATGAAGATTATATGGATGATGGCTCTGTGCTTCATTTGAAGCTCACCCTTGATTCTCGCCGAGGAGAGGCTACCTTTGACTTTGAGGGCACCAGTCCTGAGGTGTACGGCAACTGGAATGCTCCTGAAGCCGTAACAGCAGCTGCTGTCATATACTGCTTGCGTTGCTTGGTGGATGTGGATATACCCTTAAATCAAGGTTGCTTAGCTCCTGTGAAGATCATCATTCCTAAAGGCTCATTTCTTTCACCTAGTGACAAGGCTGCAGTGGTTGGCGGCAATGTGTTAACCTCTCAGAGAGTTACAGATGTTGTCCTAATGGCGTTCCAAGCCTGTGCCTGCTCTCAGGGCTGCATGAACAATTTGACATTTGGAGATGACACATTTGGTTACTACGAGACTATCGGAGGTGGCTGTGGAGCCGGGCCCAGCTGGGGTGGTACAAGTGGTGTCCAGTGCCACATGACGAACACAAGGATGACTGACCCGGAGATCTTTGAGCAGCGGTACCCTGTTCTTCTGCACAGGTTTAGCATCAGAGAGAACAGCGGAGGTTCTGGTTTCCACAGAGGTGGTGATGGGCTTGTAAGGGAGATCGAATTCCGCCGTCCTGTTGTCGTGAGCATTCTTTCCGAGAGACGGGTACATGCTCCCAGGGGACTGAAGGGTGGGGAAAATGGAGCTCGTGGCGCAAACTATTTGGTCAGGACAGATGGCCGCAGAGTTAACCTTGGAGGGAAGAACACTGTCACGGTTAATGCTGGCGAGATACTTCAGATTTTTACTCCTGGTGGTGGCGGTTTTGGCTCTCCTTGATCTCTTGTGAACACAAGTCCCCCTTCCCTTTTTGTATATCTATTTATAGAATAAAACTGGCACAAACAATACCTGGTACATGCTTTTGAGGCATTAGGGTTGAATAAATCTTGATCATTGCTAATTTGGCCCGAATTACTAGTGTTCAGTCTTTTCTTGGCATCGAAGTAATGCAGTGTTGACAATGAACTGTGTCGCTTGTTTCCTTCCTGCTCAGGCTGTGGCCTCGTGTTGTGATCTGGGATATCATGTTAGCTGTCCATGACTGTACCTCAGTAAACGCAATCGATTTTTTTTTTTACATTCATTCATTACCTCTGATACATTAAATTGTTTTCTGCTTGTCACATTCTGTTCATGTTCATTATGAATCAAAATTCGGCGATATCTGAGATAGTAGAACTGGGTTGTACCGTTGTAGGCCTGTACCCTAGTGGCAAGGGAGTTGCGGCAACTTCACTGCGGAGCAGTTTTTGTTTGTTTTTGTTTTGAAGAGTCAAAAGCTTTGCCTATTCTATTGATTACACGAAGAAGTGACTTGCCTGGGTAATTAATGAAAGACCGGAAGAAAACCATACAACTGTGGTAGCTGCACAGGAAACCTAAATAATTAACGAAAAAACGGAAGAAAACTGATACAACTGTGGTAGCGCACAGGAAACCTAAATACCATTTCGTCAAAACCAAAGACCAACATCCCACCAAAACCAAAAAGAAGACGTTGTGGCTGCTATGGAAGGAGTAGGCACGAGATGCTCCAACGATGGAGAGCTGCACCACCGCTGACACCGACGTAATATCGGGGACAGCCTCGTCTCCCACACGATATGAGGTTGACACTCTCCACACTGCCAAACTCAGGGTATGTATAGATTATTAACCATCTTGGGTGGTAGAAACTTAGTTGACTAGACATAGTACTATAGTAGACAGGTTTGCTTTCTTACTGTTGATCGTGGGCAAGGTCAAACCTGACCCGGAGCAAGACTCCTTCCTAATTTGTGTTTCATTGCCGTTTTCTCTCTCCTATGGAGCCCACCCACATGCATTGCACCGGCGAGTTCCTTTGTTTCTCACTACGGGACTCACATGCAGGTAAGTACTGCCTAAAATTTAGTTACTATAAATGGAAATAGTGTGTCCGAATTTTAACCGTGCGGCAGGTCACCCGTAATCTAGCCCTGCCCGTAGACTATAGTAGATCAGTTAGCAACATTTCGGCAAAATACCCGGATACCGCTTCGGCTGCTGGCGATTAGGGTTTCTAGTGGAAACGGCGGCACACGTTGGCTTTCTCCGGCGGGGCGCGTGGGGAGCAACGGGAAAGTGTCTTCTCGCCAGCTGCAAGAACGCCTATCTCCTTCCAGTCCTGGTTTGCTCACTCGGGGTGATTAAGGGGAGGCCTTGCGCCTCTGCCCACCCTTGGTGGTGTTTGACCGATCTGAGAGAAGGTGTGATCATGGCCCTGACGAACGATGCTCCAAGGCGTGGAGCGGTTGGTGCTGGAACACAGGGAAAAACCCGGTGGAGGAAGAGGAATCAATTGAGGAACTGGTGGGCCGGATGAAGTTGACCATGGCAGAATCCACCAAGTTGTTCATAGATGATCGTGAGGATGTGCAGGCGAATCCAGTCTGGGCGCTGGCAGGCAAGATTTTGTGCCCTAAATTTTTTCATATCCAAAGGATCGCCGATGTTCTATGTCCTGCTTGGGGCAATCCGAGGGGCCTTGTGTTCCGGGATGGTGGCCCTAATCTGGTTGTGGTGGAGCTCCCATTGGAACATGAGAGAGACATAATCTGGGAGTGTTCTCCATGGAATGTGAACAAACATGTTGTTGTGTTGGAAAATTTCAAATGTAGTCAGCGACCCTCCGAGTTGAGGTTTGATCGATTACCAATTTGGATCCGAGTGATGAACCTGCCTTTCAATTTGCATGATGATTGGGGTGAGAGGATTGCTCAGAGCATCGGAGAGTTTATCAGTATTGATAACACCAATAAGATGCGGGTGAGTGGGAAGTTTTTGCGGGCTCGGGTTTCGATCAATGTCAATGAACCAGACTCATCTCTACGTGAAGCATGCGATTGGTATGATATCAAATTTGAGAATCTACCATATTTTTGTTTCTCCTATGGTCTCCTTGGGATACTCTGAACTTGTGTGTCAGAACCCAAGGGAGAGAGATAAGCAGGGAAGACTCCCATTATGGCCTAGTTTAAGAGCGCTTGATGATATTAGAAGGGGAAAGCTGGTCCGAGTGCATGGGGTAATTCAAAACTTGGAAATTTTAAAAGAAAACTAGCTTCGTTTCAGAAGGAATTGGTGACAGTTCGGAGCCACTCGCTGGGTCGTGGCCCGTCTTAGGAGGAGACGAATATTATGGGCCACATTAATCGAGTCCTGCACCAGGAGGAGATTTGGATTAAGCAGCGTGCTCGCGTGCAATGGCTCAAAGCGGGAGACAAGAATATTTTTTCATGTGCAGGTAGCCCAACAGAAGCACATGACTAAAATTTTGTTTCTACAACGAGTTGATGGGTCGAACTGTGAGAGCTATGAGGATATACACGTGGAAATCCAGAGTTTCTACCGGACCCTCTATCAGTCTCAAGGTGAGCCAAACATGACGGCTTGTTTGCATTTTGTGTAGGAAAGAATTACGCACCCTATGCGTGAGATGGACAAGGTTTTCACAGCGGAAGAGGTACGCTACGCCTTGTTTCAGATGCACCCGTCAAAAGGCACCAGGTGTGGACGGGTACACAACAGGGTTTTTCCAACGACACTGGGAGCTTGTGCAAGAGGCACTTGTCCAGGTGATTCTAGAGTTTGTGAACGGGGGAGAGCTACGTTTTGAGCTTAATGATACAACCATAGTTCTGATACCTAAGGTACGCCACCCCCAGTCTATTACTCAGTATCGGCCCATCTCTTTATGCAATGTAATATACAAGATCTGCACAAAGATGATAGCTATCAGGTTGAGGCCGGTCCGGGAGGAGACTATTAGCCAAGAACAAAGTGTGTTTGTCTCTGGGCGTTTGATCACGGATAATGCCCTTGTGGCTTTTGAGAGCATCCATAGTATGAAAATAAGAAAGAAAGCCAAGAAGGGAGTGTGCGCTGTCAAGTTGGACATGATGAAAGCGTATGCCAGAGTGGAGTGGCCTTTTTGGAAGCCATCATGCTAAAATTGGGTTTTTTCTGAAGCAATGGTTCGGTTGATTATGAAATGTGTTACTTCAACAAGATTCTCGGTAAAGGTGAATGGAGAATTGTTGCCTAGGTTCATTCCATCTCGAGGATTACGTCAGGGAGATCCAATTTTGCCATACTTATTTCTAATGTGTGGGGAAGGCTTGTAGGATCTATTGCATGGTATTATTGAGAGAACCTCTAATGATATTAAAAATGCTTGTTAAACATTTTCAAATGGTTCAAACTCAAATTGATCAACTTACTAAAGTGCAAAAACACATGCTAGCTAATGCTTCTAGAGAAAAACATGTTTGTGAAATAATTACTAGAAGTGGTGTTTCTACTCAGGACCCCTTGTATCCTGAAGGACATCCTAAAAAATTGAACAAGATTCTCAGCATCCTAAAAATAATAGTTCTCCTTCTAAGAAAAAGAAGAAGAAACATAAAAATGTTGTGGAATCTCCTGAACCTGCTAAAGATCCTAATAGTATATCTATTTCTGATGCTAAAACTGAAAGTGGTAATGATAAAAGTGATGATTCTGATAAAAAAGAACCTGTAGCTGAACCTGAAAAGCAAACTAAAACTGCAAAGTATACTAAGGAGGATTTCATTGCTAATAAACATGGTAATGAAAGAGAGCCTTGGGCACAAAAAGCAATGCCTTTTCCTAATAAGAAACACAAATCAAAGGAAGAAGAACATTATAACAAGTTTTGTGAATGGATGAAACCTCTATTTTTGCAAATCCCTTTGCCTGATGCTATCAAACTGCCTCCTTATTCTAAATATATGAAAGATATTGTCTCCAATAAAAGGAAAATTCCTAATGAGGAAATTTCCATTATGCTTGCTAATTACTCTTTCAATGGCAAGGTTCCAAAGAAGCTTGGAGATCCTTGTATTCCTACTATCCCTTGTTCTATTAAAAATAATTATGTTAGAACTGCTTTATGTGACTTGGGAGCTGGAGTTAGTGTTATGCCTTTCTCTCTTTATAAGAGACTCTCTCTTTAAAAATTGATACACATTGATATATCTTTGCAAATGGCTGATAAATCTACTGCTATTCCTGTTGGTGTATGTCAAGACACCGTAGTAGAATTCATAGACGGGGGTGCCACGAGACTACCGATTGAGAAGTGGGGGGACGTGATCGTATGATGAACAATGACACAAGGTTTTACCCAGCTTCGGTACGTCGCAACTAGGCGGCGTTCCTACTCCTGCAATCTCACTATTCATGACTAAACCCTGAGGTATACAGAATACAATGTGAGGTTAGGTTTAGCTACTCGACAAGGATCAACCTCTCGCAGAGTTAGCCTCTAGATTCTTGTCTATCTTTCTTATCTCCCGCCCGGGTTTATATAATAGCCGGGTTAGGGCTTACAGAAAAGGAAACCTAGAAGACTACGGTATGTGCTAACTTGGAAAGCCAGGAATCCGCCTTCTACTCCAAGCCGTACCACGTGGGCCGTGGTCCGGGTTCTTATATAATTCGGCTTCTGTGCGTCAGCTTACTGGACGCTTAATGGACCGTAGCCCATTACCATTCAGGTCACCCTGGTAATCCGACACTTTAGGATACCATCTGATATACCCCTAATTGGTATATATCCGACAGTAGCCCCCAGGAAGGATTAAGACTCGGAATCGCCGTATTTTGTCAAATTGCATTCTTTCCGAGAATTGTTGGCTCTTCGTCTTGATTCTTATTTTCTTTCAAATCATGCATTAACACGAAACTCGGATTTTGGGAAATCCGGCTTTTTCTTCCACGAGACTTTGTGGAGAAGGAACTTCCTACGTCAGCAATGAAATCGTGCTGACGTCAGGGACGTTTAGGTTTTCGCGTGCGAAACCCTGCAACGTATCTCTGACAGATTTTCACAGGAAACGAGGAGATAGCAATAATCATCTGTCGATTCATTTCCCGGAATTTTCGGCGAGTGACACGCGTTGATCATCCAACGGTCAAAAGAGCCGTTAGCACGTATCGCGATGGATTCCCGGATATAAATAGCCTACTTCATCCCCTCCGGCAAACCTTCCACTCCCATGTCTTCATGCCCTAAGCGCACAGCACACCGAGCCACAGTGAGCAGAGCAAACGCCCGAGCACGCGCACGCCACTGCGCCGTTCCCAGACCTCGTTGGAGAGCACGAAAACCTCATCGCGCCGCCCGGAAATGGCCTCTCCGCATGCTTTCCTGGCCCGCTCCATCATCGCTGAGATCGACGACATAATCAACACCATGGATCCCATGGTGGATTCACCGAACCGCGCCACCAGCAACGAGCGGAGAAATCTTCCGGCGGCCAGGCCCGTGAGGATCGACCTCCCACGGCTGCAACCCTGGCCGCGTCTTCTTCTACTCCGCCTCCGCCTCCGCCTCCCGAAACGGCGGAGGAAAAGCTCAATCTCGTCGGAGAAGAGCTCGCTGCGGCGGCCGCCGGAGCCGAAGAAGAAGGTGAATCTTTCGGCAATTGGAGCTGGAGCAGCATCCCCCCTCTCTTCTTCCGACAATGGAGAAGGAGGGGTTGGTTGTGAAAGGAAAATGTCGTCATGAAGAAGAGGAGTCCGAGCCATTGCCCAGAGCCGGGGAACGAGTTCTCCTAACCTCACACATTGTTAGAGGTATGGGAATCCGGCCTTCTGCCTTCTTCCTCGAGGTTCTCGACCATTACGGTATCCAACCCCACAATCTCCCACCAAATTCTATTCTATATTTAGCCGGATTTCAGGCTCTTTTCGAAGGGTACCTAGGTTTAGCTCCTAGGTTAGATTTCTGGCAATACTGCTTCGGGGTTAAGCGCAATCCTTCAGAGGGCGCACTCCCAACTTGCGGAACCATTTCCTTTAACCTGCGTAGATTTAGGGAGGATTGGTTCCCCAAGATCAAAACCTCGGAATCCGTCAAATTCTGGACGGGTTCCTTCTTCTATCATCCAGACGTTCCTTTTCCCAGAAAATCCACCGGGATTCCACCTTTCACCAACACCGCTGCCACCCCTCAAGAAAACTGGGGAACAGAGGCAGTGCAGATCCTGCCACCCGATCTCCTCAAGATCAAACGACGCATTGCCAAACTCGTCAATTCCGATCCTCCTCTAACCGGCATGGACACGGTTCTGTGCTGGTTAGAGAGGCGAATTCAGCCTTTGGCTGACCACGAACCCCGACTTTTGTGTGACTACACGGGTACCGCGGATGCCATGCGGACAACGGATAAGTCCTTGACGGAGAAAGATTTACGAAAGCGTGTGAATCAATTGTTCGCTGCACGTGACCAATACGTGGAAAGCCGACCGATGTACACGGCAGCTAACCCGGCTCCAAAGGTACGTCTTTTGCATTTCGGGTTTCACACCATTCTTTTTTTCGGATAATTGTCTTAACCCGGACTTTGTCTTTTTGACAGATCTTCGATCTTCCTGAGTCGGATCTCGCAACTGATACTGAGTTGGATGCACTGCGTGCCAACTTCACGGGTGGGCGGAAACGCAAGAAGATTTCCACCTCCCAGGAAGTGATCGAACTTGACGGTGTCCCCGTCGTTACCTCCAGGTGAAAGTGCACTATGGTCAACTAGAGGGGGGTGAATAGGTTGACTACCAATTTTTATTTTCTTTTCCTTTTAGTGGGGCTTAGCAAGATAAAGTAAGGTTCTCTAGATGTGCAACTAGGTGAGCAACCTATGTGAACAAAACGATATGCGCAACGGAAGTAAAGCGTAAGGTAGTAAAGCAAACAACAAGTGTAAACAAGGAGACAAGGATATGATTCACCGTAGTTCCTTCTCAAAGAGAAGTACGTCTACGTTGGAGAGGTGGGGAGCCACCTAGGCGCTCCTCAATAGCACGGTTGTGCACACCTTGTTCTCCTTGAGCTTCTCCGGTGAGGGAGATGCTCGTTTCCACTATGAGGTCGACTTGAAGGCGTTGACCAAACCTTTACAAGGACTTGAGGTCACTCCACAAGATGGATGGAGGCTCTCAAGCAATCCGTAGCTTCTTGCAACAAGGTGGAAACTACAAGCACGAGATCTACTAAGGTTTCTAGGCCTCAAGTAGGATTCTAGATCTACTAGGTTGTGGTGGATGGATTTGAGATTCCTTTGGTGGAAGTGTGGATCTAGGTCTCCTCTAGCTCTCCACCAAGTTTGGGAGTGTTTGGGTGGACGGAGTGGGAGATCTAGGTGGTTGAAGCTTTCATTAATGGCTAGGAGAGAGAATGGGAAAAACTTAGCATTTAAGAGGTAGGGGAAGGGGTATTTATACCCCTTGCATTTAAGTGACCGTTTGCAGTCCAGGGCACCGGAGGCTCCGGTGGTCTTCAGCCTGCTCCACAGTTGCGCAGCGCAACAGCTAGTTTGCGCTGGAATACTGAGCGGAGGCTCCGGTGGGACCTGCGGAGGTTCCGCCCACCGGAAGCTCACCGGAGGCTCCGGTGGAACATCCGCTCTGCCCAAACAGAAAGGCAGTTAAGCGGAGCATCCACCGGACCCCCCACCGGAGCCCAGTTACCCTAGGAAAGGGAAGGCACCGGAGGTCCACCGGAGGTTCCGGTGGAACATCCGCTCTGCTCAAACAGAAGGGCATTTATGCGGAGCTTCCACCGGAACCCCACCGGATCCCTTTTTGCGTGCAGCTCGTGTGTTGGAGGATGGCGGAGCCTCCGGTGGAGCTGGCGGAGGTTCCGCCCACCGGAACTCCACCGGAGCTTCCGCTCCTGGTTCCGCTCATTTGCTCCAGAGCGGGGTTTTGGCGGAGCTCCCACCGGACCCCCACCGGATCCTGGGCGGAGCCTCCGGTGGAAACACCGGAGCCTCCGCTCCTGCATATTTCACTTTCCTGGATTCGTTTCTCCTTGCACTTTTCATATAAACTGATCATTTGCCCCATAGAATAAGTGAACCTGTTTAAACCTGGGAATTTCCATCTATTGAACAAACATTAGATCAAATAGTTGTGTTATCATATAATTACCAAAACGGACGATGATCTTTCATTCTCCCCCTTTTTGGTAATTGATGACAACATAACTATTTGTATGATTATAACACAATATGAACGGAGCTCCCCCTAAAGGTATGCTCCTTTCATATTGAGAGCATTTAGGCATGATATATAAGAATGACATGACAACAATATCACAGTACACACATATATCACATAAATAACATCAAACGAGGTTCACACGAACATAATATGACATACGAGGTTCACATAACATAATATGACGAAGTTCACGATAGATAAGCCGAAGTTCCAAATGATCCGATAAGAAACTAAACTCCCTCAAGCCAAATGAAAGATGCAAAATGAAGAAGCTTGAGGGATACCCATTCAAATGCCCGTTCCTAATATAAATCTCTCCCCCTTTGGCATCAAGATACCAAAAAGAGAGAGACCAAGATGCAAACGTCCCAAATCACTCGGAGGAGGAGGAAGAGGCTTCCGGAGCCGGGGAGGGATCACGGCGGTGAGAGCTAGTGGCTTCATCTCCTTCTTCCTCGGACCACTCAATAAGCTTGCCCTTGGAGTCCTTTGCTTGCCAATCATCCCAATTGGTGATACTATCAAGAACCGGGGATTCAATGGAGAGGCCTTCCTCACGGAGACGTTGACGAGAAGCTTGAGCTTTGTGGCGGTTCTTGAGTTCCTTATCGTAGTGTTCTTCCCATTGATGTTGCTCTATTTTCTTGTTCAACCGAAACACTTTCTTGAGAGCTCTTGCCATACATTTGAAGGCATTGCTAGAGGGAGGGGGTTGAGATGGACCCTCGTCTTCTTCCTCATCAACAATGATGCGAGGCCTAGCCTTGTGCTTGCGGATGGCGGGAGTGGGATGCACAACGGGTTCGGTGTGATCTTTCATGAGAAGCCTCTTTTCCGTGTGAGAGATCCAATGTGCATCATCAAGAGGTTCATTCGGAAACTTCTTATTCCATACGTCAAGGATGATCTTCATGATGAATGGCCCAAAACAAGCATTCTTCCGGTTGACAATGGCATACCACAACTCATTCCAAATATAATCCAACACATCAAGCTTGCGTGGAGTGTCATCCATCCGGTGTTGGTGAGTAAGGAGCATAAGGTTCTTTAAGAAGCCTTGAATCTCATCCACATTGCCCGCCTTTGGGTTGATGGTCTCGCGATAGATGCGCAACATGATGTCATATGTGGGATAGAGGCCCTTCACAAACCCAACGGCGTATTTCTTCCAATGATAGAGAGGAGTAAGTCCATCCTTGGGAAGTGAGGAGGTGTTAATGATATGAACTCGGAACCATCCGTTGGCAAACTCTTCTCCCTCAGCAAATGGACCAAAATCTGGGTAGCCACCAAGAATGATGCCAACATCTTTCCATGTGATGTCAAGCTGTCTATCCTTAGTCATCCAAATCATATTACGCTCGGTCTCATTGGAGAGATGAACCGTGGCAAGAAACTGACAAACAAGCTCTTCGTCGAAATCTTGTTGAAGAGTAATAATGGGACCAAGACCAAACTTTTGAATGAGCTCAAGAGCCTCTCCAAAGTACTTGTGATTCCTTTCCATGTGCCCAATACTAATGACGTGTTGAGGGACGACATTTTCCTTCGGCTTCCTCATCAAAATCTCACTATAAATCTGCCCTTGGAATACGGTGTGAAAGCGTGGATCCTTACCCCGGAATTGGGGCATCAAACGATCACGGGCAACCACATATGGATTCGCACGCCTTTCCTTCAAGAACATAGCCTCGGACATCTTGGAGGCAGTTGGTGTGGTGTTCCTCCTTGGCAAAGTCTTCTCGGGAGCCGGGAAGCGCTTGCGCTTGCCTTGAGAGCTGTCAAGTTCGGCTTGAATCTCATCCACGGGTTGAGGCTTGCGGCGGCCGGTGTTCTTGTACCGTTGCCCTTTTCCCTTGGAACCGGAAGCATCTAAGAGAGAAAGCAAGAAGATCATGAACAAAGAGTAATGCTCGAGTTGGTAAGGCACACACAAAACCAAGAAACCTAGATACACGGGGTGTTAGGGTTGAATAATCTAGGGTTAGGGCAAAAACTCCCAACAACCGCAACGATTCAAGCCTAACAAGCCTTACCTAGGTTACTAGGGTTTGTACTTGAGAAATCCCACTCCTAAAACTCCAAATCCACGAATCTAGAGGCAAAGCACATGAACTCCTATGCATCCCATCCATCAACTAGATGAGAGAGAGAGAGAGAGAGAGCACGTACCCGCGGCATCCATGGTGAAAAAGGAGGGAGGGAAGGTTCCCGGAGCGTCCCAAGGCGAGGAGATGGCCTTCCCGCGGTGGAGCGCTCGAATCCGGCGGCGAAAATCTTGGGGCGGCGGCGGTTCTTGAGGAGGAAGATGGGGGCGGGTGGGGAAAAGTGAAAGTGAATCTCACTTACCCCCGCACGCCCAACTCTTATCCTCAGAAATTTTCCGCCGGCGGAGCCTCCGGTGGATTCACCGGAGCCTCCGCTCCCACCAGCGGAACCTCCGGTGGTTCGCACCGGAGCCTCCGCTCCCTGTCCCAAAACAGTTAAGTTTTGGCCCGCTGAGCCACTGTGGGTCAGCGGAGCATCCGGTGGTGTTCCGGTGGACAGGACCAGCGGAGCCTCCGGTGGATTCACCGGAGCCTCCGCCCTTGGCAGCGGAGCCTCCGGTGGATTCACCGGAGCCTCCGCTCAACCAAATTTTCGCGCGCCAAGATTAAAAAAACACGAGCATTTCGATGGAAGCATTGGTTTGGGCAAAGGAGGCTTGGGTTGGAAAAACGTCACTGATATACGAGAGACATTACTCGAAGGGGTCCGCAAGAAGCAACAAAAAGATAGAAGACCGGACCCCCACGAGTTGTCAAGACGGAGATATGATAGGCGTGAAAGATCCAAAGCACACACAATGGTCGGTGGCCGAGGCCACCATGTTTGAGTGTGTAACTTGGCACTGCGAAGATATATCTTGGGTCCAAAATTACTACTCACAATTAAGCACAATAAGTCACAAATGACTAGATATGCAATGATGATTTATTTTTCGCATAATAGGAGGAGTGCATATTCATGAATTGAGTAGTGCTCCCCCTATGTCCATGCCTACATCTAAGCCTAATAGCATGCATAATGAGGGTAGATATGCAAGGTTTCAAGTGAAGTTGGCGGAATCTATGACATTTAGTTCATTCCTCAAAGCTCAAAATCTTGGTTCATCAAGGGCCTTCGTGAAGATATCGGCAAGTTGATCCGTTGTGGAGACATATGAGAGATCAATATCACCTTTCTCAACATGATCCCGAATGAAATGATGACGGATCTCAATGTGCTTCGTCTTGGAATGAAGAACCGGGTTGTAGGCGATCTTGATAGCACTCTCATTGTCACAAAGAAGAGGCACCTTGTCAAAATGAATACCATAATCCTTCAAGGTTTGCCTCATCCATAGCAATTGGGCACAACAACTTGCCGCGGAGATATACTCGGCCTCAGTGGTGGAGAGAGTAATGCAATTTTGCTTCTTAGAAGACCAACATACCAAGGAGCGGCCAAGGAATTGACAACCCCCGGATGTGGACTTCCTATCCGTCTTCTCTCCCGCATAATCCGCATCCGAGTATCCAATGAGCTGAAAGCTTGAACCCTTGGGGTACCAAAGACCGAAGTTTGGGGTATGAACTAGATATCGAAAGATCCGTTTCACAGCTTCCAAATGACTTTGCCTTGGGGAGGCTTGAAACCTTGCACATTTACCTACGCTATACATGATATCGGGTCTAGATGCACAAAGGTAGAGCAAAGAGCCAATCATGGAGCGGTATACCTTTTGATCTACCTCTTTACCGTTGGGGTCGGGTTTCAAGTCGGTGGTAGTGGACATAGGAGTCTTCATAGGTTTGGCATCATTCATATTAAACCTCTTGAGCATGTCTTGAGTGTATTTGGCTTGTTTGATGAAAGTCCCTTCGTAATATTGATTTACTTCAAAGCCAAGGAAGAATTCCAACTCTCCCATCATAGACATCTCAAACCTATCGGTCATAAGCTTGCAAAACTCCTCATTGAACAAGGTGTTAGTAGACCAAAAAATGATGTCATCCACATAGAGTTGGCATATGAACAAGTCACCTCCAACCGTCTTGGTAAAGAGGGTGGGATCGATTAAACCAACATTAAACCCGCGATCTACTAGAAACTCTTTAAGGTGCTCATACCACGCACGTGGAGCTTGTTTAAGTCCATAGAGCGCCTTATCAAGTTTATAGACATGATCGGGGTGGTTGGGATCCTCGAAACCCGGAGGTTGCTTGACATATACTAACCCATTAATGGGACCATTAAGGAAAGCACTTTTGACATCCATTTGTTGTAACTTGAAGTTATGATGAGATGCATAAGCAAGTAAGATACGAATGGATTCAAGGCGAGCTACGGGGGCAAAAGTTTCACCGAAATCGATACCTTCGACTTGAGAAAAACCTTGGGCCACCAATCTTTCCTTGTTGCGAATGACAATGCCATCTTTGTCTTGCTTGTTCTTGAACACCCATTTGGTGCCAATGACATTTTTGCAATCCTTGGGTCTTGGCACTAATTTCCACACTTTGTTGCGCTCGAAGTTATTGAGTTCATCATGCATGGCTTCAAGCCAATCTTGATCTTCGAGAGCTTCATATACCTTCTTGGGTTCAATGAAGGAGACAAAAGCATGAGCCTTGCTAAAATCCGCCAATTGCCTTCTAGTGACCACTCTTCCACGAACTTGTCCAAGAATCATGTCCTCCGTATGACCCGCTCGTTCAAGATTCTCTAGCCTTCTCTTTGCTCTACGAGCTAGTATCTCCTCCAAAGATTCCTTGGATATTGATTGAGAATCACCTTCTTCATCGGAGACATGTCCATCTTCATTTCGTCCTTGATCAAAGATGGGTGATGAATCACCACTAGGTTGAGCATTCTCAACAATAATAGAATCTTGATCATGATTTAGATGTGTTGCTTGGCCTTGTTCATTAGCTTGGCCTTGATAGTTGGCTTGAGGGCTTGGTGCATCTTGTTGGATAGCTTGATCATCAATGGGTGTAGTCAATGGCTCCACTTGAGTGGGGCATAGTCCTTCTCCCTCCGTCATCCGGTAACCCTCAATGGGAATTATTTCACCAATCCCCATTCTTCTTATGACGATGGGAGGAATTGCATCTCCTACAACACCATGATCTATACGCCCCCCTTGGGAGCCGTTGTCCTCATCAAACACTACGTCTATAGCTTCTTCAACTTGCCCGGTGGACTTGTTGTAGACTCTATAGGCGTGAGCATTCGTGGCATAGCCAACAAAGATACCCTCATAAGATCTAGTCTCAAATTTTGACAACCGTTTTCCTTTCTTGCGAATGAAGCACTTGCAACCGAAGACCTTGAAATAAGATACATCCGGTTTCTTGCCCGTGAGAATCTCATAGGGAGTCTTGTTCAAGATCTTGCGAAGATAGAGCCGATTGGTAGCATGACAAGCGGTGGAGACGGCTTCGGCCCAAAAGTTATAAGGAGGGGAGAACTCCGCAATCATAGTCCTAGCCGCATCCATCAAAGTCCGGTTCTTTCTCTCCGCAACACCATTGTAAGGACCCCAGACCGGCAGTCTGAAACCCTCCGTATGCATACATTCACGATCCCAGAAAGATCAGTCGTGAACAACATACAAAGTTGGCACACAGAAAAACATCATCCATTACACGAATACATAAAGGTATTACATAAAAGATCACATGATCAAGTTTAACACAACTGCCACATGGGCAGGCAACTTATCAAACACAGCGGAAGACAAATAAAACACAACGTAGTTGAGCCCAAGTCACGCCTTAACCTACAGGCTGCTGACCCGGAGACGATCCTAGTTCGCAAAGCCGTCAACTCCGTACTTCTCTTCATAGATATCCTTCGGAGTCTCCTTCTCCAAATCTGGTAAGTAGATACCAGGGGCGAAACCATAATGAGTACATTTGAATGTACTCAGCAAGACATCCATCATGTGACTTACCAAACATGCAACTATGCTTATATGGTGGAATAGGTAGGCTATAAATAGGGTTCACTATAAATGGTGTTCATGTATGATGACACCACAGTTGCAGTCAGGTTAATCTGTATCTTCGTTGAAGAAGATACTTCAGAAGAAAATAATATAGTTTTATTTCTCTTGTCGATATCACATGTACAAGAGGTTTTGTAAAACTTTGTTAAAGAATATTTTCTCTTTGCAAAACTTCTTGGAATCAGTTTCCAGAATTCTTGCTTAGAGTAGAAAAGGTTTTCTTTGCAAAACATTTTGTTTTGTATAACATCATCTGGCTTTTCATCATCGACGATACCTCCACGGTATATGTTTTCCTTCCTTTCCGAACTTCACAAGTTCAACACTTCCTTTCCAAAAATTTCCCTTTCAAAAACATCCTTTTTGAAAACATTGACACAATGCTAGCTACATGGCCATTCAACTGTCCATATCCGAGGACGCGGCTTCTTCGAAAAAGTTGTACTCTGCAGAGGTGTACACATCCACCAGATCCAGTACTCCTCCCGTGAACAATCACGGATTGTAACAACAGTATGTAAACATCAGGTATCTGATCATAACCATCCTATGTTCAAGCTAGTATATGCCTATCTCTCAGTTGAGTTTTACCACATCCCCGGCACCGAGCTAATCCCCGCCAAGCCAGGATGCCTCAACTGCTGCATCCGGAGGGAAAATTAATCCCACACTTTATATGTCTCCACGACATTCGGTTCAAGGGTACCACGTCCCTTATAGCGATTGAGATAGCACACACTAATAAGAACAAACTTCAAGTTAAGCCCCGTTCCCATGTTGAGGTAGGGTGGCAGTACGGTAAAGGTTGTCCGGCGAAGACTAGGTTATGTGTCATTTTTGAAAACCACAATTTCTCAAAAATGACCACTTCCACATTCCTCAGGAGAACAAGGATCCGCCTTTTCTCCGGGTTTCTCCGTAAAGCCTTTGTTTTGTAGAATCACAATTTTAGGGTGTCCACTTAGGGACTAGTATATTTGATGGTAATAAATACCATATGGTGGCTTATGGGCTTGGTATTACCAAGTTTAACTACTGGCATGATAGTAACCTATAATATAGTATAGTAGTAAAAGCCACATCAAAAATAGTTTTGATAATCAAGTTTTTGTAAAACTTCAGAGGTAAAACATGCATGATAGATAATGATAAGTATTGTATCAGCAAGCATCAGGATGGCTTTCCTGGTATCTCCTTGTGTCCCTGGTTTTGGAGTGACTGGAACTTGAAACAGAGCTTCACGACACTTCCTTCCTCTTCGTTTTCTAACGTCGTAAAAAGAATAAAGGACACACATTCAGAACCAATCAAGGCAAGCAACCATACATAACAATACATACAGCAAGGAAACTAATAATAACAAATCACACAATTATTAATGGAGGCAAACAATCAAACAAACACACTTGACAGAAATGCCATTTAATAAGACAACTTAAGGTTGGAGGAACATATCTCACAACCTCAATATCATGGATTCAGTGGGTGTGCCACTCTCATACCAAGATATTAATAAACCCAAAATACACTTATTTTCACAAGGGTGATACTACTAAGAGTATATAAAAACATGCACAATAATTCTTATGGCAATGGTCTATCAACCAAACCACAAAAAGAAAAAGGTAGCTATCTTACTAAGTCTAAATTCACATCAAGAATAAATAAGACACATGATTTGCAAAAGTTACTTTTACAAATCAGTGAGCCTACATAAGTGCAACAAGGAAATAGACTCACCACAAAACACACAATTTCTCATAGTGAGAACAATAGAAACAATGACTAAAAAAAAAAGGAGGAATCCTATAGACAGGTTTCTACTAAAAGTTTGCTATGCAAGCAAGCATAATAAGTAAAGTACTAAAATGCAAACAAGGAACCATGTTATCATAATGGGAATGAAAACATGTCCTCATGCAAGGATACACAAATATCTACCAAACCCAAGTTGGCAGGAAAAATAATTCAATACAAAAAACTGCTAAGGAAACTAGTACCACTCAAACATGAAGAATCAATGGATGCATTTCAATCAAGTAATTGAAATACAACCAGAGGGTCCATGTAATAAAAATAGGAGTGAAAAACATCTATACTTGCTATAACAAAAATATCCCATTTAGCAAAACAATGCATCCATTTGCAGGGCAACTCCTACATACTACTAGTAATAAAAAGGGCATTACTAGAGGAATCAAACAACACTACAAAGATGTATTTTTCCTAGCAAGCCACACATGATTACAACCACTTACAAACAGAAGCATACACATTTCCATTTAGCACAAAAAAATCCCAAGCAAAAATACTAGGCACTCACTAGTTAGGGAACTATATAAAAGAAACACATCTAGTGTGGGGGAAATAATGTTTCCACCAAAATGCAATGAAACCAGTGGGTGTTCCACTAGCATAACAAAGCATTAAGAGGCCACAAAGCCTCTGGTCACACTTTCTAAAAACCAACAAAAAGCTAAACTAGCATCTAGTGCAATAATCATACTAGTAGAAAATAATAGGATGCTAACATAAACAAGGCAATGCTACTCATGCTATTATTTTAACACAAGTGAAAACTGCAGGGATCAAGTACTTATAACAACCTTATCAAAATGCTATTGGTCCTATGAACACAACACAAAAATATGTGGCTACACAACCACAAATGTTTATGTCAAAAATTCTCCACATGAGGGAATTTTTCCATAACATTCTCATAGTCATGACAAAACTACTCATGCTTTTCTACCAATTCAAATGCAATATAGCAGAGGTGATAACAACACAATATAAGTACCAACATGGTACTGGATCCAATCAAAAATCCAAGTGCTTGCACATAAATTTAACACTCAAAAATTGCTATGCAAAATTTAACTAGAGAATAATCATATGCTATTAACAAAAATCATATTTCTTCTCAACTCAAGTCCACACATTCTAACATGATAAAATAGTTAAGTAATACTTAGAAAGCAAGTTCACACAACTTATACATGCTAGAAAACAATAATGCAACACAAAAATATCATCACACAAATTAATTAACTAAAATGCCAAAATGGCAGAAACAAGCAATCTAAAGATCTGTCCACCAAATTTTCTAGGAAGCTCTAAAAATTAAACCCAACTAGTTTTGGATAGCCCTAAACATGTAAAAGACCATCCAATTGAGTTTGCATCAAAAATCATTTTTAATAATTTTATAAAAATCACCAAAGTGCTCTCTGGTGTTTTACCAAATTGCATGCCATTTCAAAAATACAATGAATTTGGAAGCAAGGTTAATTTCTCCTGTTAGGTAATTTCAAGTGCTTTCCAATGCAATTGGCCTCACTTCATTCTGAGTTGTGAAATAACAATGGTGCTCATTTTGGTGTTTCTGGTACCTGTTGCCAAATCATTTTTCATTTCAAAACTGTTCATCCAAAAGTAGATCTACAAGTTGGAGGTGGTTTAGATTTTGTTGATTTACATCTGTGAATTTTGGTTTGGTCAAAATAATCTTTTAGGTTGCCTTTTAGAGCCAAAAGTAACCATGTAACATTCTGTCAAAATAAAATGGAAAATGAAACTTGTCACGGGCCAGATCTGCTACTGGGCCGGCCTGAACAAATCCTACCGCGAGCAGATCTAGCCACAGAGGCTGACTCGCGGGCCAGGCCGCCACGGTGGCATCCACGCGGGCCAGCGCGGCCCCACGGGCCAGTTTGACTGCACTGCGCGCGGTCAAGGGAGGCTGGCGTCACCACGACGCAGCCACGACGTCATCGCCGGCGGGAATGCTCCGGCGAGGCCCTAATCCGACGAATCCGTTTACCACTTCGCGATTAAACTGCATCAAAACGTTTCTCTCGACGCGGGCTACCAACCGAGCGGAGGCTCGTTTCCAGGGAGCGAACGAAGGGCGGCCGGCGACGAGGAAGAGCGGCGGATGGACAGCGAGGGCGGCGCTACGACGAACCCGTGGTCGAGGGAGGGGGAAAAAGGCATGGGGAGATTCGCCTGCTCACCGTGAACGCACGGAGATGTTCGGTGAGGTCGGAGGAGGGGCGAAGCCGCGGGAATCCCTCGCCGGAGTACTCCCGGAGCCGAAGAAGGAGAAGGATGGTGCGGGGTCCACGCTGCGTTTCGCCTCGATCCTTTCGGCACCGAGGGCCAGCACGACATGGCGGAGACGATGGGACACTCAGTGGCCGGCGGCGAGCTCTCCTTTGGCCTAATCGACAGCGACCTCATTTCGGGCTAGGGTTTCGGGTTGCAAAAATAATTGGAGAGAGAGAGTGTGCTCGAGGGGAGAGAGAGGGGGGCAGGTAAGAGGTGCACATGGGGTTTTATCTACCTAGAAGACTTCCACTCGAAGCTATGGAAGCATGGGCTTCCATGCCTCAACTTGCAGCTACAGGAAGAAGAAGAACATGGATGACTCAGCTTACAATTTAGTCCCTGCCAATTTTACAAGTAGGTCCTTTTCTCTGTGAAAATGGTTGTTTTCACAAGGAGAACAAAGTCTAAAATTGAAACCCTTTTGCCTAAAATTCTTATTAGTTAAGATACACAACATATGTGAAAATTGGCTCAATTGGAGAAACTTGATAATTCAAAGTTGTTCAAATTTGAATTCTTACATAAATGGACATTGAATTTATTAACCTACTTAGGAGCTTACAAAAATGATAATATTTGGCACACATTCCTTATTTGATGTGTTCCTTATGTGGTAGAAAATTCAAGTCATTTTGAGTTACTTCAGAGAACAAACTTGTTCAAATTTCAAAAAGGTGCTGTCTAGAAAACAGGGTTTTTTGGCAACTTAAATAATTCAAAAACTTGTTCCCTTTTGGTTTTCATCCTTATTTATTATATAGAGCATGTGGTATTCATTTCATGGCATTTGGAAAAAGTTTGTAGAACAAACTTGTTCAAAATCCCAAATGTTGCTGTGGAGAAAAATCATGTTTTCAGGACTTTAAAGAATTCAATTTTTGGTATCCTCTTGTGTGTGTTCCTTATCTGATATAAGGAAGCAATGGTATTAATTTCAGCTCATTTGAAGAGAGTTTCCAATAGTAACTTGTTTTAGTTATCTGTTTCTAGAAACATTGGAAATTCAATTTAGTAAAGCACTTGGCTTTTCTTTAGCAATGCTTTGCCAAAATATTTATGTGACTAGAGATAGAAAGTCCATGCTCTCTAATACTTTTGTTTTTAAGCTTGCAAGGTTGGAAAAACATTTGATAATATTTTGGTGAAGCATCTAAGAATGCCTCTTTTTCTGATAATCTTTTAGGGAAATTTATTAAGTGTTTCCTCTTTCTTAATTTAGGCCTTGGAATAATATTCAACAAGTATGGGATTCATAAGATAGGTTTGGAAAACTCTTTGATCAATATTTACTTTAGAAAATATTTCCAAGGTCATTGGAACAATATGTTGAATATTTTGTTTTCAATTTCTTAGCCATGTAAGTTTATATAATTTGTTTGTTTAGTTGCACTCAAACAAATACAACCAAATTTTATTAGTCAAGCAATTAGCAAAACAACTGTGTTAACAGGTGTTCCAAAATTGGGATGTGACAACCATTTTGTTGAGGGGTATAGGGAGTGGAATATTGATGAGCAATGCCTTCTTCACTAAGAAAACCCTCAACGGTGTAGTTCTTGAACTCCGAGCCATTATCACTCCGAATGGCCAAGATGGTAGCATTGTGTTGGTGCTCCACTAGAGTGATGAACTCGATGACTCTATTTTGAGTCTCACTTTTCCTCTTGAAGAAATACACCCAACAATATCTTGAGTAATCATCCACAATCACCAAGCAATACTTCTTTCCTCCGAGGCTATCATAAGATAGTGGGCCAAAGAGATCTAAGTGAATGAGCTCGAGAATTCTTGTGGTGGAGATAGTTGTCTTGGTTGGGTGTTGTTCTCCATGTTGCTTCCCAAAGGTACAAGAGCTACACACACGATCTTTAGCAAACTTAGCTTTGGTTAGTCCTAGAACATGATTGCCACTTTGGAGGTCATGTACCATTCTCATATTGGTGTGGGCTAGTCGGCGATGCCAAAGCCATCCCACATCAACTTTAGCCATTAGGCATGTCGCGGCACACGTGTCTTCTTTAGAGAAGTCCACTACATACATGCCGTTCTCGACAAACCCAACAAAGGCTACTTTAAGAGAAGTCTCCCAAGTGACAATCACACTCTCTTTATTAAAGAACGAGGTAAAACCACAATTTGCAAGTTGAAGAACGGACATCAAGTTATAGCCAAGGGACTCAACAAGGAGAACATTCTCAATTGATAAATCATTTGAGATAGCTACCTTGCCTCGTCCCAATACCTTAAGCTCGGACTTGTCACCAATTGTAACGCAATTGAGATGTGGTAGAGGAGGTTCAATATTACTTATTGCGTCATGGCTTCCGGTCATGTGTTGGGATGCACCACTATCCACTGTCCATCTATGTGCTCCGGAAGCGTTTCCCTACAAGAGATCAATTTCTTGATTTAGGTACCCATCCTTCAATGGGTCCTCTTTTGTTAGTCACAAGGGTCTTAGGAACCCAAATAGTCCAATGATAATCATCACCATAAGAAGTACCAACGTATTTAGCATAAACATGTCCATCTCTAGATTTCATAAGAACATAAGATGGGTTATATTTTCCGGCAAAATCATTATGAGTGATGCTCCCCCTAGAGGTATCACCACCCATAATGGCGTTGGTCTCCTTTTCTTTGGGCACCTCACCCTCTTTCACAAAGATAACATTTTTGGAGGGAGAGGTGACACTCTTGGATTTCTTCTTTGACTTGGAAACAAAGCCAAGTCCCTCTTTTCCTTTCTTGGCACCTTGAGAGCTTATTGCATCATTGAGAATTCTTTCCTTCCCTACAATGTTAGTTGTAGTAGAAGAGGTATGCATAATAACAATGCTATTTGATGAAGATGCAACATGCTTATTAGATTGTTGAGCTAGAAGCTTGATTCGAGACTTAGCAAGTTTGTCATGAATTTCTTTGAGAGATGCAAACTCCCCTTTTAGTTTGTCATGTTCCTCGACAAGTTTTTCATGGGCTATTCCTAGCTTTAACTCTTCCTATTCAAATTCTTTAAGTAAAACAAGAGATTTGGCATGTTCTTTCTTAAGCTTGGCAAGAGTTTTTTCGTTATCTTTTCTAAGCTTAGAAACACTAATAGCATAAGTCTCTTGTAGACTTGATAGTTTCTCTTCAAGAGAAGCTCTCATGGATCTCTCCTTTTCGAGAGCCTTGACGAGTTCGTCATCATGATTCTCATGGCTACCGCCATGGTTCTCCAAGGTCGTGATGATCTCCTCCTTCTCATCAATGAGAGAGTTGGCATCATCAAGTTGCCTTACGAGAGCTTTTACTTTTTCTTTAGTTTCACCTTCAAGACTACACAACCAAGATCCTAGGTTCTTGGCCTCCTCATCATCAACAATGTTTTCAACACAATCCAATAATGAGGGAGAGCTAGTGATAATAGACTTGGAGGTGGAAGATATTACCGCGGTGGCTTTTGCCATGAGACATGTAGGTCGGATCGATGCCTTCTCATTGGGAGATTCGAATAGAGAGACCGATGAAGAGGAAGTCGTAGCTATGGCGACGTGGGCGACACCTACGACTTCATCTTATCCTTCATCTCCGGAGTAGTATGTTTCCAATGTTGGGCCCTCTTGAACATATAGAGCCCTTGGGACTCTTCTAGCGAGGTTCTTGTTTTGTGGAGATTTGTTCTTGTCCTTGCGAACAAGCTTCCCTTCATTCTCTTCTCGTGGCTCAAAAGGACACTCTTTGACGAAGTGGTTCGCACTTCCAAAATTGTAACAAGTCCTTGGCTGCTCCCCTTTCTTCCTAAAGGTCTTGTTCCTTGAAGGTCTAGGGGCACCGGCCTTGTGAGCCTCCCATCTCTTCCAATACCCTTGCATGGCAAGAGCAATACATTTGTGGGAACCCTTGTATGTATCCTCATAGTCCTCATCATCATCATCATCATCATCATCCACTTCTTCTATTTTGGCCATGGCCTTAGACTTTAAGGCAAGGTTAGGAGACTTCCCATGGCCTCTTGAGCGAGCAAGAGCATCATCCGCGCTCTTGTGAGACAAAGATATGGCTATGAACTCACTAAGGACACCAATGGAGTTGAGTGAGTTGTAGTAGGATCTTGTTCGAATGCTAGTGGAGAGATTCTTCTCAAAAGGAGTTATGGCCTTGACAAATTTCCTCTTGATCCACTCATCGGAGATTTCCTCCTTTCCAAAGTCCCTTAATTGATTGCCAAGGGTGACCACTCTTCTATATAGCTCCTCGGGACTCTCATCTTCATGCATGACAAAGTTCTCGGACTTGTCAAGAGCAACATCGTATTTTGATGATTGGATGCTTGCATTGCCTTGGAACAAGGAGTCAAGCTTATCCCAAGCTTCCTTGGCGGTCTTGATACCGCGAATGTGTTTAAGATGTTCTCTTGGGAGAGCCTTTTGGATAGTCACAAGAGCGGTCTTGTTGAGTTGAAATTCCACATCCTCTCTTGGAGTCAAGTTGTTCGGATCGTGAGGGTGAAATCCATATAGAATGCTTCTCCACAATGCGGTGCAAGATCCTGAAATGTGAGACTCCATATCGAACTTCCAAGAAGAAAACTCGTTAGTGTTAAGCATGGGAGGAACTCCAACATTAACCATGTGTGGCATAGTGGCAATAGGGTGAATAGAGTCGTAATTGGGAGGTGGTGGAACTTTAGATTGAGACCCCGAACCGTTAGCCGATTGAGACTTGGAGCCCTCGGAGCTCACACCACCATTAGCCTTTTTATCGGCTTTTGCTTTGGCTTTCTCCTTAGCTAAAGCGATGTTAGATTCCATGTCGTCGATATCCGGAATGGAATCTTCGTCCGAGCTAACATCGTTGGTAGTGAGAGGTGGTTCCGTGGACTCCTTGGTTTTCCCCATCAGTGCCTCCATCATTTTCTTCATGCTAGACACATCCGAGCTAACACTAGAGCTAACCTTAGATAGTTCGGTTTGGAGAACTCCAACCGTATCTTTTAGGTTAGATATAGTGTCGGCCATTTTGGAGATTTCCGCACTAGAACTTCCGGGGGCATTTTCATCGACCATTGTACTCTTGGGCGGTTAAGCCCTTAGTAACAGCCGAGGCTCTGATACCAATTGAAAGTGCACTATGGTCAACTAGAGGGGGGGGGGTGAATAGGTTGACTACCAATTTTTATTTTCTTTTCCTTTTAGTGGGGCTTAGCAAGATAAAGTAAGGTTCTCTAGATGTGCAACTAGGTGAGCAACCTATGTGAACAAAACGATATGCGCAACGGAAGTAAAGCGTAAGGTAGTAAAGCAAACAACAAGTGTAAACAAGGAGACAAGGATATGATTCACCGTAGTTCCTTCTCAAAGAGAAGTACGTCTACGTTGGAGAGGTGGGGAGCCACCTAGGCGCTCCTCAATAGCACGGTTGTGCACACCTTGTTCTCCTTGAGCTTCTCCGGTGAGGGAGATGCTCGTTTCCACTATGAGGTCGACTTGAAGGCGTTGACCAAACCTTCACAAGGACTTGAGGTCACTCCACAAGATGGATGGAGGCTCTCAAGCAATCCGTAGCTTCTTGCAACAAGGTGGAAACTACAAGCACGAGATCTACTAAGGTTTCTAGGCCTCAAGTAGGATTCTAGATCTACTAGGTTGTGGTGGATGGATTTGAGATTCCTTTGGTGGAAGTGTGGATCTAGGTCTCCTCTAGCTCTCCACCAAGTTTGGGAGTGTTTGGGTGGACGGAGTGGGAGATCTAGGTGGTTGAAGCTTTCATTAATGGCTAGGAGATAGAATGGGAAAAGCTTAGCATTTAAGAGGTAGGGGAAGGGGTATTTATACCCCTTGCATTTATGTGACCGTTTGCAGTCCATGGCACCGGAGGCTCCGGTGGTTTCACCGGAGGCTCCGGTGGTCTTCAACCTGCTCCACAGTTGCGCAGCGCAACAGCTAGTTTGCGCTGGAATACTGAGCGGAGGCTCCAATGGGACCTGCGGAGGTTCCGCCCACCGGAAGCTCACCGGAGGCTCCAGTGGAACATCCGCTCTGCCCAAACAGAAAGGCAGTTAAGCGGAGCATCCACCAGACCCCCCACCGGAGCCCAGTTACCCTAGGAAAGGGAAGGCACCGGAGGTCCACCGGAGGTTCCGGTGGAACATCCGCTCTGCTCAAACAGAAGGGCATTTATGCGGAGCTTCCACCGGAACCCCACCGGATCCCTTTTTGCGTGCAGCTCGTGTGTTGGAGGATGGCGGAGCCTCCGGTGGAACTGGCGGAGGTTCCGCCCACCGGAACTCCACCGGAGCTTCCGCTCCTGGTTCCGCTCATTTGCTCCAGAGCGGGGTTTTGGCGGAGCTCCCACCGGACCCCCACCGGATCCTGGGCGGAGCCTCCGGTGGAAACACCGGAGCCTCCGCTCCTGCATATTTCACTTTCCTGGATTCGTTTCTCCTTGCACTTTTCATATAAACTGATCATTTGCCCCATAGAATAAGTGAACCTGTTTAAACCTGGGCATTTACATCTATTGAACAAACATTAGATCAAATAGTTGTGTTATCATATAATTACCAAAACGGACGATGATCTTTCACCAGGTTTGATATCCAAGTTTCTATTTTTGTCGGAACTTTTCCTTCTTTGTCTCGGATTTTTAATCTTCTAGTACTTCTCTTTTTAGCTTGCCTCCTTCATCCTTGAAGCCTAAAAAGCTTAAAAGGTTTAAGGCTGCGGCTAAAAGAGGTCCACATCCTTCTCCTGCAACTGCCCCAGATACTCCAGTTGCAGATACAAAAGAGCATGCTCCTGCAATGGACGAAAAAAACCCGCAGACCAGTCATCCCATTGTGCCAAAAACGGAGACGAGGGAAAGGGCGGCCCCGGAGGTGGGAGGTCCTTCTCAGCCAACTAAGGAGGATCCCATTCCCACCTTCGATAAGGATTTCAAGGATATCCATGACGGCCTTAACAATGTCGGAACTCTTTTTGCCGAGTTTGCAAAAGAATTCAACCAAACTTGGTCAGGTTTGCAGCGGATAAGCCAGGTAATATCTCCAGCCCCCAAGCAATAAGCCAAATGGATGATTTTGCCTTAATGCTTTTTCGCTTTTACGCTTGTTTGTAACATAAGCATTTTTTTGTCTTTTTCCGTATCTCAGCAAACCGCTGAAAACATAAACATGGAAATTTTCAACAAACTTACCGTCAAGAATAAGGAGGTGAAATCCCTTCTTTCTATTCTTGAGGGTAAAGATGCGGAACTGGTATCCGTTCAGCAGCAGCTGAAGAAAACAGCAGGTAAGTTTTTTCTCTGCTTCCAGTTGTATGCATTTTTTCTAAGTATTTTTCCGAGTTTTCTTACTCGTATTTTTTACTTGCTTTTCAGCTTCTTTGGCAAAAGCCAAACAAGTTGCTGAAGATGCCGGCAGTGCCGAAAATCTCCGACGGGACAATCTGGACCTTCATAAGGAGAATATGAAGTTACAGAAGGAGCTGGAGGCCAGCCAACTGGCTATCGGCATTGTCGAGTCCAAGGCCTTCGAGCGAGCTGCTAAAGACAAGGCGACGACCCGAGATCTGGAGAACGCCTTGACCCAGCGCTTCGAGGAGGGATCCGAGATGGACAAGATTCTCGGTAAGTTTTTATCTTTTACCGGATTTTTTATGTTGACATCTTTCTCTGTTTTTTCTGACACTTTTGTGTCTTTATTAAAACAAGAGATAGCCCCCAGTTAACTCGGATTGAGAAAATCCGAGCCTTTGGAAAGGTGTTCACCGCAATCAAGGCTGCGGGAATGCTGTTTGTCAGCAAATGCCTTCCCACAAGGACTGGGGAGTTCTCGGAAGTTGAGAAACTTTTGGAAGCTTTAGTGGAGGTGGCGCAGTCCAGGGAATCCGTCCTGCGCTCTACGGCGCGTGGTGGTGCGCGCATGGCCTTAGGGATCATGCGCATGCACTACCCTGATGCCAAGTCTTGGCGTGTGGCGTCCGACATCCCGCAAGGGTACACGGAGTCGCAGCGGGCCGGCATTTTCGAAGCCATCAAGGGTCACGCCACCCAGATCGCCGCCATGGTCAACATCTCCACCTTCTACCCAGAGGAAGCCATTCCAGATATTCCCGAGGAATCCAGCAGTGAAGATGACTCGAATGCCTGAAGGAAATTCCTTGGACCTGGGTATAGAAATAGGAAATAGGAGCATTACTTTTGTATGCACAAGTACTCCGCCTTTTGCAGTAACATAATTTAAGTTTTTTGCAAGTTTTCCGGGTTTTTATTCCTTTATCTTCTAAGTTCTCTGGTTTATATGCCTTAACTGTCCTTAGTGTTTGAAATGGCTCGATAGCATTTTAATCTTCATGCCAAGTGACTGGGTATGACCAATCAGTCTGAACTCAGAAACATGGATCATACTAAAGGCATTTTTACTTACTAGATCCAGCGACTCAGCATAAAACGATCAGATAATACTTAGAGAACAGTAAGGAATTTTTCATATGAAACTCAGGCACGCAGGCACAATCTGGGTTTCCTTAGACCATTTTTAGGCTGAAAATCATTTAGTTTTTTAACTTCGATCACGCAGGCACAATTTGGGTTAACATTGAGTATTTTGAAAGATCATTGGGAAATAGATAAGACGGAATTATGTTTTAAACTATAATGAACATGTAAAAAACACAAATGTATGGATTCCAAAGATGTTTACATAGAAATTGAACTAAGTATAGAAGGGACGTAACTATTGGATGCTCCAGGGTCTTTTGGTCTCCCCTAGTTCATCATCTATCTTTCTCTTTCTTTTGCGATTCGGCCTTTCGGGATCATCTTCCGTGTCTCGAATGTCTACAAGATAGTATGATCCATTTTTTCATAACTTTGCTGATGACGAATGGTCCTTCCCGAATTGGAGCCAATTTGTGCTTTCTTTGTTGTACCAATCTTAGCACTAGGTCACCTTCCTTAAAAGAATGATGCCTGATTTTCCGACTATGGTAACATCGTAAACCTTGCTGATAAATGGCGGATCTTTGAAGCACACGTTCTCGTTTTTCTTCTAAGAGATCGACGGCATCCTGTCGTGCGCTTTCGGCATCCGAGTCAACGAAAGCTTGCACCCTTGGGCTATCATGGATCATGTCCGTTGGAAGAATCGCTTCCGCACCATAAACCAGGAAAAACGGGGTTTGCCCTGTTGACCTGTTTGGCGTCGTTCGAATTCTCGAAAGCACAGAGGGTAATTCTTCCACCCATGCTCCAAGTGCTCTATGGAGAGGAGATTCGAGTCTTGGGCGTATTCCTTGTAGGATTGAACTATTCATTCTTTCAACCTGACCATTGGATTGTGGGTGTGCCACAGATGCAAGATCTAGGCTATTCCCGTTTGTCGGCAATATTTTGCCAACTCTCCAATGGAGAAATTTGTCCCGTTGTCGGTTATTATGCTATGTGGAACGCCATACCTCATGAATACGTCATGATGAAATTTCTGGCAGTTACACTGTCAAGTTTTTTGCTGGGTTTTGCCTCCACCCACTTGGTATACTTATCCACTGCAACGAGTAAATGTGTAAGTCCACCTCTTGCAGTTTTGAATGGTCCCATCATATCTAGCCCCCAGACCGTAAACGGCCATGTAATAGGGATAGTTTTGTGTGCTTGGGCTGGCATATTCGTCTGCTTGGCATAATATTGACATCCGGCACATGTATCTACTATGTGTTCGGCATCCGTCTTGGTTGTTAGCCAGAAAAATTCTGCACGAAATGCTTTCTTAACTATGCTTTTTGATTGAGCATGATGTCCGCAATCTCCAGCATGAATTTCTTGCAGAATTTCTCGTCCTTCTTCCGGCGAAATACATCGCAGAAAAAATCCGGTAGTGCTGCGCTTATACAGGCAACCATTGATTACCGTCTATCCTTTGCATCGACGTTTTATTTGTCTTTGCAAGACCTCGTCTGCTCCATCCGGGTACTTCTGATCTACTAAAAAGTTTAGATATGGAATTGTCCAATCCGGGTTAACGAGCAAGACTTCGATTGATTCGGAAACGAGAGGATAGTCGACATCTCAACCTTTTATGGATGATTCGTGCAAATGCTGGACAAACACACCTGGTGGTAGGGTTTTTACTCTTTCCGAGCCCATGCGGGCTAGTGCGTTCGCGTTCTAATTTTCTTCCCTTTTGACATGAAGTACTTCAAACCCCAGGAAGCAAATTGCAAACTCGTCCACCGTTCTCCGATATTCGGCCATGATGGGGCTTTTGGCACCCCATGTTTGGTTAAGCTGATGTTGTACCAAATCTGAGTCGCCATAGCATAAGATGCGTTTGACACCTATTTATTTTGCAATGTGCAAGCCATGAAGCAGATCCTCGTATTCTGCCACATTATTGCTGGCGTTGAAGTGTATTTGTAATACATACTCCATTGTATCTCCCTTGGGGGATTTTAGGACTACACCAGCTCCAGCGCCTTCTTTCATCTTAGATCCGTCAAAGTACATGACCCGGTATTCCGACTCCGGCATTGGTGTGTTTTCCATTGCTTCTGTCCAATCAGCGACAAAATCTGACAACACGTGGGATTTTATTGCCGTCCGGGGTTGGTACTTAATGTCAAACGCAGGCAACTCGATGCCCCATTTGGCTACTCGGCCTGTTGCGTCCTCATTGTTGATTATATCCCCTAGTGGTGCTTTGTATACCACTGTTATGGAATGTCCTTAGAAATAATGGGGAAGTTTTCGAGATGCGAAAAATACGCCATATGCTAGTTTTTGATAGTGTGGATACCTTTGTTTGGACTCGGAAAAAACTTCACTTACATAATACACATGTTGATTTGGTATGCTTTGGTCTTCTTTCCGCCTTTCCACAACTATTACTGCGTTGATAACCCGATTTGTAGCTGTGAGGTACAATAACATGGGTTCTTCGTCTTTTGGGGATGCCAAAATCGGAGCTTTCATCAAGATTTCTTTTAACTGGGTTAATGCTGCATCTGCTTCTTCTGTCCACACAAATTTCTGGGAATGCTCTTGTTCAAGTTGCTACTAATTGTTTGATATTAACTGACTTTGTTGTGTTGGAAATTCCTGAAGATGATAATATGTCTATTATTCTTGGGAGACCTTTTTTTAACACTGCAGGGGATGTTATTGATTGCAATCAAGGAAAAGTAACTTTTAATGTTAATGGTAAAGAGCATATTGTTTATTGTCCCAAGAAGAGTGATAGAAGATATGGTTTAAATTCAATTGAAAATATTGAGACCATCAAGATTGGAGAATTTTATTGTCCCATTCCAGTACCACCAAAAGAATATGAAATTATTATGATTGGGACTATGTCTATCAAGGTTGACGTAACATAATTATTTAGTGATTAGCAAAGTTTTTCTTCATATGAAAATTGTTCTAGTAACAAGACTTGATCACCCTTGTTAACAAAATGATTTTTAATGAAGAGGACAATGTTTTCACTATGTTTTCACCTTCCCCATTATGTTTTCATCATGTTTACTTCTGTTATCACATTGCTACTTTAGTACAACCATGGTTTCCATCATCCATATTCATGTTTTCACCATGTTTTCACCTGATTAATGTGGTTATGCATGTGTTCACCACTTTCACCTTTGTTTTCTTTGGATATTTTTCTATTGAAGTGTCATAGAACCTCTATAGTGTTGGTTTTGGTTTTGTTTTCCACCTTCCCACTTTTGTTTTTCTGGGTTTTATTAATTATTAAAATTCTGGAAATACCTCAAAAATAAAGTTTCTCGAAAAATTTCAGAAAAAATATACTCCCTCCGTTCCTAAATGTAAGATGTTTTGGCCATTTTTCACATTCACACATGTATACATGTATCTAGACAACTTTTAGTATATATGTTCACTCATATTAGTTTGCATCTAGACAATATGCAATATCTAAAACATCTTATATTTAGGAACGGAGGGAGTAGTAAATTTTTACGTAGAAATGAGGCAGAGAGCCACCTGGGAGGCCCCAGGGGGACCCACCAGTCAGGTACACCATGGGGTGACGCGGCCAGCCCCCTGGTGGCGCCAGCACATGGTGTGGGCCCCTGGCCCCCCACTAACTCTCTCCCCTGCCAAAGTTCCCTCTCTCACCTCCCAAACTCGAGTTCTTACAGTTCTTCCTCGAATTTTTTTGGAACCCGAGTTCTTGTTGTTCTTCCTCGAGTTTTTTTTGATCTCTTTGCTCAGCCCACTATTTGTGCTGAAATTTGGTGCATTTGCTCTCCGGTATGTGACTCCTCCGATAATCCAAGTAGAATTTTGTTTAGTGTAGTATTTCTTTAGTGTTTTGGTACTGTAGGTGACAGCTTATGTGAGTTTGCATGCTTGATTTGAGTAAAAATAATATAGTTTGATGCATGTTTAGCTCTCCTATAAGTCCCTATGGTAGTTTCCACCTTATAGTTTCTTGAAATTAATTTTTGTGATGATTGTTGAAAAAATTTAGAGATGGATAGTCATAATTTTGGAGAGATATTTAGGAGTGATGCTCCTAGGAGGACAAGGCCCTCATTCTCATCCACTTCAGTGAGGCCATCGTACAATCAAGACCTTATTGCACCTAGTATTAACGATGCAGGAGGTGATGGTATCGTTAATCCATCTAGCTTTCCTTGTATTACATTTCTAAGAAGTGCAGGACTATTAGATGAATTCCTTATTCTTATTGAATAAGTTGTTCTGACCAACTATATGGAGGATGAAAGTCCTCAGTATGCCGCTCTCACAAAAACTTTTGTTGAGAGTTTTAAATTTCAGAACACACATTTTGGTCCATATGTTGCCTTCAAGTTATATAGTAGTTCTTTTTCTTTGCCCTTGGAGACTTTTTGTGCCATTGAAGGTATCAACGCTACCGGGACAACATGTAGGATTCAGGATAAACCTGTGGATCTTATGGTGCTTTACCGAGAAATCACCAACGATGATGATCGCTCATCCCAGCGTGGGAAGATAAGGAACATTCAACTTCCCGCTCTTAGATATTTTACTTACTATATTGCTACTAGTATCCTTGGTGGGGATAACACTAGAAACATATATGGTTACCACCTTGCTTTCATTGATGCTGCGCTTAATCGTAGCAAGAAATATAACCTTGGTGCACTTGTTGCACGCCGCCTTGCTGCTAAGGGGCCTATTTTTGGGGGCATTATTGCTACACGTATAGCAACTGCTCTAGAATTTTCTATTGCTCCTGGTGATGAATTGATTGCTCCCTATAGACTCAACCTTGCTGCCATGAAGTCTCATCAGTTTTTCACTGCTAAGTCTACTGTTGATCGCTTAGTATATAGAGTTTTATATATGGATGGAGAGGAGCGAAAAGGTATTTTGCCGCAGCCTGTTTTGTTTAAGATTGACAAGTCACCATGGTCGCGCTCCAAGGAGGAGGTAGACGAGCATCTGAGCACTACAAAGTTTTACATGCAGCAGGAGAGGCGAGACGCGCCTCCCGAGGACCACAACACGGAGTACACCGACGCGTCCTCGAGCACCTATCAGGAGGAGGGTTCCTCCTCAGCATACTACGGGGGCGCCACTTCATGGTCCCCTTGGGGTTGATCTCTGATATGTCTCCAACGTATCTATAACTTCTGATGCTCCATGATGATATTATGCCAATTGCTACATGTTTTCTCCCTTCTTTATGTCATTTTTACATGTTTTTCGGGACTAACCTATTAACAAGATGCCAAGTGTCAGTTCCCTGTTTTCTGCCGCTTTTGGTTTCAGAAAAGTTGTTCTGGAAATATTCTCGGAATTGGACCCCACAAAGCCCGAAGTGCCTATTTTCCCCGGAAGCATCCAGAAGACCGAAGAGGAGATGAAGAGGGGCATCATGGGGCCCACACCATGGGGTGGCGCCTCCCTTGGCCGCGCCAGGGGGTGGTGTGGGTCCCCAAGGGCTCCACCGCCTCTGCCCTTTCGCCAACTTATTCCCCCGGATGGAAAACCCTAGACACCTGATAAAAAATCCCCGAAAAGTTCCACAACCGCCGTCACCGTCAACCCTAGATCGGGGGGGTTCTGAAGCTGTCTCCGGCACCCTGCCGGAGAGGAAATCATCACAGGAGGCCTCTCCATCACCATGCCTGCCTCCGGAGTGATGCGTGAGTAGTTCATCCTTGGACTACGGGTCCATAGCAGTAGCTAGATGGTTGTCTTCTCCTCATATGCCTCCATGTTTAGATCTCGTGAGCTGCCTAACATGATCGAGATTGATCTTATGTAATTCTCTGTGATGTGTTTGCTGGGATCCAATGAATATTGAACTTATGCCAAGTTGATTATAGTCTTTACTGCATATGTTATTTGTGATCGTGCATGCTTTCCGTTGCAAGTGGTTGCTCTGGCCAAGTAGTTGCTAGTGACTCCAAGAGGGAGTATTTATGCTCGATAGTGGGTTCATGCCTCCTTTTCGCCTTGCTCGAGTGACATAAATGTGAAGGGGGAGGATGTGTTGTTTCCACTACGGAGAAAACAGCGGTGAGAGTGCCCGCGTGTGCAATCATTGCTTACATTACACACTTTGTTTAATGTAGTTATCTGTTGCTTGCAACTTAATACCTAAGGGGGTTCAGATGATAAACTAAGGGTGGATTATTAGTCATAGATGCATTTGGATTACGGTCTATGTATATTGTTGTAATGCCCGCACTAAATATCATAGTAGTCATCATGTCATGAATGTGCACTACGGTGCAATCTCTATTTGTCAATTGCCTGGCTGTAATTTGTTCACCCAGCATGCTATCTTTTATGGAGAGACACCACTAGTGAACCTATGAACCCCGGTCCATTTTCCTACACTGTTAAAACAAACCACCACAATTTCCTGATTTCTTTACTTACTGCAAGCATACATTGTTTTCCACACTATACGTCTAATCTATGTTTTCAGTAAGACCGGTGAGATTGACAACCCCACTGTACCGTTGGGACAAATTATTTTGGTTGTGTTGTGTGCAGGTTCCACATTGTTGCTGACACCGGTGAGCCATCACCATCATCAGTGGCATCAACCTTTCGAAGGTACTCTTTCTCCTACTGGATTGATAACCTTGGTTCTTAACTAAGGGAAAAACTCCTACCACTGTGCTCATCACACCCTCCTCTTGGGGTATCCCAACGAGTGCAAGATCTGTACCATCAAGGAATTTTTCTGGCGCCGTTGCCGGGGAGAAGGAAGTCTTCTGGAAAGGGGAGTCTCTCACTCTCAACCTCTTTATTTTTCTTATTGTCTTGTGTTTATTTTTTGTTTGTTTTGGTTCTCTTTATCAAAAACACACAAAAAATAGTTTACTTTATTTTGCTAAAATGAGTTCCTCTGAGAATACTAAGTTGCGTGACTTCACTTGCACAAACAACAATGATTTTATTTGCACACCTATTGCTCCACCTTCTCCTACTGCTGCTTTCTATGAAATTAAACCTGCTTTATTAAATCTTGTTATGAAGGAGCAATTTTCTGGTGTTAGTACTGACGATGCTGCTGCCCACCTTAATAATTTTGTTGAACTATGTGAGATGTGGATGGATATTATTATTAAACTAAAATTATTCCCTTTCTCTTTGAGAGGAAGAGCTAAAGAATGGTTGCTATCTTTGCCTAGAAATAGTATTGATTCATGGACTAAGTGTAAGGATGCTTTCGTTGGAAAATATTTTCCTCCTGCTAAGATTATATCCCTGAGAAGTGACATAATGAATTTTAAACAATTTGATAATGAACATGTTGCTAAATCTTGGGAAAGAATGAAAACTATGGTGAAGAATTGTCCCACTCATGGACTGACTACTTGGATGATTATACAAACCTTTTATGCATGACTGAATTTCTCCTCAAGGAACCTATTGGATTCAGCTGCTGGGGGTACCTTTATGTCCATCACTTTGGGCAACAAAGCTTCTTGATGATATGATGATAAATTATTCAGAGTGGCACACTGAGAGAGCTCCACAAGGTAAGAAGGTAAATTCTGTTGAGGAAACCTCCTCTTTGATTGAAAGGGTTGATGCTATTATGTCTATGCTTGTTAATGGTAAAGCTCAAGTTGATCCAAATAATGTTCCTTTAGCCTCTTTGGTTGCTCAAGAAGAGCATGTTGATGTGAACTTTATTAGAAATAATAACTTTAACAACAATGCTTATAGAAATAATTTTGGTGGAAACAATTATAAGCCCTATCCTCCTAATAATGGTTATGGTAATTCTTATGGCAATTCCTACAATAACAATAAAAGATCTACCTCTGATCTTGAAAACATGCTTAGAGAATTTATTAGCACACAAACTGCTTTTAATAAATATGTTGAGGAAAAGCTTGGTAAAATAGATGCTCTTGCCTCTAAAGTAGATAACCTAGCTATTGATGTTGATTTTCTAAAACTGAAGGTTTTTCCACATGATGTTAAATAAATTAAAACTTTGAATGCCATCCAAGTTCGAATTGATAATAATGTTAGGTTGATGGCTGAATTACGTGCTAGGTGGGAAAGAGAAGATGAATTGGCTAGAAAGAATAATATTGCTAGAGTTTGCATTATCACTACAATTAGTAAAACTGAAGCTCCAAGTGCTAGTAAACCTCCTACTATTAATGGGAAAGTAGTTGGTGTTAACAAAGATTTCACCCCTTCCGTGAAATGTGCTAAATTGCCTCAAACTTCTGAAATTGCTTCTGATAAAAGTGCTGAAATTTTTAGAGATGTGGGAGATAATGGTCCCATTACTTTTGATAATAATAATATTGATTTTTATGATTGCAATATCTCTGAAGTTATGAAGTTCCTACAAAAGCTTGCTAGAAGTTCCAATGCTAGTGCCATGAATATGGCCTTTACTAAACATATTACCAATGCTCTCATGAAAGTTAGGGAAGAAAAGTTGAAACTTGAGACATCTATCCCTAGAAAATTAGATGATGGTTGTGTCGTGGGATAATCACGGCAGACGTTACTAGGGGTAACTTACTTTGGGGCAAATCAACTCTGGTGTTTGGGAGAGGGTTTAGCTCAGGGGAAATCATCTTATCGGGTGATCTGGTAGCTCGGGCTGTAATGTCGCCGAGTCTCCAATCTAGGGTTACAACTATCAACTCTCGTATTACGGAAATACTTGAATATCTGGAAAAACTCTTGGTCTCTCTGTTCCAGGAACCGGTTTATATATTACCCGGCCCTCTGGCTTCTTATACAAGACATACCCTAAACCCTACCCGGAATACACACATAACCCTAGCTTTCCTAATCTTGGCTCCCAAGGTACGGGTTACAAGAACCACGCTCCCTCTTGGGCCTTCTAGAAACTCCTCCACCTTGGGCCGGGTCTTGCGTGATTTCCTTCGGGCCGGGTTTCACCTAGACATAAGCCTGCCGGGTTACCATCCCCCCAACAGGTTGGGAGACTATCATTAAGATAAAAGTAAATGATTTTGATTGCAATGCTTTGTGTGATCTTGGTGCTAGTATATCTGTTATGTCTCAAAAGCTTTATGATATGCTTGATCTACCACCGTTGGAACACTGTTATTTGGATGTTCATCTTGCTGATAATGTTAAGAAGAAACCTCTTGGTAGAATTGATGATGTTCTTATTGTGGTTAATAATAACCTTGTCCTTGTTGATTTTGTTGTCATGAACATCGAATGCAATGCTTCTTGTCCTATTGTTTTGGGAAGACCTTTTCTTAGAACTGTTGGTGTTGTTATTAATATGAAAGAGGGGAGTGTTAAATATCAATTCCCACTCAAGTGTGGTGACCCAGCACACCACTGCATGTGTAGTGCGCAAGTCGATGACATAATACTCACAGAAGGACTTATCTGTGAATATTACACCCCTTAGAGTAGTACAACAGAAACATAGCGGGACCAGGCAAAACTATAGAATACAAACTTCATTACAAAATCTTGAGAATCTCTCTGATGAATCAAGAAGATCTCATACAAATGAACATCAGAAGAAACAAAGCGAAGATCCAAGCTGGAGAAGAACTCTAGCTCAGAACTAAATCCACTACGGCTGATGTCATCCCTAATCTATGGCTTGTAACAGCTAAGTCCAAGGATGGTCTTCACCTACACCTTGATAGCTTCTCCTCCACCAGTTTTGTTGATGACGAGGCTTTCCTGGCTAAGTAAGGGATGACTCCACCTAGCTTCATGAGGTAGTGAAGGCTTCACGATGACGACTTCCATAGGCTTCCACTCTAAGCAGGGGGGCAAACGGGAACGAATGAGTAACGAGCGTTACTCAGCAAGTTCATGATATATAGAGGGTAGTTTGATGCACTAACTACATCTTTAGACTCAAAAGAGTCATAAGATAATGCAAGGTTTTTGTAAATCTTTCTTCAAGAGGTTGCTTTTAAATTCTGAAAACTATGCCCGCCAGATCTTCACAGGACTAGAACTTCATGGAGTTGCCTTTCCTGCGGCGTTCGCAGCTCCTTCCCGGAACAGGGGGTAACATGCCACATCCTTTTACACTCTGCAGAGGTGCGTTACTTTACCCATGGGCGACCAAGACCATGTTGCACAACCAGGCTCGAGATCCTGTCCACTCCCACTCAGGTGTGGGGCCCGGTTGTTGGTCCAAGCTAAACCGTGCTTCTCCGCACAACGCATGCCCACCCATTTCTACCAGCAGGTTGAACGCCTGATTCCACCCCTCACGATGGATATATACGCGCCCCTGGCAGACACTCATAGACCCCAGAGTCCGTGGGACGTAAGGGCTCCCACCCATGTGCATGTAGTCTCGCAAGACCTACAGCGTACATCTCTGGCAGTCCGTTTACATGCGAACGAGAGAATATCTCATCTGACTTACTCCCCCCATAGAAGACCCATGGTCAACGCGGTATTTATGGCACAAGAATCCTGACGGCAGTTGTTGTTAAATCCTAGGTAATACTTTCCCATGCAGATGGAACCTTCCTTTGACCTATTCATGTTACCATGGTCCCATCCGCCCACCAAACAGAACACTACCACTCAGTAGTAATTCAATTAGTCATATCATTATAAAAATAGGATCATGCATTCTTTTGAGACTAGGTTGTAATACGATAGAGTTTTTACAATTAGTTTATTATGAAGTACTGCAAAGGATATGAGCAAGTGATGAACTTACCCGAGATTGAAACAACCATAATAATCAATGTCTTCGGGGTTTGAGGGTCGCTTAGACAATTCTGACATCTAAAAGATAGCAAAGTAGTCCCGGTAAGGACTACAAAAAACATTGGCAAGATGATACATGCATAGTAATGAGATGCATCGTGAATTACCCTGGAAAACACCCCTGCTTACAAGTGTAAGCCACGTTTGATACGATATCTTAATCACACGGGTTTTAGGTGAGTTGTTTCATTACTTGCGGTGATGTTGTTATTACTTCTTTTAGACTTACATTTGTTTCACTTTTACTTAACAAACAATTGTTATTATGTTTGGTTATAAATGATTGTCACATGATTAAATGAGAAAACAATATCATATGGAAAACAATTATTAAAAAGATAATAAAGATGTTTGATTTTATGTTCAAAAGTATAGGGCTAATGACAAAGAGTTTAATTGAAAATGTGGGACTAATACAACTAATTCTATCATCACGATACTTGCTAAGGACTTGTGATGATAGGTTTTAGTAGGTGTGAAAACATGAGGGTTTTATTAATAATGAAAATAATATTGTGGTAGTTATTTCTTGTCAAAATGAAATATAATAAAATTCCAGTATATAAGTTAAACAAAATGTTTTATGTTTGACATATTTGAATTGGAAACGATTTTCTCTTTAATTTGATACAACATTTTATGTTTTCAGAAAATATTTGAATAAGTTATTATTTTATTAACTTTTAAATGAATTAAATGATTAGGCAAAACATTGCACACATAAAAACTTGGTCAAATGACTTTAAAAACATCATAGATGAGTTGTATTTGTCATTTGGAGCACTTTGGTATATAACTTGTATTTTTTTGATTTTATGAATTATTTATTATTTTTCTCAATTTTTAAATGATTTAATTTAGTTAAAAATATTTTATTTTAAATTTTATCAAACATTTTTGAAAAGTTTATAAACATTTAGATTATATTTTTTTAAGCATTTATAGATTTTATTTGTATTTTTCTGATAAGTGAATTAAAAGATATTGATTAAATAGGATTTAAGCTTTTTCTGCCTTTTTTAAACTGTCAGGTGGGTCCCACCAGTCGGTTTTGTTTTTCAACTAAAAATAAAGAAAAAGAAAAGGAAAAAATGAACTGACGTCAGGCTGACGTCATCCCTGCATCATCAGTGGACGGAATCCTCACAGTTGGATTGCAATCCACGAATTCACCTCAAATTTGCTCGATTAAACATCTCCACAAGGTAGATGAGGTCGTGACGAGTTCAGGGGTGGCAGGGATGCGACCAAATGGTCACCGGAATGGTCCCGGCGACCACCGGCGCGGCGGAGGGATTCAGTCAACGGCGGTAGGATGCATCCGACCCTCAAATGCAAAATTAAAAATACCCCGAGGTTCCCCTTCTCACCCTAGAGCTCGTGGAGGTGTCGGTGATGCGCGGTGAGGTCTGAGTCGCCGGCGATGAGCAATTCTCCGGCGTCGGCCGTGGTGAAGGAGTCGGCCCGATTCCATTGATTCCGACCATCCTCGCCCCTGGTCTTGCTCGAGTTGGAAGATTAAGACCAGGCGCACCTCCCCGTGGTCCCAATTCATGAAGAGGTGGCCGGAGTCGTCGGCGTGAGGCGGAGGCCCGACGAACTAGGGTTCGGTTTTTCGGAGAAGAGAGCAAACGAGAGAGAGGGGAAATGACTCCAGGGGATAGAGGAGAGTGTGGGCGTCGACAAGATGGTCTTCTCCTTCCGATGGCGGCTAGAAGGAGATGGCATGGAGGCGTCGGCGGCGGTGACACGCACGGTGCCGGCCTGGAGGAAGACAAAAGGGAATGTTTCCCATAACCCCCTGGCTAGTTTTAAAACTTTACAACTAAGTCCTTCTGTTTCTAAAACTAAGAGAAAACCTTTGTTTTCAGGGTCTTCTTGTAAACATAAAAATTAATAAAAAATATATTTGAATTCCTCGTCAAATTTTACATCTCACCATGTTTTGTTTTGGTGAATTTGAAGAATATTTGTATTTTTTATTTAGGGTGGTAGATTAAGTGGTTTTGTTGTTTTCTCTTCATTTTATTTATTTAATGGCTTTTAAATTATGCTAAAGCATGTTTAATAAAAGTATACACTCCAATCATGTGGATACAAGGTGGTGTATCATAATTGGACAAATTTGGATACAATCCCTTTTGGAAAATAGTTTGGTAACACTACACAGTAGTGTTTTTATGTGTTATGGAGAATTCACCAAATACAGAATATTCCTCCATGTCCTACCAAATACTCTGGTTTGTAAATGTACTTGTTTTCTTTTGTAAAACTTTTTTGTTTTCATAATTGAACTATTCACAATTTTGGTTGACATTTTACTTAGGTGGGTGTAAGCTTTATTTGATAAATTAGGTTCTTTGCCAAGTAGAAAACATGTGTATCTTTGGAACCTATTTATTTGTTTTTCACCAGTTTCCAAATGTGGATATAACCTCATGTTTTTGTAGAACATGCAACCATTTACATAGTTTTATGTAGATGAATTTTCTGTTATCATATGTTAGTCTACAAATGAAAAAGGTATGGAAAACAAGGTATTAATCCTGTTACCATAAACCTCCACATATTAAGGACATGTGGATGCAATGGTTGATTATTATTTCATACTTGATAATTGTTTCCATTAAAGATATTATGTTAAGTTCATCATCTCTGATTAGCTTGACATAGGTTATTGGTTCTCTATTATATCCTAAAGATTCACTGGATAATTACTTATGATCCCTTACTGAGGCAGTGTTGCTTCTTGTGATCTTCTGTTGCTTGATGTTCTTCTCTCTAGTTGCCACTAGTCTTCTGTTATCACCTTTCTCCATTGCAAATAGGTTCCTCTCTTGGTTTCCAACCTCAACTGTCTCACCATTGTGGTGAAAACATCCAATTACTCCAAGCAAATATTTTTTCTTAGATGATTGTAAAAGAATGTGATTTTATTTTATGACATCAAATTTCCATGTGCATATAAGAAGAATTTGTTAACAAGTGGGCCAGACTTGCCTCCAAAATACTAATCATATAGAATAGGCTGAGATGTACTAGGTTATTCAACCTTCTGTTTGTTTGTGTATGACACTCAATTGTTTGAGTATACAAAAGTGATCTGTTAACAAGTTGTACAAACTTGTTACCAAACTACTTCTATATAACACTAACATTGGAATATCACACTATTTTAAGAGAGTTAATAAGATCAGATCAAGATATAAGATTTTCCAAATACTCTTATTATAGATTGAGTAGCACTTCTAGAATACTCTAAATAATCTTCTTGAAGATCTTCATGTGGTAGTTCCTCCTGTCTTATGGTTTCTTCTCTTGCAAAATAACTTGGAGGAGATTGGGAAACAAGATAGTCTAGCCAAACTAACAAGATCTAGATTAAGGGTTAATTCATGCTTTTATTATTCTCCATACATTTCTTGTTTTTCTTCCCATAAGATAGATACTTTTCTCATACATGATTGGTTTTATTTAGCTTTCAATCCAATACCTCCAATAGAGGTTATAACTTGTTGTTATTCATTTCTCGTATCCAGAGATACTTTAGTTTTTGAATGTTAATTTGAATAGAGATGTGGAAGGCTTATGTAATGCTGACTTAATATAGGAAGTTGATCAAATGGTTCATTGATGTATTTATAGCTCATATGCTCACTGGTATAAGATGAATAAGACAATGAGCATAAGAAGGTTATTGGGGTTATGTCATAATTTATAGTTGTTTTTCTCAGGTGTCTTGATTTTACTTTATACTCTTATTTTGTAAACATAATGCAGATGTAGAGGTTTGGAAATATCATATGTGATGATCAAGGTTTAATAGTAGTTTAAGAAGATTTATTTCTTCTTTGAGATACTTCTTTTATGGTTGATGAGATATGTACATATTCGATAAATATTTTAATACAATTATTATGTCATTTCCCACTTGTGGGTTTGGGTTAACACTTGTATGTATCACTTGTGTTCTATTGAAACTTTGTTATTCACTTATGAAGGTGCACTTAACAATTATGAGATAGTTAATGAAGGTGTGGTATGAATGGTTGATAACTTGTAGAGTTGTTGTTTTATAGGTGAGAACATCTTTGTTGATGAGATGGTTAAGTTGTGTATTACTCATTTTTCAAAGTATGATTATCAGTTATGTGATTTGGATACTCACCCCTCTTTGAGTTCTAGATACCTAGTGAATTATCCCAAGTCACTTAAAGACTTGTGGTTAAGACTGTTGAGAGTTAGTGTTGGTCAAAACCAATTTATTGTTTGTGTAACCAGATGATTTGGTTTCTTAAGATACTTGTTATAAAGATCATTCCAAATGTACTCTTGACTTGATGAACTAGTCCTATTTCATCATGTCAAGTGAAACTTTGGTCACTTTGATTCTTTTAAACTTCCGCGCCAAAATTTCCCGTACTTTTCGATGCATGCTTTGCAAATGCACATATTATATTTAGATCCTTATAACCTCCCAAACACTGGGATGTTACAGTATCTCCCCCTTAACAATAACTTCGTCCTGAAGTTCAACCTCTCTCACGTAAAGATAAGTAGAGAGAACTTCTGTAGACCGTTGAATCTTCACAACTGTTTTCTTGCGTTGTCCTTGGCATGTGTAGCCTCTTGTCTTTCTTGTTCACCTTCCACTGTCTTGCACTATGATCTAATACTTTGCCTGTTGTTATAACAACTCTGTTTTGTTACTAGGCCTTCCTAATGGTCTCACGAAGAACATGTGGTATTTCCACCACATAGTGGATACCAAGTTTCGTTCTCCGATGAATAGGTATGGTTTCCTATTGCTCACAACTTTCTGAAGAACATTTGGTACATCCACCCGGTGATGAATAACCAATAATATTCTTCTGTTACACTGGATATTGTCTATGTTTAGGACTCCATTTGGTTCAATCCGATGGTCTCAAGAGGCATAATGCTCAAAGAAACTTGTACAACCTAGTGTACATTGATTTAGACTCACTTATTTAGTGAAAATATCTTCGAGTTTCCTCGAGTTTTAACTTTTTCCTACAGATGAGTATAACATATTCCACTGGTTACTTCCTATGGTCCTTCTATATCTTTGGGTTTCAACTTCTACAGGGTGACTCTATAATTTGATTACTCAAACTTCTATCTATTTCCTTCTCGGATATAACTTCTCATGTGTTTTTCTTCTCATCACTTGTGATATATCTCCATGTGTTGATGAAGTATGTCACCAACTCCAAACAAGATGTGAAATGTGGTCCATTCCTATCAGTGGCTTCATTGTCTTATGCCTTCTTGGCTTTCTGGTCTTCCTGGGCTTTTGTGACTGTTTCCAACTATTGATAACTCAGACCGCTCTCATTCTGATCTTATACCCTCTAGACGAGTAACATCAAGATAGAACTCAGTGTTTGCACATGCATTTGCACATCAAGTTCAATCCTTATGTACAGATCTAGTCAATCAAAGATCCAAATAAGATCCAATAAATGCCAAATGCATTTATCACTCATGCATCAAAAGCCCATGAAATAATAGCACTTTGAGAAAAAATCTCAAGTACCAAGGCTCTTAAATGCTATACACTACAAGTAGGTATATATTACCTTGTAATCCTATTCTACACAAACACTCTTTGACTTGGTAATTACTCTAATTGCATGCCTTACTGCAATGGAATAAACCAAGACAAATTGATCCTATAGTAGTTGTTGTGTAACTTGGTTCCATATAGGACTAAGTACCATGTCAATTAAAATACTACATCTTGATTATGATAAGTTTCTCAGGGTATCTGTTGATCCTTCATGTTGTTGATCACATTGTAGGAGTAGTAATGTAGCTTCCATCAATGCTTATGTCTTCTCCTAATTCTATACTATACTATAATGATTCACCTATGAACTTGATAACCAAGGATATGGTATATACCCCGTAGTTACCATGGTCTAAGGACTCTTCATGGACTCATGGTTCTAAAATATCCCTTCTTGATGACTCCTATGCTTACTCTATACCCTGTTCTATTCCATCCTATTCATTCATAGAATGGGGTAATCATCATTGTGACTTATTCATCTCTGACTATGTCAGAACTCCATTTCCCTATTAAACTAATACATGGTAGACCGCTAACTATTCATACCTAGGTATAAAGAAATAGATAAGTAAATTTACTCAAGTTGAGTAAGAACATTCTATACAAGTATGATTATATCATTAACAAGTGAATGATCATCATAGTTGTAGAAAATGTGAATGACCATCAATCTCCACTTAGGCCAAAAGCCTAAGCTTGGGGGAAGGTATACAGACATCACACTCATCTTTATATCATGTTCGGTCGGTTCTTTGTATATCCATATTTTTGTTTCTATCGTTTGTTTGCATTTTCTTTCGCTTCTTTCGTTTCTTTTTGTTTTTATCATTTTGATCTTGCTTTCCAAAACACAAAAGTAACAAAAATATTTCTGTTGTTTCTCTTTGTTTGCTTCTTTAGTTTCTTTTGTTAGTTTTTTTCTTTTCTCGTTTCGATTTAGTATTCAAAAATCCAAAAAATATTTTTCTTTGTTTGCATGCTTCTTTCTGTTCTTGTTTTAATTCGAAAACCCAAAAATATTTATTGTTCTTCTTTGGTTTTGTAAATTTTGTTGCAGAATTCGCCGGACTTCCATATCTCCATTGGAGCTTGATCATCATTCTATATTATTCAATCCACAAGTGAAAATCAGTAATGATGATTTACGACAATCCAAGTTGTGGTGAGAGGCTGGTATGAACTCTATTTGTTTTATTTTTGTACATATACTCATTGTGTGAACATGCTTAGTCCGTTCATGTAAGGTGTATGTTATTTAATTGATGCTTAGTAGTTCGTGCTCTCAAATGATAGTTCCAGCTTATTAATATAAGATATCATGTCATATGAATGTTTGCTTGCATTGTTTTATTCATAGAAGGGTATGACATTGTGGTATCTCCCTCTGATTATTTCGCTTGAATCGACTTGGCACATGCCCACACATGCTATGACTGAAAACAAAGAGTCAATTAAGCCTCGATGATTTATTTTGCCTCAGAGTATTTGTATCGTTTTTATGCCCCTGTTAATTTTGTTTTGTCGCAAGCATGATTATGATAGTTGTTGCTCTCTTGATTGTCGCTCCCCGTCTATTGCTAGCCTTCACCTGTACTGAGTATGAGCTCTACTCGTGCATCCAACTCCCCAAAACCAAAGTTTGCCAAATGTGTCCACCATACCTACCTATATATGTGGTATTTAACTGACACTCCAAGTAAATTTCTCGTGTGCTACCTTTAAAACCTGCTAAAAATTATTCATGTTTTGTGCCCCTGTTTTACCTCATGCGGACGTAAATAGAGAATCTTTATCTCACTTGTTGATTGGATTTCACACCCTGGACTAGTGGCTTCATCCTCTTATCCAATGATAGAAGAGCTGGCAGCGGGGTTCCCAGCCCCAAATTAATAACACAAATTCTCTTCACTATTTTTTCCCCTGATTTATCAATCAAAGCATAATTGTGTAAACAAAACAGAAAGAGGGATGACCTTCTACCCAGATGCGTCCTTCTATGGGACCGCTCTTGTGAAGTCTAGTCGGCTTGTGACGTACTGTATTGTTTGTTTACCATTCGTTGACATAAGCATACACATCTCTCAAAAATGTTTTCAACACCTATGTTTAATAAAATAAAAAGCTCTAGCACATGAGTTAATCCCTGCTTCCCTCTGTGAAGGGCCTTTCTTTTATTTTTATGTTGAGTCCTCACCTTCTCACTGTATGCACCATCTTGAGAGCATGGCTGTTATTCTTAGTGTAATGTGCTTGTCCCAAAACACGGTTGATAGTGGTATAACTTTGATGCTTGTATCTTTTATATCTATATTTCTAGTCTTGATTTGAACTTCAGAGGTGCCCTGGAATTTATGTTTTGCTCCACTATTAAGGGAAAGCGAGTACACTTTATCATACCCTATTACGAGCATCGCAATCTTGCAGATTGATATACTTCATGTTGTCTATTATTAGTTTGTTGGCATCTCTTCATGGTTTGCATGACTGCTGGGTGACTTTTATTTTCCATACATCTTATTATGAATTGCCTCAGCACTTGATCATGTAGTGAGTATATTTACATTATATGAAACAAATGTGTTCGTAAAAGTCTTTTATCGTACTTAGTTGTCACTGAATTTCTTGAGGACACACAATAAGCTAAGCTTGGGGGAGTTGATACGTCCAAAACGTATCTCCTTTTCCGAACACTTTTCTTATTGTTTTCCTCTAAACTTGTGAGCTTTGGATACCACTAACACGGACTAACGCTGTTTTCGACAGAATTACCTTGGTCTCTCGTTTTTGTGCAGAAAAATAAACTTTCGGGAAAATCTCCAGAAAAGATCCCATTGGTCCTAAAACACCAGAAGACCCCGGGAGCGAGAAGGGGGCCAGGAGGGGCCACACCACCCCTCGGTGCCCCCCTTGGCCGCGCCGCCTAGTGGTGTGGGCCACTCCCTCACCCCCTCAGACTCCCCTTTCGACTACATATGCCCCGTAAACCTAAAATGCGAGGGGGTTCGTTATATTGCACAGAAACACAACAGAGCGCCGCCGTGACCCTGAACCTCGATTCGGGGATCAGAAGTTCCTGTTCTAGCGCCCTGCCGGGACAGGGATTCAAAGGAGATCATCGCCATCGACACCACCACCTCTTCTCCATCAACCATCCATGATTCCCCCGTCCATGTGTGAGTAAACACCGCTGTAGGCTGAGGGATGGAAGGGACTGGATGAGATTGATCATGTAATAATGCCAGATTGTTAGGGCATAGTGCCTAGTATCCATTCTTAGTGTTTTCTACCGTTGTTGCAACTTGTTATGCTTAATGCTTGTCACTAGGGCCCGAGTGCCATGGTCTCAGATCTGAATATGTTATTGTTTCAGGAGTATAATATTGTTTCTTGATCATATCTACAAGTTGTTTACACATGTCATTGTCCGGAACCCGAGGCTCCAAAGTGAGAGAAATTGGGACAACCGGAGGGGATGGCTGTGATGTGAGGATCACGTGTGTTCATGGAGTGTCAATGATTTGCTTCAGTGCTTTATTAAAAGGAGCACCTTAATTACCAGTAGTTTCCCTAAGGCCCCGCTGCCACGGGCTGGTAGGATAAAAGATGTTGTGCAAGTTTCTCATTGCGAGCACGTATGACTATATTGGAACACATGCCTATGGTTTGCCTACATGTTTTATGCTTTATATTATTATCTGCAATGCCCACATTATTATTATTACATGACCTATGTTATCCATGCAACGCCCATCCATCCATTCCATCTATGCCTACGGTACTTCCCATACTGTTCATTTCCGCGATTGCTACTGTTGTTACTATTTTACTACTGCTATTATTTTATATATACTGCTGCTATAAAATGGTTACCACTGATAAATTGTTGCGAGCAAGTCTACTTTCAGGTGCAGCTGAATTGACAACTCAGTTGTTAAGGCTAATAAATACTTTGGCTCCCCTTGTGTCGAATCAATAAATTTGGCTTTTACTTCCCTCGAAGACTGTTGTGATCCCCCATACTTGTGGGTCATCAGCGGGGTAGGCCCTCGGGTGCGCCTGCACATGGTGTGGGGCCCTTGTCCCTCCACTTGCTCTCCTCCCTTCCAAACACTCCACTCTCTCACCCAAACTCGAAAACATTCCTGGAACCCGAGCTCTTGTTGTTCTTCCTCGTGATTTTTTTGATCTCCTTGCTCAACCCATCTTTGTTGCCGAAATTTGGAGCACTTGCTCTCCGGTATGTGACTCCTCCGATTATCCAAGTAGAATTTCGTTTAGTGGAGTATTGCTTGAGTATTTTGGTATTTTAGGTGACATGTTGTGTGAGCTAGCATGCTTGATTTGTGTGAAAATAAATTAGTTTTGATGCATGTATATCCCTCTTACAAGTCTCTATAGTAGTTTATCATATAGTTTCTTGAAATCAATTTTTGTGATGCTTGCTAAAAATTTCAGAAAAAGAGGATGCATAACCACACCTTTGGAGAAATCTTTGAGAGTGATGCACCTAGGAGGTCAAGGCCTTCATGATCAGCTACTCTGTTGAGACCATCTTACAATGAAATATCATTGCACCGAGTATTGACGATGTGGGAGATGATGGAGATGCACATCCATCTACTTTCCCTTGTTATAACTTTTTAAATGATGCAGAAATACTTGAGGATTTCTTGCCATTGGTTGGTAGGGTTGGTCTAACCGATTACATGAATTATGAAAGCCCTCAATATTCTATATTAACAAAAACTTTGTTGAGAGCTTTACTTTGGACAACTCTCATTATAACTCATCTATTGCATTCAAAATCTATGATAGGCCTTTCACTATGTCATTGACAAGATTTTGCAGCATCATAGGTATCAACACGACTGGGACAACAAGGAATATTCAGGCACGACCCGCTGATTTGATGGAGCTCTACCGAGGGGTTACAAATGATGATGACCGCACAGCCTAGCGCGGCAAGAGAAGAAACATTCAGTTCCCTGCCATTAGATACTTTACTTACTATCTTGCTACTAGTGTTCTTGGTAGGGAAAACACTAGTAATATTTAAAATTACCATTTAGCTTTTCTTGCAGCTGCACTTAATGATAATCATAAGTACAATCTTGGTTCTCTCATTGCTCACCGTTTAGCTGCTAGAGGGCTCATTTATGGGGGTATTATTGCTACACGTATGTTGACTTCTCTAAACCTTTCTGTTGCTCCCAATAATGTGTTATTAGCTCCACAGAGACTTGATCTGGCTGCCATGAAAACTCATTATTTTGTTACTACCAAACCTAGTGCTGGAAATCTAATATATAGAGTTTTATTTACTGATGGAGATGAAAGGGAAGTCCCTTTGCTGCAGCCTGGTTTGTTTGGTATTCGCAGGGGGCCGTGGTCACGCCCAAAGGAGGAGCTGGACGAGCAGTTGCACTTGCGTGGTTTCCATGTGCAGCACGAACCCGAGTATCACGCAAGGCATGATGCACCCTCCTAGGACTACACCGTGCATTACACCAAGGCGTCCTCGAGTTCATATCAGGAGGATGGCCCATCCTCGTTGCAATATGGAGGCGCCACTTCTTGGCCCTCTTGGGATTGATCTCCACTTATACCAAACTCCTAAGCTTGGGGGTAGGTATGCCGACATCACACTCATTTACATATCATGTTTCTGTCGGTTCTTTGTATATTCATGTTTTTGTTTCTTTCGCTTCTTTTTGTTTTTATTGTTTTGTTTTTGCTTTCCAAAACGCAAAAAGACCAACAATATTTCTGTTGTTTCTGTTTATTTGCTTCTTTAGTTTCTTTTGTTGGTTTGCTTACTTTCTACTTTCGGTTTAATATTCAAAAATCCAAAAATATTTTGCTTTGTTTGGTTGTTTCCTTCTATTCTTGTTTTAAATTCGAAAACCCAAAAATATTTGTTGTTCTTCTTTGGTTTTGTAAAGTTTGCCGCAGAGTTCAATAGTACTCTGTGACTCCATTGTAGCTTGGTTATCATTCTATATTATTCAATCCACACGAGCGAAGAGCAAAAATGACGATTTACGACAATTCAAGTTGTGGTGAGAGGCTGTTATGAACTCTATTTGTTTTCATTTTTGTATATATACTCATCCATGTGGACATGCTTAGTTTGTTCGTGTAAGGTGTATGTTATTTAATGGATGTTTAGTAGTTTGTGCTCTCTCATGATCAGTAAATTTACTAATAGTAGATATCATGTCGTATAAATGTTTGCTTGCATTGTTTTATTCATAGAGGGTATGACATTGTGGTATCTCCCTCTGAATGTTTCACTTGAATTGACTTGGCACATGCTCAGGCATGCATAAGACTGGAAAAAAAAGTCACTTAAGACTCGATGATTTATTTTCCTCAGAGTATTTGTATCACTTTTATACCCATGTTAATTTTGTTTTGTCGCAAGCATGATTATGACAGTTGTTGCTCTCTTGATTGTCGCTCTCAGTCTATTGCTAGCCTTCACCTATATTGAGTATGAGCTCTACTCATGCATCCAACTCTCAAAAACCATAGTTTGCAAAATGTGTCCACCATACCTACCTACATGTGGTATTTAACCGCCATTCCAAGTAAATTTCTCATGTGCTACCTTTAAAACTTTTAAAATTATTCCTGTTCTCTGCCCCTATTTTAGCTCATGAGGACGTAAATAGAGAATCTTTATCTCACTTGTTGATTGGACTTTACACAGCTGAACTAGTGGCACATCCGCTTATCCAAATTGATATAAGAGCTAGCAGCGGGGTGCCCAGCCCCAAAATTGGTCACTATAAATTATCTTCACTATTTTTGCCCCTGATTTATGAGTCAAAGCATAATTGTGTAAACAAAAGAGAAGAGGGATGACCTTCTACCCCAGTTGCGTCCTTCAATGTGAGCCGCTCTTGTAAAGTCTAGTTGGCTTGTGACATACTCTATTTTCTGTTTACTGACATAAGCATATATCTCTCTTAAAAATTGTTTTCAATACCTCTGTTTATAAAATAAAAATCTCTAGCACATGAGTTAATCCATCTTTCCCTCTGTGAAGGTCCTTTTTTTTTACTTTTACGTTGAGTCTTCACCTTCTCACTTTATGCACCTTCTTGAGAGCATAGCTGTCATTCTTAGTATAATGTGCTTGTCCCAGAACACGGTTGATTGTGGTATAACTTTGATGCTTTTATCTTTGATATATTTACTTCTAGTCTTCACTTGAACCTCAGAGATGCCCTGCCATTTATGTTCTGCTCCATTATTAAGGGAAAGCGAGATACCACTTTATCATATCTTCTTGTGAACATTGCAATCCTGCAGATTGATATATTTCATGTTGCTTATTATTAGTGTATTGGTATCTCTTCACGGTTTCCATAACTATTAGGTGACTTTATTTGCATACTTCTTATTATGAATTGCCTAAGCGCTTGATCATATAGTGAGAATATTTACATCGTATGAAACAAATGTGTTCGTAAAAGTTCTTTAATCGCACTAAGTTGTTAACTGAATTGCTTGAGGATAAGCAATAAGCTAAGATTGGGGGGAGTTGATACGTCCAAAACGTATCTACTTTTCCGAACACTTTTGCTGTTTTACCTTTAAACTTGTGAGTTTTGGATACAACTAATACGGACTAACGATGTTTTCAGCACAATTATCTTGGTGTCTCGTTTTTGTACAAAAAATCAACTTTCAAGAAATTGTCCGGAAAAGATCCCGAAGTTCTTATTTTACCCGAAGACCCCCGGAGCGAGAAGAAGGGCCGGAGGGGGCATGGAGGGGCCCACACCATAGGATGGCGCAGCCCCCCGACGGTGCCACAAGGTGGTGTGGCTGCCTCAGCCACCCCCTCGGGCTCCCCTTTCGACTACATAACCCCGTGAACTAAAAACTAAGGGGGGTTCGTCATATTCCAGAGAAAAACACCAGAGCGCCACCGCCACCTCGAAACCCAATTCGGGGATCAGAAGTTCCTGTTCTGGCACCCTGCCGGGACGGGGATTCGGAGGAGATCATCACCATCATCTTCGCCACCACTTCTCCTTCAACCATCCATGATCCCCCCATCCATGTGTGAGTAATCTCCGCTGTAGGCTGAGAGGGATGGATGGGATTGGATGAGTTGTTCATGTAATAATTGCCAGATTGTTAGGGCATGGTGCCTAGTATCCGTTGTTAGTGCTTTATATCATTGTCGCAACTTGTTATACTTAATGCTTGTCACTAGGGCCTGAGTGCCATGATCTCAGATCTGAACATGTTATTGTTTCATGAGTATAATTATGTTTCTTGATCATATCTGCAAGTTGTTTACACATGTCATTGTCCGGAACCCGAGGCCCCAAAGTGACAATAATTGGGACAACCGGAGGGGATGGCTGTGAGGTGAGGATCACATGTGTTCACGGAGTGTTAATGGTTTGCTCTAGTTGTTTATTAATAGTAGCACCTTAATTACTATTAATTTCCCTTGAGGCCCCGCTGCAACGGGCTGGTAGGACAGAATATGTTATGCAAGTTTCTCATTGCGAGCACGCACGACTAAACTGGAACACATGCCTATGGTTTGCTTAAAACTTGGATGCTTTATTATTATCTATCTACAATGTCCATGTTTTAATTATTATATGAACTATATTATCCATGCGACACTCGTTATTCCATCCCTATGCTGAAAGATCGAGAGGTTAACTAGAGGGGGCGGTGAATAGGTTAACTACAAATTTTAGCTTCTTTCTCGATTTAACAAAATATTGCACAAATATAGATTGTCTAGATTATGCAACTAGGTGAACAATCCTATATGTTGAGCAAGTACGACTATCACAAGATATATATATGACTAAACTAGTAGCAACAAGTAAAGGTAAGTTGAGGGATAACTGAACACAACGACGCGGAGATGTATCCCAAAGTGCACTTCCCAATGGAAGCTAATCTCCGTTGGAGCGGTGCGGTGCCACCAACAACACCGAGTAGCCCTCAAATGGCACACTGTATCTCCTTCGAGTCCTTCCACCGATGTGGAGAGGCTCGAATCACTATGTTGCCGTTGAGGTTGACAACTAGAACTTTTACAAGGATGAGGCACACTCCACAACTTTGGAGGGTCCTCACCAAATCCCCGGAGCCACCAAGACACCGGGAAACAAGATCCACGGGCACAACAGCCTCGGGGACAACAACAAGTCTGTAACATCCCAAGTATGAAAATCTCCCCCTAGATGTTTTATTTCTTGTTAAGTTATGCTTTGCATCATGTCATCATATTCTTGGCATTTGTTTTGCATTTGATTTCATTTGTTTTCATTTGTTTCCATTTGTTTTCTTGTGAATTTCAAACAAAAATTCAAACCTTTATTCATACTTGTTATGTTACATGTTTCAAATAACAACTACAAAACAAACAAATAAGTTGTTCCATTAAAACTTGAAATTAAACACTTTACATTGATTAAGTTTCACTTATTTATTAATATCAAAATTTACTTAAAATCATTTAATTTTCCAAACAACAACATAAATTAAAATATTTGGAAAACAAAGTTTGTTTTATGGTGTTGTTACAAAAAACGAAACTCTACAAATTTTCCCTAAATTTTATCTAGCCCAAAACCTCTCCTTTTCTCTCCTTTCCCAAATCTGCAAAAAAAATAGTAATAAACAGAAAAATAAAACAAAAAGGAGAGGGGGAAAGGGCAACCAGCCCATTTGGGCCCAGCCCAACTCTCCCTCAGCCCGCTACCCCTTTTCTTCCCCAACCTCCGTACGCTGTCGTCAGCCATGGTGACAGCGACCTGCTGCTCCACCCCACCCCTCCCTCCTTTATCTACTCCCCCATCCCGTGGAGAAACCCTAACCCTAACCCTAGCCACGCCCTCCTCCCTCCTCTCTCCCATCTCCGCCGCCATCGAGGAGCTCGCCGCCCGTTACCTGCTGTCACCGCCGCCGCACGCCGGCCCTCGCCGCCGACGACTCCGCCACCCCCCGGCCGTGCCGCGGCCACCCCTGCTACGAGGGTGAGATCCCCTTTCCATTCCCCTAAACCCCCTCTTGTTTCCCTTCCGTTTGCCCCGCGATTTCCCGGCCGGTTGCAGCCTTCGTGCTCTGTTTCAGTCGACAGGAAGAACACCTGTACGTGTGTTCGTTTGCGTTTCAGTTAGAGCCGATTTGTGAGGTTCAAAACCAGACTCGATCCCGTATTCACCCAAACAGGCGCAGCAGACCAACTGGCTGCGTCTGCGCGCAGCGAGCCAGCAGATCCCAGGATCGAGTCCCCAGCCCCCCACATTTTCTGGTTATTTTCCGAATTGAGTTCAGTGCATTACCTGAACCATAACCCCCCTGCGCTACGCATACCTGACAAGCATCTGAACCGTACCGCACTGGCAGTGCACCCTGGCGTGAAAATCCCAGGTCCTAGGTTCGATCCCCCAAAGCCACACCTATTTTTCTGCTTTTTCTTTTTCTGTCCGAATTTCAGAAAACTCAGATCTGAGACATTAACTCTAAAATCAATATCAAATTGAATATTACTCCAATTTGAATGATTCAAAATCCTGTGGATTCATAATCTTGAGCCCTTTCTGTTAATGTCAAGTTTGCAATATGTTGCTGTAACAATTTTTGCACTAAATAATTAATTACTGAAAATGCAATAAAAAGTGGAAACTTTGGAATTTCATAACTTTAGTTATGCTCATCCAATTTAAGCAAACTTGGGCTCTAAAAATTTGTCTTAACAAACTCTACACATTGGTATTTTACTTGGTCACAATTGAATTAATTTTGAGCATGTTTCCCTCTGTTTACTAAAAAGGGCAGAATAAGAATGTTTATGAAAAATTGCATAATAAATTCATTAATAACCCAAAAATTATGTTTAATAGCTCAAAATGTTCAGTGAAACATTTGCTACATGTTTTCAACCTTTTCAATGCAATTTGTTTAATGTTTTCCTAATTAAAAGTGGTGCAATAATTCAATACTTTAATTAAACCTTTTAAATTGCAAAAATTCATAACTTGGGCAATTCAAATCCAATTCCAACATGTAAAATATGTTTTCCATCCCATTTTTCATGAACTTTGCAAATATCAACTTTGTTTTCTATTTTGAATAATTTAAATTGCTGAAAACAACTGTTTCTTATTTAATGCCATTAAAATTGCCAAATTAATAACTTGCTCATTTTAAATCCAAATTCAACAAATGAAATATGTTTTCCATCTAAAATTTTGTGTTCTTTCCAAATATGAACTTTGTTATCTGTTTTGAACAATTAAATTTGGTGAAAACAACAAATGCTTGTGTAACACCTTCAAGGAACCAAAATTCTATAACTTAGGAAATAAAATTTCAAACTTGGTAAACCTTATTTCTAATTGTTTCTATTGTTGTTATTTTTCTGTTTTCCTCATCCATGCATCATACTAATCCACTTTCACCTGTTGATTAGTTGTAAAACAATTATTTCAACCTTAATTCATGGGCTTTCCATATGCAATCCAAATTGCCTGTGGGGTCCATTTAAACATGTGATCTTGCCAACTAGTTTATTTTGGTGCATCAATTAAATTGACATGCATCATCCCATGATTGTGCATTATGCCATGTTATTGATTGTTTGTCTCTCTGCGTTGTTTGTTTGCTTCTTCTCGAATAGACGACGACGTTGAGACAGACGATCTTACGACACCCCTTCAGAGGATTTAGCTCAGTACCAGGCTACTGAGTTTGCAGGCAAGTATTCACTCACATGAACCATCTTGTTCCTTTAAACATTGGATACCGATACTTTCCGTTGTCTATTCTGCTAGCCCTATGAATCGATGCTTGTGTTTGAACCTATCACATGTTATCCTTAACCCTGATATAGCCTCACCTCCACACCTATAGCCCCGTTGCTTGTGCCCGTGTCTTACTAGCATGCCTAGGGTTGTTTCTGCTTGGGTCTGTTGTCCGTTACTTTCTGTTATCATATTTTATTATGTTCTGGGGCTCGATGTTAATCAATCAACCTGTTAATGTTATGGGTAATAATAATTTGATGATAAGGCACCGGCAGGAGGCCCGGCGTGGTTTTGAGGCCTGCTAGTGTCGACCCTAATTAGGAAAAGGGTCTTGTCTATTGATCCATGATGAGCGTGCTCACCGCATCCGGGTGGTAGTATGGAACCCCCCTCGACTTTGACCTGATCCGCAGTTTGTCCGAAGAGCCACACTTAGTTCGGGTGTTCCATTTGCGCATAAGCATGAATGGGTCGCTCCCATGGTTACTGTTGGTGATGATTATGATGATGCATATAGGGCGAGGCCTGTGGTGCCGGGGGGTGTGGTTTTCACCCTTGCGCTTAGGTTAGGTCGGACTGGCCGGGACCTTATAGCTCCGTGGCTCCTAGGACAGGTTGTAGAGATGGTTCGAGTCGTGTTGAGTCCACCTGAGTTTTAGTTGGTGGCTCGAGTGTGTACGGGTACTGGAGCACACCCTGCAGGGATGAATCTTCTCGAGAAGCCGTGTTGTCCGCGGTTATGTGACGACTTGGTGAAAGTACTGGCTAACAAGTACTCAGACAACTTACACCTAACTATAATAACCTGACTAGTAATAGGTCTATTGACACAATAACCTGAACCATCATTAATCCAACTGTGTGAGTTATCCTCGGATTGCTTCTTTGGATAAGGGGCGAGATCCAGGATGGGTTTGTTGGTGGTTAGTTATAGTTGGTTACAATACGCTATCTTATCTTCTTTCTGTTAGCCGGAAGTGGTAGTAACTCTGTAGTTGGTTAGAGCAGCCAGTTGCAGCATCTTTTATATCCCCTTTCTTCCGTTGAACCCAAAGCATCTGTGCTTGGTGTTGACGGGTTACACTTTGGTGAACTGTGAGTCTTGCTTGCCAGTACGTTGTTGTACCGACCCCTTTGGGGCTGTGGTTTCCGCAGACTACGATTCCGAGGATCCCCATGGTGGCTACTACGTGGAGTACGACGAGGCTGTTGACGAGTAGATAGCGGACTCGGGCAGGATCCGAGACTTCGTGGATGGGCTCCGTCTTTTCGTTTCCGGCTTCTTAAGCCTATTTGGATCTTGTCTGTACTCAGACCTGTTGAATGCTTCCGCTGTGATGTAATGATGTTATGTTGGGACATGTGTCCTCTGGATGATTGTATTTGTTATCTCTGCTCTAGTGAGAGCTATTTGCAACTTATTTCCATCTTTTGTGTCTTAGAGATATGTTGTGCTATCATTTTGTTCAACGCCGTTGACGTACCATGTGTGTATGGTATGAAGTACGTCAATGGTAGTATCCTGATTTCTATGGGATGGTTTACATAGACGATGAACAGATAGGGGTTGGTTGTCACACATACGTGTGTTGGCCTACTCGTAAGAGATGCGGGTGCCGGTAAGCCCCGTAATCCAATCCACTACTGTTCAACGGAACTGCGAGTATCCTCTAGAAGTCCGGGTGCGACAAATGGTATCAGAGCCTGTCTGCCTGTAGGATCCCTTTTACTGGTCGCAGTTGAGTCTAGAAACTATTTTGTAGCTATATAGGAAAAATGAAACGTGAGAGTAGGAATTCTGCCATTTTATTTCTTTCCCCACCCACCCTCCCTTTTCTGGTAAGGAAGTGCAACGTTGTTTTCTCTTTCTCATCTAAACTTTCAAGTTAGGATTTCACGTATCCTGGTTTCTCTAGGATGGTTATATCTACTAGACCATAGGAATGGAGGTGGTTGTGACATGATTTATCATGTTGCCTACTCACGATTGAGAACGGAGGCGTGTAAGCCCCGGAAGCAGATCCTCTATTCCTTAAGTAGTAGATATTGATCCTTTAGAAGCCCGGATGGGTTTTCTCCGTAGTACCTCAGGTGTTTGTGGTCTCCTGTTTCCCAGTTGTTGCTTCGATATCGTCCTTCACAGATCTTCTCTTCCGTTGTAACAACTTATCTGTTAATCCGTTGTTAACCTCCATCCTTGTTCTATGCTCTCGACTTACCGTCTGAAGTAATCCTTTTAAGCACTTATATTTGATTTTGTTATCCGGTTAGTGTGTTAATCTTGGTATCCTCTTCAGGATGGAAAGTGGTGACGAAGAACCCACACTGCCACCTGAGATGGGGAAAGTGCTGTCTCAGATGACACAAGTTATAAAGCAGATGCAGCAGAACCAAGACCTTGGGAGTAATGGCAACACCCGGGTGTCTATTCGGGAGTTCCTTGAGCTCAATCCGCGCACGTTTGATAACTCCTCTGAGCCATTGGATGCTGATGACTGGCTCCGTGAAATGAGTCGTACTCTTATGGTAGCTCATGTGGCTGACGAGGACCGTGTTCCTTACGTGACCTACCTTCTCCGTGGACAATCAATGTCTTGGTGGGAGAACTTCCAAGAAATTAGAGGTCCTAGTGTGGCAATCACATGGGAGGATTTCAAGCAAGCTTTCGTGCGCCATCACATTCCCGATGGGCTCATGGAGAAAATGCGTGAGGAATTCTATTCTTTCACACAAGGCAGTCTGGACGTTCTCGAATACCAAAGAGAGTTCAATCGTCTGGCTCGCTACGCCGGAGATGAGATCTCCACGGAAGCGAGAAAGATGACAAAGTTCTGCAGGGGTCTCAACCCGGAACTCAAGTATGCTCTCACCAACGTCAAGGCCAAGAATTTTGAGGACCTCATCAACATCACTCTAAATGAAGAGCATGGGCGCAAGTTGGTTGAGGAATCTCGTAAGCACTCTCGTGAACAGGCTAATCTCTCAAAAGCTATCATGCCTCCACAAAAACGAAGAGTTTGGGTTCCATATACCACTCCAACACCGCCCATCTGCTTGCCAAGCCCGGCAGAATTTCTTGCCCGCCCTCCCACCCCAGTGGTATCTTCAGGAGGTGCTCCATCTCAGCCAGGTCCAACAACTCCTCGTTCTATTGTTACATGCTACAAGTGTGGACAGACGGGCCACTATTCCGATAAGTGTCCGCAAAGGCACCTCTTTCCACCTCCACCTCGCCACAGGTCGACCCCGACAAGAATACGTGGTCCTCCGTTGGGTTGCTACAACAGCAACGACCTTGGCGCGAGAACCGTTAAGGTGAACCATGTCAAGGCCCAGGGAGCAGAAGAATCTCCAGAGGTTGTAATGGGCACACTTCTTGTGAACTCGTTTCGTGCTAAAGTCTTGTTCGATTCTGGTGCTTCACACTCTTTCATCTCTCAATGCTTTGCAAACAACAGTGGAATCAACTTCGAACAGTTATCTATCCCTCTCCTAGTGAAATCACCGGGATCTAGCTGGCAAAGCAATAAAGTTAGCCAGAACATCGAGATCACAATTGGAAACCTTCCATTCCAGGCATCTCTGATAGCTCTCCACTCTTCAGATATTGATGTCATTCTTGGGATGGATTGGCTGGTAACCAACAAAGCAGTCATTGATTGTCCTGCTAAGTCTGTTAAAATCACACACCCTTCTAGCCAGATAGTCTACTTCCATGCTGAAAATCCAGTTGTTCAACTCTACACCCTCGATGCTAAACCTCTACCTCTACTCGAAAATGTTCCGGTGGTTTGTGAATTCCCTGACGTCTTTCCAGAAGAGTTGCCAGGGATGCCTCCGGACAGAGCAGTTGAGTTCGTGATCGAACTTGAACCAGGTACTGCTCCAATCTCTAAGCATCCATACAAGATAGCTCCTCCTGAACTGAAATTGTTAAAGGAGCAAATCGATATGTACATGGAGAAAGGTTACATTCAACCTAGTTCCTCGGCTTGGGGTTGCCCAACTCTGTTCGTTGCGAAGAAGGATCAAACAAAGAGACTCGTTGTTGACTATCGTCCTCTTAACGAGAAAACCATCAAAAACAAATATCCAATTCCTCGTATCGATGATCTTTTTGATCAACTTGCTGGAGCCTCAATATTCTCAAAGTTGGACTTGAGAATGGGTTACCATCAAATAAAGATCAGAAAGGAAGATATCCCAAAAACAGCCTTCACCACTCGGTACGGTCTATATGAATACACCGTCATGTCCTTTGGTCTCACCAATGCACCGGCGACATTCTCTAGACTCATGAATTCTGTCTTCCATGAATACCTCGACAAGTTCGTTATGGTATATCTTGATGACATCCTGGTCTACTCAAAATCTGAGGAAGAGCATGGAGAACACCTTCGTCTCACTCTCATGAAACTTCGCGAGCATCGTCTATATGCCAAATTCTCCAAATGTGAGTTCTGGATTCCAGAAGTTGCTTACCTTGGTCATGTCATCTCCGCCAAGGGCATAGCCATTGATCCAGAAAAGGTTAAAGCAATTGTTGATTGGAAACCTCCTAAGACGGTGAAGCAAGTAAGAAGCTTTCTTGGCTTGGCTAGCTATTGCCGTCGTTTCGTCCAAAACTTCTCCAAGATTGCCAAACCTCTCACTGATCTCACAAAGAAGGACAAGAAGTTCGTTTGGTCTCCACAATGTGATGAAAGTTTCAATCTCCTGAAGACTAAACTCACTTCTACACCAGTTCTGGTTGGCCCAGATACTACCAAACCTTTCCAGATATTCTGTGATGCTTCTCAACAAGGTCTAGGTGCAGTTCTTATGCAAGAACGTCAAGTTGTGGCTTATGCTTCACGTCAGTTGAACGCCCATGAGCACAATTATCCCACTCATGACCTTGAACTTGCAGCAGTTGTGTTTGCCCTCAAGAAATGGAGGCAATACTTGTTGGGTAATCGCACTGAAATCTTTTCCGATCATAAGAGTCTGAAATACATCTTCACTCAGCCAGATCTAAACCTCAGGCAAAGGATATGGATTGAAAAGATTAAAGACTTCGATATTACCATTTCTTACACTCCAAGCAAGGCTAATGTTATGGCTGATCCTCTCAGTCGCAAGTCGTATTGCAATAATCTCATGATCATGGAAAGCCAACCTCCTCTTCATGAAGAATTCCAGAAGCTGAACCTTGGTCTTGTTCCTCAAGGTTATCTTGCAAACCTGACAGCCAGTCCAACTCTCGAGGACAAGATTCGTTCTGAACAACTTCGTGATGCTGAGATCAAGAAGATCGCAAATAACATCAAAGCAGGCAATGTGAAGTATGAGTGCTTCTCAATTGATGACAAGGGAACTGTGTTCTTCGAAGGACGCATTGCAGTTCCTCAAGTTCAAAGTCTCAAAGATGTGATTCTCAAGGAGGCTCATGAAACTCCTCTATCCATACACCCTGGAAGTACAAAGATGTACCAGGATCTCAAAACACTGTATTGGTGGTCTGGCATGAAGCGTGAAATTGCTCAATACGTTTCTGAATGCGACGTTTGTCAACGTGTTAAGGCAGTCCATGAGAAAACAGCCGGTCTACTCCAACCTCTGAAAATTCCTGAGTGGAAGTGGGACATGATTGAAATGGACTTCGTCACTGGTTTTCCAAAGTCCAAGAGGGGCAACAATGCAATTTTCGTTGTCATTGATCGTCTCACTAAAGTAGCTCACTTCTTTGCTGTCAAAGAAACAATCTCAACTAGCCAGTTAGCAGAGCTCTACACAACAAGGATTGTTCCTCTTCATGGTGTTCCTTTGGAAATAAGCTCAGACCGTGGAAGCATATTCACTTATCATTTCTGGAAGAGTTTTCAAGAAGCACTGGGCACCAAACTTCTGTTCAGCACAACTTATCACCCTTAGTCTCAAGGGCAAGTCGAAAGAGTCAATCAGATTCTCGAGGATATGCTCAGAGCATGTGGTCTCTCCTTTGGCATGAAATGGGAGGAATGCCTTCCATATGTTGAATTCTCCTACAACAACAGCTTCCAGGCAAGCCTAGGCATGGCACCGTTTGAAGCTCTCTATGGCCGCAGATGCAGGAGTCCAATCAATTGGTCTGGAGCTGGTGAACGTTCACTCTTAGGCCCTGACATTGTTAAGGAAGCCGAAGAGAAAGTTCGCATCATTCGTGACAATCTCAAGATTTCTCAGTCTCGTCAGAAAAGCTACTATGACAGCAAACACAGGGATATGATCTATGCACCTGGTGACAAAGCATGTCTCCGTGTAACTCCCCTCAGAGGCACTCATCGTTTTGGTGTGAAAGGAAAGCTTGCACCAAGATACATTGGTCCTTTCAACATTCTCTCAAGGCGTGCGGAAAATGCCTATCGTCTTGAACTTCCAGAAAAACTATCCAAGGTGCACGATGTGTTTCACGTGTCACAGCTCAAGAGGTGTTTCAAAGATCCAGATCGTGAAGTTGATCATGATTCCATTGAACTGCAAGATGATCTATCTTATGAGGAGCACCCTGTTCGTATTCTCGATGAGACCGAGCGTAAGACTCGCAACAAGAGCACCAAGTTCTTGAAAGTGCAGTGGTCCCATCATTCCGATAAAGAGGCAACGTGGGAGACCGAAGAGGATCTTCGCAAGAAGTATCCAGACCTTTTCTCTTCTCAGTAGGAATCTCGGGGCGCGATTCCTTCAAGGGGGGGCGTTTTGCAACATCCCAAGTATGAAAATCTCCCCCTAGATGTTTTATTTCTTGTTAAGTTATGCTTTGCATCATGTCATCATATTCTTGGCATTTGTTTTGCATTTGATTTCATTTGTTTTCATTTGTTTCCATTTGTTTTCTTGTGAATTTCAAACAAAAATTCAAACCTTTATTCATACTTGTTATGTTACATGTTTCAAATAACAACTACAAAACAAACAAATAAGTTGTTCCATTAAAACTTGAAATTAAACACTTTACATTGATTAAGTTTCACTTATTCATTAATATCAAAATTTACTTAAAATCATTTAATTTTCCAAACAACAACATAAATTAAAATATTTGGAAAACAAAGTTTGTTTTATGGTGTTGTTACAAAAAACGAAACTCTACAAATTTTCCCTAAATTTTATCTAGCCCAAAACCTCTCCTTTTCTCTCCTTTCCCAAATCTGCAAAAAAAATAGTAATAAACAGAAAAATAAAACAAAAAGGAGAGGGGGAAAGGGCAACCAGCCCATTTGGGCCCAGCCCAACTCTCCCTCAGCCCGCTACCCCTTTTCTTCCCCAACCTCCGTACGCTGTCGTCAGCCATGGTGACAGCGACCTGCTGCTCCACCCCACCCCTCCCTCCTTTATCTACTCCCCCATCCCGTGGAGAAACCCTAACCCTAACCCTAGCCACGCCCGCCTCCCTCCTCTCTCCCATCTCCGCCGCCATCGAGGAGCTCGCCGCCCGTTACCTGCTGTCACCGCCGCCGACGACTCCGCCACCCCCCGGCCGTGTCGCGGCCACCCCTGCGACGAGGGTGAGATCCCCTTTCCATTCCCCTAAACCCCCTCTTGTTTCCCTTCCGTTTGCCCCGCGATTTCCCGGCCGGTTGCAGCCTTCGTGCTCTATTTCAGTCGACAGGAAGAACACCTGTACGTGTGTTCGTTTGCGTTTCAGTTAGAGCCGATTTGTGAGGTTCAAAACCAGACTCGATCCCGTATTCACCCAAACAGGCGCAGCAGACCAACTGGCTGCGTCTGCGTGCAGCGAGCCAGCAGATCCCAGGATCGAGTCCCCAGCCCCCCACCTTTTCTGGTTATTTTCCGAATTGAGTTCAGTGCATTACCTGAACCATAACCCCCCTGCGCTACGCATACCTGACAAGCATCTGAACCGTACCGCACTGGCAGTGCACCCTGGCGCGGAAATCCCAGGTCCTGGGTTCGATCCCCCAAAGCCACACCTATTTTTCTGCTTTTTCTTTTTCTGTCCGAATTTCAGAAAACTCAGATCTGAGACATTAACTCTAAAATCAATATTAAATTGAATATTACTCCAATTTGAATGATTCAAAATCCCGTGGATTCATAATCTTGAGCCCTTTCTGTTAATGTCAAGTTTGCAATATGTTGCTGTAACAATTTTTGCACTAAATAATTAATTACTGAAAATGCAATAAAAAGTGGAAACTTTGGAATTTCATAACTTTAGTTCTGCTCATCCAATTTAAGCAAACTTGGGCTCTAAAAATTTGTCTTAACAAACTCTACACATTGGTATTTTACTTGGTCACAATTGAATTAATTTTGAGCATGTTTCCCTCTGTTTACTAAAAAGGGCAGAATAAGAATGTTTATGGAAGATTGCATAATAAATTCATTAATAACCCAAAAATTATGTTTAATAGCTCAAAATGTTCAGTGAAACATTTGCTACATGTTTTCAACCTTTTCAATGCAATTTGTTTAATGTTTTCCTAATTAAAAGTGGTGCAATAATTCAATGCTTTAATTAAACCTTTTAAATTGCAAAAATTCATAACTTGGGCAATTCAAATCCAATTCCAACATGTAAAATATGTTTTCCATCCCATTTTTCATGAACTTTGCAAATATCAACTTTGTTTTCTATTTTGAATAATTTAAATTGCTGAAAACAACTGTTTCTTATTTAATGCCATTAAAATTGCCAAATTAATAACTTGCTCATTTTAAATCCAAATTCAACAAATGAAATATGTTTTCCGTCTAAAATTTTGTGTTCTTTCAAAATATGAACTTTGTTATCTGTTTTGAACAATTAAATTTGGTGAAAACAACAAATGCTTGTGTAACACCTTTAAGGAACCAAAATTCTATAACTTAAGAAATAAAATTTCAAACTTGGTGAACCTTATTTCTAATTGTTTCTATTGTTGTTATTTTTCTGTTTTCCTCATCCATGCATCATACTAATCCACTTTCACCTGTTGATTAGTTGTAAAACAATTATTTCAACCTTAATTCATGGGCTTTCCATATGCAATCCAAATTGCCTGTGGGGTCCATTTAAACATGTGATCTTGCCAACTAGTTTATTTTGGTGCATCAATTAAATTGACATGCATCATCCCATGATTGTGCATTATGCCATGTTATTGATTGTTTGTCTCTCTGCGTTGTTTGTTTGCTTCTTCTCGAATAGACGACGACGTTGAGACAGACGATCTTACGACACCCCTTCAGAGGATTTAGCTCAGTACCAGGCTACTGAGTTTGCAGGCAAGTATTCACTCACATGAACCATCGTGTTCCTTTCAACATTGGATACTGATACTTTCCGTTGTCTATTCTGCTAGCCCTATGAATCGTTGCTTGTGTTTGAACCTATCACATGTTATCCTTAACCCTGATATAGCCTCACCTCCACACCTATAACCCCGTTGCTTGTGCCCGTGTCTTACTAGCATGCCTAGGGTTGTTTCTGCTTGGGTCTGTTGTCCGTTACTTTCTGTTATCATATTTTATTATGTTCTGGGGCTCGATGTTAATCAATCAACCTGTTAATGTTATGGGTAATAATAATTTGATGATAAGGCACCGGCAGGAGGCCCGGCGTGGTTTTGAGGCCTGCTAGTGTCGACCCTAATTAGGAAAAGGGTCTTGTCTATTGATCCATGATGAGCGTGCTCACCGCATCCGGGTGGTAGTATGGAACCCCCATCGACTTTGACCTGATCCGCAGTTTGTCCGAAGAGCCACACTTAGTTCGGGTGTTCCATTTGCGCATAAGCATGAATGGGTCGCTCCCATGGTTACTGTTGGTGATGATTATGATGATGCATATAGGGCGAGGCCTGTGGTGCCGGGGGGTGTGGTTTTCACCCTTGCGCTTAGGTTAGGTCGGACTGGCCGGGACCTTATAGCTCCGTGGCTCCTAGGACAGGTTGTAGAGATGGTTCGAGTCGTGTTGAGTCCACCTGAGTTTTAGTTGGTGGCTCGAGTGTGTACGGGTACTGGAGCACACCCTGCAGGGATGAATCTTCTCGAGAAGCCGTGTTGTCCGCGGTTATGTGACGACTTGGTGAAAGTACTGGCTAACAAGTACTCAGACAACTTACACCTAACTATAATAACCTGACTAGTAATAGGTCTATTGACACAATAACCTGAACCATCATTAATCCAACTGTGTGAGTTATCCTCGGATTGCTTCTTTGGATAAGGGGCGAGATCCAGGATGGGTTTGTTGGTGGTTAGTTATAGTTGGTTACAATACGCTATCTTATCTTCTTTCTGTTAGCCGGAAGTGGTAGTAACTCTGTAGTTGGTTAGAGCAGCCAGTTGCAGCATCTTTTATATCCCCTTTCTTCCGTTGAACCCAAAGCATCTGTGCTTGGTGTTGACGGGTTACACTTTGGTGAACTGTGAGTCTTGCTTGCCAGTACGTTGTTGTACTGACCCCTTTGGGGCTGTGGTTTCCACAGACTACGATTCCGAGGATCCCCATGGTGGCTACTACGTGGAGTACGACGAGGCTGTTGACGAGTAGATAGCGGACTCGGGCAGGATCCGAGACTTCGTGGATGGGCTCCGTCTTTTCGTTTCCGGCTTCTTAAGCCTATTTGGATCTTGTCTGTACTCAGACCTGTTGAATGCTTCCGCTGTGATGTAATGATGTTATGTTGGGACATGTGTCCTCTGGATGATTGTATTTGCTATCTCTGCTCTAGTGAGAGCTATTTGCAACTTATTTCTATCTTTTGTGTCTTAGAGATATGTTGTGCTATCATTTTGTTCAACGCCGTTGACGTACCATGTGTGTATGGTATGAAGTACGTCAATGGTAGTATCCTGATTTCTATGGGATGGTTTACGTAGACGATGAACAGATAGGGGTTGGTTGTCACACATACGTGTGTTGGCCTACTCGTAAGAGATGCGGGTGCCGGTAAGCCCCGTAATCCAATCCACTACTGTTCAACGGAACTGCGAGTATCCTCTAGAAGTCCGGGTGCGACAAAGTCTCCAACCTCCAATGAGCTAGAAGCAACAAGGTTCTTGGCTCCAATGAACCAAGAACAACAAGATCCCTAGGGGATGAGTGGGTTGATGACGAATCGGCTTGGTGAAGTTGTAGATCTAGATCTTCTCCTCCAAATCCCAAGAGATCAATGGCTTTGGTTGGGTATTTGGGGAGAACCTTGAGCTTGGAGGTGGTCAACAATGGAGGTGAGAGAATGCTTGTTTGACACCTCCAAAAGGTAGGAGACAAGTCCTATTTATAGTGGGCGAAAGAAAGTGGTCGTTGGGGGGTCCCTTTGATCTGTGTAGGGTGCCCGGTCTTGAGCCCGGCCTGGCCGGCTGGGAGGCCGGCCTGTCGTGCAGGGAGCTCGGCCTGGGCACAGAGGACCCGGCTGGGCCGGCTGCTAGGCCGGCCAACACACCGAAGAGCCCGGCCTCGAGCCCGGCCGGGCCGTCTAGGCAGTGCCCGTCCTGCACAGAGGAGAGCCCGGCCTGGGCTAGCCGCCAGGCCGGCCACCTAACAGAACCCCCCCGGCCTGAGGCTCGGCCAGGCCGGCTGCCAGGCCAGCCAGGCAGATTTCCTCCTTTCTTCTTCCCTTCGATTTGTTCTATCTCGTTCTTCTTTCTTTGACTATTTTCTTCAACAAACAAGTGTTTGGACTTGTTTTTCTTTCTCCATTTTTGTGCTTTCATAGCTTTGTATATTTGTCATTTTTTCCCTAGAACACTTAAGCACAATTGTCAAATACTTCCGAGTGTTGTAATCAAATGTCAAAAACTAGGATTAGGAAACATGTCCTTTCAATCTCCCCCTTTTTTATGTTTGATGACAACATATGGATCTAGAAAATAAATTGATTGAAGCATTTGTGAGGGAGAAGAATATATAGAAGCTCCCCCAATGTGTGTGCCCATAAACATAAATTGTGTTATCATATTGAGAGCACACATATTTGGGGCTATTTAAATTTCCCTACATGTTATATTTCAATATAATCTCTACAGCTACATAGGTTTCCAAAATTGCTTTATGATGGAGAATTAAGAATCTTTAGCTCTAGGGATTTATATACTCAATCCATTGACATTTTATCATCATAATAGGGTGAGATATGTATCCATGGCAATTAATTATGTATGAAGGGATATGATATCAGCTCACCATACTTCTCATCAAGGAATGAATATAGCTAGGATAACCGTAATATGGATATTTCGAGAAAGGCATAGTCTTCAACATAGAATAGATATCTCGAGAACGACATAGTCTTACGATAGCACATAGGAATAACAACCATAAACCAAATACGGAGTTCAACTAGAAGAGAGAAAATGGCAAACGGATGCATCCTATGCAAATGCAAAGATCACTAAGATAATTCTCCCCCTTGGCATCAAGGCACCAAAGAGGGGATACTCAAGCCACGAAATCCTCGTCATCTTGATCATCATCGTCCTCTTCCTCCTCCTCATCATCACGGGGTGGTGGTGGAGGCTGACTCGAGCTCGCCTGAGAGGTAGTGGCTTCCCAAAACTGTCCAAGAGAGGTGGCATCATCGCCAAGCCAATAAGTGTGCTTAGACTGACGCTTGTGCTCATCAAGTTCTTCCTCAGAACTCACAGGACCCGGTGGAGATGCAACTGTTCCATGATCGCACGCTGGTGACGACGGTAGGACTTGCCCTTTTTATAAGCCAGGAAGTCCTTGTGTTGTTTATCCACAAAGAAGCAATTCATCTTTTGGAGCGCCCGTTTGATGCTAAACTTCTTCGGACCCCTGAGAGTATGATATGGAGAAGCAGCTGGGGTATCATCAGGAGACACCTCATCCTGAGGTGGAGCAGTAGCTCGTGAGGAGCGTGGAGGATGAGCAACATTGTCCTGGGAGGCGCTCAGAAGGGTAGTGGGAACAACCATGGCATAGTTGTTGATGAGCTGAGCTAGAACCTTAGTGTTGATGAGAGTCTGAAGATAGGATCCATAGATGGGGACCTTCTTGTCACGAACCGTAAGCTTCAACTCGTTCCACATGTAATCCATGACATCGAGCTGCTTGTTGTTCTTCTGCGCAGTCAAAATGTGATAGAGAAGGTTGATCATCCAACGGTGAGCCATCCCCTTTTCCCCAAACTTTGAATGAATGGTGTTCCAAAGAATGGTGTGAGTCACATACCAAAAATCTAAGAAGTATGCAACCTTGGGGATGTGTAGAGAGCCAACACCAGGGGGATAGCAGTTTCTAATTCCGTCTTTGAACTCAGCCAAGGTGGCATGACACTGAGTACCTCCGCTCATCCAAGTCATGGCACGTCCACCTTTGGTGCAAAAGTGAACTGTGGCAAAGAATTCCTGAAGCAGAGCTGGAGAAAACTGAACACAACATTCCATAAGCTTGGTAATCTGATGAAAGTCCATGAGTTCCATTACCTCTGGCCAAACTGCTCAAGCTGCATCAATGTCAAAAAAATGCTGAGGCACATGATCATTCTTCAGAGTGCAGACCACAAACTCATGGACTTGCTGATGCATCTTGCAATAAAACCGATTGTCACGGTAGGTGCGCTGAGGGAAAGCATATGGGTTGAAGTTCATTCGGTGATTTTCCAAGTCAACTCTGTTGAGACTTCCCCAATTATCATGGACGGGCTCGTCTTTATTGACAGGAAGAGGTAGCCCCTGTGATTGAGAGGGAGTAGAGACACAAGCATCCTTAGCATTCCTCTTGGTCCGCTTGCGAGCATAGGTGGTAGCCGCGGGTTCGTTGCCTGAGAATGAATGAAAATGCAAGTGCATATGCAAGATGAGTGTACATGGTCATATTGAAAGCATTGTTTAATTAATTTGTTTTGGTTTAGAGAGTAATTAGAAGTGGATGAATAAGCGATCATGACAGTGAGAGTATGAGCAAGAAAATACATAACTAATCATGGGGGGGGGCAAGCAAATTACTTAGAGTTGGTTTTTATGTCATAGTGGCATGTGGAATATCCCTAAACAAAAAGTCTCTAATCACTTAACATGGCATCACATAAAAAATCCCTAAGCAATATCCCAAAAAAAATATTAGCCACACGACATGGGAACCCTAAGCAAGAGGAGACTAGAAGGAACCAATGAGCAACACACAAATTTATTGAGTACCCGGATTGGAGGCCATGGTGAAGATCTTCAAACGATGGGATGGATCTCCTATTGATCCACACCAATGAGGATTCCGTGTGGACGAGTTGAGGAGAGAGAGGCTAGGGTAGCAGATCTGAGGAGAGGGAGGTGGGGATGGAGTCTAGAGGGAGGGGTGAGTAGAGAAGGGCTTGGGACCTGGCAGCCATGGAAGTTTTCGGGTGGGGGAAGGAAGGAAGGAGATGAGATCTAAAAGGGCCCCCACAGCGTGGATTTTAAGTGAGGCGCAGGGCAGCCGGCCTGGTCGGGCGCTAGACCGGGCACCCTGTCGAGCCAACCGGCCTCGACCCCGGCCTAGGCCGGGCACCCAGCGAATGCCAGGCCAGGCACCCAACTGACGCCGCCGGCCCCTAGGACGGATTTTCTGATTTTTTTTGGGTTTTAAAAAAAATCTTCCCCCCTTTTTTTTAAAGTGTTAGTTTGTTTTTTTAGTAAATTTAGGCATACGACCAGTTTTAACAACATGGATACAAGAATTTGTTCCAATTTTTTTGTTTAATCAAGTTGTTTGACCATGTACATAATGCAAGGTTGATGTATGAAGCATGATGTTGTGCACATGGAGCAAAGGGTTAGTATGATGATTTCCTCACACATCCAATGGAGGAAAGAATAAAACCACAAAATTTACAAAGAGCAAAATTGGATATGTTATGGAATAGAAGAGCGAATATTCATATGCGTTGAACACCAAATGTCTTACCAATATGAAAAACCAACCAAAATTTGAATCTTCGATTTGGGAGGTGGCCTTAGCCACCATGTATGAGTATGCTTTATATGACACCGCGAAGATATATCTTGGGTGCATTGTCGAAACTCATCATTGAAGCACATTATATCATTTGAAATGGCCATTATGCATGATTTGTTTATTTATGCATTATAGGAGTAGTGTCGAGTCATTGATTGAGCTACACTCCCCCTATGTCTATGCGTACATCTAAGAGCCAAATAAGAGTCTAGTAGAGATGTGTATGCACAATTTTCAATCAACTAAAATTGCTTGCACATACGATATTGAGCTCACTCCTTAATTGCTTGAATCTCTTCTCATCTAGAGGTTTTGTGAGGATGTCGGCAATTTGATCTTTGGTGTTGATATAGGAAAGTGAGATATCTTCATTGGCTACACGATCTCGGATGAAATGATACTGAATCTCAATATGCTTGGTCTTGCCATGAAGTACCGGATTGTGACCAATCTTGATAGCACTCTCATTGTCACATAAAAGAGGCATTATCTTAATCTCAATTCCAAAATCCTTAAGACATTGCCTCATCCATAAAAGTTGAGAGCAACAACTAGCGGAGGAAATATATTCCAATTCCTTGGAGGAGGTGGCAATGCAATTTTGCTTCTTGGAAGACCAACACACGAGCGACCTACCAAGGAATTGTCAAGCACCCGAGGTTGATTTTCTATCCACCTTGTCACCTCCCCAATCCGCATCCGAATATCCCACAAGATCAAAAGTTGTGTTTGATGGATACCAAAGGCCATGTGTAGGAGTGTCAACCAAATACCTAAGAATCCTTTTGACCGCAATCATATGGCTTTCCTTGGGGTTATATTGAAATCTTGCACACAAACCCACACTAAACATAATATCCGGTCTAGATGCACAAAGGTAAAGCAAGTATTCAATGATAGAACGATAAAGTTTGGGATCAACCGGTACACCTTCGTGATCCATAGTAAGATTCACGGCATGTCTTGAGCATGTCTTGAATATATTTTTCTTGACAAATAAAATTTCCTTCATAATATTTCTTGATCTCAAAACCAAGAAAGAACTTCAATTCTCCCATCATATACATCTCAAACTCACTTGTCATTAATTTGGCAAATTGGTCTACAAAACTCACATTAGAAGATCCAAATATAATATCATCAACATATACTTGACATACAAAGAAATGTAAATCTACACTTTTGGTAAAGAGTGTGGGGTCAATTACCCCAAGTACGAAACCACGATATACTACGAACTCCTTTAGATGATCATACCAAGCACGTGGGGCTTGTTTGAGGCCATACAAAGCCTTATGGAGGAAGTAGACATGGTTAGGATACTTGGGATCCTCGAACCCCGGGGGTTGTTTAACATATACCAATTCACTTAGAGGACCATTTAGAAAAGCACTTTTAACATCCATTTGATGCAAGATGAAGTTATGGCTAGTGGCAAATGCAAGTAATATACGAATGGATTCAAGTCTAGCTACGGGAGCGAAAGTTTCACCGTAGTCAAGTCCTTCAACTTGAGAGTAGCCTTGAGCGACCAATCAAGCCTTGTTGCGAATCACATGCCCATGAGAATCTTGCTTGTTCTTGAACACCCATTTTGTTCCAATGACATTGTGATCCTTGGGTCTTTCCACTAGTGACCTTACTTTGTTTCTTTCAAAGTTATGGAGCTCTTCATGCATGGCTTGAACCCAATCTTCATCTTCAAGAGCATCATACATTTTGATAGGTTCAACATGAGAGACATATGAATGAATACCACAAAATTTGAGCACTTGTCCTCGAGTGGAGACACTTCTTCCCACGCCACCAATAATATTCTTTTGATAATGTGACTTTTGTTGCAATCTTGAGACTTGACGAGTCATGATACGAACTAGCGTGTCATCGGCATTCTCATTTGGGGGATATCCTCATCATTTCCTTCATCAAGACCATGATCCATCCGGAGTGGAGTTCCTGGTGAAGAATCACCAAAATCATTTCCACCATTATCATTGGGTGGATCTTGATCATTTTCTTGATGAATGGTATCCACTTGAAGGTCTTGTTCTTGTTCTTGGTCTACCATTTGATTGGTGGTTGATGTAGAGGGCTCCACTTGCGTAGAGCTAGTCCCATCCATATTTGCCACAAGGTGTCCCTCAATGGGTATAAGGGGACTGATACGTCATAAACGTATCGCTAATTTCTGATGCTCCATGATGATATTATGCCAATTACTACATGTTTTCTCCCTTCTTTATGTCATTTTTATCGATTTTCCAGACTAACCTATTAACAAGATGCCACAGAGCCAGTTCCCTGTTTTCTGCTGTTTTTTTAGTTTCAGAAAAGTTGTTCTGGAAATATTCTCGAAATTGGAAAATTCGAAGCCCGGAAGTCCTATTTTCCCCGGAAGCATCCAGAAGACCGAAGAGGAGTTGAAGAGGGGCAGCAGAGGGGCCACACCATAGGGTGGCGCGCCCCCCTGGCCAGGCCAGCTATAGGTGTGCCCCCCTGGAGCGCCACCGCCTTTGCCCTTTCGCCTATTTAAGCCCCCCATATGGAAAACCCTAGGCACTTGATCAAAATCCCCGAAAAAGTTTCGCAGCCGCCGTCACCTTCGACCCCATATCGGGGGGTTCTGAAGCTGTTTCCGGCACCCTGCCGGAGAGGAGATCACCACCGGCGGCCTCTACATCACCATGCCTGCCTCTGGAGTGATGCGTGAGTAGTTCATCCTTGGACTACAGGTTCGTAGCTGTAGCTAGATGGTTGTCTTCTCCTCATATGCCTCCATGTTTAGATCTCGTGAGCTGTCTATCATGACCGAGATTGATCTTATGTAATTCTCTATGCTGTGTTTGCTGGGATCCGATGAATATTGAACTTATGCCAAGTTGATTATAGTCTTTATTTTCATATATTATTTGTGATCTTGCATGCTCTCCGTTGCTAGTGGCTATTCTGGCTAAGTAGTTGCTAGTGACTCCAAGAGGGAGTATTTATGCTCGATACTGGGTTCATGCCTCCTTGTTGCCTTGCTCGAGTGACAAAAACGTGAAGGGAGAGGATGTGTTGTTGCCATTAGGGAGAAAACAACAGTGAGAGTGCCCGCATGCATAATCATTGCTTACATTACACACTTTGTTTAATGCAATTATCTGTTGCTTGCAACTTAAAACCTAAGGGGGTTCGGATGATAACCGGAGGGTGGATTATTAGTCATAGATGCAGATGGATGTCGGTATCTGTATCTTGTTGTAATACCTGCACTAAATACCATAGTAATATTCATGTCATATTATGCACTACGGTGCAACCTCTATTTGTCAATTGCCCAGCTGTAATTTGTTCACCCAGCATGCTATCTTTTATGGAGAGACACCACTAGTGAAACTATGAACCCCGGTCCAATTTTCCACACTGTTAAACAAGCCACAACAAATTCGTGCTTTCTTTACTTTCTGCAGGCATACACTGTTTCCACACTATACGTCTAATCTTTGTTTTCAGCAAGACCGGTGAGATTGACAACCTCATTGTACCTTTGGGGCAAAGTATTTTGGTTGTGTTGTGTGCAGGCTCCACGTTGTTGCTGACACCGGTGAAGCACCAGCACCACCGTCAGTGGCATCAACCTTCTGAAGGTCCTCCTTCTCCTACTGGATTGATAACCCTGGTTCTTAACTAAGGGGAAAACTTCCTACCGTTGTGCTCATCACACCCTCCTCTTGGGTTATCCCAATGAGTGCAAGATCTGCACCATCAGGGACCTATACCCATTCTTCCTATGGCTATGGAGGAAGGTTCATCACCTACATCATCACAATCAATTTGCTCCACTTTGGATCCATTATCCTCATGAAACTCCACATTCATAGATTCTTAAACACACCCGGTGGATATGTTGTAGACTCTATAGGTGTGAGAGTTTGTGGCATAAGCAACAAATATACCTTCAAAAGTTCTAGGATCAAATTTAGACAATCTGGTTCCTTTAATGTAAACTTGACATTTACACCAAAAAACTTGAAGGTACTTGAGGTTGGGTTTGTTACTGGTTAGGAGTTCATATGGAGTCATACCAATCATCGGACGAAGGAAGTGTCGGTTAGATAGATGAAAAGCGGTGTTGATGGCTTCGGCCCAAAAGTTATATGGGGATTTGAACTCGGCCATCATAGCTCTTGCCATATCAATGAGTGTGCGATTCTTCCTCTCCGCTACACCATTTTGTTGAGGGGTGTACGCAGCGGAATATTGATGTCTTATCCCCTCTTCACTCAAGAATTCATCCATGGTGTAGTTCTTGAACTCAGACCCATTCTCACTCCTAATAGACAAGATCTTGGTGTCATATTGGCGTTGCACTTCCGTGGCCCAAGATATGAACCTTTCTTGAGTCTCACTCTTCCTCTTGATATAGAATACCCAAGTGTATCTTGTATAATCATCAACAATCACCAAACAATACTTTTTGCCGCCGAGACTATCATATGTGGGAGTCCCAAATAAGTCCAAGTGAATACGCTCAAAGGGCCTTGTTGTGGAGATGATTGATGTCTTGGGATGATTCTTCTCATGCATCTTTCCGGCAATACAAGAGCTACAAGGGCGATCTTTGAAAAAAATCACACTTGTTAGTCCTACCACGTGCTCACCCTTCACAAGAGTTTGTAGATTTCTCATACCGACATGGCCCAAGCGGCGATGCCAAAGCCACCCCACGTCAGATTTAGCCATTAGACAAGTGGGGATATGTGTAGTTTCTTTCGAGAAATCCACTATATACATACCGTTTTCCACAAATCCAACAAAGGCTACTTTAAGAGAAATGGTGTGAAGAACAAGCATGTGATGTCGCCCAAATACACATGTAAAATTGCATTCACAAAGTTGCAAGACGGAAAGAAGATTATAGCCAAGGGACTCAACAAGGAGGACTTTCTCAATGGATGAATCCAGAGATATGACCACCTTGCCATGTCCCAATACCTTAAGTTGTGAGCGATCACCAATAGTTACATGAGATAATTTGAGAAGTTGAGTCATTCAACACTTCCTTGCTTCCAGTCATGTGTGCAGAACAACCACTATCAATCATCCATGATGTTCCACCGGAAGCACAACCCTACAATGAATCAACTTCTTGTCTTAGGTACCCATTTTTGGATGGGTCCTTTCTTGTTAGTCACAAGGGTCTTAGGAACCCAAATAGCATACTTGTAATCATCACCATATGAGGTGCAAACATATTTTGCATAAACATGACCATCAATAGATTTAAGAAGCACATAAGATGGGTTATACTTTCCCACAAAGTTGTTGTGAGTAGTAGTGTTCCTAGGAACAATACTCTTAGCAATCATATCAAACTCATCCTCATCATTAGCCAACTCCCCCTCCTTCACAAAAACAATAGAGTTAGTGGAGGTAGTTGACTTCTTCTTGTAGGCCACCTTGGAAGTGGAACCAAAACCAAGGCCTTCCTTGCCAATAACTCTCTTTTGATTACTCAAAAGATCATTAAGTTTATTTTTCCCTTGGATGCATGTGGCAAGACCTTTGTTGAGTTGTGCCTTCAACCTATTGTTCTCCTCAATGAGAGTTGCCTTGACACACAAAGGGTTAGTAATACAAGAGTGTTCATCTACATTTTTTTAACCCTTTTAAGGTTTTGAGCTCATTTGAAATTGTTCGATGATCAATTTTAAGCTTATCAAAATCCTTAATGAGTTCATTGTAACCTTGGTTAGTTGCATCATTTAAGGCCATGAACTCCGTTACCTTAGCAAAAGCATGCTCACAATCAAGTTTTACTTTAGCTATGTCAATTGCAAAGGTTTTCTCTATGCTTTCTCTAAAGCAATGTGATTCATCTAGAGCTTTCTCAAGCTCCTCAATTTTACTAGCATCATCATGAGCAAACTTTTCAAGTAATGTTATTCTCTCCTCATGTTCATCAATGAGGCCATGTGCCTCACTTAATTGATCCATGAGAGAGACAAAGATATATTTAGTTTCTCCTTCTAGTTTCTCCATAAAGTTTATCAAGGAGTTTTCCTCAACACAATTTAATAGCGAATGAGTAGAAGAGTTTGCAAGTTTGAGTGTAGTAGTGACCTTTGGGGATATACCTTGGCCATGAAGAACTTGTGACTTGAGGGACCCTTGTTGTCATTAGGGTCGGAGAAGAGATAGCTTAAGTTAGGAGGTACGACGCCCCTAGCCATGGCTGCCATACCTACTTGTTCATCATCACCATCACTCTCTTCACACCGGACATGTACTCAACTTCTTTTGCAATCATTGCCCTAGGAGGGCCTCTCTTGATGAAGTTCTTGGACTTGGGAATGAAGGTGGATTTCTTGACGAGTCTTCCACCATTTTCAATTCTACTCTTGAAGGGGCACTCGGCAACAAAGTGCTCGGTATCTCCACAATTGAAGCAAGTCCTTGCCTTCTTCATTCTTGAGACTTCTTTTCCCTTGTTCTTGGTGGCATTTGATCTAAAATCTCCTTTCTTCCACCACTTGTGTTGAGCAAGGGCCAAGCATTCTTCATGTGATGTATTCATCTCTTTCTCGGAGACCTCATGTGTGGATCCACCATCATCACTTGATTCATTCTCTTCATAGGGGGTGGCCTTGGCCTTCAGAGCAAGAGATGGTTTCTTCATTCCATTTACATGGGCCATGACATCATCGAAGGTTTGCTTCATGACTGTTAGAGTGATGAAGAGACCCAAAACATTATTGGGGGATAGATCCAAGTAATCGGCCCTTGATTGCACATTCATCACCATGTTTTCATTGTATGGAATCAAGGTGAGTAGAAATTTCTCCTTGACCCAATCCTCCGTACAATCCTTGAAGCCACAATCTCTCATGTCATTTACAAGAGCCTTGAGTCTTCTAAACATGTCTTTAATGTTCTCTCCATCACCCAAATGAAAGTGTTCAACTTTTCTTTGGATGATTGACTTCTTGGATCGTTGAAGATTGATGTTGATGTCATACATGTCGACAAGGCAATCCCAAGCTTTCTTTGCACTTGAGAAGGACCGGATGTGCTCAACTCCTTCCTTTTCCATTGCCTTCTCCAACATGTGCATGGCATGAGCGTTGAGTTGCTCATCTATGATGTCACTTGAGCTTAAGTTCTTGGGGTCCTTTGGCTCATACCCCTTATCAACAATTATCCATATTTCCATTGAAGAGCTGCACATGTAAGACTTCATGGAAGCTTTCCAATTAGTAAAATTATTCCTATCTACCATAGGATGTGGACTAAGATGATTAACATGTGGATGTTTAACATTTGGAGCATTGTTATAAGCAAAGCCAAAAGTGTCGGGGGGTTACCCCCGAGTAGGGTAAAGGCAAGTGGTAAAGGCGTCTTACAGAAGAGAGGTTTGGTCGAGTAGCCGACTACCCGGTACCCGCTACCCGGTCGACTGCTACTCGGTCTCACCTCAAGATGACCAGAAGGAAGAATCATTCAAGTTCTCTACGTTCGAGTAGAAGAGTTGGCCCGAGTACAATTGGCGGGAACAGTTGGCGGGAACCTACTCGGGCCAGAAAGTCAAAGGAGCCGTTCTGACACAGGATCCCGCGTATCCTGGGTCCGTACTTGGCAGCATTCGAACTACTGTTCATCTGGGACCGGCCTGCCAGATAGTGACAGCATGGAAGCAGGCCGTGGCAGGATAAGGGGGGCCTACTCTGTGTTTAGGTACAGTGATACCAGTCTGTCCCCTTGTTTTGCCCAACGACTTTCCAGATGCAGCCAAGGTTAGGAACCAAAGCTGTCAGCGGGAACCCGGAAGAAGGACGATGTGCACACTATGTCGACACTTGTCCATGTTTGGACGTATCCGGCTGGGCACCATGTATATAAGGTGCCCCGCCGCCTCCTGCGTGAGGATCGAACACATCTTGACCTCGAGGGAACCCTAGTTCTTGACCTAGTTCATCATCTAGAGGAGAGTGGCTACTCGGTAGCAAGAACCTTGTACTGTGGCTACTCGGTGAGATACCAAAATACACAAAGAAAGGCAGGAGTAGGGGTTTTACCTCCTCACGAGGGCCCTGAACCTGGGTAGATCGTGTTGTTTGCAGTGTTTACTTCGTACCTCACGCGGCTACTCGTCGCGTGATCCCTCCCCGAGCACCTCCAGCGTCCTTCGTCCCCACATCTTTAGCCATCCCATGGCATCTGCCGTGACACCACCACGACAGTTGGCGCCCACCGTGGGGCAACCAGCGGCGCTGGCTGGAGTTTCTGTTCGGACGGGATCTTCTTCAGCGGAGCGCGTGGTCTGTGGCCTTGTCCACAGATTCGGCTCCTTCGACTTCGTCACCGACAACGCCGGCTGTTTCGGCGGCATGGCCATGCCTGAGGGCGGCTCGGTGATCTCCTTCGGCTCTCACCTCGTCTACGTCGCCACCGTCGCCAACCGCGCGTATCCCGAGCTGGTGCATGACGCGGAGGATCCTCCCGCGGTGGTTGCTGCACGCGGAAAGCCCGCGCGCCGCTCTGCGAACTGTGCTGAGGTGATGGTGACGGGCTTGGCGGCAAACACTGGCGCAGCCGCTACTGGCGCTGCGGCCGTCGTCGAGGAGACTGATGCACCGGCTGGTGGCAGGGTTCACCGACCCTATGAGAAGGAGAGCAACTTGCCGCCTTCCACGTCTACGGTCATCCCCGCGTCTGCTACGCGACCTGGTATGCCCACTCCCACCGACATTGAGCTCCTAGCCGTGAGGGAGCAGCTCGAGCGGCAACGCCAGGAACTGCTTGCCGAGCAGGCGGAGTTGGACAAGATCAGGCTTGAGCTGAGTCTAGACCAGCTCGAGTACAACAAGGATCACGGCTTCACGCCAGTCGCCAGGAGGCCTAGCAGAGTAGGTGCTACGCGGCGCAACTTGGGTGTCGAGATGGCAACGGTTGCGGAGGTTCCCGCTCAGTCCGCCCCCGCAAACACCTTCACAAGGCCAAGGTATAGCACACCCGCCAAGACGCTCAGGGCTGCAGAGGCCGTGGTTGCCGAGTTGCCTCGCCTGGACGGCGAAGCGCGCCTCAGGCAGCAGGAGAGGCTCAACGAGTTGGTGTTGGAGGCTGCGAGGCAGAATGAGGAGTTCCGGAAGGCCAACCCGGGTGCTGGGGCTTCGCAGGTGGTTCACTCGCACGCGGCTAGATCTAACGATCAGGCCTCATCTCCGCATCCCAGCCGCGAAAAGAGCCGTAGCGGGCGCTCGGGCAGAGACAGGCAAATGCAGGTGTATGACCCGGCTGCTGCCGCGAAACAGCTTGCTGTGCCGCAGCAGCCCGGGCAGGAACACGACGCTGCAAGAGCAGGCTCTCAAGCCCATCAAGCTCAAAGCCGTGCCCGAGAAGCTGCTCGTCCAGGTCCTTCTCGGCAACCCGTAGCTCATCCTACTCGGCAGAGGCAGCAGGCGCGCGCAGTGGCACCAGTCGCCAACCCGGTGGAGCAGCCTGCAGCTGTGCAGGTGGACAGGTACGATGATGGCTACTCGGCTATGGAGATGGCTGGCTATGATATTCATGACCGTGTTGGTGAGCATGTGCTGGCGCCTGGAGATGCGAGGCATCAGCTGGACCGGATCAGCTTGTCGGCGCGGCTGGAGAGCACGGGTCCCCCTGGCCCCGAGTGCTTTGGCCCGCGCATCATGAACGAGCCGTCCGTGAAGAACTTCCAGCTCGCAAGAGGCACCAAGAGCTACAATGGCAGCACCAAGCCGGAAGATTGGCTCAATGATTATGTCACCGCGGTCCATATCGCGAATGGCAACAGAAGATGGGCTGTGCGCTATGTTCCGCAGATGCTAGAGGGTCCAGCCCGCACTTGGCTCAACAACTTGCCCAAGAACAGCATTAACTGCTGGCTGGACTTCTCGGATGCCTTCATCAGCAACTTCACGAGCACATACAAGAGGCCGAATAGGCCGCAGCAGCTATCAGCTTGCAGGCAGCGAGAAGACGAGACGGACCGCGAGTATCTTACTCGGTGGAGCACTTTGAGGAACACCTGTGAGGGTGTGAATGAAGCACAAGCCATCACTTGGTTTGCGCAGGGATGCAGGCATGGCAGTATGTTGTGGCAGAGATTGCAGAGGGAGATGCCGAACACTCTGGCGGAGACCATCAAGATTGCGGATCAGTACGCACTCGGTGATCCTACTCAGCCACTGATGGACTCCTCTGAGCCGAGAAGAAACTTCAGCAACAGCAAGCGCAACGAGTTCCGCAACAAGCGCCGAGTAGATAATCGGTATGATCCCGAAGAGGTGAATTCAGTGACTGTCGGAGCTGGTGGCAGCCAGAGGCAGAAACCTGCTGGAGCCTACGGGCAAAACCAGAACCAGGGCCAAGGCAACAAGAAGCCATTTCGCACCTCTCAGTCGGGTAGCGGGAACTCCGAGCAGCCGAAGAAGTTTGTCTTTGATGACATGAAGGATGGCCCATGCAGCTTTCACACTCACCACCCCTCGAGGCCCGCTAACCACACTACTCGGAAGTGCGAGTGGTGGGAAGCAATCAAGAGTGATGGCTTGCCTCCTCCTCCTCCTCTGCCAGCAGCCAATGCCAATGTGCAGCCTACTCGCGCACCCGCAGCTCGGCCGCCAGTATACCCGAGAAGAGAGAATGTGAACCAGGTGGCTTTAGGAGCCAACCAGAACTTCAACAATGAGAGATACCGCAACAACAACAACAACTACAACCGCAACAACAACAACAGAGGCAACAACAACTATCAGGGCAACAACAACAATGGCAACAATGGAGGCAATGGCTCCAATCAGTACCAAGAGCACCATGAGAGCTACATGATCTTCACTTCTGAGCCAGTCGACAAGCAATCACAGCACAGGCGGGCCATGGAGGTCAATGCAGTGATTCCTGCTGTCCCTCACTACATGTACTGGTGTGACCAGGAGATCAGGTGGACCCGAGCAGATCATCCCAAGGTGATGCCCAATCCGGGTAGCTATGCCTTGGTGCTGGATCCAACCTTCCTGGGTCCCGAGAAGAATGTGAGGTTCAGCAAGGTGCTAATCGACAACGGCAGCAGCATCAACATTGTGTACAAGGACACTCTCGAGAAGCTTGGCCTGGCCGAGAACATGATGCTGCCTAGCAAGACCACTTTCCATGGCATTGTGCCCGGGATCTCATGCAACCCGATTGGCCGAGTGTGGATTGATGTGCTATTCGGTACCCGGGAGAACTGCCGCACAGAGCGCCTGCAGTTCGAGGTGGTGGATCATCAGAGCCCCTATCATGCTCTACTCGGCAGGCCCGCTCTGAGCAAGTTCATGGCCTCTACACATGTGGCTTATCTGAAGATGAAGATCCCTGGGCCCAATGGCATCATCACCATCTCTGGAGATTACAAGAAGTCCATGGAGTGTGCCTCTGCTAGCTCCCAGTTGGCGGAGTCAATGGTGATTGCTGCCGAGAAGAAGAAGATGTACGAGGTGGTGGCCATGGCTCAGTCCGCACAAGCCGGTGCACAAGGTGTGCCGAGTACCCAGCATGGTACTACTTTCCAAGCTGCCAAGGAGACAAAGAAGGTCCAGGTCGACCCCGAGTTCCCCGACCGCGTAGCCATCATTGGCTCCGGGTTGGCGGAGAAATAGGAAAGCGAGCTCATCCACTTCCTCCGTGAGAATCGGGATGTATTCGCCTGGTCCAATGAAGATCTACCAGGAGTCCCGAGGGAGTTGGTTGAGCACTCATTACATGTGCGTCCTGACGCCAAACCAGTGAAGCAGGCTATGCGCCGTTTCGGAGATGAGAGAAGGAAGGCCATTGGTGACCAGATCACCAAGTTACTGATAAGCAATTTCATCATGGAGGTGCTGCATCCGGATTGGCTAGCCAACCCGGTCATGGTCGAGAAGAAGAAGGAGGATCCCAAGGCTGCCACTGCGTGGCGCATGTGCGTCGACTACACCGACTTGAACAAGGCATGCCCCAAGGATCCTTTCCCGCTCCCTCGCATCGATCAGGTGATCGATTCCACTGCTGGTTGTGAACTGTTGTCCTTCATAGATGCCTACTCTGGTTTTCACCAGATTGCACTCAACCCTGCTGATCAAATAAAGACTGCTTTCATTACCCAGTACGAGGCTTATTGCTATCGTTTCATGTGTTTTGGCTTGAGGAATGCGGGTGCAACCTATTAGAGATGCATGCAGAAATGCTTGCACGACAAGCTCGGCAAGAATGTGCAGGTGTACGTAGATGACATTGTCATCAAAACGAATAAAACACATACTCTGCTTGCCGACCTGGAGGAAACCTTTGCTAACCTACGCAAGTACAAAATGAAACTGAATCCGAGTAAGTGCACCTTTGGTGTACCGGCTGGAAAGCTACTCGGTTTTCTGGTTTCTAGTCGGGGCATTGAAGTCAATCCTTCTAAGATAAAAGCTATTGAGAGCATGTCCTTACCGAGATCACTGAAAGATGTGCAGAAGTTCACAGGTTGTTTGGCATCTCTGAGCCGTTTCCTGGGTCGAATGGGCGAGAAGGCCCTGCCTCTGTACCAACTGATGAAGAAAAGTGACAAGTTTGTCTGGACTCCGCAAGCGGATGTGGCTTTCAATGAGCTGAAAGCAATGCTGGCAAGTGCTCCCATCTTGGCTAGTCCGCTACCCAAGGAGCCAATGCTGCTGTACATTGCTGCGACTAACCGAGTAGTCAGCGTGGTGATTGTGGTGGAACGAGAAGAAGAAGGCAAGAGTGTGCAGCGCCCAGTATATTATCTCAGTGAGGTGTTGTCCAGCTCCAAGCAAAACTACCCGCACTACCAGAAGATGACCTACGGCGTGTACCTGGGCGCTAGGAAGCTGAAGCATTATTTCCAGGAGCACCCTATCACAGTTGTGACCTCTGCTCCCATATCGGATATCATGGGCAACAAGGAGGCGAGTGGCAGAGTAGCCAAGTGGGCGATTGAGCTAGCCGCGTACGCTCCCGCGTATGCGAGAAGAGATGCCATCAAGTCTCAGATCCTGGCAGAATTTCTTGTGGACTGGGCCGAGGTGCAGTATGAACCTCCTGCTCCAGTTTCCAATTACTGGAAGATGCACTTTGATGGCTCAAAGGTGAAGGAAGGCCTTGGTGCTGGTGTTGTGCTTACGTCGCCTAAGCGAGATCAGCTCAAGTATGTGTTGCAGATTCACTTCAAAGCATCCAACAATGTAGCAGAGTACGAGGCAGTGGTGCATGGTTTGCGAGTAGCAAAGGAGGTTGGTGTGCAGCGCATTATATGCTATGGTGATTCTGATCTGGTGGTGCAGCAGGTCTCGGGCACTTGGGATGCTTTGGATGCCAACATGGCATCGTATCGCTTCCTGGTGCAGTCTATGACTGGGTTCTTCGAGGGTTGTGAGTTCCAACACATTCACCGAGCAGAGAACGAAGCACCAGATGAGTTGTCCAAGTTGGGATCTTCTCGGCAATCCATCCCGGCGGGAATCGCCTTGGAGCACTTGAGGAAGCCATCCATCAAGCCCTCTCCCAACTCGGAGTCTATATTTGTCCCTTCTCTGCCAAGTGAAGAATCTGATCCAATGGAGATTGACTGGGAGAGTGCTGCAGGAAACCCGGGGACTGCCGTCCTCTACTCGGGGACTGCCACTCCCTACCCGGGGACTGCCACTCCTTACTCGGGGACTGCCACTCCCTACCCGGGGACTGCCACTCCCTACCCGGGGACTGCCACTCCCTACCCGGGGACTGCCACTCCTTACTCGGGGACTGCTACTCCCTACCCGGGGACTGCCACTCCCTACCCGGGGACTGCCACTCCTTACTCGAGGACTGCCGCCCTCAACCCAGAGGCTGTCGCATTCATTGAAGAAGTTCTTGCCAATCGATCTGGGCTGCAAAGAAGCGCTCCTACTCCTCCTGTGCAACCACAAGAGCCTGTCCCAATGGAACTGGACGAACCAGTGTTTCCCATACGGGAGACACCGAGTTGGGCTATGCCCATATTATCCTTTCTAAGGGACGGCACTCTACCCGAAGATGAGGTGACTGCAAGGCAGATTCAGAGAAGATCCAAGGGCTACACTATTGTTCGAGATGTGCTGCACAAGAGAAGTGCCACTGGCGTGTTGCAACGCTGTGTGGATCCAGCAGAAGGAGAAGAAATCCTGATTGAGATACACCAAGGAGAATGCGGGCACCACGCATCTTCTCGGGCGCTGGTCCAGAAAGCTTTCCGGCATGGATTCTATTGGCTCACAGCACTGCAGCAAGCTGAGGATATCGTGAGGAAATGCACTGGCTGCCAGATGTTCGCAAGTAAGATTCACATGCCTGCTTCCGAGTTGAAAACAATTCCTATCACCTGGCCATTTGCTGTTTGGTGCTTGGACATGGTTGGGCCTTTCCAGCCGTCTAGAGGCAACATGACTCACATCTTGGTCATGGTGGACAAGTTCACCAAGTGGATTGAAGTGAAACCTATTCGGAGGTGTGATGGGGCCACAGCTGTGAAGTTCGTGAAGGATATAATCCTGAGATATGGCTACCCGCACAGTATCATCACCGACAACGGCACAAACTTTGCTGAGGGAGCAATGGTGCGGTTCTGCAGAGATAAGCATATCCGACTAGACGTTGCGTCAGTCGCGCACCCTGCTTCCAATGGGCAAGTTGAAAGAGCAAATGGTATGGTATTGGCAGGCATCAAGCCAAGGCTAATGGAGCCGCTGCTGAAAACACCTGGGTGTTGGTTAGACGAGTTGCCAGCGGTGTTGTGGAGTCTAAGGACTACCCCTAACCGGTCAACCGGCTACACGCCATTCTTCTTGGTATACGGGGCTGAGGCCGTGTTGCCAATAGACTTAGAGCATGACTCCCCCCGAGTAGCCCTCTACACTGAGGTGGAGGCGAGAGAAGCTCGAGAAGACGACGTTGACCTGCTTGAAGAAGCAAGAGAGCTGACTCTGTCACGTTCGGCTATCTACCAGCAAAACCTGCGGCGTTATCATAGCCGAAAGGTGAACCCAAGGGTTTTCCGAGAAGGAGACATGGTCCTTAGGCTTGTGCAGCGCACGGCCGGGATGCACAAGTTGTCTCCTCCATGGGAAGGGCCCTTCATTGTGAGCAAAGCGCTGCACAACGATGCTTACTATCTTGTAGATGTGCGCCCACCACAGGCGAACAGGGCAGATAAATCTGGAGAGGAAACCAAGCGCCCTTGGAATGTAGCTCTACTCCGTCGTTTTCATTCGTAAGCAAATATGTGTATGTACCCTCTTATCCGAGTTGAAATTCTACTCTGCAATCTGAAATTGTTCTCGGGGAATGCCCTCGTCCAAAATTGTTCCAAGTGTTTTTACTCGGCTTTACCTTTTGTCTATTCGGTTGCTCCACTTCAGAACTCATAAGCGTATTGAGTACTGTGTTTAAACCTATATGCCAACTCTTCGACTCTGCTGCTGTCCGAAACCCGGCTTCATGGCAAGCAAGAGAACAAGCAAAAGGTCAATGAGCACACGAAAATCGCTAAGGAAGAAAAAGTGCAGGAACCGAGTAGAGTGTTTGTTACTTTTGTTCTCTGTTTCGTCTTTTCGGCTAAGTGGTGGGCTGCGTTACTATGACTGTTTCTAAGCGGCTAAGTATTTGCAGCTCTACTCTTCGATTCTTGTGACTCGAATACCAAAAAAGCAACAAGTTGCGGGTAGAGCAGAGATGAAAAGATAGGGTGAATAAGAAAGGCAACTCGGGGACTCGCATGGAAACGCAACCCGGCATTGAGCCAGGGCTGCTCAAAATGATTAAATCAAAGATAACAAGTGGAAATAAAATTGAGTAGCAAGAAAAGCATAAATAAGTCTGATACATCTGCTCCCGGCATCCCGGGGATCTGATAAGTGTTCAAGTAAAAAGTGCGCAGGTAAAATCATGTGGAGGAGGCGGTGTTGTCGGCACTGGCCTTGGCTGCTGCATCTCCTGTGGTGGTCTCGGTTGCCTCTGCCTCCGAGTTGGTGGCGATTGTCCTTGCGGGTTCTTCTTCGGCGCTGGCATGGGTAGCATCCGCCTCCGACTGGACGGTGGAGGACTCTTCCATCTCGACGTCGCGCTCGGTGGCTACCTGGTCGGAAGTAGCCGTGGCCACCGAGATAGGCCCTGGGGTTGAAGAAGCACCAGAGGCTTGGCCAGGAGTGAATACCGTGTCGTCGAGAGCGGCTCCTGAGGAGGTGCCGAAGCCGAGTGCGGCGGTGTCGATGTGTTCGGTCTCCTCATCGCTACTCACGACGGCGACATTCTTCCCCTTCCCGACCTTGCCTCTAGGCGATTCGAAGAAGCCGTCCATGTCGAACTCGGTGTCTTCAACCGCTTCCTCGTCGTCCTCCACTTCGGTGTCGGGCTCGGGGAGGCCGTCGATGAAGACGTCCGTCTCAGCGCACTCCGCGACTTCGTACGCGATCAGTTTGCGCATGGCCACGCAGCTGGGGTCCGTCTCCCACTTGGAATCGTTGCGCTTCCCGCGGATGATATCCATGTTAAGATTCTCGTACCAGGAGGCGATGCAGAGAAGCATCAAGTCAGCACCCGCCCGAGAGGCGCGCCATTTCTTCAGCTCGGCCTTCACATTCTGCAGCTTCAGAGCAAGGCCACCAATCGTTGTCGGCGCGTCATCTTCAGGCCAGAACAGCTTGTGAAGCGCGAAGCCGACGCGCACCAAGTCGGTACCCACGCCGGCTAAGCGTTCGAAGTGCCCCCTCATCACCAGCAAGCTGTCCTCGATCTCGGCTCTGGTGTCTGAGGCCTCGCCCTTCTCAAGGCGAACCGCTCGAGCCTTGGCCAAGGCTGGCGCGCAGGCGGACACGAGATCAGGGAAGATTTCTGCATAGAGGCAAGGACGGAATTCAGTCACGGGAACCGAGAAGAGGCAGAATCGAGAAGAAAAGATGCAGAAAGAGAGGGAACTTACTGTGAAGCTCTTGGCGCAGCCGCTGCAACTGGGTTTTCCATTGCTCCTCATTGGAAATGTGCCTCTCCACGAGCGAGCGAAATCCGTCCAATTGAGTGCAGTACCCAGCATTGGCCTTTTTCAGCGTTTCGCGCTCCTGCTCGAGGGCCTTTATCTTGGCATTGAGGGTTGTCTCGGCTTTTGCCTTCGCGGCGATGGCTCTGTCCCTCTCGTCACCAAGCTTGACAGCATCCTGGAGTGCCTCCCGCAGCTGGATTTGCAGCGTCTCCATCTCGGAAGTATGTGTACTTTGCAGAGCTGCAGACTGGCTTATTAGTCGCACCTCCATTTCTTCAGGTTTCACGCAGTCCTGGTGTTCCTCAACAAACAATTTATGATCTTCTGAAAAGAGCAAAGCACGGTTAGCAGAGAGGCAAAGGAAACAGGAACAAGGGCAAACCGAGTAGACGGAGGTTTACCTTCAAGCTTCTTGATGGTGTTCTCGGCATTCGCAACAAAGGTGCGACATTTCTCGTGCTCGTCAGCCAGGGCCTTCAGTTTCCCTGCAGAGTAGAAAAGGTTAGCGCAAGAAAGCAATAGCGGGCGTAAACAAAAAACGCAAGAACCGCACGGCTAGAAGCGTACCTTCCATCTCGGACAGCTTCAGAGTGCTATCCTTGGCGTCCTTACCGGCTGCCTCCGCAGCTGCTTTCTCTTTTTCCAATGCAGCAATTCGCCTCCTGGCGATAGCATGATTCCAGAGAAGCTGGCGATGCAGACTGGTACGCTTCAGAACGCTATCCTGAGAAGCGAAAAGAAAGCAAGTTAAACAAAGAAGTGAAGATTCAACCCGAGAAGGCGGCTACTCGGGAGAGCATCCGCCTACTCGGCCAGAATCTCGGGGACTGGGTGAGGGTAAAGGAAGATGAAGACGGATAGGAGAGAAGAAAAATGCTACTCGGAGAGGACAAGTTGAGACTTACCGCGTAAGATTGCTCCAGATCTTCTGCATTCTTGCGGTGCACGAACATCTTGGCAGCGAGAGTAGCGGTGCTGGAGGAGACGGTCATGGGTTGGTAGCCCAAGTCCACCTTGTTCCAGTCGACCCGCATATGGTCGATGTCGCCCAGGCCGAGGCCGTGCCATTTCTCAGTGCCGAGAAGCTTGCTGTCCCACTTGGCATCGATGAAACCCACCAAGTTGAGTACCTGCTCGAGGCTCTGAGATGATATCACCTGATCTTGAGCTCCCCGAGAAGCAATGGAGACGGGGGTGGAGGCCTGGAGTCTGTCGCTACGGCCTTCCTTCCGGTTGTGAGAGCAATCTTCCGGTCCTCGACGGAGAGGCCAATCTGGCGCTGTTGGCTGACCCTCACCATGTAGTCCGGGTAGAGGGCATGATCGGCTACAGTAGCGGCGGCAGGAACTGCACTGGGGTTGCGAATGATCAACTGCTTCGACTGTCCAGTCGATGTCGGCGGCGGCATCTGCTCGGTAGCTCGCTTCATCGCCTTCTCTTTCTGAGCAGTTGACTTCTCGCCTTTCTGTTTCTCGGGCTTCTTCCCCTCAGTCTTGGTCTTCGCCTTCTCGGCGGCCTCCTCCTCGGCTGCCTTCTTCTCAGCTTCTGCCTTCTCGGCAGCTTCTTTCTCGGCTGCCCTCTTCTCGACCTCCTCCCTCAAAGCATCTAGGGCTTGCTGCCTGGCTGGATCAGTTGGCGGCGCCAGGGGCGCGCTATCCGGTGCGCCAATCGGCTGGGCGCTACTCGGTGCGGCGCCCGTTGGCGCATCACTCAGTGGGTAATGGCTTGTCATGGTGGCATCCGTCATGGCGGCATCTTCCACCCGCTGCTCGGCAGCGGGATTCGCTTGGCTTGCAGCGTCAATGGTTGGCTGCTCCTGTTCAGCCTCTGGCCGCTCGAGGGCGGTGTTATCCTGCATCTCTTCGTCTTGGTTCTCCTCGGCAGTGTTGGCCGGAGGAGAAGGAGGTCTCTCCTGGTGGGCGACAGTGTCCTGTGCTGCTGGCTCCGCACAGGGCTGCTTCTCTGAATCTGCTCCTTGAGCATCAGTGCTCTGTGCATTGGCGGTGTCATCCTCGTCGTCGTCGAGGTTGATAAGTGGCGCTGCTGGCTTCTTAGCCTGATCGGGCGCGAGAGCAGCGTTCGCGTCCATGGGAGGACTGCAGAGAAAAAGAAATTCAGAAATTAGAAGAGGATTGGGGAAAATAACACAGTACGAGAAGGGAGACGACAGAGAAGAAACTTACGCGCTGGTGGAGGCGAGCTTTCGCCTCGGTCTCTTCACGACCTTCTTGGTCGCCTTCTCGATCAGCTTCTTCTTCTTGGCGGGGGGCTCTACGGCACCGCTGCCAGTCCGCTTGCGAGTAGCGGGTGCAGCGACAGAGAGGGGGTTAACGACAAGGGCGTTATCGCCCTCGTTCTCGTTCTCGTCTTCGTCCTCATCCTCGTGCTCGTCAGCAACATCATCTGCGGATTCAGGAAAGAAGAGGAGCAAGTCAGAAACAACAAACAGTGGATTGGTGCTTCTCGTGAACAAGCAAAGCAAGTGTGCAATTACCTTCAGATTCGTCCTCAGGCCAGTCGCGGAGAGACGTTTCCGCGTGCTGCTTCTCCATGGTGGGGGAACGAGGGAGGTTGATCTGGTCAGCGTTCTCAAAAGAGGCCTTGTCGTCCTCCTCACGGTCAGGAGACCAGTTGCCTTCAAAACGTTCACAGCTCTCTATGAGCTGGCGAGTGAGGACCTGAAGAGCGGAGAAGTGTCACAAGTTAGCCGAGTAGCAGGATGGCATCCTACTCGGATAGGCGTGCAAACACAAAGCACACTAAGCCTAAGTACTTTTACCGAGTATTCTACTCGGAAAGGCGTGCAGGCACAAAGCACACTAAGCCTACACAATTCTACTAAGTATTCTACTCGGTACAGACTACGGTTGCTAGTCGCGACGAGAACAGGAAGCTTTCTACTCGGAATCCATATACAGAAAGCAGGGAAAGAGGAACGTACCCGCGTAATCGGCTTGGTACGGCTGTATGGGATGAACCCATACTGCCAATGCTCGGCGAGGCTCGTTGTCAGGATGGCCCTGGCGTGCTCGGGGACGTCTGCGTTGTCGAGCTCGATGGTGGTCGTCCTGGTGCAGTCACGGGGGCCTCCCATGTAACACATCAAGTGGCAGCGTTCTTGCAGAGGCAGAACGCGTCTCTGGATCCAGCACGCCACTGGATCATCACTCTTGAGGCCCTCGTCGATTAGAGCGCCGAGCCGCGCCTCAATCTCCTTCGCGTTGAAGTCGTTGAGGGGCTTCTCCTTCCAATTCTTCTGAGTAGGAGCACGGAGGCTCCAAGCGGGAAGGTTAATTCTGTCAGTTACCTGGCCTCCTTCGGTGGCGGGGATGTTCTTGACGTAGAGGAACGTCTTCTGCCACATCCGAACGGACTCCAGCCCCTTGATACGGGGGTGATTGGTCCCCGACCGCTGCACCATCATGGCGCAGCCGGTGTCGGTTGCCCGTGGCGCCCCCGTGCCGTCCTTCTTCCCGGTGGTCTGCTGGCGGAGGTGGAAGTACCTGAGCCAGGTGGCCGTTGTCGGATGGATGCCGAGGAAGGCCTCGCACACCACGGCGTGGTAGGCGAGGAAGACGACGGCGTTGGGCGGCAAGTGATGCATTTGAAGGCCGAAGTGGTCGAGGAAGCGGCGGAGGAAGTCGGAGGCCGGCAGGCCGAAGCCGCGCTCGAAATGCGCCAAGAACACAATGTGCTCGCCCTCCTCCGGGGCAGGCACGAGCTCGCCCCTGGGTGGCCGGCATTGAACACCAGGAGGGACCCTCCTAGTGTTCACAAGCCAGGAGCAGTCCTCGGCGGTGACATGTGAGCCAGCCCAGCCGGCGCGAGACATGGTTGCGAGTAGGAGAGGTGGAAAGAACCGGAAGGTTTTGATTGGCTGGATTGGATTCGCGGCGGTGCAAAAGATTGCGCGGCGGCGGAGAGCTCGGCGGCGGAGAAGGAGAGAGAGATGAAAGAGGAAAAGTGCGAGGAAGGGGAAAAGGAAGTTACCGGCGGGAGGTATTTATACCCTCGCCTCAGGCTACCGTTACTATCGGGGAAGTGGGATCGATCGTGGCGTGTGGTGGGATTTGTGGCCGGCTGGAAACGCACACAAGCGCGGGATGCGCGCGTAACGGCCGCAATTGATCCCACCACCAGATCGTGGCCTATTATTACTCTTGATGGGACGTGACGCGTGGTGGGCCCACTGCCTGGAAACCAGGCGCGTGGCACGTCGTGCCCTGGGCAACGAGACGACGGGGGCCTGGATGCTTGACACGTGTTCAGTTGCTGAGCGAAGGGCTGGATCGCGCTCTGCGCTGCAGAGGCTCAAATTCAAGAAAATTCTCCAAGTCTTTTTACTCGGTCGCAGAGTAGAAGTCATCTGCTGCGCAGAGGAGAGGGAACCTAAGGTACTATTCAGAGAGCTACTCGGAGGCTCTACTCGGCATCTTGAGGTTCAAGGGCTATGTGGCAAAGATTGGTTTTAAGCTGGCAGAGCCTAGTGAACGAGTTTGCAAGACTCAACCAGCTTCGGGGACTGCTGTCGGGGGGTTACCCCCGAGTAGGGTAAAGGCAAGTGGTAAAGGCGTCTTACAGAAGAGAGGTTTGGTCGAGTAGCCGACTACCCGGTACCCGCTACCCGGTCGACTGCTACTCGGTCTCACCTCAAGATGACCAGAAGGAAGAATCATTCAAGTTCTCTACGTTCGAGTAGAAGAGTTGGCCCGAGTACAATTGGCGGGAACAATTGGCGGGAACCTACTCGGGCCAGAAAGTCAAAGGAGCCGTTCTGACACAGGATCTCGCGTATCCTGGGTCCGTACTTGGCAGCATTCGAACTACTGTTCATCTGGGACCGGCCTGCCAGACAGTGACAGCATGGAAGCAGGCCGTGGCAGGATAAGGGGGGCCTACTCTGTGTTTAGGTATAGTGATACCAGTCTGTCCCCTTGTTTTGCCCAATGACTTTCCAGATGCAGCCAAGGTTAGGAACCAAAGCTGTCAGCGGGAACCCGGAAGAAGGACGATGTGCACACTATGTCGACACTTGTCCATGTTTGGACGTATCCGGCTGGGCACCATGTATATAAGGTGCCCCGCCGCCTCCTGCGTGAGGATCGAACACATCTTGACCTAGAGGGAACCCTAGTTCTTGACCTAGTTCATCATCTAGAGGAGAGTGGCTACTCGGTAGCAAGAACCTTGTACTGTGGCTACTCGGTGAGATACCAAAATACACAAAGAAAGGCAGGAGTAGGGGTTTTACCTCCTCACGAGGGCCCTGAACCTGGGTAGATCGTGTTGTTTGCAGTGTTTACTTCGTACCTCACGCGGCTACTCGTCGCGTGATCCCTCCCCGAGCACCTCCAGCGTCCTTCGTCCCCACATCTTTAGCCATCCCATGGCATCTGCCTTGACACCACCACGACAAAAAGAATTTCCACCACTACCACTTCCGGGTGCCGATGTTGCGGACCCTTCCTTAGATGGAATGGGGTTTCCATGTTCATCTAAGACAACATTCTCTCTAGATTGATTAGATGAAGATGCCAATTCCTTTATTAGTCCCTCCATCTTTTTCTCGGAGCTATCAATCATAGCTTGGATTAGCTTTTGAATCCCCTCCATGGTGACAAGATCATTAGCCATCCTTTCCTCCTGTTTAGGCGGTAAAGCCCTTAATAAAGAGACAAAGCTCTGATACCAATTGAAAGATCGAGAGGTTAACTAGAGGGGGGGGGGGGGTGAATAGGTTAACTACAAATTTTAGCTTCTTTTTCGATTTAACAAGATAGTGCTCAAATAGATGAGAGAATTCCTTATTTGGCCCTTCCTTAAAATTTTGTTCCCTATTTGGCCCTAAAAAAAAAATCTTCCCTATTTGACATCTTAAGTTCATTTTCTTCCTAACATGGCCCTATAGTGCATTCTAAACACAAATGGGGACGTAAAAAGACTCTTTTGCCCCTGATGAATTTTTGTACCAAAATTCATAATTGAAGTTGAAAATAAATTATTTTAACCAATAAATTAACTTTCTAGCACGTGATTTGTGTCTCCCATTTTTTTTGGTAACGACGTGCGGTGAGAGAGGGATGGTACGCCTTTGACAAACCAACGTACGTTGAGCTGCCGGTTAATAGTAATAAAGAGAAGAAATAAAATAAAAAGAATCAATGGTACATGGCATGCCATGCTGGTCCGATGTGATTACTCGCGCGCGTGCGTCGAAGAGCTGCAGTGTGCACTGCCTGTCCGATGCGAGTTGGCCTGCTTGGAAAATAGGCCTAGCAACGAGAGTGGAACCTGGTATGGAATTAATACTTGTAATTTTTTTATTTTGATTTGTTGAAGGGCAGGCTGAAGCCTGCTTAGTGGACTCGCCTTTGTATGTGCACCTACGCACGCTGGCACTTTCTGCAAAGCGCACTGACAAGGGCAAAGCGGGCCGGCATCAAAATGTTTCCTGTTAATTTGTTGCTTATTTTCAACTTGTATGATAAATTTTGGTACAAAAATTCATCAGGGGTAAAAGAGTCTTTTTACATCCTCATTTGTGTTAAGAATGCACTATAGGGCCATGTAAGGAAGTAAATGAATTTAAGGTGTCAAATAGGGAAGATTTTCTTTTTTATGGCCAAATAGGGAACACGATTTTAAGAAAGGGCCAAATAAGGAATTGTCTCAATATAGATTGTCTAGATTATGCAACTAGGTGAACAATCCTATATGTTGAGCAAGTACGACTATCACAAGATATATATATGACTAAACTAGTAGCAATAAGTAAAGGTAAGTTGAGGGATAACCGAACATAATGACGCGGAGATGTATCCTGAAGTTCACTTCCCAATGGAAGCTAATCTCCATTGGAGCGGTGCGGTGCCACCAATGTGGAACACCGAGTAGCCCTCAAATGGCACACCGTATCTCCTTCGAGTCCTTCCACCGATGTGGAGAGGCTCGAATCACTATGTTGCCGTTGAGGTTGACAACTAGAACCTTTACAAGGATGAGGCACACTCCACAACTTTGGAGAGTCCTCACAAAATCCCCGGAGCCACCAAGACACCGGGAAACAAGATCCACGTGCACAACAGCCTCGGTGACAACAACAAGTCTCCAAACTCCAATGAGCTAGAAGCAACAAGGTTCTTGGCTCCAATGAACCAAGAACAACAAGATCCCTAGGGGATGAGTGGGTTGATGACGAATCGGCTTGGTGAAGTTGTAGATCTAGATCTTCTCCTCCAAATCCCAAGAGATCAATGGCTTTGGTTGGGTATTTGGGGAGAACCTTGAGTTTGGAGGTGGTCAACAATGGAGGTGATAGAATGCTTGTTTGACACATCCAAAAGGTAGGAGACAAATCCTATTTATAGCGGGGGAAAGAAAGTGACTGTTGGGGGCCCCTTTGAGCTGTGCAGGGTGCCCGGCCTGGAGCCCGACCTGGGCGGAGAGGACCCGGCCTGGGCCGGCCAGCACACCAAAGAGCCCGGCCTGGGCTGGCGGCCCGGCCTGCGCAGAGGAGAGCCCGGCCTGGGCTGGCCGCCAGGCCGACCACCTAACAGAACTCCCCGGCCTGAGGCCCGGCCCGGCCGGCTTCTAGGCCGGCCAGGCAGTTTTCCTCCTTTCTTCTTCCCTTCGATTTCTTCTATCTCGTTCTTCTTTCTTTGACTATTTTCTTCAAAAAACAAGTGTTTTGACTTGTTTTTCCTTCTCCATTTTTGTGATTTCATAGCTTTGTATATTTGTCATTTGTTCCCTAGAACACTTAAGCACAATTGTCAAATACTTCCAAGTGTTGTAATCAAACGTCAAAAATTAGGATTAGGAAACATGTCCTTTCATATGCCTACAACACTTTCATCCTACTGTTTCCTACAATTTCTACCGATGTTTCCATTTTATTCATGTTGTTATTTTACTATTGCTACTGCTATAAAACTGTTACTACTCATAAACTGTTGCGAGCAAGTCTGCTTCCAGGTGCAGCTGAATTGACAACTCATCTATTAAGGCTTATAAATATTCTTTGCCTCCCCTTGTGTAGAATCAATAAATTTGGGTTTTACTTCGCTTGAAGACTGTTGCGATCCCCTATACTTGTGGGTCATCAACCATCATGCAACACCTGCAGATAGCAGACATGACTTGACGCCTCCGCATGAGGCGTTGTGCGTAACATCCGCCAGCGGCGCATCCGCCAGAGGCTTCACCAGTTGGCAACAAATATTGCTTGAAGTCACAGAAAGAGACACATGTGTTATTTGCGAAGCCGCATCGAACCCGGTCTGTTGATGGCGGGGACATCCCATACCGCCGCCATCCTCAGAAAGGCAATCACCATCTCGAGATCCAGCCTCCGAATCATGCACAAGACCTCGGAAGCCGCCACCGTCGAAGAAGAGGGGCCGCCACCTCGATTCCGGGCGCTACAGGGAGCACCCACTGCCGTGGCAGCCGTTGTCGTCGCCCATACAACTAGAGCCGCCGCCGCGACCGTCAGATCCTGACACAAGGGCCCGAATCCCTCGCGCACCGCCACCTGGTTAGCCGCGCACGGCCTCCCGTCTTCGCTGACGAGTCGGCCACCACCAGACCGGCCGCACGCCGCAGCCAGTCTGCTCCACAAACCCGCTAGTCCGTGGAATCAACTGCCACGCCGTCGGCACCGCCACCCGGCCAGCGCCGGCTGCCCACGCAGACCCGTCCACCAGCCACCGCCAGAAGAACCCAGGGCCACCGCCTCGGTGTCCGTGCTCCGCCATCCGCGCCAGTCGTCCAGGGCCGGCAGACGCATATGACCGGAGGCCTCCCGTCGTGTTTGTACTGAGGAGGCGAGGACCCGCCGGCCGCCGTCCACCACGCGGAGGGTTATGCCCCCGTGAGCTTCCTCCGACAGCGGCGGGTGAATAGGACGGATGGGGCGGCGGCGGCTAGGGTTTCGCCCGAGCCCCCCCTCCCATCCACTTGATGACTTGATGAAAACACCATGGACTCTCCAACAGTGGCCGCGTCAGTAGGACGTGATGTAGCCGTGAAACTCTTATTCCATAAGACATGAACTTTATTGTCGAGAAGACGCTGCGAATGATGCACAAATCTAACATAGATAGAAACGTTTCAATTAGGTGATTTGTGCATGGCCTAGCCTTTCAGTGCCAAGATAAAGAATAGAAACCCAATGATGTCATGTCACTTCAAATCCTACGGGTGTTGTTTGGTTGCATCGCAAGAAAAAACTGCATTTTTCTGTAAGGATTGTGTGCATGTTACAAATGTATAGACGCATAGAACTTTTTCGATAGGCCTCAGCTCTTGATAGAAATCATATAAGATTGCATCATAGGAAAGCAATCCATAGCAATTTTAGAGGATCCATCCTTTGAACCGAATAAACTACGGAGTATCTTGAAAACAATCGTGGTTGCGTTCTGTGCGTTTATGCCAGACGGGGCGAAGCCACTGGGCCACGCTGCGGCTTGTGTATAGTTTGCTTTTTTAGGTTTTTATAGTTTCGCTTTTTTCCTTTTCTTTTACCATTTCTGTTTTCTTTTTTCCGTTTTATTTATTTCTTTTCTGTTTTCTTTTCCTTTCTATTCGGAAATTTTTCGTTTTGAAATATGTTCAAACAAAAATTTGAATTTGAACAAATTTCGTATTTGAACAAATTTTCAAAAAAAAAGGAAAAAAAAATGGTTTTTCCACGTTCTTTTGATACCAGGTAAATGGGCCGACCCATAACGCGTCGCTTGTGGGCGATCCCGTAGTGCTATAAGCACCTCGGTTCGTCTTCTTTGGTGTTGTCGGGGATCTCGGACCCCGCTACTTTGGAGGCCCTTGCCTGCCGCGAAGCACTAAGCCTTGCAGAAGTTCTCCTCCTTCAAAGAGTGGTAATTGCGTCGGATTGCAAGCAAGTTATTGATGATATAAAAGCTGGATCAAATGGAAGCTACGGCCAGATCATTTTGGAGATCAAAGCTCGAGCTCAACTATTTTTAGATTGTAGATTCATTTTTGAGCCGAGAGTGAGCAATGTTGAAGCTCACAACCTTGCTAAATTTTCTTCATCTCTGGAGTCGGGTCGCCATGTTTGGTTGGGGACACCGTATGACAGAGATAATGTACTCCCTCCGTTCAACAATAGATGACTTCCACATATCTAGATATAGATGTATCTAGACATATTTTAGTGTCTAGGTACATCCATATATAGATATGTGGAAGTCATCTATTGTTGAACGGAGGGAGTACCTTTGAACGTTTACATTCAATAAAGAGGAGCAGGTTTTTCTAAAAAAAAACATAGTACATAGGGGACCCGTCGCGCCGACCGCTTCCAGTTCCAGCTTCGAGAAAGCTCTGGGCCCTGGCCGCGCCGCACGCCGGAAACCACACGTCCACACCCAGAACGCGCGAGCGCGCCGCCTAGCGAGCGAGCCCAGCACGAGCAGCCACTGCGCGCCGTATATGGAGAGGGACGTCCTGGTCTCCGAGGACGCGGCTGCAGCCGCCTCCGCCGCGTCCTCCTCCTTCGCCGAGACCAGAGTCATCTGCCGCGTGTGCGTCCTCGCCGCCCTCCGCCCCCTCCCTACGATTTCCTCTCCGCTGGGTTTGTGTAATCTTTGTGACTGATATTCGCTTGCGTCCGTGGTGCTTGTGCAGATGCCAGAAGCAGTTCGCGCAGTACACTTGCCCTCGCTGCAACGCCCGCTACTGCTCGCTCACGTGCTACAAGGTGAGCTCTCCTCTCCCTTCTCTGTGCTCTCCGTACGCGCTATCTGCCTGAAAGGTTGCGGAACAGAGTTCTAGAGATTTAAGCTCTGATTCTGTTACGCCCACACGGTGTTCGTCGAATTGCCGCAGTGCAGTTCTGAAGTTTTGGTGGAAACGATATTCAGAATAAATTTTCTGACAACCATCTTGTTGCTTATCATACTGTATGTAACTGTTTTTTTACAACCAGGCCAAAACGAAAAAATGGAGATAGTTAGCTTTTGGGTGTTTATATGCTCTTTCTAGTCAGTTTACAGTGCTGACTGGGCTCTAGGAATTGCCATTTCCGTTTATATAGTGTGAGTAGCAGTACTTCACTAGCAATACCTGGTGCTCACTGCTGACAGCTGTAATTTTCATCTATTCACTTTACAATCGTGAGATACACTGTTTTTTTTTCTCTCCCGATAAGCTGTGGAAGTGTGTATCTGCTTCTGTATGCATGTAGGTACTATGCAAGATTGGTGTTTGACTATTTGCAGTTAGCTTTGCATTGAAGGGTTTTATTTCCCGGTATTTCTTGTAATCCTTTGTTTGAATCTATTTAATAGGGACATGGTGTTCAGTGCACCGAGTCGTTCATGCGTGAGAATGTTACCGAGGAGCTTAAGCAGATTCAGCCTGAAGATGAATCAAAAAGGAAGATGCTCGATATACTCAAAAGGTTCCACTTGGAAGAAGAAATGGAATCCGATGGTGAAGATGGTATGTTGGTTTCACAAGATTTTGTTTGTTATGCCTGATAGCTATAGATCATAGTGTATCCTTTCATTTGTCCACGTCCTATTCAGTTTGCAGTCTTCTGCACTGTAGATGTGTATGCCACTCTTATCGAGGTGTCAACTATTGCTTCAGTGTGTATGATTAGATCCCTAGTCATATTGAGCTCTCTTGAAGTACAGTGTTAAGTTTTGCAGTCAAGTACAGGCTTTAGGAATTATCTTTTGGTTTGTCAGTCTGAAGTATGAATTCTTTTGCGTACCATTTCCTCTCAAAATTGTTAGTAATCAGCATGGAGGCTTATAATGCAGAAAACAATATAAGTGGATGTCTGTGTTTGAAGTTAAGAATTCCTGCTTGCTTTTCTTTGAGATGCTCAGCTGGGTTCTTTTTATTTTACATTATCGTCTATACGTCACAAGTATCAAACTAGATGATATCTCATCTAAGAAACAAGACAGTTGACAGATGGTACAATGTCTACCTGGTGCTTATACCTAGTTGTAATAGTTACCATTGTAAAAAAAAAATACTGCTTACATGTGGCAGCTGCCAGCTAATTGTATTTCATTACACAAAAATAGTTGAAATTAAGGTTATTAGGCAAAAGTTGAATTAATTCTTACCCTTGGGAAATATGACCATCTTCCTTATTTTGTGATACTTGGTGGAATCTGGATTTCTATAATAGCTTCTCAGATGACCAAATCTGGTCCTGGACTCCTTTTGATGTATATAAATTTTAATTCACACATCCACTTGATTTGACTGTAGCTATCAGTTAGTTGGCCCTGCCATCTATGAATTCATTTTATGGGCCCTGGGTGATTATTAATTAATACTGAGTGCACCTATATCTTAGATAGTTAATTGAGTATTTGTTTTTTATACCAGCAACAAGCAATGATTTCACTTTCACAATGCTAAACATTATTTTTTAATCCTGCAGAGTCAATGTTGTCAGAGGAGCTTATTCAGAAAGTCATCTCTGGTATGCTATATTTTTGCTCGTGGTGCCTTTATAATTGTAATAAAAAGGCAGCTTATTTTAGCACCATCATAGGTTCTTTAAGCAAGCCTGTTAATGTTGCAGTTTTATTATCTGATGCTTAAGTGCAGTTTCGATGTTAACTACATTATAGCCAATCATTTTGTAGCACCATTATCTTCCTGCACATTGTTTTGTTTAAGGTTTTGTCATTCTATATTTGATATTTGGTCGGACAAGTAAATTTCCCCATGTTCATCAGTTTCACTTTCTGTATTGAGTTCTCTGTTCTTTCTACCAAACAGGTGATGGGATCAAGCTTGAAGATCTCTCTGATTGCGAAATCAAACGATTTCGTCAAGCTCTGGCCTCAGGTGAACTCAGCAAGATGATTGAACCATGGACACCATGGTGGAAAAATCCTTCTGCTAAATCGATCTCCCTTTGTCAGGATGGGAGCCAGCTTATCAGAGAAATAAGTACAGATGACACTACATCAGATACAACGACTGTGTCAGAATCTATCATCAATGAAATACCAGAAGGGCCAGAATCTCCTCTCCCGTCGCTCAAACAGCTAACGAAGGCAGAGCCATCTCCTCTGCTCACTGTTCACTTGGTTGATATTCTCTACAGTTACTGCTTCACACTTCGCCTCTACAATGGTGATTGGCACTCTGATCCTTTTGGCGCTTCAACTGTTGCCTTGTCCATTTCGAAAGTCTTGGGGGAGGACGCTAAGCCTGAGACAGTATCTGAATCGCTCAGGACTTGCATAGAGGAGACATGCTCCCCAGTTTACAGGCACACAGGAGGTTTCAAGTTTGCTATTGGACTCGTGGACGATATCATCACCATCCTATCCTTAGGAGGCAATGCGCTTGTCTGTGCATTGTGTGATTTCCGCAGGCTCATCCGAGCTGGTGAGAGCATGCTCAAGGAAGAGAAAGTGGGCAAGACGGAGAGGGCACGGAGCTCCCAAAAGCTCCGTGGCGCTGACAGGAAGATCTTCTTCATGACCTGCTGGACTCATGAGCAGCCGTCTGATGCCTGGCCATCTTTCGCTCGCATTGTTGAAGTGGAGAAAGCTTCTCTTGAGGAGCTGGACAGTGGAGGCGGACCGAGGAAGGCTGGTAGAAAGAACAACCCGCAATCCAAGGTTCTTATTGAGGAGATGTAAGCATATGAATGCATCCCTGGAATACCATAGTTTGTTGCCCTGTTATCCTTTTTAGTATCTCAGCTGCATCATTTGATCTTCGGGAGGAGGGAAGTCTTCATGCCTTTCTTCACACCTTCCCGTCCACAGTCTGAAATGTATAAATTATGATCTTTCGAAGATGTAACAGTTTAAAATTTTGAAGTTCTGATATTAAAGCACCCTGCTTGATCATAATTTCCGAGCAATATCTCCCATATTAAGAAGCTACATGTGGTGCTAATTTTCAGTTTTAACAAAACAAAAACCATCTCATATAGTAGTATTGTGTCAGAAATCAGTGGCAATGTCAAACATTAATTTGCCGGGTGCATGCCAAATCACAAGACAGAAAGCAGAAAAGCGAACATTGGACATCCCAACCTGCCACATGTTGGGACGGGGAATTGCCCCTGGTGCCATCTTCGTCGATGTTGCTGCCTCTCATGATGATGCGGGAGTATTCCCTCTGCGGGGTTGAGAGCTCGTGCTAGTAACTATGTGGTTATCTCTCTCTCATGGTGTGATCTTGAGCATTGTTAATCTAGTTGAATGCATATGATGTTTTCCCTTCTTTATGTAATGGATATGATGTTGCTCAGTTGATTTTATCTAGTATAATTTTCGGAGTCACTTTTGTCGCACGGTGCCAAGTGAAAGTGCATTTTGTACTACACATGTATTGGAGTTAGACGACAACACGGTTAGGATATCTAACTGTATTTGCGCCTCTTAAAGTCTACAAGATCCCCTCGTATCTCCCCTACAAAAAAAAAAGGAGTGCGCAGAAACTTGGAGAAGTCATTTTTACTCTGAAGTGCGTTAGTACCACTCTTTGGCCCGGTAGTACTAGGCTGTCGGTAGTACTACCGCCCGTACCAGGTTTGGCTGTTTTTGGGGACAGCATGGTACTGGATTCAGTCTGGTAGTTGCTCCGGTAGTGGCTCGGTAGTGCTGCCTTCGCGGTACCACCGCTGCATGCTCAGTACCAGGTTTGGCTGTTTTCGGGACAGAAGGGCACTAGATCCAGCCCGGTAGTGCTGCCTTGCAGCACTACCGGCTACACCTCCAAAATTATCGGGATTGCGAAAGGAGGAGCACCTAGCCGTTTTCTACTGTTGTGAAGCTGAAGATCCAATACTTCCGGGATTTGGCCCGACAGTACCGGCTATATGGGAAGTGCACAGCTGCTGTCTGAGGAGAGAGAGCATTTAAGGCACCCATCATGTTCCTAGTTTGCTAAGCTTCACTCCAACACTCTCTCCTCCATTAATGTGAACTTTAATCTAACTAGATCTCCCACTCCAACCACTCAATCGTGCCGAAACTTTGTGGAGTGCCTTAGAAGACCTAGATCCGTGATTCCGCTAAAGGAATTGCAAATCCATCTATCCAATCCTATCGGATCTTGAGAGCTCGTGGGTACCTTGTAACCCTAGAGAAAACCCTAATGCTTGTTGCTTCCACCTCGATTCAAGAATATTTGGATCGTTGAGAGCCTCCATCCATCTTGTGGAGTAGTCTCAACCTTGTGTAAAGGTTTGGTCAATGCCTTTAAGTCGACCTCATAGTGGAAACGAGAATCTTTCTCACCGGAGAAGCTCGAGGAGAACAAGGTGTGCACATCCATGCTATTGGAGCGCCTAGGTGGCTCCACACCTCTCCAACGTAGACGTACTTTCCTTGGGAAGGAACTACGGGAAACATATCCTTGTCTCCTTGTTTAAAATTGTGGTTTATCTCGTGATTTACATATTGCGTCTGTTGCGTACTTTGTATCGTATCACATAGGTTGTTCACCTAGTTGCACATCTAGATAACCTTGTGTTTCACTTTTTAGTCCAATCTAAAAAGGGAAATAAGAACAATTGTTAGTCACCTATTCATCCCCCATCTAGCTGACCATACCGTACTTTCACCAAGGTGACAATGCGGGTGCCGTGTGTGACTCTACTGGATAATATACTAGAGGGATACTTATCATGAGCTTGTTCTTCTTGTTGGATTGAATAATGGAATTATGAAGCTTCTTAATGCTTGTGTTTAGTATGGTCTTTGCCGCTGAGGTGAATCCCGCGTATCCAGGAGCCGTACCGGCGTGCGGTTCAACTTACTAGGTACATGGCTATCTGTATCCAGACGTGGATACAGTACGGTATGGGGGCTGTCAAGTCCTGTCTCTGACAAGGGGGGCATGACGTGTCAGTGGCCTACCTAAGAGACTGACATGGTGGACAAGATATGTTAGCGGCCTACCGCGGAGACTTTCGGTGACGCTGTCAGCGAAGACACGGAGGCATGCGCCTCTACACAGTGGAGTTGTCTATTCCGTCCTTTATGTGTAAAATAGTAGCTGGCCACCAGTATATAAGGTGGCATTCCCCCTCCCGCGCGAGGGTCGCTCGGTGACTCAGTCGGTTGAACGTTCACTTAGTCGCATACTCGATGGGCTGTGCACGAGCTACTCGGAAGCTCACTGAGAGAGAGAGATACACACTTAGAGATAGAAGTTCATGTACTCGGTATACCATAATATAGAGAGATAAGGCAGGAGTAGGGTGTTACCTCCACACGAGGGCCGTGAACCATGGTAGATTGTGTTGTTTGCAGTGTTCTGAGCGCGCCATCTTAGGCGTGTGATCCCTCCCCGGATACCTACAGCGCCCATCGGCCCCAACCTTAAGCCATCCCATGGCATCTGTATTTACCTCACCACGACAACTTGACGCATTGGTTGCACCCTACTCCATGGCTTGCATTGTCGTTGATTCGCTTGTCGAAGTCCATGTACATCTTGACGTGTGGGATGTAGTCGTGGCATGCATTGTCGTTGATGCGCTTGTCGAACTCCATGTACATCTTGACATGTGGGATGTAGACGGAGAATGCGTTGTCGTTGATGCGCTTGTCAAACTCCATGTACATCTTGACGTGTGGGACGTAGGCAGGAAATGCATTGTCGTTGATGCTTGTCAAACTCCATGTACATATTTATGTGTGGGATGTAGACGAAGAATTTGTTGTGGTTGATGCGCTTGTCGAACTCCGTGTACATCTTGACATGTGGGATGTAGACGGAGAATGCGTTGTCTTTGATGCGCTTGTTGAACTCCATGTAGAGCTTGATGAGCGGAATGTACTCCTTTGAAGGATTCAAGTCAGTGTTGAGGTTTATGCGGTGTGGAGAGCCATGTATGGTGAATAGTCCATGAGGGATAACATGCTTGATAGGGTCGCCAAATTTCTGCAAAAGAGACAACAATGATGGAGAGAGGGTTGGTAAGCCGTTAGTGTCAATAAGCACATATGGGATTTTGCTCTCAACTCTTATCTCACTTTTGGTGGCAATCAAGGCTATGCCTCTTGGAACACTCATGCTTTTCCCACTCATTGTAGGCTTGTGGCTCTCACTCACGGGATGGTGTATCTCTCTCTCACCACTCATCTCAATAGAAGTTGGAGAGAAAACATTATATAGCTCCAAGTTCTTGGCACTTGATGTTGGGTTGCTTGGAGGTGGCGGTGGTTCCATTGCTTGTGTCAAAGAAGGCTCAGTCATATCCGTGGTGTGGTGGTGGAAGCCATGCATTGTATCATCCTAAAGTGGGTGATGACGGTGAAGATGCTGTTCTTGATCTTCATGTTCTTGTTGAGAATGGCGATGATGACGTGGCCTTGGAGAGGTTGGAAAGTGATGAGCATCTTCCACAATGCCATATGCACCAAAGTCTTCATCATAGATTGGTGTTGCTTCATCGTATATTGTTGGAGATGTATCCTCATTCTCATGGTGATGTCGATCTTGTGGCATTGGAGGAGGAACTTCGCACCCTTGATGTTGTTGTTGCGCTTGTGGCAATGAAGGATGCTCATGTTCTTGACCATGAAGTCCATAGTCCTTCCTCATAGGATGTCGCACATGGAGGTTGTGGATCGTTGTTTGTGGTGAGTGGTATGTCATTTCTTGCCTTGATGAAGGAGTAGGATCATGATATCCATGGCGAGGTTGACCTTGATCATTGTCGATGGCGGGGTACGAAGGTATAGCGCATTATTGGTGGCCATAAGGTGGAGGCTCCCACTCCTCATGTGGATGATGATGCTCATGGCCATTGAACCTTGGGACATTGAAGCAAAGAGCACTCAAAGTGTGTCTTCATGTTGTTGATAGGGGCGCTCATGTGTATCATCATCCAAGATGGGATGTGAAAGAGCATGTGGAGCATCTTCCTTTGCTTGTTGTTGATGGGGTCGCTCATGTGGGTCTTCATCAAAGATAGGGGGTGAGAGTCCATGTGTAGCACCCTCACTTTCTTGTTGTTGATGGGGTCGCTCATGTGGGTCTTCATCAAAGATAGGGAGTGAAAGATCATGTGGATCATCCTCAGTTTCTTGTTGTTGATGTAGTTTCACATGTGGGTCTTCCTCAAATATAGGGGGTCTTGCTGTTGGCAATCATTGTGGTGGTGACGCACATTGTGCCTTGGAAGCCTTGGATGTGGGCGACCATAATCCACAAAGTCATTTAGACCATAGTCATTCGCGAGGCTTGGCGGAGGTTGGTGAAGATACGGTCGTAGAGGGTGAACTTGAAGAGGGTCACCACGGCCTTGTCGGTGGCGAGGAAGTGGTGATGGCGAGCTATCCTCATAGCAATGTCGTCGAGGAGCTTGTGGAGGAGGAGGTGGTGATGTGGTATCAGAGCCAGGTTTTCCACCATCTTCCATGTGGGGTGATGATCATAGCGACGAACTTGGTGATGATATTGATTTTGTTGACTTGAACGTCTTGACCTTAAGGACAATGATGATCCATGGCCATGGCAAGGTTAGCCAAGTTGATGTTGATACGCGCCAAGTCATCCTGCAATCGAGCGTGTCGAGCTTGTAGTCGATGTTCCAAGTGCTCCAATCCGTCACGACAAGTTGGTGAATATGAAAATGTTCGTTGCGGATGACGAAGTTGTGGGCGTTGTCGTTGAAGAAGTGGTTTCCTTCATCCTCCGAACTCGTACTTGTGAACATTCCTTCCCTAGCCATCTCAAAACCCCACAAGTGTGATATGAACAATATATGTCTCACTTACCCAACGTTACCTTTTTTTGGTTGAATTGATGCTAGTGAATGAGCCTAGGTGTAGGGAGGTATGTCCAAAGTGAGTCCAAAAAGATTGAATTAAAACTGCAAACGACGACACACACGCTTTATGTGGAGTTCAAATGGGTTAGGAAAGTGGCAAGGAAAAATCAACCAAATCCGAAGAAAAGTTTGTTGTAAGACGTAGAAGAGAACCGAAATGAAATGTTAGCAAAAGAACCAAATCATAGTTGAAAAAACAAAAATGGAACACACAACATAAGTGATAAATGGGGTTAGTGCGGCCAATGGACGAGCGGAGACGAAATGTACCTATCGAAGATGAAGCTCAATGCCACACCAACACAAGGAGGACGCTAACTCAAATTGAAAACTATAAGAGGCAACAAAATTCGCACCGTGGCAACCGGTCACTCTCTTCTCTTTTGCAATGTGAAGCTACAAGTTCCTACAAGGGATAGCACTTGGCGTCGGTCTTTTTTTCCACTTGTTGCTATATGGGGATACAAATGCCAACTCTAATCGAACTACTCTCTCACAAGTGAAAACACGCACTCTCGGTGCCACTAGTGCAATGCCAAGCAATATAAAAGAGCTAGTCCGAATGGGCAAGGTACACGAAGAATGTGTTAGTTCAAGCGAAAGCAAGTTATACCTCTTTGATGGATGATCACGGAATTGCAGTCGGGGGTTGTCAATGTCGTGTTGATCCGTTGATGTAGTTGCGTATATTTTGTTGTGGGATTCGCGTGGAAACTTGAATCACTCAAATCGGAGAAACAACGACAAAGAAAAACACGTTTGAAAATCTATCCAGGAATCGAAGACCTAGGATTTTCTGGGATTTTTGCACAAATTCAAAATTCCTTGAAATCCAAGAATTTTTTTGGAAAAAATCGAGAAAAGTGGCTGAATAGAAAGTTGGGGATGGTCTTAGGAAACAAATCCATGAAAAACTCAACAAATCAACAGATCGGTCAAAATCCCTTTTGAGGCTATTTTTGGTGAAATTTTCGAATTTAGGTTTTGGGGAAGAAATTTTTTGGTGGAAAGGGGGGTTGTGGGGGTCAATTTTTTGTTAATCTAACTGCTGATACAAGATGATGGAGGGGTTACCCTCTTGGGTATCCCTATCTTCACGAATTGACCAAGAACACGAAGAACGGACGAAGAACACGAATGGGAAATCGAGGGGAAACGAGGGGAAGATAACTAGTAAGAACTGAAGCACCCAATCTCCCATCAACTAAGCCGCAATCGCCGCCTACAGAATGATCGATCCAACCAAACTCACCTTTTTCGGAAACCACTTCACATCCGTGGCTGATCCACCACGCCAATAGAACCTCAAGGGTTAGTTGAGGAAGATTGGAAAGTCCCTAACTGAATCCCAAGGGGAAAAGATAGGAAACCTGATGAATCTTGATATGATCCTAGATATAAATCATAGGAGTATCCTTGATACGGTCCTAGGTACAAACCATAGGAGTAGCCCCACAAGAGGGGTACAAGAGCAAAGCTCAAAGGTCTAATGTCATATCTAAACCTAGATCTAGTCCAAGGGGCTCCTTATATATTCAAGGGGGTAGGTGGGGTTGAAAAGGAGGAGAAAACCCCCAAATACCGCAGTCTTTAGGGAATCCGGCCTAGCCAGGCAGTGAGGCCGAGGTGGGGGCGCAGCAGGGAAGCCGGCCTGGGAGGCCGGCTTGGACGGCTTGTGAGGCCAGGGTGGGGGTGCAGGGAGGCCGATTTGGCTTGTAGTGTAGCCGGCCTGAGGTCGGGGTTCTTGAGCACCTTGGGCATCGTCTTGGGGCTCCATGGTGGGATCAAACCTGAGCACGCATAGTGTGGTTCCATGAGGTAGCGCACGATTTACCAAGACACCAAAGACATATAGAGAGAGGAGTGAGTTTACCTTGTCTAGTATCAATGTTGGGCTTGGTGGAATGGGTGTGCTTCATCATCTATTCAAGTGTAGCTATTGACTACACCCATTGATACACAAGTTATCGAAGAACTCAACCAAGTGGTGATCCTTCACCCATTGAATATCAAGACCAAGTTCAAGATGGACATGTCTCCGATGAAGAAGACGATGCTCAAGCTATATCCAAGGAAACTTTGGAGGATATGCTAGCTCGTACAGCAAAGGGAAGGCCAGAAAATCTTGAGCGTGTGGGTCACACGGAGGACAAGATACTTGGTCAAGTTTGAGGAAGGGTTATCACTAGGAGGCAATATGAGGATTTTAGCAAAACTCATCTTTTGTCTCTTTCATTGAGCCCAAGAAAGTATATGAAGATCTCGAATATCAAGATTGGCTTGAAGCCATGCATGATGAACTCAACAACTTTGAGCACAACAAAGTGTGGAAGTTAGTGCCAAGACCCAAGAACTGCAAGAATGTTATTGGAATCACGTGGGTGTTCAAGAACAAGCAAGACAAAAATGGCATCATCATTCGCAACAAGGCAAGATTGGTAGCTCAAGGGTTTTCTAAAGTCGAAGGTGTTGATTTTGATGAAACCTTTGCCCTCGTAGCTCGCCTTGGATCCATTCGTATCTTGCTTGCATATGCATCCCATCATAATTTCAAGTTACAGCAAATGGATGTTAAAAGTGCTTTCCTAAATGGTCTCATTAATGTGTTAGTATATGTCAAGCAACCTCTGGTTTTCGAAGATCCCAACCACCCTGACCACGTCTATAAGCTTGATAAGGCGCTCTATGGACTTAAACAAGCTCCACGTGCATGGTACAAGCACCTTAAAGAGTTTCTAGCAGATCAAGGGTTTAATGTCGGTTTAATTGACCCCACCCTCTTTACTAAGATGGTTGGAGATGACTTGTTCATATGCCAACTCTATGTGGATGGATTCATTTTTGGGTCTACTAACACCAATTTCAATGAAGAGTTTTGCAAGCTCATGACCGATAGGTTTGACATGTCCATGATGGGATAATTGGAGTATTTCCTTGTCTATGAGATCAAGCAATATACCGAAGGAACCTTCATCAAGCAAGCTAAATATACCCAATACATGCTCAAACGGTTCAATATGCATGATGCCAAGCCCCTGAAGACTCCAATATCCATAACCCTTGACTTGAAACCTGATCAGGATGGTAAAGAGGTAGATCAAAAGGCATTTCGCTCCCAATTGGATCTTTGCTTTACCTTTGTGCATCTAGACTGAATATCATGTATAGTGTTGGTAAATGTGCAAGGTTTCAAGCCTCTCCGAGGCAAAATCATTTTGAAGCGGTTAAACGAATCTTTCAATATTTAGTTCATACCCCCAAACTTGGTCTTTGGTATCCCAAGGGTTCAATATTTCTTCTCATTGGGTATTCGGATGCGGATTATGCGGGAGGGAAGATGGATAGGAAGTCCACATCCGGGGTTGCCAATTTCTTGGTCGCTCCTTGGTGTGTTGGTCTTCCAATAAGAAAAATTGCATAGATCTCTCCATCACCAACGCCGAGTACATATCCGCGGCAATTTGTTGTGCTCAATTGCTATGGATGATGAAAACTTCAAGGGATTACGGTTTCAATTTTGACAAAGTGCCTCATCTATGTGACAATGAAAGTGCTATCAAGATCGCCTACAGCCCCGTTTTCACTCTAAGACGAAGCATACTGAGATTCGCCATCAATGTATCTAGGATCATGTTGATAAGGGTGATATTGATATATCCTATGTGTCCACCAAGGATCAACTTATCGACATCTCCATGAAGGCCCTTGATGAACCAAGATTTTGGGGTTTGAGGAATGAACTAAATGTCATCGATGCGTCCAACTTCACTTGATACCTTGCATAAGTACCTCTATTATACTTTCTATTAGGTTTGGATGTAGGCATGGACATAGGGAGAGAGTAGCTCATTTCATGAGTAAACACTCCTCTTATTATGCGAAAATTAAGCTCTTTTGCATATCTAGTTCTTTTGTGACTTATTGTCCTTTATTGTTGAGTAGTGCTTTTGGGCCCAAGATATATCTTCACAGCACCAAGGCACACACTAAAACATGGTGGCTACAGCCACCGACCTCTTCACGTGAGGAGTTGGCTCTCATTTGCTCTTCATTTTCTTATATTGACAATATAGGTCATTTATATGTCTGTTTTGGAAAAACACCCATTTTTGGCTCTTCTATTTCGATCTTGCAAAATTGGGTGCATATTCCCCTATACTTACAACAGCTACCTTCTCTATAAAAAGCCTCCACTCTTGTCCCGTAAAACTCTATTCCATAACTCATGCACAAGTTCATGATTTTTGTCCACTCTTTTTTAGGCTTTTTCTGGCTTGGCCCCCGGTACTACCGGGTGCAAAGGAAGTACTACCGGACTTGCGGAAGTTTCAGTTTCTCCACAGACCCGGTAGTATTGAATGTCTCACGGCGGTATTATCGGGAGTGGGAAACTTCCTCCATGATATATAACAGGGGTGCGGGAGAAGGGAAGTTTTTCCCTTTCCTTTCTTCTCCCTGCCCCCTGCCTCTCCAGATCCGCCGCTGCCAGGACCTTTCGGCCGCCTCCTCAGTTGATATTCAGCGGCCCTCCTGCTCCACTCGCGCCTATGCCTGCTTCGGCTCGATAGACTCTCCATGGCGTCGGGTAGTGGTCTCCCTCTCCCTCCCCTTCTTGTCTCTTGACGTTATGGAGATCTAGGGTTGTGCTATCTAGTACTCGGGAATTCCATGCTCAAATCATCCCTCAACTTAGGATAGTGGACCATGTAGAAACTATATCTTCCTCTATATTTTTATCTTAAAGAATGTGGTGTGAAACCCCGTTATTTCGGGTCTCTCCGCCCACTTCCGGTACTACCACGCCATTTTGGTCGGTACTACCGACTCATGGTGCGGTACTACCGTAGTCTGGAAATCTGAGAACTATTTTGAATATTTACTTGCTTCTGTTCTTCTTTTCTATCATCATGGACTTCTTCACTCATCCCCATTCCCCTCTATTACTGCTATTTCACAGGTTCCGAGGCTCCCAAGGTGTACTCTCGGTCTGAAGTATGAAGCGTCCTCGAGTTGTTGTGCCTTACAGCTCCTCCAGCTCTGCATCTGATGTTGGTGAAGATGAGATTCTTCCCGCTGGCCGTTCCACTAGGCAGGCTGCTCTGGACAAGCACAAGATTTAGCAAACTAGCAAATCTCAAGTCAAGAAAACCACTCGTCCGTCTGTCTCTATCAAGACCTTTGACAAGTGGAAGTGGGGGGGATTACAAGAATCTGAGGTAGCAAAATGTGTATGCCATTGCACGCAATCGGAGTTTGTCCAACCTTCATTTCTACACCAATGATCAAGAGCTCATCTATCAGCAGGTTTATCGGTCTAAAGGTACTTGTGTCACTAAGCAATGCTACATCAACCTACCTCATTTGCGTATGAAAAAGCATGCTGCATATTTTGATGATGCCCTTGCCATGTGTGAAGAGTTCAACCTCATACCAATAATGAAGGCTCAACAAGATTTTGATGAATACTACATCAACTAGTTCTACTCCACTGTTTACTTTCATGATGATGACACAAGGTCTTTCACTTGGATGACTGAGGGCACCAAACTTACCGCTGCCTGGGCCGAGTTTGCCGTTGTTCTCGGGTTATGACATCAATGGTGAGGATGATGGGTGGCGTTTTCATAACAAAGGCACGTTCGGTGGGAGGAAGGTCCTCCGAGATGTCAAAATATGGAAGGAGGTATTTGTGTGCGAATTGAGGATCTTGTGCCCACATTTGAGATCATGCACCGCGTCTATCAAGAGACTATTGCACCCCGTGTGGGTAACTGGTATCAGGTTCATGGATGTGTGTTTGATCTTGTGACTTTGTCATGCAAGCAACAAGGAAATTGCAAGGTTCTTGATGTTATGGATTTCATTTATCAGGAGATGTGGTTCATGGTGCTTGATAGGAGGGCTCCTCCTTATGGTCCTTATGTCATGAAGATGCTCATTGCCAAGTGAGCTGAGGCTAAGAATGGGGCCAATCTTGTGGATGGACTCACCTTGACTCCTCACAAGACCAAGAGTGTTCATGTCAAAGAGCATCTTCTCCCCTCGGAGAGGACCAAGTTGAAAGGAAAGTTTGCTGCTCACACTGCTTCTACTTCCATGGGTGTTCTTGATGAGAAGCCCAGGTGGTTCTCTAAGTTTGCCTCCAAGGTTAGGGTCTCTGTATTGTTCCTCAATGACTATCTCTATGGTGCTCATCTAGCCGCCCACAACTCTGAAAAGCGTCAGAAAGCTATCATTGCTGCCTTGAAGCTCCTTCACTCTCCTGTGTCTGCTGATCCCCCTGAAAAGGAGGCTTGGCTCCATTCTCATGGTGTTTCTTGGAGTGATGATGAGGCTAAGACTGAGGCTCCTGAAGACGGAGATGATGATCTGAAGTGTACACCTACCAGGAGTGCTCGTGGGTGGTCGTCTCGGGACGCTAGCATCGCATTCTCTCTTTTTTGTGTCTTTGATGCCAAAGGGGCAAAAGTGATCTATTAGGTTGCGGGAGTTTGCATGGGTGGTCCACAAGCTCTTTATGTTGGATATTTCTCTTAGCTTGTGAACTTGTTGATTGTTTTATCTCGTCTCTCGTAAAACCATTTTTGTATTGTTTGCCATGCCTATCTTCAGTTTGTATGGACTCCTATCCGTTTTCTTGTGATCATTATGTCTTTTACAGCAACCTTCTCGTGTACTAACTTGTGTTGTCATAAAAGACAAAACAAAAGGGAGATTGAAAGTGCATTTTGTACTATAACTGTTTTGGAGTTTGACGACAACATGGTTAGGGTATCTAACTGTATTTGTGCCTCTTAAAGTCTATAGGATCACATGGTATCTTCCCTACCAAAAAGAAGAGTGCGCAGAAACCTGGAGAAGCCATTTTACTCTGAAATGCGGTAGTACCGCCTTTTGGCCCAATTGTACCGGGATGTCGGTATTACTACTGACGGTACCGGATTTGGCTGTTTTTGGGACAGCAGAGTACTGGATTCAGTCCGGTACTTGCTCCGGTAGTGGCCCGGTAGTGTTGCCTTCGCAGTACTACTGGTGCATACTTCGGTACTACCGCTGATCGCGGTACTGCCGTGCTTAGTACCGGGTTTGGCTGTTTTCGGGAAAGAAGGGCCATGGATCCATCCCGGTAGTGCTTCCTTTGCGGTACTACCGTCTACACCTCTGGAACTACCAGGATTGCGGAAGGAGGAGCGCCTAGCCGTTTTCGGCCGTTGCGAAGCTGAAGACCCGGTACTACGGAGATTTGGTCCGGCAGTACCGGTTGTGCGGGAAGTGCATGTCACACCCCAATTTTTGGAATCTTGTACTGTGCTCAAGAAGACAAAAATTAGGGCCAACAATTTTTTTTCTAACAACATGATTGTTTAAACTAACATGTTTGTATGTTCTTTATCATATTTGCAACACAAGTTTTGTTTATTGATAAAACCAATACCAAATTTTTCCTGAAAACAATTCTATTATTTTTCCTGATATTTTCCCTGATGTTGTGTGAGTGGTTTTTATTCCAATACTTGGATTATTCTTGTTTGCATCTTAAAATAAACTTTTAGCTTTGTTGGATCCAAGAAAACAAGTTTTCAAAATAATTTATGGAAGTTTTCTTTTAAGATTTCTATAGAAACTATTTCCTGAAAATATAGCCAAGTACCTGTTTTCTACCTTTGTTTTCACTAGGCTATAAAATGTTATTTTATGTTTCCTTGACTTTTAATTGATCCTTGATATATGTACTACAAAACCATAAGCTTAGTTTTATTTTTTGATTAATAAAAATTATCTTTTGCTTGTTGTTTTTGTGGTAAGGCAGAAAAAGGCATTTTTGAAAAACAGAGAAAAACAGAAAGTACACCTTTTCCATATTGTTTTCATGGGATTAAACTATCTCATATTTTTTTCAAAAGATGTTTCTAAAAGTTTATAACATGGTTAACAAGTTCCCACTTTGAAAAAATAAATTGGAAACCATTTGACCCTTGAAAACAAACCCAACATTTTGCTCATTTCATCTGTTTTCAACACTTAAAATTCCTAAGTCCTTAACTGAATTTTTTGAACAGTGTGAGATACACTTTTGGGTTGATGTTTTCTTTGATTTTCTTTGCAAGTATGGATGAGAGATGTAGTCTAGTGTATTGACCTCGGTACTAACTCGAACCAGGATGCATTGCTTTGCTTCTAGAAGCCTTGGATATGAAGAATACTAGAGAGAGAGAGAGAGAGAGAGGATGATGTGGCAAGGGATAGGAGCCCATACCTTGACCATTTGACCACTTGACTTGCCTTCCCTTGCCTCCAAAAGCCAGGCATTGATCTGCCCCCATGTGTCTTGGCCTTGGACAACCAGAGCATCAAGTGGAAGACCAAAACTACCCCTAGACTAGCCCATGCCATTGTTTGGCATTGGACCCGAGCCCTAGCTTTTGCCCCTGCCCTTTTCTCCACGGGTACAAGTCACCAGCCCCATCTCCCTGCACATCACTACTCCCTAACTCTCCCACACCTCCCCCGGCTCGAGATCCAGTCCTGCTCTAGACCCTGTGGAAGCCCCGAGCCCGTGACCTTCCGCCGGTGACCGTGCTCGACCCGAGGTGGGACTTCTCGATCCAGCCCCTTCCACCTCTCCTCTTGGCTCTGGATCGCTTCCCCATCTCTCCCTGACCCTACCTGACATGCCCCTGTGGACGCTCGCTTGCAGGTGCGCCGCCTCCGTCAACCTCGCCGCCGTGGGCGCTCGGTGCCGCGCCGCCGCCTGGAGCCACGCCGGCCTCTGCCATCGACGCCCCTCGACGCCCTTGACCCCAGCTACCTCCCCCGAGCCCGCACCAGCCCACCCCGAGCCTCCCACGGTGAGCTATCACTGGCGCCCGAGCGTCTCCGTCGCGTCGGAGAGAGAGAGATGAGATGGAAGAGGACGGACGCCGCGGACCATAGATCGCGAGATCTACGGCCACGCTTGAACCTGGACGTTCCCGCGCTCGCGCTCTGAGTGGAGTTGGGCCGCTCGGCCGCCTAGCTGGGCCGCGCCGCGAGAAAACCCAGCCTGCGCTGCTTTTCTTTTTTCCTTTCAAAGTGTTAGCAGAAACTTGCATGTTTACTTCTCATCTATGAAAAATAATAAAAGTGCAAAATAAAATCCACCAAAAATCTTGAACCTAGTATTATGTTTTCCTAACCACATAAAGTTGGTAGATCCAGTTTTGGACTGGTATTTTTACCACAATGACTGTTTTGCCACAGAGTGTCTGTGAGCTTGTTTTAAACATAACCTTTTGAATCTGTAACCAAAATGGTCAAACCAAATTGTTTTAGATAGCGAGTGAGTAGATATACCACTATGGCTTGGCCTCACATCAAGGTGAGCTACGAAATGAAAATGCCATCCATTTTGGTAAAAGTCCAGTAGGCTTTTCTAGTATTTTTAGAGTGAGTTTAAAAATTATTTTTGAGGTAAATCCAATTGGATGAGTTTTTATTGACTAGATCTATGTAATCCTAGATTATATTAATTTTTTGAGCTCTAGATTAATTTTGGTGAACGGATCTAGAAAACAGCACTTTTCTGTTTTCATTAATATGTGTGTATTTCTTTGGAATAAATTGTGTGATTGTTTGAATCTTGTTCCCTAGCATGTATAGAGTCGTTACCACTTGTTATTAAGTTTTTTTCTTGCAGTACATCTACCTTAGCAAGTGTGTGCATGTTTGGAAAGTTAAATAAAAATAGGAATAGCATTTGTTATTTTCTAGTTTTATTGTTTGGAATATTTATGTGAGCCAAATCTTTGTGTGCTTGATTGACTAAGTTTAGGCTATGCTAGAAATGGATCCAGTACAATTTTGGTACTGTTATTTTGAATTTATTATCTCTGTTAGCTTGGATGTCATTTTATAGCAAAGCATGTGTAAGTTTGGTTATTTGTTTTCCACTAGCATTGTTTCACTAGAATAAATAGCCTTGTGTTTTTATTGTGTCATACTAATTTTTGTCATGAGTAACGAGAGGCTTTGTACCTCTTTTGCCTTGGTATTAGTGGCCCCATAACCCACTGGTCCCATTGCATCTTGGTTGAGGATGAAAATCCCCAACCATCCATTTGTGTGAAGATAGCATGTCTTATTATATGATTGATAATTATCTTCCACCATGGAAAAATAGATTGTTTGTTTCACTAATGAAAGTGAAAGGTTTATTTCTTATGTGTAAATACTAGTATGTTTTGGTGTGAGTCATTTGTTAGCATAATATTCCTTAGGGGTATCATGTTAAGAAATGTTTCCCTATTGTTTGCTTAAATTGAATTCTTTGCTAATAGAATAATTTCCTTGTGATTGATAGATTATTTGTGAATGATTTTTATTGAGTGTTTGGATTTTTGAAAGTTTTAGTTATTCTTTTGTTGAGTGCATAGCAACTGGTTGTGTAGTTATATCTTGGTTGCTTGTTATGTAATTTATTAGAAAAGCATGTATTACTATAATTGGTTGATGCATGCTTAATAGATGTTTTCATAGAATTATTTTAGTTCTTGTGCTTACTAGCATGTGTAAGTTATAGTGCTGTTAGTAGGTGTTTATTTTCATAAGTTGCTTGTTTAGGAAAATGCATCCTTGTATTGATGTTTTGCTTCTCTAGTGATGAACTAGTGTCATCACTAGATAGTATGAGTTGCTCTAGTTTTGTTGCCATTTTATTTATGAGTGTACGAGTTTATCCTAGCATGTTTAGGAAGTTATTGATTCTGTTAATATGACATGAATTGTGTAATTGCTTGCTGCTATTAGTTGTAGAATACAATTATCTCTTATAGCATGCTTGTGTAGAATTTTCCATACTAGTATGCTATTAGTGCAGTCCTGTTTTTATGTAAATTGTTACGAGCATTATTTTGAGGGATGTTTGTGTTTTAGATTATATTTTATGACTTGTTACCATTGATTTAGCTAATGGTTTGTTTTGTTTATTTTCATGATTGATGGATTCCATAACTTTGAATAAACATTAGCATAGTCAATAAATAGTCTATTCATTTGTAGTATGTTTACTTGGTGTTTGGAAATTGTCTGAGTGATTGCCTTAGCATCAGTATTATACTTATGCTATTGTTGTGCTAGCATTGTTGTTGAGCTTAGTAGTACCCTGTTATCTATGCAATTAGTTTAATCATGAACCTGTTTGGTGATGTTGCTTGTGTGTTGTAAATACCCGCTACCATGGGTATTGCTTGTTTTGATTGTTATTATTATAGTAGCCTCACCTTTTGCACCCCCAAGCTATATTTTTATCTTATTGAATATCTTATTATGAGAGTGGTGCACCCACTTCATATATGATATATAATATGTGGGATACGGTTTATCAACCATATGCTTGTCTTAGGACAGTTTTGTACCCAGAGAGTTATGTGAGGTAGATTTCTCGATAACGTTTGAGTGATTGCGCTAGTATAAGTTTGTTTGCTGTATGTGTTCTGAAGTTTAGTTGTTTGGACTTTAGTCTGAGTGTGTGTCTTTTATTCTTGTACGACGTTAGAAAACGAAGTTGAAGAAGCAGCAGTTGTGGAGCTGTGCGTCAAGTTCAAGCTACTTCAAGGCCAGGGACACTAAGAGTTTTAAGGCAAGCCATCCTGATGCTTGCTGTTATACTACACTTATCATTATCTATCATGCATGTTTTACTTCTGAAAAGTTCTACAAAACTTTTATTACCAAAAAAAACTATTTTTGAGTGACTATTACTACTAGTAATATTATATATCATTATTATGCCAGTAGTTGATACTTGGTGTTACCAAGCCCATAGCCACCATATGGTATTTATTACCATCACAAATATTAGTCCCTAAGTGGACACCCTAAAAATATGTTTTTGCAAAACAAAGGCTTTATGGAAAAACCCGGAGAAAAGGCTGAGCCTTATTCACCGGAGGAATGTTGGAGTGGTCATTTTTGGAAAAATGGAGTTTTACAAAAACGACACATAACCTAGTCTTCGTCGGACAACCTTTACCGTACTGCCACTTTACCCCAACATGGGCACAGGGCTTAACTTGAAGTTTGTTCTTGTTAGTGTGTGTTCTGTCTCAATTTGCTATAAGGGCGTGACGTCCCTCGAACCAAAATGCCGCCAGTCATGAATTCAAATAGGCATATAAAGTGTGGAATTAATTTTTCCTCCGGATGCGACAGTTGGGTCTCTTGCCGTGGCGGGGTGGGGCCTGGTACCGGGGAGGTTATACCCAACTGAAGAGATAGACATGTACTAGCTCGGACATACTGGATGGTGACGAAGGGATGAACCCTGGACCTATTGGGTAAGGATACCGGGTCCAAGGCCCAAGACCTAAGCCCAAGAGGAGATGTCGTATACTACTCTAGAAGGCCCAGATGAAGCCCACCCGCAAGGCCTTGCGGGTCAAGTTAGGAAACTTGTAACCGACTTTAGGTTAGGGTTTGAGTCCCCCCCCCCCCCGGGTACGGTTTGGGACTTGGCCACCTATATAAGGCCAGGAGTACCACCAAGAGGGGGACAAGAAATACCGCACCACCAAGCCTTGAGATCGAGATCATACTCTCGACTTGAGAAACCCCCCATTGTATCCGATCTACTCGTGAATACAGATCGACAGAAGCAGGAGTAAGGGTTTTACCTCTACGAGGGCCCCGAACCTGGGTAAATAGTGCCCCCTGTTTAGCCGACGATTGTCACCAGCGCCCACAGGTTCTCCTAATCGAAACCCTATGGGTTCACCCGAGGGACTTGCTGAGATGCATATTCGACAATTGGCGTCGTCTGTGGGAACGGCAGGCGCTGGATCTCCGGCATCTTTGGCCTCATCGACGACCAACTCACGTTGGAACCCCGCGACTTCGACTCCGACCAATCCGATCCGAATAAGATCGGTCGTCGCCACCCCTCACTCGTCGGAATCACGCCCGGTATTTAGCGACCTGGAGAAGAGTATCACCCTGACGTTCGGGAGCTTCCAGTTCTACACCAATAAGGACGGAATCCTTCACTTCCCCGAAGGATCGGGATCTGGGTTGATCTCTAGCCCAGGAGCTGTCGATTCGCGACCTTACCGCGCAGATCGCGACTTGGCGAAAAGCGGCGAATCTATCCACCTCAACACCGGCAACTTCCATACCCTCTCCACAGAGGAACCTTCTCGGATCAGGAAAGCCTTCCAAGCTACGCCTAGGAACCGCAAGCCATATCTGGCTCATGTCTTCATGGTAGGATCAGGAGATCCACCCGAAGAAACTGAACACAGCGCAAGGGAACGCGCTAACATCGGCGTCTCGCGAGACGCTTGGCTTCGAGCAAAGGAGGCCATCCGCACGAGCAAACCACCCGAAGTCGGAGCTCCTCACGAGGACATGACCGCCTACCACTATCATCTAGTGAGAGCGGCTACTGCAATCAAAGTAGCTCCCATAGATCTAGCCGAGCGGAGGAGATTAGCGGATGAGTCAAGCCAACGCCGAGCCGCGCTATCCTTGACACCTTCTGTCGGGAATCGTCCTGCGAGAAAAGGATACGCCTCAAGAACCGCAACCATGGATGGCGAGTCCCTGACCAGGATCAGTAGATCACTCAGACCTTCCCTTATGCGCGTCTACGAGGACGGAAACGTCCATCCGCAAACTCCCGCTGCCGCGGTACTGGCTGCAGCCACCTACATGCAGATAAATAAACCAGGGGAAAACGACCCCCGTGCAGAACAATACAAGCAAGTTCAGAAAGGATTGGGCATGGAAGCCACAAAACTCGCCTCCTACGATCGCAAGAAAGCAGCTGCACAGAAAGAGAAGGAAGCATCCCGCAGACATAGGAGCACTTTGCCTAGGAGGGAAAAATCACCCCGCCGTGCCCGAGGAAAAGAAGCCCGGCGACGCGGTGATAGCCCGAGTAGCAGCGAGGGTAGCCTGATGGATCGAGATCGCGGCTCGCGACATCACAGCGGCCGCTTGCGAAATCGCGGCAAGGAGCCAAAGAAGGAAACTGATCGTGATCAGCCAAGATACAACGCGCGATCAGACATCGTGCAAAATAAGGTGGACAAGGCCAGAGCAGCGAGGAACCGCGCACGTTCCCCATCCACCTCTTCTGATGATGAGACCTGCGGTGCACTATGCTTCGCTTGCAGCATCCGCGAGGCGCCTCTACCCAAAAGATTCAAGATTAGTACGGAAGTAACAAAACACGACGGTTCACTCGAACCTTCGTCCTGGCTGTCTGACTACCTCACGGCAGTAAAATGCCAACGTGGGAACAAGAACACAGCTATGCAGTACCTCAACCTACACCTTGTAGGAGCAGCACGCAGTTGGCTTGAGGAGAGACCAAAGGCTTGCTATGGGTCATGGGACAATCTACACTTTGACTTCTGCAAAAACTTCCAAGCAACATACAAAAGACCAGCGACCATCGAGGAACTGCGAGCCTGCAAGCAAAAGAGTGGCGAGTCTACTCGCGAATATATCTAGCGATGGACCACACTTAGGAACACAGCAGGAAACATATTAGAGGAAGTAGCAGTCGAAGCTTTCGCGAAGGGCGCTCGACGAACTGCTTTCAGAGAAGAACTAGGACGAGCTGCCCAAAACCATCGGAGACCTAATGATCATAGCCGACAGATGGGCTAACGGAGAAGACTCGGTGCGCAACGAAAGGGCATCCTCGCCAGCACCCAAAGACGACCGCCATGGTCGAAAGAAAAGAAGGAAGTATTACGATCACGACGACCGAGAAGAACTAGTGGCGGCAGAATTCACGCGAACTCGCGATACTGGACGCCGTGGAAATCGCGAATGAAAATCAAAGACAGAGGATAAAACTCCCGAGGAGGACCTCGATGGATATTGCACGCTACATCTATTGACAGATAAGCGCCAGGCAAAACTAAGGCGACACACCTTCTCAAGGACTGCCGAATGTTCCTCGACATACACGAAGCCTTCTCGAAGAAAAACAGAACAACAGTTAGTCAAGGCTACCCGCAGCTTCCAGGAGGAGGAAACCAAGGATTCCAACCGCCACAACCCCTGCCTCCACCAGGAAACCAAAACGTGGTGCTAGCCGCACTACCTGCGCCGCCCGTCGCCAACCCGGGAGGCAACACATACCCGAACCTCGCATGACTTTTGGGGATGATACAAAAGGTCTGCACATCCCGCAGGGCTCAGAAGACGAACACACGACAAATATGCATGGTTGTGCAAGCTTCACCGACAAAGCCCGAGTACCTGAAGATGGCAGATCAACAAATAACTTTCTCCAAGGAAGACCACCCCCCACGAGTCTATCGACCAGGACACGCTGCGCTGGTAATCCAAGCGCAAATTGGCAACTACGAACTGGCTCGTGTATTCATGGACGGGGGCAGCGGCATCAACATCATCTACGCGGACACACTCCGTCGAATGAACAGGAACCTGGACGGACTCGCAGAATCAGAGACATCCTTCCACGGGATAGTTCCAGGAAAGGAGATCCGCCCACTCGGAACAATCAATCTAGAGGTGGTGCTAGGCAGCCGAAGCAATTACAGGCGAGAATTTCTCGACTTCGAAGTAGTCGACTGGCCCTCATAGTACCACGTCATTCTTGGTCGAACAACGTTCGCAAAATTCATGGCAGTACCACACTATGCATATCTGAAGCTCAAGCTACCCGGAGAATATGGCACAATCACCATCGACGGCGATTTCCAAAAATCCAACAAATGCGACATCGAGTTCAACGAGGTCGCTAAATCTTTCGGGATGCAGGAGGAACTAGAGGAGATAGCAAAAACCACGGAACACTCCGTGATGCCCCTCACAAAGAAGAACGCCACAGAGCTGTTATAAATCCGAGGCGCTTAATAGATCTACCGAGGCCAAGCAATCACAGCAAACATTACACCGAGATTTGGTAACGCAGTTCGGCGCTTAACGCCTACATCTGTGGGGCATGACTACGGGAGCTCCTCCCCATGTACTAGTCAAAGTACCATCGACGACAAGCCCGCCGAGGCAATACAGACGCACCAGATCTCAACGCCACGCTGGTCCGGCCGTCCCTACCACGGGCGCCGGACCGCCCCCTCGTGATCTTGTGTCTAGCCTACTAGCTTTCGTCGTGTCTATTTGGGCTACCCCCGGTGCCTTTATATATTAGGCAAGGTTACACGTGTTCGACTCCAACACCTAACCTTCCGTTTAATTACAAGTCATAGCGTAGCCCTACTCGTACACATATTTGACATATATTCCAACAAACTCCACCTTGGCGAATATGCCTTCGCCATCTTGAAATCGTCATGCCGAATCTTTGTATACCTGGACTTGAACCATTAATCATGAGCTCCGCTGCTACTCTCTTGACTCCATATGACTCCACCTGCAACCGTAGTCCATTCCTTGTTTCATCACGGTCAATGCTCCCACGAAAATTAAGTTCTTCCTCACTCTTTTCTTGTGCTCCCAAATGTCCGGATTTTCCGTCCACCGCCATCACACAAAGATCATAAAGTCACCATATCGACAACGTCGTTGCATTGTCACCTTAGTAGCCTCGTCCTTGATCTATGTGAAAGTGAACAACTCACATATTAGGTGTCACAAATAAGAGTTACCTGAACTCATCATTCTCGCTATTTTTTGACTGCATCTCTGAAAGCTTGAAGAAATTTCGCCGTTGCCTTAAGTCATTTTTAGTCAAATTCACAACTGTCTCATAACCGCTTTCGCGGATCCTCCATGACAAATACTCATCCATCTCCATGGTCTCGATAGATAGTTACCATCATGAACCCGTTACTCACCAACATTGCTTCAGCGCCCCTTACACTCATGTCTGACCATATGTCTGACCGCCAGTGCCCTGGTCTGTCGCTGTGTCCCGTGCTTACCGCACGCCTCACCGCTATTACCGCGTCGAGCATCCGCAATCTTGGCCAAGATCTACCGGGTAGCTAACCCACACCACCTTAGACCCCACTGCAGATAACCATCGGTCAAACTTGACCAATGTCGAGTTCCACGCATCTCTCCGAACCATGAGCTCCAGTCCGAACCACGTGCTTCTCGCCTTCCCGCTGACTAGGCTTCGACTCTCTGCTAGCTTACGCCGTAGCCCCTACATCAGCCGAGTGGAATCTTTGGACTCCAACTCCACCTTAAACATGTCTACATGGTAGATGATCAGTCCACCCCGCGCCCGTTGACTCCAAGATCTCTATATGCATGTCGTCTTGAATCAACCTTGCGCCGCCGCATGTCGAAGCGCGCATAACCATACGCCGCGCACTGCCACGCCACAGAATTCGGACACCATCAACCGCCACGCTCCTAAGTCGTCGTCGCCGATTTTCACCATCTTCTGTCCCGTCAACTGTCCAGTCCAACCCAGCCGGGCACATCCGACTGCAATCATGCTCCACCTTGCGCCTAGTACACCCGCCAAATTGTCGTGCACCGTCCGACGCCCGTATATGCATGATCCTCCACGACGCAGTCCACCACGTCGCCAATCTACCAACCTCCCGGTAAAACCCATGCAAACCGAGCAACAAATACAAAGAAAAAGACAATGTCTCTCCGGTAGTTATCCGTGGGTGCACTAAGAATTATCCCACACTCCCAAGTCCCAATGCCTTTCTTCTTTTCCATGTCACCACCTCCATGCACTAAATACCTAGGTTGTAGATTTTTTTTTTGTTCACGTAACAAGTCTCCTGCCTCAGCATGTTCGCATCCAGCCAACCTTGATTAGCACCTCTCCTAGGATTCCAACCATCCAGCAGCCTGTTACGCACACGGGCCCTAAGACTACTCACAATGGGAGTAACATAGGTGGTAACATAATTGCCACATAGGCAAAAAAGATGATGTGGCACACAATTAATGAGGAGAGAGGTTGTAGTGGTATCATAGGTAGATACCGTAACATAACGCTTTCCAAGATAATATGTGTCTATAGCCTCATAAATATACTAGTGTATGATACTACACATATGTTACTCTGCATTGTGGAAGTAGTAACATGGACTAGTATCATATGTATGATACTAGTATATGATACTCCCCATTGTGACTAGTCTAACCAGTACCTGACTCGCGTCATTGGAACTTGCGTAACCAACGACTACCTCGCCTCCATTGTACTATTGCTGGTCCGTCTGCTCGCTTGAGCCTTGGGCCGTACGAGATGCGAAGCTGCGTACGTTGAGAATCCTGGACTCCTCCTGCTGCACGCTGTAGTGCGCCCGACTGATCAACGGATCGATCTATTGTTGTTCCGCATGCGCCTATGGCTCCCTGTGCCTCTCGATGCTCAGCCGCCACAAGCCCCATCCGACCCATATGATCGAAATCGACCTGCCCTACACACATGCTCAATTGCTTTCTGATCGCTTCCATGCCGCGGCTTCCGATGATTCGCCATATCCTTCTGTCACCTGTTTCCGAGACGAACATATACCGGCATATCGGCCAGGAAGCCCTCTAGATCAATAACCGTAGCCTCTAAACCTCGCTCTGATACCACTTGTTATAAATCCGAGGTGCTTAATCGATCTACCGAGGCCAAGCAATCACAGCAAACATGACACCGAGATTTGGTAACGCAGTTCGGCGCTTAACGCCTACATCTGCGGGGCATGACTACGGGCGCTCCTCCCCATGTACTAGTCAAAGTACCGTCGACGACAAGCCCGCCGAGGCAATACAGACGCACCAGATCTCAACGCCACGCCGGTCCGGCCGCCCCTACCACGGGCGCCGGACCGCCCCCTCGTGATCTTGTGTCTAGTCTACTAGCTTTCGTCGTGTCTATTTGGGCTACCCCCGGTGCCTTTATATATTAGGCCAGGTTACACGTGTTCGACTCCAACACCTAACCTTCCGTTTAATTACAAGTCCTAGCGTAGCCCTACTCGTACACATATTCGACATGTATTCCAACAAGAGCTCGAGTTCAGCGCGAACAGTGATACCCGCAAACATCAAGTGAACCCGACAGAATCTGCGAAGACGGTGATGGTTTTCACCACCCTCTCGCCAGCATAGGAAGGCGCGCTCGTCAAACTCCTCCGTGAGTACTGGGAAATTTTTGCCTGGCAGCCTTCAGATATGCCAGGGACACCCAGGGAGTTCGCCGAGCACTCACTCGAAGTCTACAAAGACGCCAGACCTATCAAGCAGACCACCCGACGGTTCTGAGAGCCCAAGCAGAAAGCGCTCGGAGAAAAGTAAACAGACTACTCGCAGTGAAATTCTTCAGGGAGATAAAAATATCCACTTTGTTAGCAAACCCAGTGCTGGTCCCGAAGAAGAATACTGACATCCTTCGCGTGTGCATCGACTACACGTCGCTGAACAAACACTGCCCCTAGGATAACTTTCCCCTCCCACGAATCGACCAGATTGTGGACTCTACTGCAGGCTGCCAACACCTCTCTTTTCTAGATGCCTACTCGGGATACAACCAGGTCAGGATGAATAAGGAAGACGAGGAAAAGACAGCATTCATCACACCTCACGGTGTATACTGCTACACGACAATGCCTTTTAGGCTAAAAAACGCAGACGCTACAAATCAGCGCTGCATGCAAAAATGCCTCGCCAAGCTCATTGGCAAGAACGTACAAGTGTACGTTGACGACATCGTCATCAAGACTCGAGTAGAGGACACGCTCCTCGAGGATATCAGAGAAACATTTGATGCTCTGAACGCATACAGGATCAAGCTCAACCCGAAAAAATGCGTCTTCGGCGTCCTTGCAAGACAACTTCTCGGATACTTGGTGTCCGCTAGAGGAATTGAAGCCAACCCAGAGAAGATACAAGCGATCTTAACAATGAAGGAGCCAACCAATCTTCGCGACGTGCAACAGCTTGCAGGGCGATTAGCCGCCTTGAGCAGATTTATTGCACGATTGGGCGAGCAAGCACTACCCTTCTACAAACTATTGAAAAAGACAGATAAGTTCAGTGGACTCCCGAAGCCAAATGAGCATTCGAATACCTAAAGCGAGCATTACAGAGTAGGCGTGTTCTGGCAACGCCACAAGAAAGGGAGCCACTTTACTTATACCTAGCCGCAACAAATCAAGTCATCAGCAAGGCTATCGTGGTCGAACGACCTGAGGACGGCAAGGCGTATGGAGTTCAACGGCCAATCTACTACATCAGCGAGGTGCTTTCGCCGTGCAAACAGCGATACCCCCATTACCAGAAGCTAGCATACGGGGTCGTCCTCACAGCTCGAAAGCTGAAACATTACTTCCAGGAACATTCCGTCATGGTGCTAAACGACGCATCACTCGGTACCATCATGAACAATCCCATGACATCCGGAAGAATTGCAAAATGGAGCATCGAGCTATGCGCCTGGGAAATCATATATGCAGGACGCAATTCCGTGAAGTCACAGGTACTCGTAGAATTCCTAAGCGAGTGGACAGAATTGCAAACACCTGGACCACCAGAATACACGAGTAACTGGATCGTGTACTTCGACGGGTGCAAAAGAAACGAAGGAGTTGGGATCGTCCTCATATCCCCCAGGGGAGACAAGTTGCAGTACGTCCTAAGATTGGACTTCCCACCCGGCGATCCAGCATCCAACAACGACGCAGAATACGAGGCGCTGCTACATGGCATGAAGATGGCGATCGCATGTGGAGCCACCCGATTGATGATTTATGGCGACTCCAACCTCATCGTACAACAGACAATGAAGGAATTCGACGCTATCGCAGAAAACATGGTTGCTTATCGGGACATGTATAATTTACTCGAAGGAAGTTTCAAATGGTGTGAGCTGAAACACATCGCAAGGTCCAACAACGAAGAAGCGGATAGGCTGGCAAACATGGGGTCCACAAATACACCCATACCGCCGGGAATATATTTTGAGAGGATGACCAAACGTTCATTCAAGGTCAAGAAGACTGCCGGAGCACCCACAGCATTGGAGACAGACGTCAGCCCGCAAACTGCTATCATCGAGCTCAGCCACAGTATTTCAAGACAAATTTGTCTGGTCGAGCCAGTCTGGACGCAGAAATACCTCGACTATTTGTCCACCAAACAGCTCCCAGCAGATGTTCGCGAGGCTCGAAAAATAGCACGACGCAACAAATCTTTTTGGGTACTCAACGGAGAATTATATAAACAGAGTATCTCAGGAATACTGCAGAGATGCATAGCACCCGAAGATGGCATGGAATTGCTGCAAGACATACACCAAGGAGATTGTGGACACCACGCCAGCTGGAAGGCAGTCGTGAGCAAAGCTTTTCGAGCAGGGTTCTTGTCGTGGGATAATCACGGCAGACGTTACCGGGGGTAACTGATCTTGGGGCAAGACGACACAGGCGTTTGGGAGAGGGTTTAGCTCAGAGGAGAACATGATGCAACTCGATCTGGTAGCCGGCAATCAAAGTCGCCGAGTCTCCGATCTTGATATAATAACTCAACTCTGGAATTACACTAGATGCTCGATATCAAGCGATATTGCTAGGGTTCTTAGATCTCTGTCTAAACTAGACCTAGGGGTCGGTTTATAAAGCACCCGTACCCCCCTGACTTACCCTCCAAGGCGTACCATGGATCCTACCCGGACACGGCGCACAAACCCTAACTTCCCTTTACCGTAACCCACAATCCGGGTTACTGGGCCTACAAACTTGGGCCTTCCAAAAGTTTCTTCATCCTCGGCCGGATCCTGCGCAGCGTCCTTTGGGCCGGGTTACTCCTTGGAGTTTGGCCTACCGGGTTATTATCCCCCCATCAGTAGTCCCCAGAATAGCCTGGGCTTCACGGATCCTTCCTTGAAGCGCTCGCTATTCCCTGCAAGGATATTAAACACACGAGTATGTGGAGGCCGGGTTAAGATGCCTCAATAGATAGCTAGGCCTTACTCCATGGTGGCCATATAGTAACCCGGCTCTTCCCCAATTACCCAACTTACTTTTCCAGGTCTAAACCCCAAAATGTCAAGATTCTATACTTGATAATTGACCTGATATCACGGGATGGATCTCTTTCTCCTTTTCGTTTAGATCCCCTGTTCAACTTTTAAAGCGCATCTCGCCAAAACTCAAATAAATAGCCGTTTACTTCCGCATCTCCCGGCTCCCGCTCGCTGAACCGGGCTTATCCACTCGCACTATAAATAGGCTCCTTGGGGGTAACCCGAACCCTAACGGCTCATTTCCCCCCACTCTGCTTCCTTTCTCCCTCCGCGCTCATCCTCACTGAGCGCCACCACGGAAATCCCACGCGCATCACCGGAGCCCATTGGTCGGAGGCTGCGCTCCGCCACAGCTCACCCCGCGCCGCCGCCAAGATCCACCGGCAAATCTCCATCCGGCCCGTCAGGAACCGCGAAAGGACACCAGGCTTGCGCCATCTGCCTCCGCAAGGCTTCACTCAGATCTCCTCCGGTAAGCCTCTTGCACCCATTAATTTGCCCTTGCAATTTCTTGATTTCACCTCAGATTAGATCCAAACCAACCCGCCAATAATTTCTCGGCCATGCCGAATTAGGTTGCTAGTATTCCTTCTAGCTCGCACAATCGATAAGGTATAGACTCCAATCCACTCTCCTACTACCTGCAATTATTAATTTCGCCACAAATCTGAAGATAGAATTCCCAATCTGGGCTCGAACCACTCAAAATTTCCGCCTTTGCCTCAATCACCCGGCTAGTCCTCCCCTTTCCAGGTCCTTTTATTCGCGCTAAGTGCCCATGCAGCCATCCATCGTCCTCAAAAGCTCCCTCAACGCTTAGACCCCCATAATTTTCGCTATAATACTTGATACCCGGATAGTTCGAACTCCACTCTACACACTGACACCCGGATAATACCCAATTTTCATGCCTTAATATTACCCTGCCGATACTTGGCCGGCTCACAGCTTCCGTGTCTTATTCCTTTTATCCTCCTACCTTGTGCTTTGCAGGTCAACCACATGGCTCCCAAGAAGCAGGGAAAAACTCCGACTAAAGCCAAGGCCACCAACTCTATATCCGCCAACTGGGCGCGGTCTACGGTCACCAAGGCCAAGTTGGAGGAGCTGGTCGAGCTGGGAGTTCTTCCTCCTCAAGAGGATATCCAGTGGAGGGTGCCGGGCAAGGAGACCCGGCCTACCCCGACGAAAGACGAGGTAATCTGTTTCGTGGAACATGTGACCCGGGGCTTCCGTCCGCCGGGTCACCCTTTCTTCCGTGATGTCCTAAGCCATTACGGCCTTCGCGTTTTTGACATCGGGCCTAATTCTATATTAAATATTTCCCATTTCATCGTCCTTTCCGAGTCATACTTGTGCACTCCGCCAAGTCTGGCTCTTTTCGTTGAGCTTTTTCAGTGCAAACCGTGCCGCGAAAGCGGTGACGGGGCGCTTCTCGCTTGCGGCGGGGTTTCTATCCAGCGCCGCAAGAATTCTCTGATGCCACCCCTCACTCTTAACTCCCATGTCAAGCACTGGCAGCTCTCATACTTTTACTGCCAAGACACCTCCCCACCCGGCCAAAAGAAACTGCTGGGTTACTCAGAGGGCCTTCTGGACATCTCCGAAAAATTTAGTGCCTTTTCCCCTGACTCGGACAGGGAGGCAATTCAACCTCTACTAGCCAAAATCACCACTCTCACGGCCCAAGGTCTCATCGGGCTCAACCTGGTGAAGACCTGGGTCGATTTCCGGATCCAACCCAATTCCATCCGCACAAAGTTGATGTGCGAGTATTCGGGGCAATCTACAGACCCACTCCGGTACTCTAACAACATCTTCGCGGCTGGTGACACTCATAAAACTATCAAGGGCTTTCTGACGGAAAAGCTTGAGGTAATCCGGAACATATCCGGATTAGAGCCCTTCACACTCGAGAACCCAGCCCCCAAGGTGAAAACCTAATTTTTATGTCTTTACCTTTGCTCTTTCCACTCGACACAGTTGATGACCCTTATACTGATACTTTTCAGGCTGATGATGATTTTTGGAAGACCAACACCTCTCCTAGCTCCGAAAGTCCAGGGGAGCAAGAAGAAACCGTTAACTCGTACGAAGGTGCTCTCCGGATTTTACTTGGTTCCCTTAAGCTCATCATAACCCCTTCATTTTCCAACTATAACTTTGATGACATCCAGAACAAGAAGATGACGAAGAAGAAAACTCCGACGGCAAAGTAGAATCCGCCAGCGACGAGGAGGAACTGGAGCCGACAGTCAAAGTCGGATCAAAGAGAAAGACTCAAGAGACCACCTCCAAGGTTTCATATCACCTCCTCGCATTCAGTTCGTATTCCTTTAATGATATACATGAGCTACCTTGACGTTGTTCCACCGGCCATGCTTGAAGGAGTCGCCCATGACCAAGCGCAGGTCAACTCGAAATCACCCGGGTGATGGTGCTCTTAACCCGGGTATTTCATCGACTCCGACTCGGCGGGCTGGTATTTACCCTACCCTTTCTCGAACGAAACATTCTTCTTGAACCGTTCCTTTATGAAATCTTACTTGATACTTTCCAGCCTCTCCCGGGTCCAGCGACGGATTTCCTGCGGATTTCGCGGTGAATACCGGGTAAAATCCCTTTCCTGATGCTCTACCACGCTTCATCACCCTTTCCTGATTGTATACTAGCTGCTTACTCATAACATCTATAGGGCCACGGTTGTTACCAGCGACCAAGAGGATATGGAAACCGAGGGCCCGGGTAAGGGGAGCCCGGCTGATAAGACCACAGCCGCGTCTAGCGGCGAAGGACAAGCATCGCCGATAAACCCGGACATACAAGAAGCCGAGTATCCGATTGCCTCCCATGCAAGCAAGAAGAACAGAGCCACAACCTTGGGCGCAGAGGAAGGAGCATCGGATTCCGACATACAAATGACCCGGGTGCCGCCTCCCACTAAGAAGAAAACCCCTTCTCGGAATTTCCAAGGCCCCGGGTCTTCTGATACGGGTAAAGACACTTTTGATCAATTGATGAACACTCTCCTCAATATGAATACTTCGGAGAGCAAGATCTTGGAGCGTATGGCCGCAGAGCACCAGGTAATGACACTTGATATCTCGTAGTGCATACCTAGTCCCCAAGTTCCGAGCATGACTTGCTAAAGTTATGCTTGGTACTTTACGCAGTATTCAGCTTACCATAATATCCAACTGAGACTTGTATTCCTTGCTATTTACAGGCGCAGATAACCTGGTCTGATGAAATTTTACTCAAGACCGAACAACTTCTTCTTGCCGAGGTAAAGAGGAGGGAAACCCTTGAGGATGATATGAGAACTTTGAAGAAGGATGTTTCTAAATACAAGAAGAAGTGCAATACCGCCCAGACCGCATTGAAGAAACTATCGGACCAGGTCGCCGATACTTATCAGATCTTGCTTAGTAAGTTTTTGCTACCGATTAACTTCATGTCTTTGCTTTATTATGTGATACTCGGGATTATTGATACGTTCTTTCTTTTGTTTCAATTGTAGGTGCCAACCTTGCGACCCCAGAGGAGGATGCCATTGTCAAGGCTAGAACCTTAAAGACTGTGCTCCGGACTTTCTTTGCCGGCACAAAATTTATACTGGATGCCGTGAAATGGCCTACGGAAGTATATCCGGGTGAAGAAAATCTCATTCAAGCCTGCTCCACTGTGCCTGGCTGGATTGAAATCTGGAAACGCTCGTCATGCCGGATTGGTATGACCTGGGCTTTTACCCTGGCCAAGGCTTTCTTTCCGAAGCTTGACCCGGCAAAGGTAATATCCGGGTTTCCCGAATTCAAGGCGGACGGTTCCAAATTTACACCCAAGGATTTCAAGGCCATACAATCCGCAGTGCGTCCCTCGGCTACCACTTTGGCCGATAGTTTGGATCTAAACACGATTATGAGTGCATACGACGCTGATGGCAAAATTGTTACGGAGGAAGCACCCCCGCCCTTTGATATCTTGGAGAAGTGGGTTGCTAACTCGGCCAGGAAGAGGGAGGCAACTGCGAAGAGAGAGGCCGAGTTAGGATCAGGGCCGTCTGCCTCTACACCAGCTGTCCCTCCCCCTGTCCGCCCTGGTGCAGTGAGTCCGGGTAATGCTGCCGGGAAAGCTAAGCAGCAAGCCCAGGACCAAGACCCGGAAGACCGTACTCAGGAGGCCGAATAGGGCAGTACCATCATAATACCTTGGTCACGTGATGCTTTGTATTCAAACTATTATGCTTTTGATGGTGCGCCTGTGCACCCCTGATACTGATGTCGTAACTTGCAACGTACTTTTAGTCCGTGATATGCTTTGCGGCTTTCCTGGCCTTTTGATAATCGTGCTACTTGTCTATTCTTTGAACTTGTTCTCGATACCCGACTCTCTTTTTGGCTCCCTTCGTAAGACTCGGTTTTCCGAGTACCAGGGGCTTTGATAAGTGGACTTTTCTTTAAGTCCCCAAGACTCGGATGGTAGGGTCTTTCGAACTTCGATAGCCAAGTAGTTTATTTCTGTTTCGAAGTCCCCAGTCCCCATGACCCAAAGTCCGAGTCATGGGGGTGTGGCCTTTCTCAGAGAACACATTGTTTTTTACCGAGTCGAAAACCTAAAGCCATTCCGTGTAGGTACTGAAGTTATGCTTGATAGTCGTTGAGTTTCCGGCTATTAGCCTTGTACTCTGCATAAACTTGTGGTTTAGATGACCCTTTTGACTATCTTGTATTGTAAGCCCGCTTTCGCGTGGATACCATGTTGTTACATCTATACGAAAACAGGGTCAGGCAAGTCCCATTGGGCTTCATGGCTGATTGTAATCGTAAGCGAACAAATCATGCCACTTTAGTGCGAGTCACATCGAGCTTCAGTAAGAAAAGTCAAGAAAATTTGGCTCCTTTGTCCAGTTATAAGATTGCAGCCGTACTCGTTTGCGAATAATCGGCCCTTATAACTTATAGGCATCAAGGCCGGGTCTTTCGGGTTTGTGGCTGGGCTACTTGAGCAACCAGCCCCCGAGACCTATATATACTCGACGTTATTAATGATACTGAAATATTGGTGTCCCATGGATACTACTTACTTGTAATCAGGCTGCAACGAAATAGGACTTGATAACCATCTCTTTATTGATGCGGGAAAGTTTGGATCAGCAGGCCGCCTCATTAAAAACCTTCCAGTCCCCTTAGGTACCCTGGGTAGGAAAAGAGCGCGTCTGAAACCTGCTGCCCGTTACATTGTTTAGTTCTTCATGGACACCGGTCCCGGACTGGCGTGACCGATGCACATTCTCCACATGTTGGACTTTTTCATGACGAGTACCGGTTTTACTAGCCAACCCGGGTGAGGTGTTTCCATGACGTGGCTGGTTGTGAGCGGCCGTGCAGTTTCTTCCTTTATAGCGGATTGCTTGGGGGAGTCATCCTCGATAAAGGCCACCATTTTAGCATCTTGAGCTACCTTGGATTTTGCTCTTTCGCCTTCAGTACTCGGCCTTTTTGATGTGGTTCTGTCCTCCGGGTCTGCTTGAGACCGGTAGTGCTTGAGTTCTTCTTTTCTACAGGCCTGCTCGGCCATTGCTGCGTCTCCTTCATCGCATTCAGCTGCTATGTCTCGATTTCCATGTATGGTAATGGTCTTCTTGGGACCCGGGATTTTTAGCTGTAGATACACGTAACATGGCCTAGCCATGAATTTGGCATAAGCCGGCCTTCCGAATAACGCGTGATAAGGACTGCGCAATTTGACCACCTCAAAGGTGAGCCACTCAACTCGATAGTTATCCTTTGACTCCCCAAAAGCTACCTCCAATGCGATTTTTCCCTCGGGGCATGCTGAATGACCCGGCACTATCCCATGAAAAACTGTTGAGTTTTTTTGTAGCTGAGACTCCTTGAGGCCCATGCGTAGGAAGGTTTCCCAATACAGTATGTTGATGCTGCTTCCACCATCCATCAAAACCTTTTTCAGCTCATACCCATTGACCTGCGGTGCGACTACTAATGCCAAGACTCCCGGGTGTTCCACTCTTTCTGGGTGATCCCTTCTGCTCCATGTTACCTCCTGTTCTGACCATCTTAAGTATCTCGGGACAGCTGACGAAACTGAGTTGACCGCTTGCTTCAGCATCTTTTTGTCCTTGTTAGAGCCTCCTGTGGTATGCACATGATATTGACCCAATTGTTTGGGGTTAGCCTGGAAACCTCCTGCTCCCCCTTGGTTATTACCTTGATTTCCAGCCGCCGGGTTACCAGCTGGGGGTGGGCCGTTGCTCGGGTTTCCCCCTGGACCCGGTCCTCCTCCCCGTCCTGCACTTCGCATAGCTCTGTTCACTTCCTCATTTTTCCATCTTTGTAAGTCGGCGCACTGCTCCAGAGAGTGGTTAGCTGGCCTGCCGTTCCTGCTGTGCTTCGGGCATGCCATCCTGAATATGTCCCAATTGTTACCCGGCCTTGGAGGTCCTTGATAGTTTCCTCCATTGTGATTACCTCCGTTGAAATTTCCTTCTGCTCTGGGCCTCGAAGACCCGGCTTCTATGTTGGCGACAAACTCGGAACCTCCTTCAAACGGGCGCTTGTTCTGGCTACTTCCGTTATTACCCGGTGCTGATCCATTGCCGATTCTTCCGTTATTACTTGTGTTTGCTTTTACCTTCTTGTCATCAACTTCCTCTTCTGTAGTATCTGTTGCAGCGTGTTTGTTGCACGCATCCATCAATTCTCCCATTGTAACTTCCGACGCATTTCGACTAGACTTCATGCGAGTTAACTTTTGCACTAAAGGTATATACTTGCATGTTTTTGCCATGGCTTGTAGTGCATCCTTGGGCTAAATATCCGTGGACGAGTGAAGTATCTCCATAACCCGGCGCACCCAACTGCGCGCCGATTCTCCCTTTTTCTGGACGCATCGCTCTAGATCATCAATAGTGAACAATTTCCTGCACGTCCCATGAAAGTGCTTGACAAACGCGGTCTTCAATTCCTCCCAGGACTTGATCGATCCTTCCGGCAAATTGGTGAACCACAACTTTGCTGCTCCTTCTGACATCATCAAGTACATGAACTTGGCTTGGAGATTCTCGGATGCGTTGCGAATCGACATTGCCATTTCATAACTACTTAGCCATGTTTCTGGATCCATAGTTGGCTCGTAATTCACTACTTTCCCTGGCTCTTTGAATTTTTCCGGGTAAGGTTCAGCTCTGATATTGTCCGAGAGACACTTGGGTCCCGCAAGAACGGTCGAGGCCGGCCTTGCTCTAGAAACGTGTGATACAGCGGGGGGCGCGGCTGGGCACGGTGTTGCGGGAAGTCCATGCGCTGCAGACCCGGCCGCGGCCCTCCGAGCTCTGGAACTGTCCACAACAGCCTGTGCTGCTGATGCTGCCTGAACGCGGGGAGGAGGCGGCATTTGCTGCTCCTCTTCCCTCCGCCGTGCTGAACTTGTTTGGATATTCCCTTGTTGTTGACTGACGTATGGCGTCCCGTGCATACCGCTTCTATGATCCGGATAATTGGCTTGCTGTGCCACCGCCGTGTGCAACAGATCGATGGCTTGCCGGGTCTTCTCTGCATGGGGTGACTCTCCCACAGGGATTTGATTTAACGCGAGTGTCGCCGCATACACATTGTCCATGGGATTATTGTAGTGACCGGCTGGTGTGCGAAATCGTGATGGTGGCGGTGGTGGTAGATCGTTGCCGGTTATGACTCTAGTCTTTGGGAGGGGTAACCCGGCCCGCTCATTTGCCGGATGTGTCCCTGCTGTCGCCGGTTGGGGTGCGGTTCCCTGGTTCACCACTGGTATCGGCTGATCCTGAGGTGTGACAAATAAATTAGCCGGATTAATAACCCCGCCCGTTGCTGGTAACCTAGTTTGATGCCTTTGATGTACTCTAGATGTTTCCTCCCGGAGCCGATTTTCCAGCGCATCCAGCTCACGCTGCCGCGTGGCCGTCCCTTGCCTTTCTGCCTCTACTTGCCTTCTTTGCTGTTCCAGCGCACGACGAGCCACATCCAGATCCCTGACACGTTCCGCTGCGTTTTCTGGGGTGATAACCGTTGCAAGAACCGTGGGATCTAGAATCAGATTATTATTGAATAAGGCCGGGTGGCGCGGGTTCGAAGGACCCGCCCCTGGTGTCCGGTTTCCCAGGAATCCGAACGTATTTGCATGCAACTCCTCGTCTGCTGCGCGGCTGGTCACTGATGCCGACTCTCCATCAACCCGGGCCAAAACCGGGTCTCCGTTAGCCGCGCCCTGCTGCTGGGCCAATGCCTGAGCCGCCCCGACTGCTGCCGCGGTTTCGTTCCCTTGGTTGAGATTGGCCGCGGGAGCCGCATAGACTGCAACTCGGCGTACGATACCCGGTGTAAATTCATGCTGTTCTTCCTCGCCGTTATCCTCCTCATACCGGTTTTCCAGTAGATCCAGGATAGACCCGGTATCGTCTTCTCTTTCGACCCGGTCGCGCGGGGTCCATGCCGGCTCCTCCGGTTGTTCCCACTTCGCAATGGGTTCTTCTGCCGGATGTGTTGTTCCAATCGATTCTTCATCATCTGATCGGATAGAAGTGGCTTCTCCTGGCACAGAATCAGATCCAATATTGTCAGGGATCGAACCGGAAGTACATACCATACCAATGAAGACGCTGATCCGGCCGATTTTCACGACGGATCCGGATTCGAGGTGATCCGATTCTGGCCCCCAGCCGGAATCGTCCACCGTCTTTTCTCCTTTGTGGTCGATGTAGATCTCGCCGACGACAAGATTCTCCATGTTCTTCCGAGCTTCTCCCGTGATGTAAACACCTTTGGACGCAGGCCCCACGGTGGGCGCCAACTGTCGTGGGATAATCACGGCAGACGTTATCGGGGGTAACTGATCTTGGGGCAAAACGACACAGGCATTTGGGAGAGGGTTTAGCTCAGAGGAGAACATGATGCAACTCGATCTGGTAGCCGGCAATCAAAGTCGCCGAGTCTCCGATCTTGATATAATAACTCAACTCTGGAATTACACTAGATGCTCGATATCAAGCGATATTGCTAGGGTTCTTAGATCTCTGTCTAAACTAGTCCTAGGGGTCGGTTTATAAAGCACCCGTACCCCCCTGACTTACCCTCCAAGGCGTACCATGGATCCTACCCGGACACAGCGCACAAACCCTAACTTCCCTTTACCGTAACCCACAATCCGGGTTACTGGGCCTACAAACTTGGGCCTTCCAAAAGTTTCTTCATCCTCGGCCGGATCCTGCGCAGCGTCCTTTGGGCCGGGTTACTCCTTGGAGTTTGGCCTACCGGGTTATTATCCCCCCATCAGTTCTACTGTCTTACAGCAGCCAGAAACGCAAAGAACCTAGTCGACAGGTGCAACGCTTGTCAACGATTTGCGCCCAAGCCACACGCCCCTGCCGCGGAACTACATATGATACCAATCGCCTGGCCCTTTGCGCAATGGGGGCTAGACATGGTAGGACCATTACGCAAGTCTTCACCCGGAGGATATACACACTTGCTCGTCGCAGTCGACAAATTTACGAAGTGGATCGAAGCCATGCCAGTTACCTCTGCTAGCGCCCAATGCGCTGTAAAATTCCTCGATTCCATTGTGTGCAGGTTTGGCATACCACACAACATCATCACCGACAACGGCAGCAACTTCACGGCCAAGGAAACACAGCAGTTCTGCGAAGAAAAGGGAATCACCTTCAGCTTCGCTTCAGTGGCTCACCCGCAAACCAACGGCCAGGTCGAGCGATCCAACGGATTGTTCTCAGCTGGCATAAAGAAACGGCTACTCGATCGCCTACACCCAGCAGCAGGGCATTGGGAAGAAGAGCTACCCACCGTGCTATGGAGCCTCCGCACAACCCCAAATCGATCAACAAAATACACGCCATTTTTCATGGTATATGGAGTTGAAGCAGTCCTTCCCGAGGATGTCAAATTCAGTGCCCCACGAGTCGTCTCTTACAGCGAAGAAACCTCTAACAGGGCACTCGCGGAAGATATGGATGCGCTCGACGAGATACGCGATATTGCACTCGCAAGATCCGCGGTATACCAACAGTCGTTGCGTAACTATCACAGTCGCCGTGTACGCCACAGAGCTTTCGTGGTCGGAGACTTGGTGATGCGGCTCAAGCATAAGGAAGGACACAAGCTCGAGCCACCATGGGAAGGACCCTTCATAATACACGAAGTTATCCCGGGTGGCGCCTATCGACTGAAGAACCGGAAGACTGGTGGCATCTACTCCAACCCGTGGAACTTTGCGCACCTCCGCAAATTCTATCCTTAGGATTATCTCATTCGCAAAATAAGGCTATACTAGCCATCTTGTAGCTCAAAGAAAACACATGGCTTCTCAGTCATATCAATAAAATACATGGTTTTTCAACCATAGCTACTCATGTTCTTCATCTTTACACGCTGAACAACAGGTATACACCCCCAAACACACGGGGGCTACGCCTAACTTAGCATCATAAGAAAATTTACAAATACAAAGGTATAAACAAGGTTGGCACCTTACAAGTTTTCGAGAGAACTATACAAAACAACAGGATACATACATCCTACAATTACATATGCCGCCGAGTAGTTTCCTTGGCTAACACTCGGTTAACCTCTTCAGAAGTCAGTCGAATAATCTCCTCTGCTGCAGGACGAACGACTGTATAATGAGAGGTCATATCGACTGGAGCATTGGGGAGCCTAGCCACAGAGTTAAAATTGACCTCAGGATGCCATAATCGGACAAAATCAAGTGCTACTAAGGACCCGCAGATCAGCTGTTGGCGGACGCACTCGCGAATTTCACCTACTCGACCGAAAGTTCTTAGCAGCTCGCTCAAGTCTTCTAGACCTCTCTACAGCGGATAGAAAGAGCGGTTCATAGCTACCAGAGCCTCATGACAGGAATCAACGAGTATCTTCGCCTGGCCCACACGATACTTCAAAGTAGCCAGAACGAAGCCTCGACTACGGTCGGACCGAAGTTGTTTGCATGTGGTTTTGAGCTACCGGCTTCATGAGCAATATGGTAATCTACCCAATGGGCTTCACATTGACCGTCAGGCTCGACAACTACAAAGAAATCTACAGAGAGTTAAAGAAGGAAAAGAAGGCAATCAAACAAAGTGCTGGGGGGCTCACGTGCTTACAAAGCATATCTTTGGCAACAGCTTCCAACTTCTCCATCACAAACTGCTCACGTTCAGCCGCAAATTTTTGTGTCGACTTGGCCACATCGGCCACTCCACGGAAAGCTTTTAACTTGCGTTCGCCATCCGTGACGCGGTCACGAAGAGAGGCAAAAGTACTAGCAGCGGCAACAAGGGGATCCAATCGTACAGCAGATCCACTCAAAGACTCCGCGCCAGCACCTACTACCTGGAAGGAGATAAGAAAAGTTAAGAAACATTTCAAGACACCCCATTCGAGAGATAAACCGCATATTTAACAGGTGCTCGAGGGCTACTCCCATCGGGAGGATTTCATAACGTTCAATCGCAAAAAATCACATCTCAGATATCAAAGAACACTTCGATTAAAGGCAGAATACATGAATACATCCCAAGGTTCATTACATCAAAAGAGCAAACTAGATGAAGTCTATCCTATGGAACCGCAGAGGTACTGCCACTCGCGACAGGTTGCCCCTTGCGACTAGCACGAGCAATCAAGGCGGATAGCTTCTGAGCAAGGACTTCAGCCGGATCGCCAAAAGGACGAAGCGCTACCTTTCTGCCTGTGGTAGCATCGACGGGAAGGTTCGAATACACCTCGTCCAGGCCTGCAACTCCATGCGCCAAGGCGAACTGGATGGCAGTCTTCGCCCCGCATTCAGACTGGGCAACCGAGTAAGCCTGAAGGGGATCACCCTCCAGGAAAACCTTCAGAAGACCCTCCAGCGTGGGCGGAACCGCGACATCCACCAGAAGACGCTCGTGGAATTGCGTCAGCACTCGAATGGCATCGCCAACGAGGGAGCAGATCCCACTCGTGTGCTTTGAAGCTGAGTGCAAGAATCCGTGAGGGAATCCACTCGTTGAACCCCGGGCAGCTCCAGCGCAACGCCAAGGACATATGCAAGGAGACGTCATTAATTCCAAAGACAACCAATCTAGTTGAAAAACAGCAGGAGTTAAGTGCAACTTACTTGCGAATTTTTGGGCCAGAGGACGAATGAAGCCAACAAGATCGTTGTCATGTTTGGCGCCAGCCTCCTCTAGTTGCTTCAGCGCATCCTGGGCCTCAACGAGCTTTCCCTCGAAGTCAGTCAACCGCTTGCAAGAGGATTCAAGCTCCTTTCGAGTGGTCTCCAGCTCGGCCTCGAGGGTTTTCACCCGAGTGACAGCATCAGCTTTTTCTGCCTTCAGAAGATCAACTTGGGCTACACAGCAACAAACTTTAGTCTAGGGGAATTCGCACGATCAGAAAGAATAAGTAGAAGGAACAGATCAATTTACCTTGGAGAGCTTGGCCATCCGCGACGAGTCGATCACGATCCAAACGAAGGGATACGCAATCTGCCTCAGCCAAAAGTATGCGGCGACCTATGGCTGTGAGAGAGTCAAGAAGAGACTGCAAAACACGAAATGAAGAAGTCAGAGAAAGAGGAAAGAAATTGAGCCTATTCACGACTGCAAACAGTCGAGTATAGCCTCGGGGGCTACTCCCATCGGGAGCACTGCCATGCACCCGATAAAATCAAGAAAGGAAAAAATCTTAAGTTTTGAGCCTGTAGCCAATCGCAAGCGATTGACCACAGCCTCGGGGGCTACTCCCATCGGGAGCACTGCCGTGCACCCATAAAAATCATAAATGAAAGAAGTACAAAACGCAAGGAAGCTGATAAAGTTTACCTGGCCCTGGGCGGTGCGCAGAGGGTCAGCTGAGCTACCCGACGCTTCTTTTGAAACCAAGGTTCCATCCGCAAAGCTAGGCAACTTATATTCCGTAGCCGCGGCTGTTGGAGCTAGGCTCGGCGAATTCGGGACAGCCTTAGCAATTGGGGTTTCACCCGCGGCAGCATCCTTCTTCTTCGCGGAAGGAATGGAGGAAGCGAACTGACCGGGGCTGATGGATTGAAGCCTGCCATGAAGAATTTACAGCATAAGTAAGAGCGAGAAGAAACTTTCGACCAAAATGTGATAAGAGAGAAGGAACTCACTCGTCATCGTCGTCGTCATCCAGCATATCCGCATTCCAGGCGGTGGAGATCTTCGACTTGGGGACGAGAGGAGCACGCACTTTCAGTGGGGTCACAATGAGAGGCTCAGCTGCCTTCTCAGATCCTCCACCCAAAAAATTATCCTTGGAGGTGGCTTCATCATCTCGCGCCCTGTGGCGCTTGCGGTGGTGGAGGTCGCTACCCGACTCTTCCATGTCATCTGAAGAACCGTGCTCAGAGCTCGACTCGGCCTCAGCGATGCTGGTGTCAATAGGAACCTCCAGGTTGCTTGCCAGCAAGTCTGAGGCATCTTTAGCAGAAATCGGCGGGTAGCAGTTTGCTACCTCTAAACTCTACAGAAGAAAAACAAGGAGAAGGAGAAACTCAGTCGACAATAACGAAAAAAGTTAAAGCAGAGAAAGAACTAAACTTACATCGGATGGAGGAGGTCTTGAGGCTTCAAATGCTGCGATAGGGCAGAGAGGGAAAGTCTCGCCCACCTTCAGCCTGGTGATGCTCGCGATTTTCTTTTCGAATTCAGCATTCGAAAGAATATCCCGGCCCACACGGCTGGGGTCTTCGACGCCCTGGGACTCCCACATGGTCGAGGGCCTCTCCTGGAGAGGTTGGATCCTGCGCTTGAGGAACACACTCGCCAGATGCAGGTCGTTCAGCGCAACCCCTGCAGTTTGGTCGCGAAGAGCTGCTACCTTGACGAGTAGCGGGGCGATGGCTCGACTCTCTTCGGTCGAGAGCTTGTGCGCTCAGGACTTTCGCTGCTTCAAGACAGCGAACGGGTGGAATTCATGAGATCCACCCGCGATGTTGTCGATGACGTAGAACCACTTCTTCCTCCACCCTTGAGCGGAGTCGATGAAGTGCATCTCGAAGTATGAGCTATCTGACTTCGCTTGGATTCCGAAGCCGCCAGTGCGCAGCGTCTCTCCGAGCTCGGTCTCTACCCGCGATTTCTCGCGGAAGATCCGCACCTTGACAGGGCCTTCCAAAGGCCCCAATGCGGGCGGATGCCCAGGAAGCACTCGCAAAGAACAATGAAGCACGAGATGTGTTGCACTGCATTTGAAGGAAAGTCGTGGAGCTGTGTGCCGTAGACATACAGCAAGCCAACGAGGAAAGGATGGAGAGGGAACGAGAGCCCGCGCGAGACGTGATCCGCGAAAATCACGCGCTCGTTCGCGTGAGGGTTTGGTACCTCTTCTTTCTTGCCGAGGCGAACTCACTTCTCGGCCTCGGGGGGGGAAACCCCTCCCTCTGCATCTCTTTGATGCTCTTGTTCGTCGTGTTGGCGGAGCGCCAGTCGCCAGAGCGCGGGGCGGGTGGCGCGGGAGCATATTCAGGCGCCTTCGAGGATGAAGCAGCGGCGATGCGTTTCCTTCCACCCGCCATGGAAACTGGTGCGTGCTTGCAGAGGAGGAGATGAGCGCGAGGAACAAGAAGGCAAGGAAGCAAATGACCGGGAGGTTTTTTACTTTCCACCTAAGGACAGTATATATACATGGGGCCACTCGATCTTGGCCGTTCATCGAGCAACGTGGCGCCCATCGCGGCTGCCACACGTGAAGCGCAAACGAGGAGGCGGTAAAAGTTGTTTCGTGCCACGATCTTAACAGCAGATCATGCACATTTACTGCACACGACTCGCGGGAAAACCGGAAACGACGTCTCGTTTCCGGTCAAAAGCTGACAAGGTGGTCCAGCCTATCATGTTTTCACTTCGTCACGTCCCATCGAAGGAGTAAGAGGTAACAAAGTGCGCTGTGACATCATTGTGCACCTCATCAGACCCGAACATTCCTTCGGGTAGGATCCCAGACACGAAACTTGCTTCGTATGGGCAAATCGAAACGCGAAAACTCTTTCGCGTAAAAAAACCAGACACGAAATTTTCTTTCATATGGGCACAACAAGGTTTCCAGACACGAAAACTCTTTCGTATGGACAGAAGACTACAAAGACAAAAATCCTTGTGCATAAAAAAACAAGGGAGATTTTTTCACTCGAAATATCTCTAGACAAAACTCGCAAGTGCGTAGCTCCTGCCACTCCACAATGTACACACGTCCTCTCCCTGGATTTCGGCCGGCTAGGCACATCCGGATGCCGTATTCTTTCGAATATGAAGGTAAGACCCAAAAGATCTCTCTTGAGGGCCTGGAATCGCACTCAAGCTGCGTCCTCCGGTAAATTTCTGTGTCAACAACACGAAGAAAAATCCTAGCGGACGCGCCGGGTACCCTTATAGGTTAAATTCGGCTCGATAAGACCTCTACAGCCCAGTCGCAATGATCACCTCATCGGATTCGAGTCGGAGGTCTCGAATTTGTGTTGGCCAAAACTGTTTTTTTCCTAGATGCAATTAATTGGCCCTGAACTTTCGGGAGAGCCAAGCAACTGATCCATATCCTTCTGCGAAAACAGCCAAAAAATACAGGCACTTTCATCGCTCGATGCTCAGGCATAAAAACTCATCACACAGGGTGCACGCCCTCCAAACGGAAAACGGTTGAAACAATCAGCCGAAGGAATTCAAGACAAGACTTTGAGCGTCTACCCGACAAGAAAATCTCAATCGAGTAAACGCTCGGGGGCTACTGTCGAAGGGATGAACCCTGGACCTATTGGGTAAGGATACCTGGTCCAAGGCCCAAGACCTAAGCCCAAGAGGAGATGCCGTATACTACTCTAGAAGGCCCAGATGAAGCCCACCCGCAAGGCCTTGCGGGTCAAGTTAGGAAACTTGTAGCCGACTTTAGGTTAGGGTTTGAGTCCCCCCCGGGTACGGTTTGGGACCTGGCCACCTATGTAAGGCCAGGAGAACCACCAAGAGGGGGACAAGCAATACCGCACCACCAAGCCTTGAGATCGAGATCATACTCTCGACTTGAGAACCCCCCCCCCCCCCCGATCTACTCGTGAATACAGATCGACAGAAGCAAGAGTAAGGGTTTTACCTCTACGAGGGCCCCGAACCTGGGTAAATCGTGCCCCCTGTTTAGCCGACGATTGTCACCAACGCCCACAGGTTCTGCTAATCGAAATCCTATGGGTTCACCCGAGGGACTTGTCGAGATGCAGATTTGGCAGATGGTTAGGATCAGTTATCTGATGTTTACATACTGTTGTTACAGTCCGTGGTTGTTCACGGCGCATATACTGGATCTGGTGGATGTGTACACCTCTGCAGAGTACAACTATTTAGGAATAGCCGCGTCCTCGGATATGGACAGTTGAATGGCCATGTAGCTAGCATTGTGTCAATGTTTTCAAAAAGGAATTCTCAAAAAGGAGTTGGACTTGTGAAGTTCGGAAAGGAGGAAATCGTGTACCGCGGAGGTACCGTTGATGAAAAGTCAGAAGTTGTTTTTACAAAACGTTTTGCAAAGAGAAAACCTTCTTTTACAAAATGAGTTTATAAAACCTCTTGTACATGTGATATCTACAAGAGAAAGAAAACTATATTATTTTCTTTTTAAGTATCTTCTTCAACGAAGATACAGAGATTTTCAAAATCAACTATGATATATCTTTCTTATATCATGGGTAGTGAACCCTATGTATAGCCTACCTATATAAGCATACTTGCATCTTTGGTAAGCTACATGATGGATGTCTTGCTGAGTATATTCAAATGTACTCATATTGGTTTCGTCCCTGGTATTTACTTGCCAGATTTCGAGGAGGAGCCTCAGAAGGAGATCTACGAAGAGGAGTACGGAGCTGATGGCTTTGCAAACTAGGATCGTCTCCCGGTCAGCAGCCTGTAGGTTAAGGCGTTACTTGGGCTCTATTACGTTTGTGTGTGTTTAGTATTCCGATGTGTGTGTTGTGTGTTTGCCCTGCGTGGCAGTTGTGTTAGACTTGGTCGTGTGACCACGTCCTTTTTAAGTGTTTATGCAACCGTGTAATGGATATTGTGTTTGTGTACCAACTTGATATGTTGTTCACGACTGGTGTGATCTGGGATCGTGAATGTTTGCATATCGAACGTGTCCGTGAACTGTGGTTCTGGGGCGGACCTTACAGTGCACAACACCTATTTCAAGAGAGAGAGCATTTAAGGCACCCATCTTCTTCCTAGTTTGGTACGCTTCACTCCAACACTCTCTCTTACATTAATGCGAGGTTCAATCTACTAGATCTCATGTTCCAACCACTCAATCATGCCGAAACTTTGTGGAGTGCCTTAGGAGACCTAGTCGTGATTCCACCAAAGGAATTGCAAATCCATCCACCCAATCCTAACGGATATTGAGAGCTCTTGGACACCTTGTAACCTAGATAAAACCCTAGTGTTTGTTGCTTCCACCTCGATTCAAGAAGCTTCGGATCGTTGAGAGCCTCCATCCATCTTGTGGAGTAGCCTCAACCTTGTGTAAAGGTTTGGTCAACACCTTCAAGTCGACCTCATAGTGGAAACGAGAATCTCCCTCACTGGAGAAGCTCAAGGAGAACAAGGTGCACACATCCATACTATTGGAGCGCCTAGGTGGGTCCACGCCTCTCCAACATAGACGTACTTCCCTTGGGAAGGAACTACAGGAAACATATCCTTGTCTCCTTGTTTACACTTGTGGTTTATCTTGTGCTTTACATATTACTTCTGTTGCGTACTTTGTGTTTTACTTTTTTTGTCCAATCTAAAAAGGAAAAGAAGAAAATTTGTTAGTCGCCTATTCACCACCCCCCCCCCTCTAGTTGACCATAGCGTACTTTCACCAAGGTGATAGTGTGGGTGCCGTGTGTTACTCTACTAGATAATATACTAGATGGATACTTATCATGAGCTTGTTCTTCTTTGTTGGATTGAATAATGGAATTATGAAGCTTCTTAATGCTTATGTTTAGTATGAACTTTCATCAAGGTGACAATGTGGGTACCGTGTTTGTATTAGAACGACACTATTCTTGAGGTATTTGTGGTGATTGTTAGTACTATCTTTGGATGCTTAAAGTGACAGTATAATGTGTCCATACATGAGGAATACGAACTTTAAGGTGTGCTTTTATAGCCCTACGCAATTCTATCCTGTTTTGGTCCATAGTAACGTCTACGATGCATGATTTTGGAGGACTCATCATGTGTTTAATTATGTTAGTATTGTTGAGAGTTACCACTAGTGAAAGTATGATCCCTAGGTCTTATTTCCAAGCATTGAAACACCATTTACTTTCAGTTTTGCTACTTTTTACCTTGCTACCACTTTTATTACATATTTATAATACCTTGTTTTACCATCCATATTACATGTATTTTACTATCTCTCACCGAACTAGTGCACCTATACAACTAACTGTATTAGGTGTGTTGGGGACACAAGAGACTTCTTGTATCTTAATTGCAGGGTTGCTTGAGAGGGGTACATGCAACCTACACCTCCCTGAGTTCGACAAATCTTGGGTTACTCAGTTAAGAAAAATATGTTGCTGTCCTACAAACCTCTGCGCTTGGAGGCCCAGCAGAGTCTTCAAGAATAAAAGCGTGTAGTAGACATCAAGCTCATTTATGATGACGTTGCCGGGGAGGTGAGTGATTCAAGGTATCTTATTTAGATGTTGAAATTTTATCTTTTTATTTCTTGTTTTTATTTTACTAGTTTGGCTTATGGAAGAAAACAAAAAAAAATGAGAGAGATTTATAAAATTTATCTTGATGTTGGTCATGAAGTGTTTGAAGAAACATTTAAAAAGGCTATAGAATTTTATTCTTTACATATGAATCATGATAGTGAAAATATTATTGGTATGCATTCTTTCAATGTTACTAATGCTAAGATATGGAAAGATTTAAGCTTGGGGGTGAGATACCTTTTCTATTAATGATGATATGTTTGAAAATTAATATGATATTTTTAGTTCACCTACATTGGAGGAGAAAAACTACTATCATAATATTATACCTCCTATTAATGATGATTACAATGATGAATATGAACTTTTCAGTCGCCTACCTTGGAGGAGAAAATTGATTATGATCATAATGTTCCTCCTATATATAATGAAGATAAAATTTACTATGATAATCATATGCCTCCTATCTATTATGATTGTGATAAGAACAAATTTGATGTTTATGATAATTATTTGGATGATACATATGCTATAAATAATGATGATAATCATCCTTATGAAACTTGTGATAGTTATAAATGTCCTCCTACTGAACACTATGATTCTAACATACAATTCTTTTATTGTGTTCGGGTTCTTTATGGTAGTCCTACTTCCACTATTATTAATAAGAAAGATTTTTCTTATGTGGAGAGTAATGATACTTTTATGCATGTGGATCATGATAAGAATGTTTTATGTGAAATTTATATTGTGGAGTTCATTCATGATGCTACTAAAAGTTATTATGAGAGAGAGAAACATGGTTATAAATATCCCAACAAAGTTTCCTCTCCTTATTTTTAAATTTCCGAAGTTGCAATTTTTATGCCTTGCTATGCTAGTTTCTTTGTGCTTCAATGAGTTGTTTATTTACAAGATTATTAGGAATTAGAAGTAGGTTAGACTTAAATGTGTTTCATGTATGCTTATTGATGCTCGATTTTTCCTATATTCTTCTTCTCATGTGAGCATCTCTTAAACTACTATGCTAGCTAAAAGGCAGTAAAGAAAAGCGCTTATGGGAGGCAACTTATGCTCTTTTTTCTTTGAGTTTGCCTTTTGTTTTTGTTATGTTTTATAAGTTTTTACCTCTCTAAAACATTCGCCTTGTCCTTTTATTTTCGTTTTTGTGCCAGGAATTTCCTCTAATTGTTTGATAGTGTTAAGTTTTGATTTCCTGTCCAAAAAGAGATTTTTTTGCGCCTCGCAATTAAATTCGTTAAAAATCATCATAACTATCTTTTTAATCTGTTTTTTTTTTACAACAAGCCTTATACTTTTAACTATCATTCATTAATTTTGAGTTCTCCGATTTACGGCTACGCAAGTACCTTGAAAAAGTTCATATTTATAGATTGTTTTATATTTGACAGATTTCTGCCTTTATTTGCATTTGTCTCTTTACATGATTTATTTGCGGTTCTTTTTTATCGGAGAGCCATAAGTATCGAATGTTATCCGGAGAGTTTGCAATGTGTTCCTACAGAATCCAAGTGGATTTTTTTTAGTACTAACCCCTCTCATGAAGATTGTGAATGTTTTGTGGGAAGAAAGTTTTCAAGTGTCAAGTGAGAGGAGGATGAAAAAAGATCAAGAATGGACAAAAGCTCAAGCTTGGGATGCCCCTGGCATCCAACAAAATATCCAAGAAGTCTCAAGCATCTACGCTTGGGGATTCCCAAGGCATCCGCTTCTTCATCGACAATTATCAGTTCGTTTCCGTTGAAACTATATTTTTATTGCTTCATACATTATGTGTTATTCTTGGGGCGCCATTTTGTTTTTCTTTCAGGATTTTTTTTTTGCTGGTCATTACAATGTTGTATCCTAACATTCTTGTTTGGGAGAGAGGCACACTCTACTTTTTCGTAGAGAATTTTGTTGTTGTCCTACAAACCTCTACGCTTGGAGGCGCAATAGAGTCTACAATAATATAAACGTGTAGTAAACATCATAGTGTTGCAGGAGCACGACAATGCTCACATGGAAAGGCAGCGGTGCTCCGATGCAACGGCAACGATGTTGTCAAAGAAGCATGACGGTACTACAAAAGGCCAACGGCAATGCTACCAAAAGAGCAAGACCGTGCTTGGGAGGGCGGCAATGCTTTCATGCGAGGGTGAGCGGTGTTGCCAAAGGAGCACAACAGTGCTCCTAGAATGGCAGTGATGCTCCCATGCGAGGGTGGCGGTGCTGCCGAAGAAGGGGTTGTCGGCGGTGTTGTGCTACCACAAACCCCCAAAGATGCCCCGAGGGGCTATCGGCGGTGCTACTAAGGTGGTCAACGTCAGCGAGGTCTCTCATCGAAGCTGACTAATTGGCGCAGTAGGTAAGAACTGCAGGGCGCCGGCGTGCTTCGATGCCATCTTTTGAGGTGTTTTTCCTCATGGTCAACTTAATGCAGAACTATATTGCGGAGGGAAACCAGACAAGCAATGGAGGACCGCTAAGCACTGCCCTACTTTTAATCAATCATTTTACACGGGCATCAAAGAACTACAAGTCGTACTACTCATGGAAGGTCTATAACTAAAATATAAGGTCGAGAATTTAATTTCATCGGGTATAATTCAGATAATGAGTGTGTTTTCCTTCTCTGGAACAAAAAGGAGCAAAGAGACCGTAACAGTTACTCTACCTCTGCCATGAGCATCGTTGGATGTATGCTCAAAGTTTAGACTGAATACAAATAATAACAAGATTGCAAAGTATATACACAATACTTCATCATGCGAAGCACTCATCACAAGGATCCAAGTAAGCGGCAAGTGATGCCTAAGAGGCATAAGTGAGATTTTATTTTAGGAGAGACGAGGTTCCTGATATATGGCTACTACTGTATCTTGAGATGGTGTCTGCAAAGAGACCAGCATCGAGCCAGAGAGCTGGTAACCATACATCGACCTACATCGTCATGGACTTTAATGAGGCTGCAGTACACACAAACCCAAGTAAGAGGGGCCATATTACGGTAAACCTTTCCTGCTCGCTACAAATATGTTTAAGCCTAGTTTACTCAACAACGAAACAAACTTTGCATGTCTGTTAAACCATTGTGCACGTCAGATGACTATATAGACAGAGAGTAAATCTATATACATCAACAGTAGCAAGACACTTCTTATCTGAAGTTCAAAAATTATCCTGGGTAGGCGACTTATTATTGGGCCACTAACCGCTTAATAGTATGAGCGTACTGTAGCATCGGTAACTTCCATAGGCAAAATAGTGCACACACTTGTTTTCGCACGAATATCATGGACTCGTATCTGCAAAAAAGAAAAAAAGAAAAGCATAATATGTATTGGTTATTTTATCACGTTTTTTTCTTTTGTTAATATACCTTGATATCTACGGTGGAGGCCAAATCATGTTTCTTCTCCAAGAAGTCCCAACAAAGACCAAGAAGGAACTCTTCAAGCTAGAACACAAAATTTTACCATATTAGCTCCAAGTACAACTAAACTAGCTTGCCTACAATGCTAAGAATTTCGCACCTCAACTACAGTAGAACGATGATCCAAGTCAATGAACTCAATCACATCTCCTCTCCTAAGGCCAATCTTCTCAGCAGCAGAGTAAGGATACACCAAATCTACAATAAAACCACTCCTGATATTGTGGTGGACCAAAAGCTCATCTCGGTAATCCATATCCAGCATTCGCACACTTCTCAGATCAAGGTGATGAACAGGCTGAGCGATGCGGCTGCAACAAGTTTTCTTAGTATCTAGCCAAAAAATTATAGGTCTAAACATTTTAAAATTATAAAACTTATATTGACCACAAGTTTTTTTTTTCGAGATTGTGTTACCATCAGCTTGATCCATTAACGGCACAAAAAAAAGCTCCAAATTTTTCATCCATCTAAATTTTTGCTCGGTACATTTTGAAGTGTTAGCAGACCAATCTACATGCAATTTCATAAGCTGTATATAAGAAAAAACTCAAACAAGATTCAGAGCCTCCCTGTTCTGGAAGTGATAGGCCCAACCAAAACCTAGGGGGTTAATTCTTTTCATCCATGTTGTAAATGTCTCCTACCTCTGTACCCAATTCCACAAACCAATCGACCTACTAGTAGCGCTAAGCAACTCTCGAAAATTGCTTACCAAGTTTATTTAACTAAAAGTATTTCCTTGATAGAATTTTAATAAAAGGAAAAAAAAAACATACCCAAATTGACTCCACATCTGAATACATTTTCTCACTATAGATGTCGATACAATGGCGGCTTGTGGGATATGCGTGACAATCAGGCCACTGACCTCGCCACTTTTGTTAATTACTGGACCACCTACGCAAGTCTGCATAAGACATATAACCAAGTTGAATATGGTAATAAATAAGAATACATTAATACAGATCATGAAATATATTTCTTACCAGATGGGTAGAAAAGCTCGCAAACATGTAATGGTTCCTCTCGAAAAAAGGACTTTCTAAAAATCGAATGGAGCCATGGCTGACAATCAGGGCATACTTAGCATCTCTATACAAGACAGAGACATCATGTCCATAACATGGTCTAGAACCCAAAGAAGCTGGCACCAGAGGAAACACTGTATGAACATCCAGAAGGGAAATTCCATAGTGGCCATTGAAGAATTTCACACGTGCCTCCACAACAGTATCATTTGACAGCTGAACTGATACCTAAAAGGAGAAGTTTTCACTAGATAAGCCACAGTAGCATTGTTTATCATAAACTCAACTTCAAAACAGCTAGATGGATTAGCTTTGGATGTTCTACTATTACGATTAATCATAATCTGACTAATTAACTATGCAGTTCAAAGTATCGACTTCAAATGACAAGAACATAACAAAACTCCGCAGGGTATACATGTTAGGGCTCTATATTATCGAATGGTAAGGTACATGCTAATACTTTGACACATCATGTTTTGGTCATTTTCAACAGATACTTCTAGGAAATAATACATATAAGAAATTAAAATGTCTGTGTGTGCTTCCAGATTGGTTGGATAAACAACCATTAATATTTTTTTAGGCATTGGTAAGAGTTTAAACTGGGCTTCTTCAAATTCAGAATCTGCTGGAATGTTAGGATATAGGAGTCTACCCTTTCAGATTTGGCTTAATTTTCTAAGATCAACAATCTGTATCCTCCAACCAGTCCCTAAATAATTTTTCCCATGCAGACCTGCCTTTCCCATTGGCCAATCTGCATCATAAAGATTGTGACTCCCCGAGATATTGGTCAATATTTATTCGTAGAGGATAGTAAGTAATATTGCAGGAGACCATAATGCATACCGGGGAAACATAGATATAGTCCTGAACCTAAATGGCAAAATGATCAAGTGATCAAACAATACTGCATGTAAAATATTTTTAGCTCATAACCAGCTAATACAATTGTAGTTCAGGTCTGCCACAAGAATTTAACCTTTTCGTTTTCAGTGTGTGTTTGGTGTTTGAATATGATATTTTAAACAATAAGGTTTCAAGAGCTTATCATCATCTCTCATTTTATGGATGTAGCGGGAGATAAGCATGTTTCTGAGAGCAAGTAACAACTTACATCGTTTATTATTATGTATTGATTCCAAATATAGTTCATGTCCAAGTTAAAATCTGTATGTTAGAACAATTCTGTGGTGAAAGTAATGGAAAATAAGGATCCAAGGAATGTGCAAGCAAAAGCTTTCAGCTCATGCCTAAAAGTTGCGTCAAAATCAAGTTTCAGATGTTAAGACTGGAAGGAAGAGATCTGGTGGCATCCATTTCAGATGATCGGAAAATATTGCGAGGCACATATGTCAATCACATGCTTTTTGTCGACCCATGTAAAGTGTCAAATACCTCTTTGGTCTGTTAGATCATATGTTATATGGAACACTTGGGACTGGCTCTGTTGACTGTAAATTTTCAACTTGTTGCTTGCCATGAACTATTGGAGGCTTATCTGAAATAGCATTTTTTGTTTTGCAGGAAAAGAACACTAATGGAACTAAAAGATTCAGTAAAAGAAATGCCAATATCTGGTGGAGATGACGAAGGCTTTGTAACAAGGTACATATTTCAGACATAGATTTTAACTATTCTTTTGGCTGATGATACGTCTTTAATATTATTTGTAGTGACAAATAAGAAGACAAGTACATCAGCTGGAGTATTTCTTTACTGCTGCCACACTCATATTATCCTTTGATATCTTCAGCCATGAATATATGCTTACTTTAAGTAAATATTGCACTGATGCCACGTTCTGTTCTGTTCACTCTTTCATTATTCCCCTACGTAGTTAGTACTTAGTACATGCCCGATGCTGATGTGGTGCTGACCATAGTGATAGGTTTATTTTCTGACTTATTTCTTTTGGCTTCATGCACATCAGATTTGATTGCATCAGCTGTTAGACCTATGTGGAAAATAAATATTGATACACAAGTGTTGACATGCTTTCCATTTCATTGTCTACGCATGGCTTCTTTATTCACTTGAACTACATTACTTGGAATTTTAATAGTAAGTCCTAAGAAAGCTTTCCCTGTTCACAAGAGATCTGTACTGATCCAGATATATGAATAGTTCTTCTTGGTTTCTTCCTTTTCTTCATGGTTACCATGGGAGGGTAGCCATTTTGTTAGTTTGTACAAATAGTTGTTCCCACATGGACCCCTACACATGCATCCTTATATTTGTAGTTTACACACAACTGTGGTAGTTTCCCAGCTGATAAGCAACACTTTCTTTTCTCGGGGCATGTGTTCTACTATCGACATAAAATTATTTAGGTAATTGTTTTGTTACCCTGTGTCACAATATACTGAGATCGGATTAGATTCTTCCATTTTGCTAATGTTTGTCAGTTCAGTAAAATTGTCTTTCCTCCATGTCACTTACGAGTGAATTATATTCCTCAAAAATGCAATATTAGCAGAATTTGATGTCATTATTTTATTTTATTTGGTGAAAAGGCAAGCAGTGATACTGGCCACTGATGGTTCCTGAAGAGTATAGCAGCTGCAGTACCTATATAACTAAGTAGCAACATACGTTAGCAGTACGAACGTAATCTAGCATTTATGTAGTTATATCAGCAATATAATCCAGTAGGATGTTATCATGTTACCCGGTGTAATTAACTGGCAGTGCACATTAGTACCAGTAGGCAACCTACTAGCTACGTAGCAAACGTATGAGCCATGTAATCTCCTATGAACATGCATCAGGGCAGTAAGTTAATTCCTGATGTATAAAAAAATTCTATAATCCCAATGTGCTATTGCCTTTTTGCATCGCATGCTTACAACCATTGCTACCACCACAAGGGTGTGGCATGCGCCGCGCCAAACCTGGCTACTCTTCTTAATTTTCAGTAAGAAGTTGTAGTATGTAATTTTTGTTATGGCCAATACTTCTATATGCAATTTTCTATATGCAACTTTCAGAAATAATCACTGAATTTATGTTGTTTATGAGATATTGTTACTCTAATTATCAATCCCCAATTTTACTAATTGTTTGTTAGTAACTTGCTAACTAGAGATAATTTTCTATATTCAAATTTATCTCCTACTCTCCTCCGTAACGTGAGAAAGCTAAGCCGAGAACGGATCGCCACTTTGCCAGGCCGTCAGTTCATCTGCTCCATGCGACACGATCGGTTCTATCGGCAGGAATAGGTCGCCGGACGCCCGGTATCTTCTCGCTAGGAGCAGCAGCAGTTGGACCAGGACAGCACGACACAAGGTGAGTTTCATGGTCTGACTAACACCAAGCAAATTAATAATTTTGTTATAGTTTCATTCCTTATATTTCTTATCGAGATAGGGCCCAATTTTAGAGTTTGACACAGGGCACGGAATTTTGCCAGCCCGGCCCTGCTCGCATGTGAAATCTGCACTCAAGGAGGAAGGTGGTTCAGCTGATGGCAGTGACCCAGCGAGCAAAACTTACCAGTCCAGTAGGGCTACCCTCTTCTTTCTTGACATTGCTTGTTGATTGTAGAATCCCTCTCATAATTCCACATCCCCTCTTTTATATGTAGATACGACATTAGCCACGGTACCAAGAACAGGATGGAATTGTATTGATAGTTGAATGACTTTATGAGTTGAGGGATTGCTATGTTCACGGCTAATTGAGGAGAAGTTACAGATATGCAACTCCTTTTTTCAAACTAACATACAATTATATAAGGTCTACAACCTCCCATTTTGTTCCTTCTTTAGCTATTTGTTTATTTTGATCTCATTCTGTTAGGATCAAAAATCTACATATATTCATGTTACAGGTGATGTGCTTGAAATAATGACTAAGCTGTAGCAGCACTATTGCATGGCTAGCTTAAATGATATGTCAACCACTTATCTGAAGCACTGCATATGAAATAAATGCAGTCATCTGCCATAAAAAACTTATGTCTATTTTCATGGTTGAATGCTACCCGATTTGGGCTAACTTGGTAGAGGTATTGGGCATGAGTAAGAACGGAAGGAAATAGGAAGGAGCCCAGGGTTTACTTGTTTCTTTCCTCCAGGAATGCAATTTTTCCATGTCATAGCTATTAAAAAATATTTGAACACCATGTGCAGGATAAATGCTGATAAATATGAGCTCCTTTAATGATTGTGGCTTTCTGGTTGTGCACATGGCATTTCGTCTATTATGTTCTGTTGTTTAGCAGAACTTGAGGTATTTACTCTAAAAGAGTACTAAAACAATATATTGTTCCGATACTCGTTTAGAGTTAATGTTATTTAACGAATAATTTGTCTTCATATTGTGTGCCGGTATGAAGGAAGAGGAAGATTGTAGCAAAAGTTTGTTTCATTCATGGCTACAAGTAGATAGGAGTACACATTGCTGAACTTTGTTAATTCTGTTTTACACATTATTTGTGTACTCCTTCCGTCCACTTCTGTAAAGGCATTTTAGTTTTGGCCATATACATTTAAAAATGAGTGAATGTAGACTCATTTTATACTTAGATTCACTCATTTTGCTATGTATGTGGTCAAAATTGAAATGATAAGTAGTGTGCCTTATAAAAGTGGACGGAGGGAGTACGACATATCAGCCAAGGGTCTGCACAAGCTAAGTATCACGAACATGAAAAACATGTGGAGGCACATCTCGATTTTACATGGCAATATGTTGGATGGACCAGAGTAGGTACTATGAGGTCGAACAGCGAGTCAGCAACCAATTGCTCAGCCAAGGCAACGAAGCAGCTGTCGGAGGTAAATAAGTATGTGTTTGCATGCTTCTATATTGTTGTCTTATATTTGCATCATGTTGCTACCAGAAGTTTATGACATACAATGATTAAGAGGGATGGGAAATTAGGCCACCAATTGTTCCTTCTTGGATGCAAAGTTCTCGTTACAAACCTTGGGTTTTTATCGCCAATTCTTTGTAACAGAAATTCAGGCCATTCTCCTTGGTAATTGGATCATGGAAAGAGTATTTGAAGTCTGGATTTTCGTATTAGGAATTTTTTCTTAGATGTTAGATGTGTTACAATATATGTGGATTGTCCACCTTCTTTCCATCAGTTCGGACTGTTGGTTCTACTGGTTGGTGCATGAAACTTAACAAGATGGTGTCTCAATTTAATTCATATGCACTGTTCTATTTAGGCCTCATTGTACGGGTTTTGTCCTTATGTCCCATTGTGCCTTTTGATTGACTACATATATGGTCGATCAAGATAGGTGAGATGTTTTGGGGTACATCAGTTGTTAATAAACAGAGTAATAGTTGATTTTTTTGCAGTCATACGTTGGGATACATCAGTTGTTCCTTCTTGGATTGCTGGTTTTTCTCATTCCTGCCACTATGACCAACCCAAATCTCGGTTTTGCCATTTGACCTATTGAATGCTCAATCTTGCCACCGTTCTGTTATAGAATTCCTCAGTTTTGCCATTCCATCATCTCCCCACCGTTCGTACATACTCATTTTTGCCATTCCATTATATCTTCACCGTTAGTCTATGATAAAAGAGTTCGGCTGCGATGACTACCTTGCCTCCACCAGAGTGGGAGAGGGGATGCAGTACAGAGAAGAGGGGTGAGCTCACGCGATGGCTCGGGGAGGAGGCCATGGGGTAGTTCCTGATTTTAGTGCAGTGGTTTCTCGACGCGGACAAATCGATAACTGCTGCACCATGGGAACAGGTCGTGCTGCAAAGATGCACAACATGAGCTCTTAGGCCAAGTGATGAATATTTGTGGAGATGCGTCTCTGCAGAAAGAACATTGTCCAGCTCTTTGGTGGCAATTCTTAACATTGAATTGTCTACACCTTTGACATAATAAATGTGTTTCTGGCTGTCCCCACTCTCGAAATGGTAAAACACTGACTAACGATGGAGAGATAACATAATAGCAAAACTGAGTACATACTAACGGTGGAGAGATAACAGACAAATCTGAGGAGTGCTATAACAGAACAGTGGCAAGATTGAGTATTCAATCGGTCAAATGGCAGGAATGAGAAATGCAGTAGATGAAATGTACTAAGCTTATTAGCACTACATAGCTTAAGGAATTACAGAAAGGAGCTTGTTTGGATACATTAATGTACTCTGTAATGGAAATGTATGGAAGCTAGTATATGATATGCTTATAAAGGAACTTGGAGCTATTGTGGTTGCCACATGGTGTCAGAGTTTGTCGTAAAAGTTTGTCTTGTTTAGAATTTGTTAAGAAGCTCGGCATGGGTCTCGTACGTGCCCTTCCAACATAAGGAAAGGTAGATTTGTGTCATTTATTAACCAATCCTGCTGTGCCAGTTGATTGAGAGAATTACCAGCAATCAATTCATAATATTTTTTATTTTCTCCATATGTTAGCCTATGATTCACTGAGCTCACAAATCAGAAAACAATGTGAGCTGTACTGTTCTGATTATCGCACGAGTAAATCCCCTGGCTTCAGATTTACGTTATCTTAACATTGTGCATACACCGATCTCATGTTGTCAACGGTTCATCCTATTGAAGTTTCTGAATATATAACTTCTGTGCTACTTATCATGCAGCCAGAGAAACATTTTTGTGAAGGTTGTTGGATCCAAATGTGGTGAAGCTTTCAGGGTACTACTAGGGGGAGTTTTTTGCACAAAAAGAAAAGAGCTACTGCATGCGAAATTAATTGAAGTCCGAGAGGTGTTTGGTAAAAACATTTCTACAGTTTCTCCGATCTAAGCCGGCGAGGCTGCTGCCTCCCTCCCCCTCCGTCCGATGCTGGAGGGTGGGGGGAGAGGCGCGGTTGGTCGTCCCGGCGTTATCGATGGGGTTAGGATAGAGTTTGGCATCTCTATGAAATTTTGTTCTTCGGCATCGCCCCCGTCGCGTTGACACATTCTCCGACGGCGTAAGGCCTCTGAGAAGTTGTGCAGGAGATGGTCGAGACGCCGGATCTGATTCCGTCTTCGTCATTGGCGACGGTGGTGGTGTTGTGTGGCTGCAGGTACTCCGTACTCCTTCGTCGTGCTGGTCCAGAGCGACCGAGGGTGATGACTTCCCGCTCGCAAGATGGCCGCAGAAGATACAAGGTTTCGCCAACACGAGGAGAGTGCGGCGGCGGAGGCCACGCGACGCGTCTTCATCCCGCGTAGATGTGTTCAGTGGACGGGCTCCTCAGGGAACCGGATGTAATTTTTGAGTTTTCTAGGGTGTTCATATCTTCAGCTGCTGCGAATAGATCGGGGGTCTTTTCCGCAAAAGACTAAAGTGTATGAAGCCAAACTCGTTTCTGTTCGAACTTCAAACATCTATAATTGAATTTCAGTGTAACAAAATTAACTGCTCGAAAAAATTGTAACAAAATTATCACTTCTCTATGTTGACAGTCAAGTGAGCGAACACCTGGGATCTGAAGGACCAGAAATCTGACTCATGCATTTGCAATGTACAGCATTATTTTGATACAAAATGAAACATGGAACAGAGTGCTATTTCCCGGATGTCATCTTTCTTCTTTCCCATACACAATTCTGATCTTTAATATTATTATTACTTTCGGTTATGATGTTTTAGTTCTTGAAAACGAAATAGAGGCTTCTCCCTTTGTAAAATTATAGGCTCAGATCTGGAAAGAAGCGAAAGAATCATGGTCACTAATCCAATGTAGACTATGCCATATTTCGCGTCTAGAAGGCCTGTTTAAGAAAACAGTGCTAACACCTGTTGGAGACCGAGCCTATCACAATGGCAGCTGGCAAACTGGCTGCCGCCCCGTGAAAACCTATTGTGGCTGCTTTCGTTTGGGGAGATGAATGTTTAATGTCTTCCTCAGTGAAATACGAAGGTGAGGCGTGTAATGGGCTGGCAACCGCACATGGGATTCATTGAGTTTGGAGAAGACAACAGCATCCAATTCAGAACGATGCGTGGCGATAGAGCTGAAGATGCAGTTGCAGAGAAAGAGAAGCAAGAGCAAGATGTTGGTATTTCCCATGAGGCGGAAAAAAGCATTGATTGATGCTCATGTTGGAGATATAAAACTACATATGGATCAATATCTAAAGACATTCCATTATTGCTGGGTAGCAGTGCATGGGTATCATTCTAGTTAGTAATTACTAGATACTAAAAAGTGAGCTCCTCTGATCTGCTGGCTAAACACTCAACGATTTGGTTTACAACAGGACAAAGAATTAATTAACGAGCTAAGAGGTGCAATTAATCTGTTACCTTTTGATTTGGGTGCCGCAGTTTGCCGTCCTTGGTGCACATGATGCTGGATGAAGACAAGATCCTCCCGCACTTACCAACCTCATCATACTCAATGATGATGCCTGTGCATCGTAAAACCTTCCCATCTGCAAACAAGGAGGCGCACGGGTATTATCGGCGGTTAGGAAAAAATAGTCGGAAGAATCACACTACTAAAGGTTTACTCAAATTTACCAGGTTCAGTGGCTAATACATTCACAACGGATCGTGCGACGTCCAGGATCACGTCTCTAGCATCCAAGCTCAATTCAGTTGCCACGGATTTTTTGTCATTGACCTTTCTTCTCCTAAGGGTCGGAAGAGAATCTTAAGAAAGGAGAAAACATGTGTCATTAGAAATCAGCCTGTGTTATTCATTCAATCAATGATCGAAAGGTGGAGAGGGAGCTGGCAACAAGTAGAACATAAGGTTCTCACCGTCATCTCCGAACTTCTCCTTGTGATGCTTATACAGCGCATCGCCCGCATGCTTCCAAGCAACCAATTCATCGTGATTACCGGATTTGGGGTAGGGAAGCTCCCGGGGAGGGAGCGGCCGGGCAGCTAAGGCAGCTTCCTCCGCGGTCAGCATCCTTTCACCGCCCTCCGCCGCTCGCTTCTTCCCCACACTGACGCCCTGCAAGGCGACTTCCTCCGCGGTCAGCATCCTTTCACCGCCCTCAGCTCCGGCAGCTAAAATGACTACTTCCGCGGGCAGCATCCTTTCGCCGCCCTCCGGCGCTCTCATCTTCCCCGCACTGATAACCTCCACCCTCCGCCGTTTGCCATCTCCGACTGACTGCGCCGCCTCTGTAGGCCCAGTCTTCTCCCCTGCCAGCAATATTCCTCTGGAGCAAGTCAACCTCCCCCTCGACTCCTCCCCGATCGGCAACGCCGGAGTCCTCGCCTTCCCTGAATCGGGATCATCTCCAGTCGCCGACATCGTCGTCAGCCTCGGCGCCGTTAACCTCTCGATGGAGAATAGGGTGTTTTTTTCCTTTTGAAGGAGATGGGGAATAGGGTTTTACCAGACGGAGTTTTGGGCGAGAGTAGGGTTACCACCCACCCCACACCGTCCGATGTAGTCTCTCACCGTCAGATGCCACGACTGCGCACGGGCACAGCACGGCACGCCCGTGGCACTAGGTTAGAGGGCCTCTTTGTGTGGCTCTGGCCGCAGAGGTGGCTGTGTAGGGAAATCTGCTGAAGGAAACCTGTTTCTCTGAATGTCGTTTGTTTCGCGAGTTGGCTAGCTGTTTAGTTGAGGGTTGAGGATTTATCTGAAATACCCTCAAAGTTTGAGTACACTTGTATTTATTACTTATTGAAGTGTATAATCATATTTGTTCCTATAAAATACCAATAATACATAATATTAAAAAAAAAATTGTTCCAAATACATATAGTACCATTAGACAATTTGGACTGTTGTTACCTGTTGCGGTTAATAATAAGCTAGGATCTGCTGCAGGTAAAATAAAAACAAGCGGTCTAGCAATTTTCTCTCATTTCTGGTCCCAGATCTGCACAAACTCACGAGCTGCTGGTACCAAATCTGCCTCGAGCTTCTGCAGGCTGCACACGGAAGAGATAGCATCACAAATCTGCCTCGAGCTTCTGCCATTGGAGCAAGGACAACGGAGAGGAGGTGAGCTGGTGACCCAGGGACGGACGACGACGGGGGGAGCAGCTTCGCGGCGGAGACGGCGGGGAGGTGGACGGGCGGCGAGCTTGGACGGCGGGCAGGAAGGTGGTCGGGCGGACGAACGGGGGAGGAGCTTGGCGGCTGGGCGGATGAGGACGGGCGGAAGGAACTTGGCGGCGGGCACGGACCCGGTCTGGCGACGAACGGGGACAGCGGGGCGAGAGGAGAACCAGAGTCGGTCGTCGAGGGAGCGTTGTTCGCCGGCGGGAGGAGCGCCTGGAGCTGACGGCGGTGGCAACTGGCTACTCGCAGAGAAGAGGAGACACGAGGCCGGCGGCGGAGGAGAGGAATCGGGGGGCGGGAGGACTTCGGGGACGGGAGGACGGCGGCGGAGGGACCAAACCTTGGCCGTCGGGGATGCGCCGCTCGCCGACGGGAGGAGTAGTGCGAGGAGGCGGCGGAGAAACCTAGGAGTCGGGGTCGGGGCATGGAGGCTAGGCTCGCGTGCGGGTCGTTGCGGGTGGGGCTCAAGGCTGGGAAAAAAATTATAGTGGCATTTGGATGTAATTCGGTCGAACGACATGTCTATTTTAGAAAATTGTTCAGTCCACTTTGCGGGAAGCCACGAAAAGCACCTTCGAGGGTGCTTTCTCTCCGTAGTGCAATCGCGAGGCTGGCTTTGGCAAAGCTAACAGCGAAGCTAGGCTGTTTGGCTGGCTTTGTTGGCTTTTTTCTTCGGAAAGTTACGGAAAGCTGAAACAAACACCCCCTTAGAGTATACCTGGCCATGGGCAGCCCGGCTAGCTCGACCCGACCCAGCCAGAAAATACTGGGCTAGGCTCGGGCCTGGATTTTGAGTTCGACAGTCGGGTCAGGTCGGGCTTGGGTTTAAGGAAAACACAAATTTGGTTGTAGCCCACCAAGTCGAGCTTTCTCGGGCTTGGGCCCGATTTCTGTGGCCCGACATGTCTCGGGCCTGAGGTTTGTGCGTCGAAATTTTTTAGGCTCGACTCAAAACCCGGCCCGAACTTTGGCCAGCTATAGGTTAAATCATATCTAGCAGATTTTTTTCTAAAACGGAGGCAAAATAATTGCCTCATCTATAACTACTTATAAAAGAGCAAACATGGTGGGATACATTAAAGATCAGTCGTTAAACATGGTCGATCAAACGGTCTAGATCACTCCAATGATGAGTTGTCAAAAAGAAAAAATGATTCGTCAACCGAACTGGTTCGCCCTCCTCACTTTTCTTCGATGGAAGCTCCCCTAAAATTAACCCTATTCATCCCCATGTTGTCCCTTGAGGCCCCAATCCACATCCAATCCCTTACGCAGGCAATTTCCTCGGCGCCAACATGGATCCCCCACGAGCACAGGTCGCCTCGTGCTCCCACCACCGCAAACCCCATAGCCGCCAGTGTGTGCCACCGTGACTCCCACACACTAGTAGAGACAAGGGCATTAGACCCGGTTGGGGGGCTTATGCACCGGCCAGCCAACCGGGTTTGCCAAACCCGGCCTAAAGCCCCCCCCCCCCCTAGGCCTCGTGGGCTTACCAACCGGTGTAAAAGGGGTTGCCCACGTGGGCTCTGCGCAGCTAGCAGGCCGAAAAGGTTCTCCGTCGCGGCAGAGTTTTGGCATATTTTTTGTGGGCTATTTTTGGGGTGTTTTTTGTGTGTTGTTTTCTTTTCAGTGTTTTCATTTAGGTTGTAAATGACACATTTGTTGCACATTGACAATAATCATCATACATAGCATTGCATGCAATTGATATCATCAGAAGATAATTACATTGATCTCATTTAGATCATTACATCTGAACAGACTTATACACATTGAGACCATCTACGTACATGCATGCAGATCATTGTTTATAATGTAATGGTCCATTTGGATCTATGACTTCATTCAGCAAAAAACCCGCCGTTTCCTCTTGAACTGCTTGTAAGAGGTCTGCTGGTAGGAGCTCCTCCCGTAGATCGTGCATCGTTAAATTTGTCCTTCTTTTCAACCGCTCATTCACGATTGTCCTTATGTTCTCCATGACATAGAATCCACATAAATTTGTTCCCTCTAGCTGCTTAGGGAATTTTACGAGAAATAGAATTGAATCAAATAATGCTCAAACAATTAAACAGATATGCGTGAATGTAGAAAGTAGAACTTACGATGAGTGTATCAACTTGCATATCCACCTCCGTTAAACCGGCTTGTTGCTTCCTGAACTGCTTCCAAGCCCTGTCCGGGAAAGAAAAAAGGAATAAAGGGGTAATTGTATGATAATGATTGAACAGAAGGGGACGGTATAGTGCGACAACGATGGAAATTAATTTGTGAGCATTGAAATAATGGGTGTGTACTCCTTTTGTTCTTTATGCATAGAGTCCATGAGATCAACTGGTTCGGTGTCAACATGAATGTTGAAAAGAATCCAGTGGAAACTACACACGTCCGTATACATAGTCATGCATAACTCATCAATTACACTTAACACCGACTTAGCAAAATAAAAACGTGAAGGACTGTGCATAAGAAAGTAACACTCACCCTTGTCTGTAAGGAAATAGTATTTCACTACAGTGAAATTGTTTCGTCAAAAACATAACGATGTTATCCTCCATGATTTTAGGGTATCGCCCTAAAATGTAATCATTGACGACATATGGGTCAATGAACCCAATGCCACCATTTTCATTATATTCCCAAAGCTTCAATCTGGATAATATATATCATACAGTGAGGATAATATAAGAAGCAATAATCAAACTAGTTGAGGTAGAGACTTACAGACAATAGGTGTTGATGAGCGATTTGTCGAGAGCGTCTAGATTATAGAAGAAAAAAATATCTTCAAAATAAATACAGACTGAGTCCTCGCGGAAGTAATCCTCATGTCTACTTTTCACCATGAGGTTGTCCTGCCCGGCCTTTGCGCTTTGGACATACCACTTATGCAGTTGGCGCTTCAATGTTGCCATAGAGTCGAGCAGATCAGATCTGACGAGAGACTTCCCTAACTCATATTTCCATGACATATCAGCCTTTGAGATGGAGTCGCCATCGCTTAGCAATTGGTCAACTGTTATACCACAATCTCTGGCAAACCTCGTAGTTGCTTCCATATCAACTAGCTTGGAGGGAATATGTGCATTGGCCAACACCTTGAGCGGGGGGGGGGGGGGGCGATTGATTTGGTTGCTTCCCGAGCTGGGGAATTTTTTCCCCGTCTTCCTGACTTTGTTATAAGTCATCAGTAATCCGCGATCATAGTCACATGGCAGATTCAACTGAAATTGGGATGGCATTTCCAGCATATTCTTGAAGTGCTTCTTTACAGCCGGATCTATTGGTTCCTTTGGTGGATCCGAGGTTTTCTTTCCCCACGCAGACATCTAACGTTTCGTGCCGCAGTCACCCTCTCGTTGATCTCCTCGTCATTCATTTCGTAAGGCAACTTTTCTTTCGGCAGCTTGGGTTTCTTCTTCGGAGCTTGTTTCTTCTTTGGGGAATACTTAGAGGCACCATCCTTCCGCTTAGAGGACTTAGTGGCCGACGGAGTCGGCTCAGGCATCGGAGATCGAGCCGGACTCGAGTTGCTGACGTCCATGGCATCGACGTGTGCTGGCGATGATCGAGCTGGACTCATTGTAGGTTGTTGTGCTGGCGGTGGACTGCGTCTCGGAGAAGTAGGTGGTGATGGTGGCGGCGGACTGCTCATCGGAAACACTATGCCTTTCTTTTTCCATTGTATGATGGAATTGACGGCTTTTCCTAGTGTCTCTACCCCATCACCTTCGGGGATGTCAAGCCGCAGTATCCTCCAAGCCGCCTGAACATCATCCACACCGATTTTTCCATGAGCATAGCCAGGTGTAATCGGACGGCCACGGCAGGTCGCTCCCTCTACACAAGGTAAAGCATAGTCGCCCGCCACCTTGATGGATACGTTCGAGATCGACATGTATAGCTCACAGCTTGTCTTCTCCTTGATTGCATCCACGACCTCCGTCTGTGCAGCGGCATCAACAATCATATGTGTAGTATCAATCACCATTGCAGCGCCAGCCGAGACCTCCGTTGAAGCCACGCTGCTCCGGCGTTAAGATGGGTTTGCTTCGTTGAATGTAGGGTCTTGCTCCTGGGAGCACCGTGAAGTTAGCTCATTAATCTGGTGTTGCTGCTGCAGCATTGCGTCTTCCAAGAAACCAACCCGTTCTTCGACATGCGCCTCCTTCCGTCTCTTTCCTCTCTCCCGGCTTCTATGTGGACATAGACAATCTTCCTTCTTAAACCCAAAGCACCACGAATATCATCCATTTCCCCGTGTCTAGCCGCCATGTTCCGGATTCCCGAGGGCCTTCGATAGCTTTTCAGTCTCTCGATCCGGCTTGAACTCTCCCTCTTTAACCTCTTTGAACACTTTCTCAAGTACCGCAAAGGGGGCCTTTATTTTTTCAGTCATAATAAGGTCCCCTTCTGCGTCAAACGTTGTCCCATGCCTAAGAAACCAATTTCTTGACCTCCATGGAAAATCATGTGTATGTGGAATGATCCCCTTCTCTCGCAGATCTCCCTCAAGTTTGTCAAACTTAGGCACTGCAACTCTGTAGCCACATGAACCCATTTTATGGTGATATACCTTCTTCGCCGCATTTGCCGCATTCTTTGCTGACCTTTTCTTACCCTTTTCTGATTACTTGTACGCCATAAATGTTGGCTAGTGTCCCTTATGCTTCTCTAGCGGGCCCTCGAATTTTGGGACTATATTTTTCTTTTGATATTCTTTACATAATCTTTTCTTTTAAGCATTGAAAGCCTCAGCCATCTTCTTAAGAGCCCATTGCCTGACTACGGCGCACATTTCCTTTTCTGTCTCCTTGGTATCACATTCTGGTAGACTGAAAAGTTACATGATCTTGTCGAAAAGAGCTTGTTTGGACCGGTCTGAGACAAAACTGCAGGACGGGCGGGATCGTCTTCGTCCTTTGCTGGCTCATTTCATTCTTCAATACGTACTTTTTTCCAGCGGGCCTATGGTTGCCCAATATTCTGATAAGGGGTGGCCCAATCTTCTCGATGAACTCATAGTTAATTCGAATTGGATGACTTGTGTCTCACTGAAAGCTCTCCTGGCTGATCCCTGATGCCAATGCAACAGTTTGCAACCCTATGGATATTCTCAACTCTACACACTTGCACAACGTAGCCACCGACTACGAGGTGGTCATGTACCGTCTTATTCCCTGTGGAACAGCAGGTAACACGAAAAGTTTGCAGTATAACTTCCAGATGAATGCTTACAAGCGATTTCAATCTAGAGGTCTAGGGTTTTTGTTTTAACGTAGTCTCAAGAGAAATAGCTCGGATCCTAGGTATATAAGGGGGTATGAGTGCGGCCACAAGTCCCCTTGCACAAGCACCCCTCCTCCAACTCGGTTTGGACTCATTGGTTGGGTTTGGACTCGAACCAACCGACTAGACTTGATACAAACCGCCCCAACATTAAGTGGTTCGGCCATAATGGTATACAAACCATGCCTATTGAAAATAGGACTTCTATCTCTTGTTTTCACTCTCTCCTAGTGTGGAATAACAAGCTAGTAATTGTTTTCCACACTTGTACTCTTGTTTTCACCATCTTCTATGCTTGTTTTCGCCATAGTACTCTTGTTTTCACCTCCTTGTATGTTTGTTTTCACCATGGTGGCCTTGTTTTCCAGCTTCTCATCATTATTTTCCAGCTTCTCATCCTTGTTTTCCAGCTCCTCTTGATGTTATCCTCCAAGTATGCTTGTGTTATCAATAAACCTGATCATATATAGATGCATATATATAGGTAGTATAAAGTTCTCACAATTATAAACATTATACTCAAGCAGGAGTGAATTCACCTGTTGTTCTAATAGTTTGGTCCTTGATCTTGTCATGGGACCAAGCCTCACTTCATTATCTTGGACAACAATATCACCATGTGTAATAATAGGTGAAGAGCTAGGGATGTCCTCGTCATCCTCCCCCTCTTGAAAAGGCGTCGACCTCGATGCAACAAGGTCATCTCCATAGTATGGTGTCAAATCAGCCACATTAAAAGAATTACTAACACCAAACTCATCAATTGGGAGGTCTATCTTGTATGCATTATTATTGATACTCGAAATCACTCTATATGGACCAGCACCTCTAGGCATCAATTTTGATTTGCGAAATGTGGGAAACTTGTCCTTGCGAAAATGAACCCACACCATATCTCTTGTCCGAAGTATCACCTCCTTCCTCTTCTTGTTCACTCTTTCAGCCACATGTTGTCCTCTATTCTCAATAGCTTCTTTTGTTTTCTCATGTATCTTTCTCACAAAATCAACTCTCTTTGATGCCTCCATGTTTACTCTCTCTTGACTAGGAAGTGGCACCAAATCAAGTGGTGTTATTGGTTTGAAACCATACACCACCTCAAACGGGCATAACTGAGTAGTGGAGTGCACAACCCTATTATAAGCAAACTCAACATGAGACAAACACTCTTCCCACTCCTGTAGATTTCTCTTGATCATGGCTCGCAGCAATGTAGTTAATGTGCAATTAACCACCACCATTTGTCCATCAGGTTGGGGGTGATAAGTAGTTGAAAACATCAGCTTTGTCCCCAGCTTCCCCCATAGTGTCTTCCAAATTTTACTCATAAACTTCACATCACAATCAGAAATAATAGTCTTGGGTACTCCATTTAATCTCACTATGTCCCTGAAAAACAGATTAGCAATATGCGATGCATCGTCCCTCTTGTGGCATGCAATAAAATGCAACATCTTAGAAAACCTATCCACTACCACAAATATAGAATCATGTCCTCCTTTTTTCCTTGGCAATCCTAACACAAAATCCATACTAATATCTTCCCAAGGTGTAGTAGGTGCAGGAAGAGGAGTATATAAACCATGAGGCTTCAATTTTGATTTAGCTTTGTTGCAACTGATGCAACGTTGCACAAACCTATACACATTACGTCTCATGTGTGTCCAATAAAAATTATCCGCTAACATAAGCAATGTTTTCTCATGTCCAGAGTGTCCCATTAATCCTCCACTATGGGAGTCCAACAATAAGAACAAACGCAGAGAACACTCGGGTATACACAATTTGTTAGCTCGAAATAAGAACCCATCATGTATGTGAAATTTATACCACGCCTTAACATTAGTACATTTAGCAAATGGCATAGAAAATTCACTATCCTCAGCATATAACTCTCTAATACCCTCCAAACCTGAAACTTTCACCTCTAATTTGGAGAGTAGCATTTTTTTCTTGATAAAGCATCAGCAACTACATTATCCAATCCCTTCTTGTGTTTAATGATGTATGGAAAAGATTCTATGAATTCAACCCATTTAGCATGTCTCTTATTCAAATTAGATTGGCTCTTTAAGAATTTTAAAGCTTCATGATCAGTATGTATAATAAATTCTTTAGGCCATAAATAATGTCTCCACACCTCTAAAACTCTCACAAGGTCATATAATTCTTTATCATAGACAAAATAATTCAACTGAGCACCATGCAAATTTTTCATAACTTGGAATCACACTCAAAGATTTCTGTGTGCACACAATAGATGGCATAGAAGTAGCATAAGCATCCAATGGAGTATCACTCAAATAACCATCATCATTAGGATCAGCATCATCTCATGTCTCATACTCATTGTGCTCATTAACAATCATGATTTTAGTATTAGGGCAATACCTCTTAAAGTGACCTTTACCTCCACATGTATGACATGACATATCTCTATTTCTAGCTGTAGATGCACTTGAACCCGTGGTACTAGCTACTGGTTGTGATGTTTTCCTTGCATTGGATGCACTAGGCTCGGCCTTGGATGATGAAACACCACGAATTGCTGATTGTGGGGGTGGTGCATGATACGTCAATTTTGCATCACTATTTTATATCATAATTTGCTGTTATTCATTGATATATTTCATATTGGAGCATGATACTTATGTTATTTCACCTATTTTGCATGTTTTCTAATAATTGGAGAGTTGAACCCCGGAGTCGGAAATCTGATGGAAAAAACACCGTCGAGATACCACATTTCAGAAGTTCAGAAGAAGAAGAGGGACACCAAAGGTATCTTAGAAGTTCAGAGAAAGACACCAGCCAGAAGGGGAGCCAGAGGGGGGCCACCAAGGGCTCACACCATGGGGTGGCGCGCCCTCCCCACTGGTCGCGCCGCCAGGAGGCGTGGACACCCTGGCCCACCTCTGGTCGAGGTATTTCGCGTACTTGACCCCTAGGGAACCCTAAGCCCGAAGAATTATTTCGCCGTCGCCTCGGGGCGGAAAAAACCCGAGAGAGAAAAGCTCTCTTGGAGGGAGAAATCTGTCGGGGAAATTCCTCTACGGAGAGGGGAAATCATCACCATCGTCACCGTTATCACTCCGGGCTTCATCGAGATCATAATCATCATCATCATCATCTGCACCATCATCACCCTCAGCTCCACTCCGTTCCGATGTAACATCTAGGGTTGCATCTTGTCTATTTCATAGGGGGGAACTTTCCCGGTGTTGATTACTACTTGTAGTTGATGCTATTGAGTGAAACCATTGGATTAGGTTTATGTCCAGATTGTTAATCACCATTATATCACCTCTGGTCATGATCCATATGATGTCTTTTGAGTAGTTCGTGTTGTTCTTGAGGACATGGGAGAAGTCGAGTTGTTAGTAGTGAAGTAATGTTGAGTAATATTTAATGGTTTGATATTTTTTCTTGATAAAGCATCAGCAACTACATTATCCAATCCCTTCTTGTGTTTAATGATGTATGGAAAAGATTCTATGAATTCAACCCATTTAGCATGTCTCTTATTCAAATTAGATTGGCTCTTTAAGAATTTTAAAGCTTCATGATCAGTATGTATAATAAATTCTTTAGGCCATAAATAATGTCTCCACACCTCTAAAACTCTCACAAGGTCATATAATTCTTTATCATAGACAAAATAATTCAACTGAGCACCATGCAAATTTTTCATAACTTGGAATCACACTCAAAGATTTCTGTGTGCACACAATAGATGGCATAGAAGTAGCATAAGCATCCAATGGAGTATCACTCAAATAACCATCATCATTAGGATCAGCATCATCTCATGTCTCATACTCATTGTGCTCATTAACAATCATGATTTTAGTATTAGGGCAATACCTCTTAAAGTGACCTTTACCTCCACATGTATGACATGACATATCTCTATTTCTAGCTGTAGATGCACTTGAACCCGTGGTACTAGCTACTGGTTGTGATGTTTTCCTTGCATTGGATGCACTAGGCTCGGCCTTGGATGATGAAACACCACGAATTGCTGATTGTGGGGGTGGTGCATGATACGTCAATTTTGCATCACTATTTTATATCATAATTTGCTGTTATTCATTGATATATTTCATATTGGAGCATGATACTTATGTTATTTCACCTATTTTGCATGTTTTCTAATAATTGGAGAGTTGAACCCCGGAGTCGGAAATCTGATGGAAAAAACACCGTCGAGATACCATATTTCAGAAGTTCAGAAGAAGAAGAGGGACACCAAAGGTATCTTAGAAGTTCAGAGAAAGACACCAGCCAGAAGGGGAGCCAGAGGGGGGCCACCAAGGGCTCACACCATGGGGTGGCGCGCCCTCCCCACTGGTCGCGCCGCTAGGAGGCGTGGACACCCTGGCCCACCTCTGGTCGAGGTATTTCGCGTACTTGACCCCTAGGGAACCCTAAGCCCGAAGAATTATTTCGCCGTCGCCTCGGGGCGGAAAAAACCCGAGAGAGAAAAGCTCTCTTGGAGGGAGAAATCTGTCGGGGAAATTCCTCTACGGAGAGGGGAAATCATCACCATCGTCACCGTTATCACTCCGGGCTTCATCGAGATCATAATCATCATCATCATCATCATCTGCACCATCATCACCCTCAGCTCCACTCCGTTCCGATGTAACATCTAGGGTTGCATCTTGTCTATTTCATAGGGGGGAACTTTCCCGGTGTTGATTACTACTTGTAGTTGATGATATTGAGTGAAACCATTGGATTAGGTTTATGTCCAGATTGTTAATCACCATTATATCACCTCTGGTCATGATCCATATGATGTCTTTTGAGTAGTTCGTGTTGTTCTTGAGGACATGGGAGAAGTCGAGTTGTTAGTAGTGAAGTAATGTTGAGTAATATTTAATGGTTTGATATTTTTTCTTGATAAAGCATCAGCAACTACATTATCCAATCCCTTCTTGTGTTTAATGATGTATGGAAAAGATTCTATGAATTCAACCCATTTAGCATGTCTCTTATTCAAATTAGGTTGGCTCTTTAAGAATTTTAAAGCTTCATGATCAGTATGTATAATAAATTCTTTAGGCCATAAATAATGTCTCCACACCTCTAAAACTCTCACAAGGTCATATAATTCTTTATCATAGACAAAATAATTCAACTGATCACCATGCAAATTTTTCATAACTTGGAATCACACTCAAAGATTTCTGTGTGCACACAATAGATGGCATAGAAGTAGCATAAGCATCCAATGGAGTATCACTCAAATAACCATCATCATTAGGATCAGCATCATCTCATGTCTCATACTCATTGTGCTCATTAACAATCATGATTTTAGTATTAGGGCAATACCTCTTAAAGTGACCTTTACCTCCACATGTATGACATGACATATCTCTATTTCTAGCTGTAGATGCACTTGAACCCGTGGTACTAGCTACTGGTTGTGATGTTTTCCTTGCATTGGATGCACTAGGCTCGGCCTTGGATGATGAAACACCACGAATTGCTGATTGTGGGGGTGGTGCATGATACGTCAATTTTGCATCACTATTTTATATCATAATTTGCTGTTATTCATTGATATATTTCATATTGGAGCATGATACTTATGTTATTTCACCTATTTTGCATGTTTTCTAATAATTGGAGAGTTGAACCCCGGAGTCGGAAATCTGATGGAAAAAACACCGTCGAGATACCATATTTCAGAAGTTCAGAAGAAGAAGAGGGACACCAAAGGTATCTTAGAAGTTCAGAGAAAGACACCAGCCAGAAGGGGAGCCAGAGGGGGGCCACCAAGGGCTCACACCATGGGGTGGCGCGCCCTCCCCACTGGTCGCGCCGCCAGGAGGCGTGGACACCCTGGCCCACCTCTGGTCGAGGTATTTCGCGTACTTGACCCCTAGGGAACCCTAAGCCCGAAGAATTATTTCGCCGTCGCCTCGGGGCGGAAAAACCCGAGAGAGAAAAGCTCTCTTGGAGGGAGAAATCTGTCGGGGAAATTCCTCTACGGAGAGGGGAAATCATCACCATCGTCACCGTTATCACTCCGGGCTTCATCGAGATCATAATCATCATCATCATCATCTCCACCATCATCACCCTCAGCTCCACTCCGTTCCGATGTAACATCTAGGGTTGCATCTTGTCTATTTCATAGGGGGGAACTTTCCCGGTGTTGATTACTACTTGTAGTTGATGCTATTGAGTGAAACCATTGGATTAGGTTTATGTCCAGATTGTTAATCACCATTATATCACCTCTGGTCATGATCCATATGATTTCTTTTGAGTAGTTCGTGTTGTTCTTGAGGACATGGGAGAAGTCGAGTTGTTAGTAGTGAAGTAATGTTGAGTAATATTTAATGGTTTGATATTTTTTCTTGATAAAGCATCAGCAACTACATTATCCAATCCCTTCTTGTGTTTAATGATGTATGGAAAAGATTCTATGAATTCAACCCATTTAGCATGTCTCTTATTCAAATTAGGTTGGCTCTTTAAGAATTTTAAAGCTTCATGATCAGTATGTATAATAAATTCTTTAGGCCATAAATAATGTCTCCACACCTCTAAAACTCTCACAAGGTCATATAATTCTTTATCATAGACAAAATAATTCAACTGAGCACCATGCAAATTTTTCATAACTTGGAATCACACTCAAAGATTTCTGTGTGCACACAATAGATGGCATAGAAGTAGCATAAGCATCCAATGGAGTATCACTCAAATAACCATCATCATTAGGATCAGCATCATCTCATGTCTCATACTCATTGTGCTCATTAACAATCATGATTTTAGTATTAGGGCAATACCTCTTAAAGTGACCTTTACCTCCACATGTATGACATGACATATCTCTATTTCTAGCTGTAGATGCACTTGAACCCGTGGTACTAGCTACTGGTTGTGATGTTTTCCTTGCATTGGATGCACTAGGCTTGGCCTTGGATGATGAAACACCACGAATTGCTGATTGTGGGGGTGGTGCATGATACGTCAATTTTGCATCACTATTTTATATCATAATTTGCTGTTATTCATTGATATATTTCATATTGGAGCATGATACTTATGTTATTTCACCTATTTTGCATGTTTTCTAATAATTGGAGAGTTGAACCCCGGAGTCGGAAATCTGATGGAAAAAACACCGTCGAGATACCATATTTCAGAAGTTCAGAAGAAGAAGAGGGACACCAAAGGTATCTTAGAAGTTCAGAGAAAGACACCAGCCAGAAGGGGAGCCAGAGGGGGGCCACCAAGGGCTCACACCATGGGGTGGCGCGCCCTCCCCACTGGTCGCGCCGCCAGGAGGCGTGGACACCCTGGCCCACCTCTGGTCGAGGTATTTCGCGTACTTGACCCCTAGGGAACCCTAAGCCCGAATAATTATTTTGCCGTCGCCTCGGGGCGGAAAAAACCCGAGAGAGAAAAGCTCTCTTGGAGGGAGAAATCTGTCGGGGAAATTCCTCTACGGAGAGGGGAAATCATCACCATCGTCACCGTTATCACTCCGGGCTTCATCGAGATCATAATCATCATCATCATCATCTGCACCATCATCACCCTCAGCTCCACTCCGTTCCGATGTAACATCTAGGGTTGCATCTTGTCTATTTCATAGGGGGGAACTTTCCCGGTGTTGATTACTACTTGTAGTTGATGCTATTGAGTGAAACCATTGGATTAGGTTTATGTCCAGATTGTTAATCACCATTATATCACCTCTGGTCATGATCCATATGATGTATTTTGAGTAGTTCGTGTTGTTCTTGAGGACATGGGAGAAGTCGAGTTGTTAGTAGTGAAGTAATGTTGAGTAATATTTAATGGTTTGATATTTAAGTTGTGGTGTTATTCTTCTAGTGGTGTCATGTGAACGTCGACTACATGATACTTCACCATTTATGGGCCTAGGGGAATGCATCGTGTATTTTGCTAATAATTGTGGGGTTGCCGGAGTGACAGAAACCTAAACCCCCGTTAGGAAACCATTACACAAGGGAGCGTATGATCCCGGAGTTTAAAGTTGTGGTTAGATTTATTTCTTAATTACCTTCTTGTAGTTGCGGATGCTTGCAATGGGTATAATCACAAGTAGGTATTGGTCTTGGATGGGACGGTACATTAGCATAGGTTCACCCACACAACACTTATCAAAACACTAAAGATTATTCAGCGGCATGAAACAAAAGCACTTGACAGAAACCTCCCGTGTGTCCTCGAGAATGTTTGTTAATCATAAGTAAACCCACCGGCTTGTCCTTTGCTGAAGAAAGGATTGGGCCACTTGCTGTAATTATTATTACTGCATTTTATTTACTCGCACTTTATTTATCTGCAATATCAAAAAACCCTACAAATTTATCTTTCAGTATTTACAGTTATTCCTTCATTGAAACTGCTTGTCAACACCTTCTGCTCCTCGTTGGGTTCGACACTCTTATTTATCGAAAGTACTAAGATACACCCCCCCATACTTGTGGGTCATCGATACTATTTTCTGGCGCCGTTGCCGGGGAGCTAGGCTCTATTGGGAAGTGGAATTGATAAAGGAAGCTTCTGCTGTAAGTGTTGTTTTTATTATTGTCTACTGCTTTATTACACTATGTTTGGATATACTTTTGAGTCCTTATTTGCGGGCACTACTGCCACTGCTAGGGTAGTAAGTGACCCACCGCCTGATGATTTGGATCCTTATAAAATACCTATAAAGATTGTTAAACATGTATGAATAACTACTATTCAGGTGATGGAACTGTCCATCCTGGTGATCATTTGCTCTTTTTACATGAATTATGCGAGTTGTTCAAGTGTGCATGTATTACAATGGGCCAAGTGAAGAGGAAATTATTCTCTATATCATTGACAGGCCGAGCCGTTGAATGGTTCAAACTGCTGAAAAATAGCCAGACTATTGGATGGGAGGGAATTGTGCCTCTCTTTTATTCTAGTTCTATCCTCCCAGTGAAATTCATAGAGATCGAAATTATATATATAATTTTTGGCGTCATGACGGAGAGAGTATTGCCCAAGCATGGGGTAGAATGAAGTTACCAATGCTCAAATGCCCAATTCACGAGCTCCCTAGTAATACTGTTATTAATAATTTCTATGCAAGGTTGTCTTCATGATAAGGTTTTATTGGATGCTTCTTGTTCTGGATCATTTACATGTATGAAGGATGAAGCTAAATGGGATCTTCTTGACCGTATTCAAGAAAACACTGAAGGATGGGAGAATGACACAGGTAGAAAGTCGGGTATAAATTATGATTATGAATGCATTAAAACTTTTATGTCATCCGATGATTTTCATAATGTTAGTATTGTTTATGGTCTTGATTCTCAAGTTGTTGCAAACTTATATAAGGCTTTTGCTTCTTATACTGATATTCCCAAAAAGGAATGGAATAAGTACCATGCACCTTATAAAGATACTTTTAATTGTGTTCCTGCTAGAGATATAGAAGTTCATACCGTTGATTCTATTGTGCATGAACCTTATATTGAGAAAATGCCTTTCCCTGCTAAGGTAAAAGAACATTCTAGGTTAGCTAGTGTGGTTAATAAAAGTGCAAGGAAACCTGTAGAACCCGAGGAACAAATAACTGTAGAACCTACAGTAGCAATAGTAAAGGACCTTGTTTCTGAAAATGTAGAAGAGGGACACATTATATTTTGTGAAGATGCTTCTAATATTGTCTCTCATCCTAGTAAATCTATAAAACCTAGTGTTCCTGTGCTATCTGTTAGGATAGGTGGTGATTGCTATTATGGTTTGTGTGATATTGGTGCTAGTTCTAGTGCTATTCCTTATGAGCTTTATAAAGAAATCATGCATGAAATTGGTTCTTGTGAACTTGAAGACATTGATGTGATTATTCAACTTGCTAATAGGGAAACTATTTCTCTGATTGGTATTGTTAGAGATGTGGAGGTCTTATGTGGTAAAACTAAATATCCTGCTGATTTTCTAGTACTAGGAACTTCTGCTAGTGATACTTGTCCTATTATATTTGTTAGACCTTTTCTTAAACACTTGTGGTGCTGTTATAGATTGTAAAAGGGAGAAAATCCTTACAAACTTTGATGGAGAGTCTTATGAATTTAATTTCTCCAAATTTGCTAAAGCACCTTATGAAGCTAAATTACCTAATGAGAATTATAGAGTTGAACAATTGGCTTATATTGCTCTTGCTCCTAACAATCCTTTACAGCAATACATGGAAGACCACGAAAGTGATGTATTTATGGAAGAAAGAAATGAAATTGACAAGATTTTCCTACATCATCCAGTGATGCTGAAACATAATTTACCAGTGGAAGACTTGGGTACCACATTACCACCCAAGGAGGATCTTGTTTTTGATTTAAAGACTTTGCCTGACAATCTTAAATATGCTCATATTGATGATAAGAAATTATATCCTGTTAAACTTTCTCGTAAAGAAGAGGAGAGATTATTGGGAATATTGAGGAAACACAGAGGTGCTATTGGTTATACTCTTTATGATTTGAAGGGGATTTATCCTACTATATGTCAGCATGCTATTAATATTGAACCTGATGCAAAGCCAGTTGTTGAACATCAACACCATTTAAATTGTAAGATGAAGGATGTGGTAAGAAATGAGGCATTAAAACGCCTTGACGCTGGTATTATTTATCCTATTGCTGATAGTAGATGGGTTAGTTATGTGCATTGTGTGCCCAAGAAAGGAAGTATGACTGTTGTGCCAAATGAAAATAATGAACTTATTCCTCAAAGAGTAGTGGTTGGTTATAGGATGTGCATTGGTTTTAGGAGGGTTAAAAAAGTTACTAAGAAAGATCATTATCCTTTGCCTTTTATTAATCAAATGTTAGAGAGGTTGTCTAAGAAAAATCATTTCTGCTTTCTTGATGGTTATTCTGGGTTCCCTCAAATTGTTGTTAGAAAGCTTGATCAAGAGAAACAACTTTCACTTCTCCTTATGGAACCTATGCTTATAGATGTATGCCTTTTGGTTTATGTAATGCTCCTGCTACTTTTCAAAGATACATTGTCTGCTATCTTTCATGGTTTTTGTGAAGAAATTGTGGAAGTCTTCATGGATGATTTCTCCGTCTATGGAACTTCTTTTGATAATTGTTTGCAGAATCTTGATAAAGTTTTGCAGAGATGTGAGGAGACTAATCTTGTTCTTAATTGGGATAAGTGCCACTTTATGGTCAATGAAGGAATTGTTCTTGGACATAAAATTTCTGAAAGAGGTATTGAAGTTGATAGAGCTAAAGTTGAAGCATTGAGGAAATGCCCTGTACGAAGGATGTCAAAGGTATTTGTAGTATTCTTGGTCATGCTGGTTTCTATATAAGGTTTATTAAAGATTTATCTAAAATATCAAAGCCTCTTACTAATCTTCTTGAAAAGGATGTACCTTTTGTTTTTTATGAAGATTGTAAAGAAGCTTTTGAAATTTTAAAGAAGGCTTTAATATCTACCCCTATTGTTCAACCCCCTGATTGGAATTTACTGTTTGAAATTATGTGTGATGCTAGTGATTATGATGTAGGTGTTGTTCTTGGACAACGGGTAGATAAGAAGTTAAATGTTATTCATTATGCTAGTAAAACTCTTGATGCTGCTCAAAAGATTTATGCTACCACTAAAAAAGAGTTCCTAGCTGTAGTTTTTGTTTGTGATAAATTTAGGCAATATATTGTTGATTTTAAAGTTACTATTCATACTGATCATGCTGCTATTAAGTACCTTATGGAAAAGAAAGATGATGAGCCTAGGCTTATTAGATGGGTGCTTCTCTTACAAGAGTTTGATTTACACATTGTGGATAGGATGGGTGCTGAAAATCTTGTTGGTGATAATTTGTCTAGATTAGAAAATATCTCTTATGATCCTATTCCTGTTAATGATAGTTTTCCTAATGAACAGTTGGCTCCAATAAAAGTGAGCTCTCAAGAGAGTCCATGGTATGTCGATTATGCAAACTTTATTGTTTCCAAGTATTTGCCTCCTACATTTGCATCTTAGTGTCGAATATGCATCTCAACAAGTCCCTCGGGTGAGCCCATAGGGTTTCGATTAGGAGAACGTGTAGGCGCTGGTGACAATCGTCGGCTAACAGGGGGCACGATTTACCTAGGTTCGGGGCCCTCGTAGAGGTAAAACCCTTACTCCTGCTTCTGTCGATCTGTATTGACGAGTAGATCGGTTACAATGGGGGATGCTCAAGTCGAGAGTATGATCTCGATCTCAAGGCTTTGGTGGTGTGGTATTTCTTGGTCCCCCTCCTGGTGGTTCTCCTGGCCTTATATAGGTGGCCAGGTCTCAAACCGTTCCCGGGGTGGATACAAAACCTCACCTAAGGTCGGTTACAAGTTTCCTAACTTGACCCGCAAGGCCTTGCGGGTGGGCTTCAACTAGGCCTTCTAGAATAGTCCATGGCGTCTCCCCTTGGGCTTAGGTCTTGGGCCCTGGACCGGGTAGCCTCATCCGATAGGTCTAGGGTTCATCCCTTCGTCACTAGCCCCCGAGCGTTTACTCGATTGAGTATTTTATGTCGGGTAGACACTCAAAATCTTGTCTTGAATTTTTTCGACTGGTCGTTTCAACCGTTCGTCATTTGGAGGGCATGTGCCCTGTGTGTGATGAGTCTTTGTATGAAAGTGCCTGTATTTTTGGCTGTTTTCGCAGAAGGATATGGCTCAGTCGCTTGGCTCTCCGGAAAGCTCAGGGCCAATTAATTGCATCTCGCGCGAACGAGCGCGTGATCTCCCGGAAGGTTTTCTCTTTGCAAAACTTCTTGGAAAATCAATTTCCAGATTTTTGTTTAGAAAAAAAATTATTTGCAAAACATTTTGTAAAACCTATTCTGGCATTCCATCAACATTAGGTCCATGGTACAAGATTTCCTCCTTTCGGTACTTCCTAAGATCCACTCCATTTTGAAAACATTGACACAATGCTAGCTACATGGCCATTCAACTGTCCCTATCCGAGCACGCGGCTATTCCGAATAGTTTGACTCTGCAGAGGTGTACACAATCCAACAGATCCAGCACATCCACCGTGAACAATCACAGACTATAACAACAGTATGTGAACATCAGATAACTGATCCTAACCATCCACTATGCTCAAGCTATAATATGTCTATATCTTCAGTTGGGTTTGTTCTCCCCGGCACCATGTCGCACATCGCCACGGCAGGAGACCCAACTGCTGCGACCGGAGGAGAAATTAATCCCACACTTTTTATGTCCCGTATGCCCCTCCTGGAGACAATCGGTTCGAGGGCACGACGACCCTTATAGCAATTTGAGATAGAACACACACTAACAAGAACAAACTTCAAGTTAAGCCCCGTGCCCATGTTGGGGTAAAGTGGCAGTACGGTAAAGGTTGTCCGGCGAAGACTAGGTTATGTGTCATTTTTGAAAACATGTTTTTCCCAAAAATGACCACTTCCACATTTGTAACATCCCAGTGTTTGGGAAGTTATAAGGATCTAAATTTAATATGTGCATTTGCAAAGCATGCATCTAAAAGTACGGGAAATTTTGGCGCGAAAGTTTAAACAAACCAAAGTGACCAATGTTTCACTTGACATGATGAAATAGGACTAGATCATCTGGTCAAGAGTACAATTGGAGTGATCTTTATAAGAAGTATCTTATGAAAACAAATCATATGGTTACACAAACCATAATTGGTTGTGGCAAACACTAAATCCTAACAAGTCTAACCTCAAGTCTGTAAGTGATTTGAGAGAAATCAACTAGGTATCTCGAACTCGAAGAGGGGTGAGTATCCAAAGCACAGAATTGATGATCTCACTTCTGCAAGTTAGTCATGTATAACTGGATGATCTCATCAGACCTGAAGGATGAATCTGATCGAGCTTTCGTCGATGATTTAGTAAAGAGAGAGAGATCGAGATTAGAAGAAAGTGGAATTTCGACGTGACCTCTAGTGCTATTGGATCCGAGGGATTCAATTCAACACTTGAAACAAAAGAATGGTTGTAATTGTAATTTGAGTTCCAAATTGAATGATTTGATAATTGGAATAATTTGATATTAAATAATTTTGAAACATTTAATAAATAAACCTTAATTCAATTTCAATTCATTAATAGAAGCTATCAATAGAAAAACAATAAGTTTTATTGATGATAACACAATTTTACAAAGTCATTACAAATTACAATAAAAGAAATTTACAAAAGGATAAGCTTTATTACTTATAAAATAATAATACAAAGTTAGTACCTAATTCAACAAATGGAAAGTTACATGTTCTATTACAAGATGACAATTACAAAAAGAAATTCCTAGTCTAATTCTTGCAAAGCTCCAGTCTCCAATTGATCTTTTGATCCTGCAAAACAAACAAGGAAAACAAAGAAAAGTAAAGCAATAAGATTAGTGAGGGTTAGTACTCTCAGCTTGGCAGTGGGATGCACTGCTAATCGCGTCATCGAGTCTAGGCTTAGACAAGTTAAGCATCTGTTCAGATCAGAAAAATATCTCAGTGTAACTTCAAGTGCAAGGATCAGGTAATACAAGTGTCAGGCAAAAATAAACACAGCACCAGGATAAGACCAAGGGCAAACCGAGCCTATCTCCAGGAAATATCTCCTCAGCTAGTACACAAGCAAACAGCACACTCACCAGCACACACTGGTGCTGTCAAGACCCCTGTTGTGGTATAAATACCACATCAGCCGCAGGGGAGAGGAGACCAAACCCACTTTTCCCTGTACATAGCTCAAGCACTCACCACAAGAACACCATCACCAGGAATCTTACCACCAGCAATCTATCCCCGCAAATTAATCCAATCACTAGGAAACCACATAATCCTCAACCATACCATCCAAATCCCTGTTGTGAGGAGATAAACAGGTAATACATCCAGCAAGTTAACAGCAAGGCCAAGTTTGGAGCTGGAGGAGCAGGCCTGGATCACAACAGCAACAAGAATACAAGCTGAGCAGGGGCAATAGCTCAAGGGGGAGTAGATCAAGAAGCCAAGATCCATCAGGATATCACAGCCACAACAGTAACACCAAAAGGTGATATCTACACACAGCCTAACAAGGGATCCTGCTAAGTTATGCATAGATAGTGGGCTGGGATTTGTTTCCCTCAGTCTAGCATAGAATTGCTATGCTAAAATCATCCCAGGGAACTAAAAGGTAACATAGTATCTGTTCCTATCTATTAGATGGCCTCAGAACAACATCATGGGCCTTGGGGCAAATCAACAAGCATTAATCTGTTCATATCAGATATAATAACCAAACAATCCATAATATAGCTGCTGGGCACCAGATCTAAAGATCTGATACCTCAAGGCAACTGCATCAGGACATGAAAACAGTAAAGGTAAACCATTGGTTAATGGCATATCCTCTGAATAAATATTCAGAGTAACACCTACCAAAATTAAGCACACCCATAGAAAGTATTGAAGTCACATATGCTGGTAAGCTATGTTCAATATACAACAAGCCACAGGGTTTAACCAAAGGGAGATATCCTAAGGGATCTCTTCACAGCAAAGGCACTGGGAATGAATCTCAGATAAATTTCCCATCACAAGCACCAGGAACTAGCCCAAGATGATTCCCACAACAAATTGCATCAGATAGATAATCCCTAAGTGCAAACTAAGCCATCACAGAACCTACCCAAACCTTCACAGCCTCTGTACCAGGGATTCAATTATCCATGGGAATTTTTTCCAAAGCCAATCCAATCATTCAACACCTCACAAAGGGACTCACAGGGGGGCATGGCATGAGCACAGGCTCGATGGCCTGGCTCCAGAGCAAAGAGAGAGAGGAGGCGGAGAACAGAGGGGTTGAAAGGAAGAGAGGGGGGTAGGAGACTCACAGGTGGTCACCATCGTGGTGACCACGGCCTTGGGCGTCGCGCAGAGGTGGGCGGCGTGGAGCCGCGGTTGCTTCCGGGGAGCCGTCCCAGCGGTCCCTCACCTCCTCAGCATCCGCAGTAGCGCCTAGGGCATCAACAGCAACACGGCAGCACACCAGTGGCACCGGAACCTCCTCGGGTGGACAGGGCTCGCCGGAGAAGGGTGGAGCGCCACGGGCCCCGAAACCCTAGGGTTAGGGTTTGCAAGCGCACGGGAGGCACATCGGGCAGAGATCAGATCGAGGAGGAGGAGGTGGTAGTAGGCGGGTTGGCGCAATTGTTGCGACCATCCACGGCGGCGTGGGTAGCCGGAGGAGGCCGGAGGAAATCGCCGGAGGAGGCGATAAATCGCCTCTGCGTCGCCTCGCGAGGAGATGGGGAGGGGATAAGAACGCGGGGTGGGTGCGGGTGTGGCTGGTCTGGTCCGGCCCGACCAGACCAGTGGGTTTAACCCAACCCACTGGTGGGTTGGCCCACCTGTCAGCCTAGGGGCGTTTTAGTAATTGCTGAAAAATCTTAAATAAAAGAATTAGAAAAAAATAATAGAAAACAACAAATAAAATTCCAAACCTTTGCAATGCAACTAATTCTTAATCTAGTAAAATGGTTGAATATTAGATTAAGAAAAATAATCCAATATTGCTTATAGTCTTAAAAATATGGGTACAAAATAATATTTTAATAATAAAACTTGGATAATAAGGTTTAGAAATATTCAAAACTAATTAATCAAATGTAAATTATTCTTTCAATATTATTTTGATATTTTGAGAATTGCAAAATACTCCCTAACAAATGTTTTCTGAGAAAACAATCAAATAAGTTATAAGAATAACAATAAATATTGGAAAATAATAAATAATTCATAAAATAAGAAAAATACAAGTTATATATAAAAATACTCCAAATGATAAATGCAACTCATTTATGATGTGTACAAAGTAATTTGACCAAGTTTTATGTGCAATGCTTTGCCTAATCGTTAGTTCATTTAAAATTAATAAAATAATAATTTATTCAAATATTTTCAGAAGACATTGAATGATATGTCCAATTAAAGAGAAAAGAATTTCCAATTCAAATATACCTAAGATAAAACATTTTATCCAACTTATAAACTTGTTTCCAAAAGTATTATAAAATTCTATAATGTTAACTGCCACAACATTATTTTCTGTATTAATAAAACCCTCATGATTTCACACCAACTAAAACCTATCATCACTAGCTATTAAGCAAAGTATTATGATGATAGAGTTAGCTAAATGAGTTCATCATTTTCAACTAAACTCATTGCCATTAGCTCTACACTTTTGGAATATAAAATCAAACATGTTTGTTACCTTTTCAATAATTGTTTACCATGTGCTATTGTCTTGTTTCCTAACCATGTTATAACACTTTTACTTAAACATGATAACAAGTGTTTATTCAATAAAAGTGAAACACACTTAAGCCTAAAAGAAATAACCACATCACCACAAGTAATGAAACAACTCTAAGTCACCTAACCATTGTGTGAATACGTTATCGTTTCAAACGTGGCTTACACTTGTAAGCTGGGGTGTTTTCCAGGGTATTTCACTTTGCATCTCATTACTATGCATGTGTCATCTTGCCAGTGTTTCTGTAGTCCTTACCGGGACTACTTTGCTATCTTTCAGAAGTTGGGATTTCCTACGAGACCTTTGACCCCGAAGACATGGATTACTATGGTTATTTCAATCTCAGGCAAGTTCATCACTTGTTCATATCCTTTGCAGTACTTCATAACAAACTAATTGCAAAAACCCTATCATATTATCACCTGTTCTCAAAAGAATGCATGATCCTATTTTTATAATAATATGACTAATTGAATGACTACCCGAGTGGTAGTGTTCTGTTTGGTGGGCGGATGGAACCATGGTAAGATGAATAGGTCAAAGGAAGGTTCCATCTGCATGGGAACGTATTACCTAGGAATTAACAACAACTGCCGTCAGGATTCTTGCGCCGTAAATTCGCGTTGACCATGGATCTTTTGTGGGGGGAGTAAGTCAGCCGTGATACTTTTCTCGTTCGCATGTCAACGGACTGCCAGAGACTTACGCTGTAGGTCTTGCGAGACTACATGCACATGGGTGGGAGCCCTTACGTCCCACGGACTCTGGGGTCTATGAGTGTCTGCCAGGGGCGCGTAGATCTCCATCGTGAGGGGTGGAATCAGGCGTTCAACCTGCTGGCAGAAATGGGTGGGCATGCGTTGTGCGGAGAAGCACGGTTTGGCTTGGACCAACAACCGGGCCCCATACCTAAGTGGGTGTGGACAGGAACAATCGCCTGGTTGTGCAACATGGTCTTGGTCGTCCATGGGTAAAGTAACGCACCTCTGCAGAGTGTAAAAGGATGTGACATGTTACCCCTTGTTCCGGGAAGGAGCTGCGAACGCCGCAGGAAAGGCAACTCCATGAAAGTTCTAATCCTGTGAAGAATGGCGGGCATAGTTTTCAGAATTAAAAGCAACCTCTTGAAGAAAGATTTACAAAAACCTTGCATTACTTTATAACTCTTTCGAGTCTAAAGCTGTAGTTAGTGCATCAACCACCCACTATATATCATGAACTTGCTGAGTAACGCTCGTTACTCATTCTATCCCGTTTGACCCCTTGCTTAGAGTTGAAGCCCTATTGAAGTCGTCATCGAGAAGCCATCGCTGTCTAAGGAAGCTAGGTGGGGTCCTATACTACTTAGCCAGTAAAGCATCATCATCAACAACGCTGATGGAGGAGAAGCTATCAAGGTGTAGGTAGAGAGCATTCTTGGACTTAGCATTTACAAGCCATAGATTAGGGCTGACATCAGCCGTAGTGGATTAGTTCTGAGCTAGAGTTCTTCTCCGGCTCGGAGCTTCGAATTGCTTCTTCTGATGTTTCTTTTGCAGGAGATCTTCTTGATTCATTAAGGAGATTCTCAAGATTTTGTAATGAGGTTTGTATCCTATAGTTTTACTTGGACCCACTGTGTTTCTGTTGTACCACTCTGAGAGATGTAATATTCACGGATAAGTCCTTTTGTGAGTATTATGTCACCGACTTGCGCACTACACATGCAGTGGTGTGCTGGGTCATTCACAACATTCCTCCGGTGAGTAAGCCTTCGCCTTCCCATCGGGTTTTCCATAAAGCCTTTGTTTTGTAAAAACATATTTTTAGGATGTCCATTAGGGACTTATAATTTTTGAGTGGTAATAAATACCATATGGTGGCTATGGGCTTGGTAACACCAAGTATCAACTACTGGCATAGTAATGCTATATATATAATATTAATAGTAGTAGTAGTCACTCAAAAATAGTTTTTGGTAATCAAGTTTTTTTGTAAAACTTTCAGGGGTAAAAAATGCATGATAGATAATGATAAGTGTACTAACAACAAGCATCAGGATGGCTTGCCTTAAAACTCTTAGTGTCCATGGCTTTGAAGTAGCTTGAACTTGACGCACAGCTCCACAACTGCTTCTTCTTCTTCGTTTTCTAGCGTCGTAAAAGAATAAAAGACACACACTCAGAACTAAAGGACAAACAACTAAATCAAGCAACACATACAACAAGAAAACTTATACTATGGCAATCACTCAAACGTTATCGAGAAAACTATCTCACAAACTCTCAGGGTAGAAAACTATCGTCAGACAAGCATATGGTTAAGAACCATATCCCACATCTTACATACCATATGTGGAGTGGGTGTACCACTCTCACAATAAGATATCTAAGAAGCTAAAAATATAGCTTGTGGGCGCAAAAAGGTGAAGCTACTAAAATACTAACAATCAATCAAAGCAATACCCATGGGAGTGGGTATTAACAACACACAAGCAATCATCACCAATAAGTTCATGATTGAGCTGATTGTATTGATAGCAAAATACTACTAAGCACAAAAACAAAAATAGCACAACAAAATAACATAAGTACAATACTCATGCTAAGGCAATCACTCAGACAAATTCCAAACAACAAGCAAACACACCACAAATGAATAAGCTAGTTATAGGCTATGCTTATGTCTACTCATAGTTATGGAATCCATCAATCATGAAAATTAAAAAAACAAACCAGTAGCTCAATCAAGGGTAACAAGTCATCATACATAATCTAAAACAAAATCATCACACGAGATAATGGTCCTAACAATTTACATAAAAACAGGACTGCACTAATAGCATACTAGTATGGAAATTCTACACAAACATGTTATAAGAAATAATTGTATTGTACAACTAATAGCAGCAAGCAACTCCACAAGTCATGTCATAATAACAGAATCAATAACTTCCTAAACATGCAAGAATAAACTCATACACTCATAAATAAAATGGCAACAAAACTAGAGCAACTCATAGTATCTAGTGATGACACTAGTTCATCACTAGAGAAGAAAACAATGCTACAAGGATACATCTTTCCTAAACAAGGAAATTATGAAAATAAAAAACTACCAGCACATACACCTTACACATGCTAGTAAGCACAAACACCAAAATAATCCTATGAAAACATCTTTTAAGCATGCATAAACCAATTCTAGTAATACATGTTTTTCTAATTAATTAAATAGCAAGTAACCAAGGTATAAACTACACAACCAGTAGCTATGAACTCAATATAAGATTAACTAAACCTTTTCAAAAACCCAAACACTCAATAAAAATCATTCACCAATAATTTATCAAACACAAGGAATTATTTTATTAGCAAACAATTCAATTAAGCACACAATGGTGAATCACTCCTTAACATGATACCCCTAAGGAATATTATGCTAACAAATGAATCACAACTAAACATACTAGTATTTAGCAAGACTAACTAAACTCTTCACTTATATAAGTGAACCAACAATCTATTTTTCTTGGTGGAAAATAATAATCAATCATATAATAATACATGTTATTTTCACCCAAAATGTATGGTTGGGGATTTTCATCCTTAACCAAGATGCAATGGGACCAGTGGGTTATGAGACCACTAATACCAAGGAAAAAGAGGTACAAAGCCTCTGGTTACTTATGACAAAGTTTATATAACAATTTAATCAATACTAGACTATTCATACTAGTGAAAACAAATCTAGTGAAAACAATTAACAAATCTTACCCATGCTTTGATACAAAAATAACATGCAAGCTAACAGAGGCAATAACATCAAAATAACAGTACCAAAATGGTACTAGACTCAACTCTATCATAGCACAACCTTAGGTAACAAGCACACAAAGATTTTGGTGCACACATTAATCAAATAATAAAACTAGAAAAATAACAAAATGCTATTCCTACTTTTATTTGACTTTCCAAACATGCACACACTTTCTAAGGTAGGTACACTGCAAGGAAACAACCTAATAACAAGTGATAACAACTCTATACATGCTAGGAAACAATATTTAAACAATCACACAATTTCATTCAAACAAATACACAAATATTAATGAAAACAGAAAGGTGTTGTTTCTAGATCTGCTCACCAAAATTCATCTCTGGCTCCAAAAATTTATCCAAGCTAGGATTAGATAGATCTAGGCAATAGCAAACTCATACAATTTGATTCACCTCAAAAATCATTTTTTAACTCATTCTCAAAATCCTAGAAAAGCCTATTGGCCTTTTACCAAAATGGATGGAATTTTCATTTGGTAACTCGCCTTGATGTGAGGAAAAGTCCTAGAGGTAGATCTATTCAATAGCTATCCAAAAAAGTTAATTTTAGTTACAGTTCCAAAAATTTATGTTTAAAACAAGTTCACAGACACTCTGTGGCAAAACAGACATTGTGGCAAAAATATACAGCCAAAACTAGATCTACAAATTTTAGGTGGTTTAGAAAACATACTGTTAGGTTCATGATTTTTGGTTGAAATTAATTTGCACTTTAGGCATTTTTCCCAGGTCCAAAGCAAACATGCAAGTTTCTGTCAAAAACCTAAAAGAAAAACAACAGGCAGCGGGGGCTGGGGTTTCTCGCGGGCGCGGCCCAGCTAGCCTACGACACGGCCCAACGCAAGCCAGGCAAGCGCGCGCGGAGCGGGAACACGGCCTTTCAAGCGTGGCCGTAAATCTCGCGATCTACGGTCCGCGGCTCTCTCTTCTACCTCTCCTCTCTTCTCTCTCACCGGCGCGACGGGAAAACGTGGGCGACGGCGATAGCTCACCGTGGGGCTCGGGGGTTGTTTACGCGGCTCGGAGGGAGGTGCAGGGTCCACGGGGAGTCGAGGGGCACGGTCGGTGGTGTCCGGCGTGGCCTCACACGCCGGCACGCGGCTGGTGCCCGTTTCAGGGCAGGTCAGGGGAGTGGGGTGAGTCGATTCAGGGCAGTGGAGGGAGTGGGGAAGGGCTGGATCGAGCAGCTTGACCTCAAGGTCGGGGCGGTGACCTGCGGCGGTTCACGGCTCGAGCGAGCTCCAAGGGGCCAGGGCAAGGCTTGATCTAGCTTGGGGGAGATGTGAGAGTGTGAGGGAGTAGTGTGGTGCAAGGAGTAGGGCTGGGGTGACTTGTACCCGTGGAAAAAGGGCAAGGGCAAAAGAGAGGGCTCGGGTTGATGCCATGCATAGGCATGAGGGCGTTCTAGGGGCTCTATGGTCACTCCACCGGGAAGGCTGGCCCAAGGCTAGACCACGAAAGGGCAGGTCAATGCCTAGCTTTTGGAGGCAATGGGAGGCAAGTCAAGAGGTCAAATGGTAAAAGCATGGGCTCACATACCTTGCCACATCATCACTCTCTCTCTCTCATGGTTTTCTTCACAGTCAAGCCTTCTAGAAGCAAAGGAGTGCATCCTGGTTCGAGTCAATACTGAGGTCAACATACTTGACAATTTTTCATTTCAAAAATTGCAAAGAAAAACAAAGAAAACAACTGTCCAAAAGTGTATCCCACACTGTTCACAAAATTCAGAAAATTCAGTCTTAAGACTTAGAGAATTTTTCGAAGTGTTGAAAACAGCTGAATTGATAAAAAAGTTGGGTTTGTTTTCAAGGATCAAATGGTTTCCAAAATTTCTTTTCAAAGTGGGAACTTGTTAAACATGTTCTTAACTTTCAGAAACATCTTTTGAAAACAAATTTGAAACAGTTTAAGGCCATGAAAACAATGTGGAAAAAGGTGTACTTTGTTTTTCTCTGTTTTCCAAAAATGCCTTTTTCTGCCTTAATTTTATACCACGAAAACAACAAGCAAAAGATAATTTTTATTAATCCAAAAATAAAACTAATCTTATGGATTTGTAGTACATATATCAAGGATCAAATAAAAGTCAAGAAAACATAAAATAACATTTTATAGCCTAGTGGAAACAAGGGTAGAAAACAAGTACTTTGCTATATTTTCAGGGATTGTTTTCTATAGAAAACTTAAAAGAAAACTTTCATAAATCATTTTAAAATTTTGTTTTATTGGATCTAACAAAGTTAAAAGTTCACTTTAAGATTCAAACAAGAATGATCCAAGTCTTGGAATAAAATTCACTCAAGTACTCCATAGAGAAAACAACAGGGAAAATTTAAAGAATTGTTTTCAGAAAAATTTGATATTGGTTTTATCAAGAAACAAAACTTGTGTTGCAAATATGATTAAAATCTTAAACACATGTTAGTTCAAACCATCATGTTGTTAGAAAAATAAAATTGTTGGCCCTATTTTTTGTCTTCTTGAGCACAATACAAGAATCCAAAAACTGGGGTGTGACACCTATACTTGACTGTGTACAGTCGTGAATAGGCTCAAGAGATTTTGCCCATAACTTGAACTTCTTGTATTGTGTCTTTGCAGTCTCTTCTTGACTCCCTCGCTGCTATTGGTCGCCGAGTGCTCTCGGCTGAGGCGGATTGCGCTTCCCTTCGGATGGATCGTGATCGAATCATCGAGGACGGCCAAGCTCTCCAAGGTAAGTTAAGTTGTTCCATTTTTTAGTGTTTCCACTGATCGTATAAATTTTCTTAGGCTGAATTCATTGCTCTGCAGCTGAAGTTAATCTCCCGAGGGCCGAAAAAGCTGAAGCTGTCACTCGGGTGAAAACCCTTGAGGCCGAGTTGGACTCCACCCAAAAGTATCTGGAGTCTTCTCGCAAGCATTCGGCTGATTTTGAGGGGAAGCCTGTCGAGGCCCAAGAGGCGCTGAAGCAGTTGGAAGAGGCTGGTGCCAAACATGATAACGATCTTGTTAGCATCATCCGCCCTTTGGATCAGCAATTTGCGGGTAAGTTGCACTCGACTATTTTTCCGTCGCGATGCAGTTTAATTGGCTATCTAGGGAATTTACGGTGTCCTTTTGTAGATGTCCTTGGCGTTGCACTGGAGCTACGCGGGAGCCAGCGATTGGATGCCCTGACGGATTCCTGCTCCCAACTCCAGAAACACGCGAGTGGGATTTGCTCCCTCGTTGGCGAAGCCATTCGAGTGTTGACACAATTCCATGAGCGCCTGCTGGTGGATGTGGCGGTCTCGCCTACATTGGGTGGCCTTCTGAGAGTTTTCCTGGATGACGAGAATCTTCTCCAGGCTTACTCAGTCGCCCAGTCTGGGTGCGGAGCTAGGACAGCCATCCAATTCGCGCTGGCGCACGGAGTCGCGGACCCGAAGAAGGTATTCTCGAGTCTTCCCTACGACGCCTTGGGAAAAAAGATTCCGCTTCGTCCTTTTGGCTCTCAGGCTGAAGCCCTTGCCCAGAAGCTCTCTGAAGTGCTTGCCCGTGCTGGTCGCAAGGGGTAGCCTGCTGCGAGTGGCAACACTTCTGTAGCCCCTTAGGATTAGTTTAAAATATCTCTTTTAGTCTGTCGATGTAATGAACCTTGGGATGTATTCTCGTATTTTCTTAATTGAAGTATCTTGTTGAAATCTTTAGTGTTTGCTTGTTGTGTTTCGCTGTTATGCGCTCCCGATGGGAGTATCCCCCGAGCATTCGATGGATTGGTGGTGTTTTTTCGCGAGTGGGGTCTTGATGCATTCCTGAACTTGCGTCTGCTTTCTTTCCAGGTACTTGATCCCAATGCAGGGTCTTCAAGTGGCTCAAGTGCACAGGTGAATTCCCTGTTTCTGCCACCAGCACATTCGCCTCACTCCGTGACCGTGTTGCGGATGGGGAACACAAGCTAAAGGCTTTACGGAGAGTGGCTGATGTGGCTAAGTCAAAACAAAAGTTTGCGGCTGAGCGTGAACAGTTGATGATGGAGGAGCTGGCGGCTGTTGCAAAATACATGCTTTGTAAGCCTGCGAGCCCCCTAGCACTTTGTTGTTTGCCTCTTTTTCACTTTTAACCCTTCGCTCTGTTTTTTGCAGTTGTTGAGCCTGGCGGTCATTGTGAAACTCATTGGGTGGATAATCACATTGTCCATGAAACGGGTAGCTCAAAGCCGCATGCGAACAACTTCTGGTCTGACCGCAGTCGAGGCTTTATTTTGGCTACCTTGAAGTACCGGTTTGGCCAGGCGAAGATGCTTGTGGATTCTTGTCGCAAAGCCTTGTCTTCTGTGCACCGGACGTTCTATCCGCTGGGCACCGTTCCAGAAGGGTTGAGCAACCTGCTAAGAATTTTTGGCTGAGTGGGCGGAGTTCGCGAGTGTGTTCGCCAGCAGCTTATCTGCGGTGCTCAAGTAGCGCTTGCTTTTGTTCGGTTATGGCATCATGAGGTCAACTTTAACTCTGTGACTAGGCTCCCCAATGCTCAAGTCGATTTTACTCCTCATTATGCAGTCGTTCATCCTGCAACGGAGGAGATTATTTGGCTGACTTCTGAAGAGGTTGATCGAGTGTTGGCCGAGGAGACTGCTCGTTGTCAGATGTAATTATAGGATGCAAATAGCATGTATTTTTATTGTAATGTCTTCGAAAGTGTAGTCCTATAAACTCTGTACAGTTCATTCTGTGTATTTTTAAGGTGTCTATAAGGTGTGTACCTTGTTGATCCTTGTGTTATTTTTTTATGCTGATTAGGCGTGGCCCCCGTGTGTTTTGGGTGTATATTTGTGGTTTATAGCATGTAAAAAATCGAAGATGCGAATAGCTGTGATTGAGAAACCATGTTTTTATTGATATGGCTGAGAAGCTATGTGTTTGATCGAACTACAGAATGGCTAGTAGAGCCTTATTTTTTTGCGAGTAGAATCATCCTAAGGGTAGAATTTGCGGATATGCGCCACATTCCATGGGTTGGAGTAGATGCCACTAGTCTTCGGGTTCTTCAATCGGTATGCGCCACCAGGGATAACTTCGTGTATTATGAAGGGTCCTTCCCATGGTGGCTCGAGCTTGTGTCCTTCCTTCTGCTTCAGCCGCAACACCAAATCTCCGACCACGAAATCACTGTGGCGTATACGGCGACTGTGGTAGTTGCGCAGCGATTGTTGGTATACTGCGGATCTTGCGAGTGCGATATCGCTTATCTCATCTAGTGCGTCCAGATCTTCAGGGAGTGTGCTGTTTGAAGTTTCTTCGCTGTGTGCGACGAGTCGTGGAGCACTGAATTTAACATCTTCGGGAAGGACAGCTTCAGCTCAGTATACCATGAAAAATGGTGTATAATTTGTTGATCGATTTGGAGTTGTGCGTAGACTCCATAGTACCGATGGTAATTCTTCGTCCCAGTGCCCTGCTGCTAGGCGCAGTCTGTCGAGTAGTCGCTTTTTCAGTCCAGTGCAAACTAACCCGTTGGATCGTTCGACTTGGTCGTTTGTTTATGGGTGGGCGACCGAGGCGAAGCTGAGGGTAATTCCTTTTTCCTTGCATAAGTCATGTGTTTCCTTGGCCGTGAAGTTGCTCCCATTGTCTGTGATGATGTTGTGTGGCATGCCAAACCTGCACACAATGGAGTTGAGAAATCTCACGGCGCACTTGGCGTGTGCGGAGGTGACTGGCATGGCTTTTATCCACTTTGTAAATTTGTCGACTGCCACGAGCAAGTGGGTGTATCCGCCAGGTGTAGATTTACGCAAGGGTCCTACCATATCTAGCTCCCATTGAAAGAAAGGCCAGGCGATAGGTATCATGTGGAGCTCGGTGGCGGGGGCATATGGCTTGGGTGCGAATCTGATGGAGGGATAATAACCCGGTAGGCCAACTCCAAGGTATAACCCGGCCCAAAGGACGCTGCGCAAGATCCGGCTAAGGATAAAGAAACTTCTGGAAGGCCCAAGTTTGTAGGTCTCGTAACCCGGATTGTGGGTTACGGTAAAGGAAAGTTAGGGTTTGTATGTGGTGTCCGGGTAGGATCCAGGGTGCGTCTTGGAGGACAAGCCAGGGGGTACGGGTGCTTTATAAACCGACCCCTAGGATTAGTTGAGGGAGATCTAAGAACCCTAGCAATATCGCTTGGTATCGAGTATCCAGTGTAACACGCGAGTTGAGTTAATATCTTGAGATTGGAGACTCGGCGACTTGATTGCCGGCTACCAGATCGAGTTCCATCATGTTTTCCTCTGAGCTAAACCCTCTCCCAAACGCCTGTGTCGTCTTGCCCCAAGATCAGTTACCCCCGGTAACATCTGCCGTGATTATCCCACGACAGTTGGCGCCCACCGTGGGGCCTGCGTCCAAAGGTGTTTACATCACGGGAGAAGCTCGGAAGAACATGGAGAATCTTGTCGTCGGCGAGATCTACATTGACCACAAAGGAGAGAAGACGGTGGACAATTCCGGCTGGGGGGCAGAGTCGGATCACCTTGAATCCGGATCCGTCGTGACAATCGGCCGGATCAGCGTCTTCATCGGTATGGTATGTACTTCCGGTTCGATCCCTGACAATTTTGGATCTGATTCTGTGTCAGGGGAGGCCACTTATATCCAATCAGATGAAGAAGAATCAGTTGGAACGACATATCCGACAGAAGAACCCATCGCGAAGTGGGAACAGCCGGAGGAACCGGCATGGACCCCGCGTGACCGGGTCGAAAGAGAGGATGATACCGAGTCCATCCTGGATCTGCTGGAGAACCGGTATGAGGAGAATAACAGCGAAGAGGAACAACATGAATTCGCGCCAACCATCATACGCCGAGTTGCGGTTTACACGGCTCCCGCGACCAATCTCAACCAAGAGAGCGTAACCGCGGCCGCGGCCGGGTCAGCACAAGCATTAACCCGGCAGCAAGGGCCGGCTAACGGGAACACGGTTTTGGCCCAGGTTGACGGAGAGTCGGCATCGGTTACCAGTCAAGCGCCAGAAAACGAGTTACACGCGAACACGTTTGGATTCCTAGCAAACCGGACACCGGGAGCGGGTCCTTCCAATCCACAACATCCGGCCTTGTTCGACAACAATCTGATCCTAGATCCGATAGTTCTTGCCACAGTTATCACTCCAGAGAACGCGGCGGAACGTGTTAGGGATTTGGACGTAGCCCGTCGTGCATTGGAGCAGGAGAGGAGGCAAGTAGAAGCAGAAAGACAAGGGATGGCCACACGACAACGCGAGCTGGATGCACTGGAAACCCGGCTCCGAGAGGAAACGACTAGAATACATCAAAGGCACCAAACCAGATTGCCAGCATTGGGAGGAGTCATAAACCCGGCCGCACTATTTATCACGCCTCAGGATCAGCCGATTCCAGCGGCAAATCAAGGAACCGCCCCTCAGCCGACAACCGGAGGAGTACAACCGGTAGACACGCAGGCCGGGTTACCTGCACCACAGACTGGAGTTACTACCGGCAATATTGTACCACCACCACCACCACCACCACCATCGCGTTTTCGCACACCAGCGGGTCATTACAACAATCCCATGGACAACGTGTACGCGGCAACGCTTGCACTAAATCAAATTCCCGTGAGAGAGTCACCCCACGCAGAGGAGACCCGGCGGGCGATAGATATGCTGCGCACCGCGGTGGCGCAACAGGTTAATTACCCGGATCACAGAAGTGGAATGCATGGGACACCATATGTCAGCCAACAGCAAGGTAACGCTGGAAACATCCAAACAAGTTCGGCACGGCGGAGGGAAGAGCAGCAGCAAATGCCGCCTCCTCCACACATTCAGGCAGTACCAGCAGCATCAGCAGCACAGGCCATCGTGGACAGTTCCAGAGCCAGGAGAGCCGTGGCCGGGTCTGCGGTACATGGGATACCAGCAGTGCCGCGTCCAACTGTACCCCCTGCAGGATCACACGTTTCCCGAGTAAGACCAGCTTCGACCATTCTTGCAGGACCTAAGTGTCTTTCGGATAGCATCAGGGCTGAGCCTTACCCGGAAAAGTTCAAAGAACCGGGTAAAGTAGTAAATTACGAGCCAACCATGGATCCGGAAACATGGTTGAGCAGTTATGAGATGGCCATGTCGATTCGCAATGCGTCCGAGAATCTTCAAGCCAAATTCATGTATCTAATGATGTCAGAGGGAGCAGCAAAGTTATGGTTCACCAATCTACCGGAAGGATCTATTAAGTCATGGGAAGAATTGAAAACTGCGTTTATCAAGCACTTTCACGGGATGTGCAGAAAGTTATTCACTATTGATGACCTAGAGCGATGTGTTCAGAAGAAGGGAGAATCGGCGCGCAGCTGGGTGCGCCGGGTTATGGAAATACTTCATTCATCTACGGATATTCAGCCCAAGGATGCGCTGCAAGCTATGGCAAAGACCTGCAAGTACACACCTTTAGTACAAAAGTTAACTCGCATGAAATCTAGTCGGAATGCTTCGGAGGTTACAATGGGAGAACTGATGGATGCATGCAACAAACATGCCGCAACGGACACTACGGAAGAGGAAACTGACGATAAAAAAACAAAAGCAAACACAAGTATAACGGAAGAACCGGCAACGGATCAGCGCCGGGTAACAACAGCCGGAACAAGCGCCCGTTTGAAGGAGGCTCCGAGTTTGTCGCCAATACTGAAGCCGGATCTTCCAGACCCAGGGCAGAAGGAAATTTCAATACTGGAAATCACAATGGAGGAAACTATCAAGGGCCACCAAGGCCGAGTAATAATTGGGACATATTCAGAATGGCATGCCCGAAGCACAGCAGGAACGGTAGGCCAGCTAACCACTCCTTGGAGCAGTGCGCCGACCTACAGAGATGGAAGAATGAGGAAGTGAACAGAGCCATGCGAGGTGCAGGTCGGGGAGGAGGACCGGGTCCAGGTGGAAACCCGGGCAACGGCCCACCCCCAGCCGGTAACCCGGCAGCTGGAAATCAAGGTAATAACCAAGGGGGAGCAGGAGGTTTCCAGGCCAACCCCAAACACTTGGGTCAATATCACGTGCATACCACAGGAGGTTCTAACAAGGACAAAAAGATACTGAAGCAAGCGGTCAACTCAGTTTCTTCGGCTGTCCCGAGATACCTGAGATGGTCAGAACATGACGTAACATGGATCAGAAAGGATCACCCGGAAAGAATAGAACACCCGGGAGTCTTAGCATTAGTAGTCGCACCGCAGGTCAATGGGTATGAGCTGAAAAAGGTTTTGATGGACGGTGGAAGTAGCATCAGTATACTGTATTGGGAAACCTTCTTACGCATGGGCCTCAAGGAGTCTCAGCTACAAAAAAGTTCAACAATTTTTCATGGGATAGTGCCGGGTCATTCAGCGTGCCCCGAGGGAAAAATCGCATTGGAGGTAGCTTTTGGGGAATCAAAGGATAACTATCGAGTTGAGTGGCTCACTTTTGAGGTGGTCAAATTGCGCAGTCCTTATCACGCGCTATTCGGAAGGCCGGCTTATGCTAAATTCATGGCTAGGCCGTGTTACGTGTATCTACAGCTAAAAATCCCGGGTCCTAAGCAGACCATTACCATACATGGAAATCGAGATATAGCAGCTGAATGCGATGAAGGAGACGCAGCAATGGCCGAGCAAGCCTGTAGAAAAGAGGAACTCAAGCATTACCGGTCTCAAGCAGACCCGGAGGACAGAACCACATCAAAAAGGCCGAGCACTGAAGGCGAAAGAGCAAAGTCCAAGGCAGCACAAGATGCTAAGATGGTGGCTTTTATCAAGGATGATTCCTCCAAACAATCTGGCATAGGAGAAGAAATTGCACGGCCGCTCACAGCCAGCCGCGTTATGGAAACACCTCACCCGGGTTGGCTAGTAAACCCGGTACTCATCATGAAAAAGCCCAACAAATGGAGAATGTGTATCGGTCACGTCAGCCCGGGACCGGTTCCCAAGAAGAACTAAACAATGTAACGGGCAGCAGGTTTCAGACGCGCTCTTTTCCTACCCAGGGTACCTAAGGGGACTGGAAGGTTTTTAATGAGGCGGCCTGCTGATCCAAACTTTCTCGTATCAATAAAGAGATGGTTATCAAGTCCTATTTTGTTACGATCTTTACTTCGGTTACAGGTAAGTAGTACCCATTGCTATCAATACATCAGTATCATTAAGTATGTTGAAAATATATAGGTCTCGGGGGCTGATTGCTTGAATAGCACAGCCACAAACCCGAAGACCCGGCCTTGATGCCTATGAGTTATAAGGGCCGATTACTCGCAAACGAGTACGGCTGCAATCTTATAACCGGACAAAGGAGCCAAATTTTCTTGACTTTTCTTACTTAAGCTCGATGTGACTCGCACTAAAGTGGCATGATTTGCTCGCTTACGATTACAATCAGCCATGAAGCCCAATGGGACTTGTCTGACCCTGTTTTCGTATAGATGTAACAACATGGTATCCACGCGAAAGCCGGTTTACAGTACAAGATAGTCAAAAGGGTCATCTAAACCACAAGTTATGCAGAGTACAAGGCTAATAGCTGGAAACTCAACGTTTATCAAGCATAACTTCATTATCTATATGAAACAATTCCGGGTTTCGGCTTAGCAACAACAAGTTTGTTCTCTTCGAAAAGACCACACACCACAGACTCGGAAATTCGGGCCTTGGGGACTGTGGGTTTCGAAACAGAATCAAGTTGTTTCGTCGCTAAGCTCGAAAGACCCCAATGTCCGAGTCGTGGGGACTTGGGGACTTAAAGAAAAGTCCACCTGTCAAAACTCACGATACTCGGAAATAAAGAGGGGAATAAAAAGAAATGAAAAGAAAGTTGGATATCAAGAATAAGTTCAAAAATAGACAAGTATCAAGTTCATCAAAAGGCCTAGAAAGGCATGAAGTGTATCACAGAATTAAAGTGCGTTACAAATTGCGACGCCAGTATCGAGGGTGCACAGGCGCACCGTCAAAAGAATACTTGTTTTGAATAAAAGCATCAGATGATCGAAGTATTTTGATGGCATTTGCCTATTCGGCTTCCTGAGTAGGGTCCACATCTTTGCCCTTGCCCTCCGGGTCTTGCTCCTTGACTTTCTCTTTATCTCTCCCGGCATCATCACCCGGATTCTTCGCGACAGGACGGACAGGCGGAAGAACAGCTGGTGTAGAGGTGGTTGGCTCTGATCCTAACTCGGCCTCTCTCTTCGCAGTTTCTTCCCTCTTCCTGGCCGAGTCAGTAGCCCATTTCTCCAAAATATCAAAGGGCGGGGGTGCGTCCTCCGTAACGATTTTGCCTTCAGCATCGTACGCACTCATAATTGTGTTCAGATCCATACTATCGGCCAAAGTGGTGGCTGAATGACGCACTGCGGACTGTATGGCCTTGAAGTCCTTGGGTACAAACCTGGAGCCATCCGCTTTGAATTCTGGAAACCCGGATATTACCTTTGCTGGATCAAGCTTCGGAAAATAAGCCTTAGCCAGGGTAAAGGCCCGGGTCATACCAATCCGGCATGCCGAGCGTTTCTAGATTTCAATCCAGGCAGGCACGGTGGAGCAGGCTTGGATAAGATTTTCTTCACCCGGATATACCTCAGTAGGCCACTTCACGGCGTCCAGTATAAACTTCGTGCCGGCAAAGAAAGTCCGGAGCACAGTCTTTAAAGTTTTAGCCTTTGCAATGGCATCCTCCTCTGGGGCCGCAAGGTTGGCACCTGCAGTTGAAACAAAGGAAGGACGTATCAGTAATCCCGAGTATCATGTAATAAAGTAAAGGCATGAAGTCAGTCGGCAGCAAAAACTTACTAAGCAAGATGCGATAGGTATCGGTAACCTGGTCCGATAATTTCTTCAGTGCGGTTTGAGCAGTATTGTACTTCTTCTTGTATTTAGAAACATCCTTCTTCAAGGTTTCCACGTCAGCCTCAAGGGCTTCTCTACGCTTTACCTCGGCAAGAAGAAGTTGTTCGGTCTTGAGCAAAACTTCATCAGACCGGGTCATCTGTGCCTGTAAAGGACAAGGAGCACAAGTATCAGTCGGGTATCATGGCAAGCCGACTATTGCATAAAGTACCAAGCATAACTTCAACAAAGTTATGCTCGGAACTTGGGGACTAAGTGTATACTGCGAGATATCAAGTGTTGTTACCTGGTGCTCTGCGGCCATGCGCTCTAGAATGTTGCTCTCTGAGGTCTTCATAGTGAGGAGAGTGCTCATCAGCTGGTCAAAAGTATCATTACCCGTGTTAGAAGATCCGGGGTCTCGGAAACTCGGAGAAGGAGTTTTCTTCTTAGCGGGAGACGGCATCCGGGTCATCCGAATGTTGGAATCTGGTGCTCCTCCCCCCGCACCCAAAGTTGCAGCCTTTTCCTTCTCGCTTGCATGCGAGGCTATCGGATACCCGGCTCCTTGACTGGCCGGGTTCATCGGTGACACTTGTCCTTCGCCGCCAGCTGCGGCTGCCGTATTATCAGTCGGGGTCCCCTTACCCGGGTCATCGGTCTCCATATCCTCTTGGTCGCTAATAATGACCGTGGCCCTATAGATAGTATGAGCGAGCAACTTAATTCGGCGTGACCAGGAAAAGGACCGGCGAGTTGACTTAGATCTAATCTGGAGAAAATCAAGAAATCGCGGAGGCTAGTTAATGGATGAGAGAGGCTTACTGGAGGGGATTGCAGTGAAGCTCGACGGAGGCAAATGGCACAAGCCTGGTGCCCCTTTGTGATTCCCGGCGGGCAGGTCGGGGGTCCGGCGGCGGATCTGGGCGGTGGTGCAGAGCGCACCGTGGCGGAGCGTAGCCGACGGCAGGTAGGCTCCGGTGATGCACGCGAGGTTTCCGTGGTGGCACTCTGTGAGCTAGAGCACTGAGGAAGAAAGGAAGAAGAATGGGGGCAAATGAGCTGTTGGGGTTAGGGTTACCCCTAAGAGCCAATTTATAATAGCGTGAGTGGATAAGCCCAGTTCAACGGGTGGGAGCCGGAAGTTACGGAGTAACGGCTATCTGTTTAAGTTTTGCGAGATACGCTTTAAATATTGGGCGAGGTATCCGGACAGAAATAGGAAGGAGATATTCTTCATAATATCAAGATCAATTATCGAGTAAAGTACAGGATCTTGACATTTTTATCAGGGCTTAGACCCGAAAGGCTAAGTGTTTGGAGAGAAGCCGGGTTACTATATGGCCACCATGGAGTTGGGCCTAGCTATTTATCAAAGCGCTTTAACCCGGCCTTCATGCATTCGTGCATCTGATGTTTTTGCAGGGAATAGCAAGTGCTTCAAGGAAGGATCTGTGAAGCCCAAGCTATTCTGGGGACTACTGATGGAGGGATAATAACCCGGTAGGCCAACTCCAAGGTATAACCCAGCCCAAAGGACGCTGCGCAAGATCCGGCTAAGGATAAAGAAACTTCTGGAAGGCCCAAGTTTGTAGGTCTCGTAACCCGGATTGTGGGTTACGGTAAAGGAAAGTTAGGGTTTGTATGTGGTGTCCGGGTAGGATCCAGGGTGCGTCTTGGAGGACAAGCCAGGGGGTACGGGTGCTTTATAAACCGACCCCTAGGATTAGTTGAGGGAGATCTAAGAACCCTAGCAATATCGCTTGGTATAGAGTATCCAGTGTAACACGCGAGTTGAGTTAATATCTTGAGATTGGAGACTCGGCGACTTGATTGCCGGCTACCAGATCGAGTTCCATCATGTTTTCCTCTGAGCTAAACCCTCTCCCAAACGCCTGTGTCGTCTTGCCCCAAGATCAGTTACCCCCGGTAACATCTGCCGTGATTATCCCACGACAGAATCTTTGACAGACATTGCACTTTCGACTAGATCTTTTGCATCCCTGGCTTCCGTGAGCCAATAGAATCCTGCCCTGAAAGCTTTGCCCACAATTGCCTTCCAGCTGGCGTGGTGTCCACAATCTCCTTGGTGTATGTCGCACATCAGTTTCTTGCCATCCGCGGGTGCTATGCATCTCTGCAGTATTCCTGATATGCTCTGTTTGTATAGTTCCCCGTTGAGTACCCGAAAAGTTTTGCTGCGTCGTACTATTTGTCGAGCCTCGAGAACGTCTACTGGGAGTTGTTTGTTGGACAAGTAATCGAGGTATTTCTGCGTCCAGACTGGCTCGACCAGAAAAACTTGTCTTGAAATATTGTGATTGAGCTCGATGACAACGATTTGCGGGCTGACGTCCGTCTCCAATGCTGCGGGTGCTCCTGCAGGCTTCTTGACCTTGACTGAATGCTTGATCAATATTTCGAAATATATTCCTGGCGGTATGGGTGTGTTTGTAGACCCCATGTTTGCCAATTTATCTGCTTCTTCGTTGCAAAAGTGTGCAATGTGTTTCAGCTCACACGCTTTGAAGCTTCCTTCAAGTAGATTATACATGTCCCGATAGGCAACCATGTTATCTGCGATAGAGTCGCACTCCTTCATCGTCTGTTGTACGATGAGGTTTGAGTCTCCATAAATCATCAATCGGGTGGCTCTGCAGGAAATTGCCATTTTCATGCCGTGAAGTAGGGCCTCGTATTCTGCGTCGTTGTTGGAAGCTGGGTCATCGGGTGGAAAATCCAATCTTAGGATGTACTGCAACTTGTCTCCCCTGGGGATATGATGACGACCCCAGCTCCAGCTCCTTCATTTCTCTTTGACCCGTCGAAGTACATAATCGAGTTACTCATGTATTCTGGTGGTCCTGGTGTTTGCAGCTCTGTCCACTCGTTTAGGAATTCCGCGAGTACCTGTGATTTCACAAAATTGCGCCCTGCGTATATGATATCCCAGGCGCCTAGCTCGATGCTCCACTTTGCAGTTCTTTCGGATGCCATGGGGTTGTTCATGATAGTACCGAGTGATGCGTTGTTTAGCACCGTGACGGTATGCTCTTGGAAATAGTGCTTGAGTTTTCGAGCTGTGAGTACCACGCCGTATGCGAGTTTCTGGTAATGGGGGTATCGCTGCTTGCACGGTGAGAGCACCTCGCTGATGTAATATATTGGCCTTTGGACACCGTATGCCTTCCCTTCTTCCGACCGCTCGACTACAATGACCGTGCTGATTACTTGGTTAGTTGCGGCTAGATAGAGGTATAAAGGCTCCTTTTCTTTTGGAGTTGCCAGGACGCGCTTGCTCTGCAGTAGTTGCTTCAAGTCGAGGAATGCCTATCTTGCTTCGGGTGTCCACTCGAACTTATCTGTCTTCTTCAACAGCTTGTAGAAGGGCAATGCTTGTTCGCCTCGTCTCGCAATGAACCTACTCAGGGGCAGCTTGTCGTACTGCGAGCTGTTGCACACCGCGAAGATTGATTGGCTCCTTCATTGTCAAGATCGCTTGTATTTTTTTCGGGTTGGCTTCAATTCCTCGAGCGGACACTAGGTACCCGAGAAATTGTCCTGCAGGGACGACGAAGACACATTTGGTCGGGTTGAGCTTGATCCTGTATGCGTTCAAAGCATCGAATGTTTATCTGATATCCTCGAGGAGCGTGTCCTCTACTCGAGTTTTGATGACGATGTCGTCAACGTACACATGTACGTTTTTGCCAATGAGCTTGGCGAGGCATTTTTGCATGCAGCGCTGATATCTTGCGCCTGCGTTTTTTAGCCCGAAGGGCATTGTCGTGTAGCAGTAGACACCGCGAGGTGTGATGAACGCTGTCTTTTCCTCGTCTTCCTTCTTCATCCTGATCTGATTATATCCCGAGTAGGCATCTAAGAAGAAGAGGCGCTGGCAGCCTGCAGTGGAGTCCACGATCTGGTCGATACGTGGGAGGGGGAAATTATCCTTGGGGCAGTGTTTGTTCAGCGACGTGTAGTCGATGCACACACGAAGCATGTCAGTATTTTTCTTCGGGACCAGCACTGGGTTTGCTAACCAAGTGGATATTTTTATTTTATGATGAATTTTGTTGCGAGTAGTCTGTTTACTTCTTCTCCAAGTGCCTTTTGCTTTGGCTCTGAGAACCGTCGTGTGGTCTGCTTGATAGGCTTGGCGTCTTTGTAGACTTCGAGTGAGTGCTCGGCAAACTCTCTGGGTATCCCTGGCATATCTGAAGGCTGCGATGCGAAAATTTCCCAGTACTCAGGGAGGAGTTCGACGAGCGCGCCTTCCTATGCTGGCGAGAGGGTGGTGGACACCATCGCCGTCTTTGCAGGATCCGTCGGGTGCACTTGATGCTTTTGAGTATCACTGTTTGCGCTGAACTCGAGCTGTGGGGCGTTATTCTTTGTGAGAGGCATCACGGAGTGATCCGTGGTTTTTGCTATCTCTTCTAGCTCCTCTTGCATTCTGAAGGATTTGGCGATCTCATTGAACTCGATGTCGCACTTGTTGGATTTTTGAAAATCACCGTCGATGGTGATGGTGCCATATTCCCCAAGTAACTTGAGCTTCAGATAGGCGTAATGTGGTACTGCCATGAATCTTGCGAACGTTGTTCGGACAAGAATGGCGTGGTACTGTGAGGGCCAGTCGACTACTTCAAAATCGAGGAATTCTCGCCTGTAATTGGTTTGATTGCTGAGTACTACCTCCAAGTTGATTGTTCCGAGTGGACGGACCGCCTTCCCTGGTACTATCCCGTGAAAGGATGTCTCGGACTCTACGAGTCCGTCCAAGTTCCTGTTCATCCTACGAAGTGTGTCCGCGTAAATGATGTTGATTCCGCTACCTCTGTCCATGAACACTCGGGCTAGTTCCTAATTGCCAATTTGCGCCTGGATGACGAGTGCTGCGTTTCCTGGTCGGTAGACTCGCAGGGGATGGTCATCCTTGGAGAAAATTATTGGTTGGTCAGCCATCTTCAAGTACTCAAGCCTTGCCGGTGGAGCTTGGACAGCATGCATATTTGTCGTGTGTTTGTCTTCTGGACCCTGCGGGATGGGAAGACCTTTTGTATCATCCCCAAGAGTCCTGCGTGGTTTGGGTATGTGTTGCCTCCCTGGTTTGCGGCGGGTGGCGCAGGTAGTGCGGCTAGCACCACGTTTTGGTTTCCTAGTGGAGGTAGGGGTTGTGTTGGGTGGAATCCCTGGTTTCCTCCTCCTGTGAGCTGCGGGTAGCCTTGACTGACTGCCGCTCTGTTTTTCTTCGATAAGGCCTCGTCTATGTCAAGGAACTTTCGGCAATCCTTGAGAAGGTGTGTTGCCTTGGTTTTGCCGGTGCGCTTATCTGTAAATAGATGTAGCGTGCAGTAACCATCGAGGTCCTCCTCGGGAGTTTTATCCTCCGGCTTTGGCTTCCACTCGCAGTTTCCATGATGCCCACTGTCGCGATTTCTCGTGAACTCCGCTGCTACCAGTTCTTCTCGGTCGTCATGATCGTAATATTTCCTCTTTTTCTTTCGACCATGACGGTCGTCTTCGGGTGCTGGCGAAGATGCTTTTTTGTTGCGCACTAAGTCCTCTCCATTGGCCCATCTGTCGGCTATAGCCATTATTTCTCCAATGGTTTTAGGTGCGGCTTGTCCTAGTTCCTCTGTGAAGGCAGTTCGTCGAGCTCCCTTGGCGAAAGCTTCGACTTCAACCTCTTCTGATATGTTTCTCGTTGTGTTTCTAAGTGTGGTCCATCGCTGGATATATTCACGAGTAGACTCGCCACTTTTCTGCTTGCAGGCTCGCAGCTCCTCGATGGTTGCGGGCCTTTTATATGTCTCCTGGAAGTTCTTGCAGAAGTCGCAGTTTAGATCGTCCCACGACCCGTAGCATGCCTTTGGTCTTCCTTCGAGCCAGCTGCGCGCTGCTCCTACGTGATGCAAGTTAAGGTACTGCATAGCCGTGGTCTTGTTTCCACGTTGGTATTTTTGTACCGTGAGGTAATCCGACAGCTAGGATTGCGGCTCCAGTGAACCGTCGTATTTTGGTACTTCAGTAGTGAGCTCGAATCTCTTGGGCATTGGCGCCTCGCAGATGTTGCGAGTGAAGCATAATGCACCGCAGGCCTCTTCGTTAGAAGAGGTGGATGGGGAACACGCGCGGTTCCTGGCTGATCGGGCCTTGTTCACCTTAATTTGCACGATGTCAGATCGTGCATTGTATCCAGGCTGGTCGCGATCGATCTCCTTCCGTGGCTCCTTGCTGCGGTGTCGCGAGCGGCTGTTGTGATGTCGCGAGCTGCGATCTCGATCCCTCGGGCTGTCATCGTTGCTACTCGGGCTATCACCGCGTCGCCGGGCTTCTTTTCCTCGGGCGCGACGAGGTGATTTCTCCTTTCTAGGCGATGTACTCCTATGTCTGCGGGGTGCTTCTTTATCTTTCTGTGCAGCTGCTTTCTTGCGATCGTAGGCGGCGAGTCTTGCGGCTGCCATGCCTATCCCTTTCTGGACTTGTCTGTATTGCTCTGCGCGGGGGTCGTTCTCCCCTGGTTATTCGTCTGCAGGTAAGTGGCTGCGGCCAGTACTGCAGCGGCACGAGTCGTCGGGTGCATATTGTCGTCCTCGTCGACGCGCATAAGGGAGGCTTCGAGTGATTTACTGATTCCGATCAGGGACTCGCCATCCATGGTCGCGGTTCTTGAGACGTATCTTTTTCTTCCGGGATGGTTCCCGACAGAATGTGTTTTGGATAGCGCCGCACGACGCTGACTTGACTCATCCGCTAATTTTCTCCGCTGAGCTAGATCTTTGCGAGCTTCCTTGATCAAGGTTGCCGCTCTCACTAGGTGGTAGTGGTATGCGGTCATATCTTCATGAGGGGCCCCGACTTCAATCGTTTGCTCGTGCGGATGGATTCCTTTGCACTTTCCCAAGAGTCTCGCGATACATTGATGGGTGCGCGTTCTTTTGCACTATCTTATGTTTCTTCAGGTGGGTCGCTCGATCCTGCATGCAGACCTGAGCCAGATATGGCTCGTGAGTCCTAGGCGTAGTTTGGAAAGCTTTCCTGACCCGAGAAGGTTCTACTGCAGATAGGGTGTGGAAGTTGCGGGTGTTGAGGCGGATGGATTCGCTGCTCCTTGCTAAGTTGCGATCCGCGTAGTTGGGCAACGAGTCGACAACTCCTGGGCTCGAGATCGACCCAGAGCCCGATCCTTCGAGATTGGTTTGCTCCGGGAAGTGCAGAATTCCCTCTTTGTCAACATAGAACTGGAAGTTTCCGAACGTCAAGGTGATACTTTTCTCCAACCCGCTGATTACTGGGCGTGATTCCGGCGAGTGAGGGGCGACGATGACCTACCCGATTCGGATCGGATTGGTTGGAGTCGAAGTTTAAGGGCTTCAGCTTTAGTTGGTTTTCGATGAGGCCGAAGATGCCGGAGATCCAGCGCCCGCCGTTCCCACAGACGGCGCCAATTGTCGAATATGCATCTCAACAAGTCCCTCGAGTGAGCCCATAGGGTTTCGATTAGGAGAACGTGTAGGCGCTGGTGACAATCGTCGGCTAACAGGGAGCACGGTTTACCCAGGTTCGGGGCCCTCGTAGAGGTAAAACCCTTACTCCTACTTCTGTCGATCTGCATTGACGAGTAGATCGGTTACAATGGGGGATTCTCAAGTCGAGAGTATTATCTCGATCTCAAGGCTTTAGTGGTGCGGTATTTCTTGGTCCCCTCCTGGTGGTACTCCTTGTCACACCCCAGTTTTTGGATTCTTGTATTGTGCTCAAGAAGACAAAAATTAGGGCCAATTTTTTTTATAAAAACATGATTGTTTGAACTAACATGAGTATATGATCTTAATCATATTGGAAACACGAGTTTTGTTTCTTTATAAAACCCATACCAAAGGTTTCTGAAAATATTCCTATTAATTTTTCCCTGATGATTTCCTGTTATTACTTGAGTGGATTTTTATTCCAAGACTTGGATCATTCTTGTTTGCATCTTAAAACAAACTTTTAACCTTGTTGGATCCAAGAAAACAAGTTTTCAAAATGATTTATAAAATTTTTCTTTTAAGATTTCTATAGAAAACAATTCTTGAAAATATAGCCAAGTACCTGTTTTCTACCTTTGTTTTCACTAAGCTATAAATTGTTATTTTATGATTTTTGGAAATTAATTAATCCTTGATATATGTACTACAAAACCACAAGCTTAGTTTTATTTGTGGACAAATAAAAATTATCTTTTGCTTGTTGTTTTTGTGGTATAAAATTAAGACAGAAAATGACATTTTTGAGAAACAGATAAAAACAGAAAGTATATATTTTTCCACATTGTTTTCATGGCCTTAAACTATTTCAAATTTGTTTTCAAAAGATGTTTCTGAAAGTATATAACAAGTTTAACAAGTCCATACTTTGAAAACAAATTTTGGAAAGCAGTTGAACCTTGAAAACAAACTCAACTTTTTGAACATTTCATCTGTTTTCAACACTTAGAAATTTCTATGTCCTAAGACTGAATTTTCTGAATTTTTAGTGAACAGTAAGAGATACATTTTTGCACATTAGCTTTCTTGGTGATTCCTTGCAAAATTGGAAGAGTGACAATGCCTAGTGTGCTGACCACAGTATCTACTCGAGCCAGGATATTTTGGTATCCTTCTAGAAGCCTTGTGTACTAAGGAAAAGGAGAGAGAGGGTGATGACATGGATAGGTATGGGCATGACCATGCCTTTGACCATTTGTATTGCCACTTGCCTCCACTTGCACCCAAGGTCCAGGATAAGACTTGCAACCACATGCTAGCTGACTAGGACATCCTGTGCACACAAAAGGAAATGACCAAATGCCCAAGGGCTCACTCATGCCAAAGGTTGGCATCAACCCGAGTGGCCATCCTTGCCCTTTTGCTCTTCACCTCAGCTATAAGTGTCCATGCCCCAAACCCTTGCGCCCATGCACTCCTCCCACTCCCTAGTATCTCCCCAGGTCGAATAGGACCCCTGCCCTAGCCCCTAGAGCGTGCCCGAGCCGAGATCTCGCCGCCGGTGATCACCACTGCCCCGAGGTGAGCCTGCTCGATCCGAGCTCCCTCTTCCCTTCCCTCCGCCCTAGATGGACTCCCCACCTCTCCCTGAGTCCCCCTGACCCCTTCCCGTGGCCTCTCGTGTACAGAACCGCCGCCGCCGTCCGTGGAGCGCCGCTGCGGGCACCGACATCGCGCCGCCGCCTGGAGACGCGCCAGTCAACGCCGCCAACCCCCAACGACCACCTGCACCTCCCCCGAGCCGCGCCAGCCCCTCCCCGAGCCCCTAGGTGAGCTCCCCATGCTTTTCGCCGCCGGACCGTACGCACCGGAGAGAGAGAGGAGAGGGATAGGAAGAAGATGCGAGTGTGCCGTTGGATCTTCGATCCACGACCACGGTTAAACAGAACCGTTTCCCGCGCCGCACGCGAGCGTTGAGATGCGCTGGGCCGCGCCCGTGCAAAGCCAGCCCGCGCCGCGTTTGCTTTTTCATTTAATTTTTTTTCAGAAACATGATGTTTACTTTGGACGTGTATAAAATATAAAACCTGCAAAATAAAATCTGATAAAACTCATGGACCCTAAGATATGAAATGTAAACCATATAAAATTGGCAAATCCAAGTTTGGACTATTATTTTGGACACAAAGAATGTTTTGGCAATGACTGTCTGTGAGAATGATTTGAAACTAACTTTAAAAATACATAAACAAATTGAACAAACGAAAATGTTCTGGATATACCATGAAAAGATCTATCCAATGCACTTGACCTCACATCAAGGTGAGTTATCAAATGAAATGCTATCCATTTTAATAAAGGACCAGTAGGCTCTTCTATGATTTTTAGAGTGAGTTCAAAAATGATTTTTGAAGCAAATCCAATTGGATGAGTTTGGTATAGACTAGATATATCTTATCCTAGCTTAGATTAATTTTTGAAGCTCTAGATTATTTTTGGTGGACATATCTAGAAACAACAGCTTTTCTGTTTCGTTTTCTTTGTGAGTTTTTGTTTGAAATGAAATGGTGTTTGATTCTATTTTGTTCCCTAGCTTGTATAAAGTTGTTAGGACTTGTTTTTGAGATGTTTTCTTGCAGTACATCTACATTAGGAAGTGTGTGCATGTTTTGGAAACCCAAATAAAAATGGAACTAGCATTGGTTCATTTTCTAGTTTTATTCTTTAGAATTTTTGTGTGAACTAGATCTTTGTGTGCTTGCTTTAGTAAATTTGGTGCTATGTTTTATTTGAGTTCAGTACCATTTTGGTACTATTATTTTGGTGCTATTGTCTCTGTTATCTTGCATGTTACTTCATAGTAAAGCATGTGTAAATTTTGTTATGCATGTGCACTAGTCTTGTTTTCACTAGAAAAAAATAGCCTTGTATTATTTATCTTGAATACTAAATTTTGTCATGAGTAACAAGAGGCTAAGTACCTATTTTGCCTTGGTAGTAGTGGGCCGATAACCCACTGGTCCCATTGCATTTTGGTTGAGGATGAAAATCCCTAACCATACTTGTGTGTAGAAATAATATGTTTTATTATAGGATTGATAGGATATTTTCCACCATGGAAAATAAATGGTTTGATTCACTTATGCAAGTGAGAAGTTTAATTCTTGTTTGTAAATACTAGTATGTTTAGATGTGATCTAGTTGTTAGCATAATATTCCTTAGGGTTATCATGTTAAGAAATGATTCACTATTGTGTGCTAAATTAAAATGGTTACAAATAAAATAATTCCTTGAGATTGATAGATGTTTGCGAATAATTTTAAATTGAGTGTTTGGATTTTTGAAAAGGATTAGATAGCTTTTCATTAAATGCATAGCTACTGGTTGTGTAGCTTATACCATGGTTGCTTGCTAGTAATTAATTAGGAAGAACAGAAAATTGCTATAATTGCTTTATGCATGCTTAATAGTTGTTTCATAGAATTATTTTGATTGTTTGTGCTTACTAGCATGTGTACGATTTGTGTACTGTTAGTAGGTGCATTCATGTTCATGAATTACTTGTTTAGATTTATGCATCATGGTAGCTTTATTTGCTTCACTAGTGTTGAACTAGTGTCACCACTAGAATCATGGTTTTTGCTCTAGTATTATTTCCCTTTTAATTAGTGAGTTTTGATAGGAGTTTTATCTTGAGTGTTGTTTGTGTTTTTGATTGTTTTTATGACTTGATTAATTGGTTTTTAGCTACTGGTTGTTTATTATTTTATCATAATTGATGAATTCCAAAACCCCCAAGTAAACAATAATGTAGTAAATAAACAATCTATTCTTTTGTGGTGTGTTTGCTTGTGGTTTGGTTTTTGCCTAAGTGTTTACCTTAGAATGAGTTTTATACTTGTGTTAATTGTTGTTCTTAGGAGTATCTTGTGAAACTAAAACATCCAACTAAATCATGAACACATTAAGTGACTTTTGTTTGTGTGTGGCTAATACCTACTGCCATGGGTATTGTCCTGTCTGTTTGTTTTACCTTAGCAACCTAACCTTTTGCACCCACAAGCTATATTTTTAGCTTTTTTATATATCTTGTTATGAGAGTGGAACACCATAACATATATGGTATGTAAGATGTGGGATATAGTTTTCTAAACTATACATAGTGTCTGACGATAGTTTGGACCGTGAGAGTTGTGTGAGATAGTTTTAGCGACATCGTTTCGAGAGAACTCGTGAGTGAACGTTTATTGCTGTATGTGTTGTTTAGCTTAGTTGTTTTCCCTTTTGGCCTGAGTGTGTGTCTTTTATTTCCTTTACGAGGCTAGCAAACGAAGAAGAAGAAGCAGTTGTGGAGCTGTGCGTCAAGTTCAAGTTGCTTCAAGGCCAGGGACATTAAGAGATTTGAGGCAAGCCATCCCGATGCTTGCTGATATTACACTTATCATTATCTATCATGCATGTTTTACTCCTGAAAAGTTTTACAAAACTTTGATTTCCAAAAAAAAAATTGAAGTGAGTATCACTTCTATTATATATATACTATTATTACGCCATTAGATTACTTGGAGTTACCAAGCCCTTAGTCACCATATGGTATTTATTACCATCACAAATACTAGTCCCTAAGTGGACACCCTAAAATTGTGTTTTTACAAAACAAAGGCTTTATGGAAAACCCGGAGAAAAGGCAGAGCCTTATTCACCGGAGGTATGTGGAAGTGGTCATTTTTGGGAAAAACGTGTTTTCAAAAATGACACATAACCTAGTCTTCGCCGGACAACCTTTACCGTACTGCCACCCTACCCCAACATGGGCACGGGGCTTTACTTGAAGTTTGTTCTTGTTAGTGTGTGTTCTATCTCAATTTCTATAAGGTCTCGTCGTACCCTCGAATCCGAATGTCGTCAAAACTCCCAATGTTGAGACATAAAAAGTGTGGGATTAAGTTACCCTCCGGTCGCATTCAGATGGGGCATCCTGGCTGGCGGGGAACAGCCTGGTGCCGGGGATGACGGTAAAACTCAACTGAGAGATAGACACATTCTAGCTTGAACATAGTGGATGGTTATGATCAGTTATCTGATGTTCACATACTGTTGTTACAGTCTCTGGTTGTTCACAGCAGGTGTACTGGATCTGGTGGATGTGTACACCTCTGCAGAGTACAACTTTTTCGAAGAAGCCGCGTCCTCGGATATGGACAGTTGAATGGCCATGTAGCTAGCATTGTGTCAATGTTTTCAAAAATATGTTTTTTCAAAAAGAAGTTGAACTTGAGAAGTTCGGAAAGGAAGAAACCTTGTACCATGGAGGTACCGTCGATGATGAAAAGCCAGAAGTTGTTTTACAAAAAGTTTTGGAAGTAAAACCTTTCTCCTCTAAGCAAGAATTCTGGAAGTTGATTCCAAGAAGTTTTGCAAAGAGAAAACTTTCTTTTAAACAAAAGTTTAACAAAACCTCTTGTACATGTGATATCTACAAGAGAGAGAAAAAACTATATTATTTTCTTCTGAAGTATCTTCTTCAACGAAGATATAGATTAACCTGACTGCAGCTGTGGTGTCATCCTATATGAACACCATTGATAGTGAACCCTATTTATAGCCTACCTATTCCACCATATAAGCATACTTGCATCTTTGGTAAGTTACATGATGGATGTCTTGCTGAGTACATTCAAACATACTCATATGGTTTCGCCCCTGGTATCTACTTGCCAGACAATGAGAAGGAGTCTCAGAAGAAGATCAACGAAGAGGAGTACAGAGCTGATGGCTTTGCGAACTAGGATCGTCTCCGGGTCAGCAGCCTGTAGGTTAAGGCGTGACTTGGGCTCTACCGCGTTGGTGTGTGTTTAGTCTTCCACTGTGTGAGTTGTGTGTTCCCCTGCGTGGCAGCCGTGTAGGCTTGGTCAAGTGACCATGTCTATTTGTAAGTGTTTTGTGCAACCGTGTAATGGATATTGTATTTGTGTGCCAACTTGATATGTTGTTCACGACTGAATTCCTGGGATCGTGAATGTATGCATATCGGAGGTGTCCTTGAACAGTGGTTTTGGGGCGGACCCTACAGAGTTGGTATCAGAGCTATCCTGACCTTAGGAGACCTTAGTTAGCATGGATGTTAGCTAGTACTCAAATAATAAAAGTTAATCACCTTAGGTCACTAAGATGACTATTTTTCAAAATAATTTCTATACCCCATCTCCTCTGTGTTTCAAAAACTCTATTTACACTAAAGTTAAAAAGGAGCATCTTAAAATTGTGCACACTGTTACCTAACTTAATCTACTCTAAAACTTTGTGTAGATGGCAGTTGTCTTTACCCATTCCTTCCGGCTAGGATCACAAGCACCTTGCTACCGCCGCTTTGAGGAAGATTTGATCAAGATTACTCGCGTGATCGGTCGTCCCATACCTGAGTTGAAGGGAGCCCAGTTTCACAAGGATGGACGAGAAATGTCCTGGTTGGTTGTCTGCACAATCCGTGCACCGTTGCTAGCACCGTCAACCCCAGAGATCACTTGGGAAGTGGTGGAGAACAACTGGGAAAATGGTATCCTTAGAGTGATGCAGCTGACCATCTCTAAGCTCGCGAACTTCTTCCACCGCAAGTTTGCAGGAACCCCCTATAGTTACTTTGGAAGACGCGACGAGGACGACAAGCCAATAGAAGTCACTGGAGACTTTCTGTTTGCACGTCACTTCCAGCACCTGGAAGGACAGCTGTACAACACCCAGCTCTCCCTTGACAGAGTTAGAGCAGATTTGACCTCCGAGGAAGAGAGATTGACCAGCTAGAAGCCAGTCTGGGTGCATCTTATGTCACCGAGCGTCGTCTCAAGGTACTGAAGAAGACCATGAAGTACACTGACTCCCAGCACCGCACTCGAGTGAAAGCCCTTCAGCTTTAGCTTCCAGCCAGCAAGACCAGAGTTGAAGAGCTGTAGGAACAGCTACGCGCTTCCACGAGCACTTAGGATTGCCGCAGGATGTTAGGAGTTATGTTGTTTTATTTCCACCCCAGACGCTTGTTGTGTTTGTGTCTGTGTCGTGTGAGCTCCTCTGTTAGAGCGTTGCGTATGCCAGTTGTGTTGTAAGCCTTATGCGTTAGCCTTGTGAACCCTTAAGTTAAGTTATGCTTGTTAAGACTCGGTATCTCATGCGTGTTAGTCTTTGTTTAAGTTGGCGATCGTTTCTTGGATGCTTGTTTGTTTGTCGTGATGTCTACCGTCCTCATCTCTGTTATGAGCTGGTATGTGTCACGAGTTTTTAGACCCAAAACCACCTTTAGTTGCTCTCGTCTTATATTTTTCTTTGTCTTCAGCATGGCCAGCGATCTACCTCCATCACCTGAGCCGACAGTTGCTCAACTATTTTCTCTATTGGGGGAAGAAAGTGAAGCCGCTCGTGCTGAACACATTGCCACCCATGCTGCCCTGGAACAGTTGACTCAGCTTGTCATCACCAATGCTGAGAATACTGCAATCCTTATGAGAGGATACCAGCAACTGCTTGCTGGAGAGAGCCAAAAACGGAAGATACTGACGCCAGGAGAAACTAGTTTATGGGTGACTCGCATTGTTTTGCCTGCGATGCCACAATCTTCAAGGAGACGTGTGAAAGTCAAGCCTAAACACACAGGCAGTTTTAGCTGTGGACGGGAAGGACATTTCGCTCGTGATTTTCCCAAGAAGAACCGTATTCTAGCTCATCCTGAAGAACCCCAAGAAACCCAAGGTCCAGCTCTGAAGAAACGCAAGAAACTGATAAGTGTACCTCGAGACCAAGATGATGTTGCAGGAGCACCTGCGACTCATGCCATATCCAATGGTACGCTTTCGAACCAAACCTGTAAACCCCATTGTTTGTTTCTCGTCGTACCCTGAAAAACCCGACGTAAATGGAACACTAGAAGTGTCACGTCGGACTAAATAAAATCTTAAATAATTAACTATACTAACAAAAGCTCACCTAATTTTAGAATAACACCCTACAGAAAACACCCTAGAGAGTAAATTAAATTGTTGCCACATTAAATTGTTACCACCCTACAGAGTGGTAAAATGGTTTCACCTAATTCTAATTGGAGACCTTACAGAATTGGTAATATAACCTCATCTAATTTTAAGCTTAAAATCCTACAGAGTTGGCTCATCAAATTTTCGTTTAAATACCCTACAGAGTTGGTATCTCAAGCCTAATACCTTATAGGGTAACTTACAGAGTTGATATGTTACAGAGTTGGTACCACCCGTTTAAAAGAAAACGTGTAATCAAAATTTTCCAAAAACAAAGAGGAAGGTGCCTTAGGATGTTCTATGACTCTTGAAGAAAGTGAAAGGTTGAAAAAAAAATATTGGATGGATAAAACTATGATCGTTACTAGGCAACAAGACCTCTCGTATGTATGTTTTGGAGGAACCAGATCTTGGAATATGAGACGGTGGAAAACCCATTTGAGGTTTAGCTTAGGAAGAAAAGTTTGAGGATCTTGTGATTTTAGTGAAGTTGAATTATGATATCATACCCGGGGATAACCGGTTGTGGACCCCAAAGATTTGGGAGTTACCAGTAACTAAGATTAGTAGTTTTTGAGGAAATGGTTGAGGTTTAGAAAGGTTGGTGGAAACTATTGGATGCTAGGAAGCACATGATATATATCGAGTTGGATTTATTAGAAAGAATGTGATGGGGATGATTTGTGGTATTGAAGTGATGATTTTGGATTTTAGGAAAAATCAATATGACTTGGATTTACTAGATGGTTGTTCTCGAGGATATACTCTCAGAGCTTGTCATGCTCTATTGAGATTGTTTGGGGAAAATGATTTAGCATTGATCATGAGATATGAGCTTGGAGTATTTGAACGGATTTATAGTACACAGAGTTGGTATAGCTCTATGATCTTGATAAAATACCTTTGAGGGAAACAAATGATTTGAGATTTAGATTATTTTAGATTAAGGGGAAGATAGTGGATTTTCCTGGATTGTTGGAGATGAGCAATGGAAATCTCATGCTTAATAAATATTGGTGGATATCCGATTGATTGATCTATATGGTGATAAGAGAGTTTATGCCACAAAGGAGAAATAGTAGTAAGAACCTCTCATTAAAATGGAAGAGAGCAGAACCTTGCATTAAGGATAAACCCTGGTCTGATAGCATGGTTTTTGAGGAAACATAAGTTCGAGGTTTAGAACATGGCACCCAAACCTTTGAAAAGAAAGCTAATCCACCGGTGAATTCTGGTAAGATTAATCAAAGGGGGGAAGCCCCTGTAAATAATGTTACAAATCACCAACACATGTTTTGTGAACAAATCATCTAACATTGTTGTTTTGACCATACTCTCTTTTCGCTTGCCTGCGAATCTCGGGACGAGATTCTTTTAAGGGGGGAAGGTCTGTCACACCCCAGTTTTTGGATTCTTGTACTGTGCTCAAGAAGAAAAAAATTAGGGCCAACAATTTTTTTATAACAACATGATTGTTTGAACTAACATGAGTATATTATCATAATCATATTGGCAACACAAGTTTTTTTCTTTATAAAACCCATACCAAAGGTTTCTGAAAATATTCTTATTAATTTTTTCCTGATGATTTCCTATTATTACTTGAGTGGATTTTTATTCCAAGACTTGGATCATTCTTGTTTGAATATTAAAACAAACTTTTAACCTTGTTGGATCCAAGAAAACATGTTTTCAAAATGATTTATAAAAGTTTTCTTTTAAGATTTCTATAGAAAACAATTCTTGAAAATATAGCCAAGTACCTGTTTTCTACCTTTGTTTTCACTAAGCTATAAATTGTTATTTTATGATTTCTTGGCAATTAATTAATCCTTGATATATGTACTACAAAACCACAAGCTTAGTTTTATTTGTGGACAAATAAAAATTATCTTTTGCTTGTTGTTTTTGTGGTATAAAATTAAGACAGAAAATGACATTTTTGAGAAACAGATAAAAACAGAAAGTATATATTTTTCCACATTGTTTTCATGGCCTTAAACTATTTCAAATTTGTTTTCAAAAGATGTTTCTGAAAGTATATAACAAGTTTAACAAGTCCATACTTTGAAAACAAATTTTGGAAAGCAATTGAACCTTGAAAACAAACTCAACTTTTTGAACATTTCATCTGTTTTCAACACTTAGAAAATTTCTATGTCCTAAGACTAAATTTTCTGAATTTTTAGTGAACAGTAAGAGATACATTTTTGCACATTAGCTTTCTTGGTGATTCCTTGCAAAATTGGAAGAGTGACCATGCCTAGTGTGTTGACCACAGTATCTACTCGAGCCAGGATATTTTGGTAGCCTTCTAGAAGCCTTGTGTACTAAGGAAAAGGAGAGAGAGGGTGATGACATGGATAGGTATGGGCATGCCCATGCCTTTGACCATTTGGCTTGCCACTTGCCTCCACTTGCACCCAAGGTCCAGGATAAGACTTGCAACCACATGCTAGCTGACTAGGACATCCTGTGCACACAAAAGGAAATGACCAAATGCCCAAGGGCTCACTCATGCCAAAGGTTGGCATCAACCCGAGTGGCCATCCTTGCCCTTTTGCTCTTCACCTCAGCTATAAGTGTCCGGGACCCAAACCCTTGCGCCCCTGCACTCCTCCCACTCCCTAGTACCTCCCCAAGTCGAATAGGACCCCTGCCCTAGCCCCTAGAGCGTGCCCGAGCCGAGATCTCGCCGCCGGTGATCACCACTGCCTCGAGGTGAGCATGCTCGACCCGAGCTCCCTCTTCCCTTCCCTCCGCCCTAGATGGACTGCCCACCTCTCCCTAAGTCCCCGTGGCCTCTCGTGTACAGAGCCGCCGCCGCCGTCCGTGGAGCGCCGCCGCGGGCACCGGCATCGCGCCGCCGGCTAGAGCCGCGCCAGTCAACGCCGCCACCTCCCCTCGACGCCCTCGACCACCTGCACCTCCCCTAAGCCGCGCCAGCCCCTCCCCGAGCCCCTAGGTGAGCTCCCTGTGCTTTTCGCCGCCGGCCCGTACGCACCGGAGAGAGAGAGAGGAGAGGGAGAGGAAGAAGATGCGCGTGTGCCGTCGGATCTTCGATCCACGTCCACGGTTAAACGGAACCATTTCCCATGCCGCACGCGAGCGCTGAGCTGCGCTAGGCTGCGCTGAACGCCTAGTTGGGCCGCGCCCGTGCAAAGCCAGCCCGCGCTGCATTTGCTTTTTCATTTAAATTTTTGTCTGAAACATGATGTTTACTTTGGACGTGTATAAAATATAAAACCTGCAAAATAAAATCTGATAAAATTCATGGACCCTAAGATATGAAATCTAAACCATATAAAATTTGCAGATCCAAGTTTGGACTATTATTTTGGACACAAATAATGTTTTGGAAATGACTGTCTGTGAGAATGATTTGAACCTAACTTTAAAAATACATAACCAAATTGAACAAACTAAAATTTTCTGGATATCCCTTGAAAAGATCTATCTAATGCACTTGACCTAACATCAAGGTGAGTTATGAAACGAAAATTCCATCCATTTTAATAATGGACCAGTAGGCTCTTCTATGATTTTTCGAGTGAGTTCAAAAATGATTTTTGAAGCAAATCCAATTGGATGAGTTTGGTATAGACTAGATCTATCTTATACTAGCTTAGATTAATTTTTGAAGCTCTAGATTATTTTTGGTGGACAGATCTAGAAACAATAGCTTTTCTGTTTTGTTTTCTTTGTGTGTTTTTGTTTGAAATGAAATGGTGTTTGATTATATTTTGTTCCCTAGCTTGTATAAAGTTGTCAGGACTTGTTTTTGAGATGTTTTCTTGCAGTAAATCTACCTTAGAAAGTGTGTGCATGTTTTGGAAACCCAAAGAAAAATGGAACTAGCATTGGTTAATTTTCTAGTTTTATTCTTTGGAATTTTTGTGTGAACTAGATTTTTGTGTGCTTGCTTTAGTAAATTTTGTGCTATGTTTTCTTTGAGTCCAGTACCATTTTGGTACTGTTATTTTGGTGCTATTGTCTCTGTTAGCTTGCATGTTACTTCGTAGTAAAGCATGTGTAAATTTTGTTATGCATGTGCACTAGTCTTGTTTTCACTAGAAAAAAATAGCCTTGTATTATTTATCTTGAATACTAAATTTTGTCATGAGTAACTAGAGGCTAAGTACCTATTTTGCCTTGGTAGTAGTGGGCCCATAACCCACTGGTCCCATTGCATTTTGGTTGAGGATGAAAATCCCTAACCATACATGTGTGTAGAAATAATATGTTTTATTATAGGATTGATAGGATATTTTCCACTGTGGAAAATAAATGGTTTGATTCACTTATGCAAGTGAGAAGTTTAATTCTTATTTATAAATACTAGTATGTTTAGATTTGATCTATTTGTTAGCATAATATTCCTTAGGGGTATCATGTTAAGAAATGATTCACTATTGTGTGCTAAATTAAAATGGTTACAAATAAAATAATTCCTTGAGATTGATAGATGTTTGGGAATAATTTTAAATTGAGTGTTTCGATTTTTGAAAAGGATTAGATAACTTTTCATTAAATGCATAGCTACCGGTTGTGTAGCTTATACCATGGTTGCTTGCTAGTAATTAATTATGAAGAACAGAAAATTGCTATAACTGCTTTATGTATGCTTAATAGTTGTTTCATAGAATTATTTTGATTGTTTGTGATTACTAGCATGTGTAAGATTTGTTTACCGTTAGTAGGTGCATTCATGTTCATGACTTACTTGTTTAGAGTTATGCATCATGGTAGCTTTATTTGCTTCTCTAGTGTTGAACTAGTGTCACCACTAGAATCATGGTTTTTGCTCTACTATTATTGCCCTTTTAATTAGTGAGTTTTGATAGGAGTTTTATCTTAAGTGTTGTTTGTGTTTTGGATTGTTTTTATGACTTGATTAATTGGTTTTTAGCTACTAGTTGTTTAGTATTTTATCATAATCGAAGAATTCCAAAACCCCCAACTAAACAATAATGTAGTAAATCAATAATCTATTCTTTTGTGGTGGGGTTTGCTTGTGGTTTGGTTTTTTCCTAAGTGTTTACCTTAGCATGAGTTTTATACTTGTGTTAATTGTTGTGCTTAGGAGTATCTTGTGAAACTAAAACATCCAACTAAATCAAGAACGCATTAAGTGACATTTGTTTGTGTGTGGCTAATACCCACTGCCATGGGTATTGTCCTGTCTGTTTGTTTTACCTTAGAAACCTAACCTTTTGCACCCAAAAGCTATATTTTTAGCTTTTTATATATATTGTTATGAGAGTGGAAAACCACTCCATATATGGTATGTAAGATGTGGGATATGGTTTTCTAAACCATACATAGTGTCTGACGATAGTTTGGACCGTGAGAGTTATGTGAGATAGTTTTTGCGATATCGTTTCGAGAGAACTCGTGAGTGAACGTTTTTTGCTGTATGTGTTGTTTAGCTTAGTTGTTTTCCCTTTGGGCCTGAATGTGTGTCTTTTATTTCCTTTACGAGGCTAGCAAACGAAGAAGAAGAAGCAGTTGTGGAGCTATGCGTCAAGTTCAAGTTGCTTCAAGGCCAGGGACATTAAGAGATTTGAGGCAAGCCATCCTGATGCTTGCTAATATTACACTTATCATTATCTATCATGCATGTTTTACTCCTGAAAAGTTTTACAAAACTTTGATTTCCAAAAAAAGCTATTTCTATTATATATATACTATTATTACGCCATTAGATTACTTGGAGTTACCAAGCCCTTAGCCACCATATGGTATTTATTACCATCACAAATACTAGTCCCTAAGTGGACACCCTAAAATTTTGTTTTTACAAAACAAAGGCTTTATGGAAAACCCGGAGAAAAGGCAGAGCCATATTCACCGGAGGTATGTGGAAGTGGTCATTTTTGGGAAAAACGTGTTTTCAAAAATGACACATAACCTAGTCTTCGCCGGACAACCTTTACCGTACTGCCACCCTACCCCAACATGGGCACGGGAATTAACTTGGAGTTTGTTCTTGTTAGTGTCTGTTCTATCTCAATTGCTATAAGGTCGTCGTACCCTCGAATCCGAATATCGTCAAAACTCCCAATGTTGAGATATAAAAAGTGTGGGATTAAGTTACCCTCCGGTCGCATTCAGATGGGGCATCCTGGCTGGCAGGGAATAGCCTGGTGTCGGGGATGACGGTAAAACTCAACTGAGAGATAGACACATTCTAGCTTGAACATAGTGGATGGTTATGATCAGTTATCTGATGTTCACATACTGTTGTTACAGTCCGTGGTTGTTCACGGCAGGTGTACTGGATCTGGTGGATGTGTACACCTCTGCATAGTATAACTTTTTGAACAAGCTGCGTCCTCGAATATGGATAGTCGAATGGCCATGTAGCTAGCATTGTGTCAATGTTTTCAAAAAGATGTTTTTCAAAAAGGAGTTGAACTTGAGAAGGTCGGAAAGGAAGAAACCTTGTACCGTGGAGGTACCGTCGATGATGAAAACCCAGAAGTTGTTTTACAAAAAGTTTTGCAAGTAAAACCTTTCTCCTCTAAGAAAGAATTCTGGAAGTTGATTCCAAGAAGTTTTGCAAAGACAAAACTTTCTTTTAAACAAAAGTTTAACAAAACCTCTTGTACATGTGATATCTACAAGAGAGAGAAAAAACTATATTATTTTCTTCTGAAGTATCTTCTTCAACGAAGATACAGATTAACCTGACTGCAACTGTGGTGTCATCCTATATGAACACCATTGATAGTGAACCCTATTTATAGCCTACCTATTCCACCATATAAGCATACTTGCATCTTTGGTAAGTTACACGATGGATGTCTTGCTGAGTACATTCAAACGTACTCATTTGGTTTCGCCCCTGGTATCTACTTGCCAGACAATGAGAAGGAGTCTCACAAGAAGATCAACGAAGAGGAGTACGGAGATGGTGGCTTTGTGAACTAGGATCGTCTCCGGGTCAGCAGCCTGCAGGTTAAGGCGTGACTTGGGCTCTACCGCTTTGGTGTGTGTTTAGTCTTCCGCTGTGTGAGTTGTGTGTTGCTCTGCGTGGCAGCCGTGTAGGCTTGGTCAAGTGACCATGTCTCTTTGTAAGTGTTTTGTGCAACCGTGTAATGGACATTGTATCTGTGTACCAACTTGATATGTTGTTCACGACTGAATTCCTGGGATCGTGAATGTATGCATATCGGGGGTGTCCTCGAACAGTGGTTCTGGGGCGGACCCTACACTCCTTGCCTTATATAGGTGTCCAGGTCTCAAACCGTTCCCGGGGTGGATACAAACCCTAACCTAGGGTCGGTTACAAGTTTCCTAACTTGACCCGCGAGGCCTTGCGGGTGGGCTTCAACTGGGCCTTCTAGAATAGTCCATGGCGTCTCCCCTTGGGCTTAGGTCTTGGGCCCTGGACCGGGTAGCCTCATCCGATAGGTCCAGGGTTCATCCCTTCGTCACTTAGCAAAGAAGAAAATTCTTCTATGATTTGAGGCATTATTTTTTGGGATGATCCACACTTATATAAATAAGGTGTTGATGGTTTTATGCGAAGATGTGTTCCTGAAAATGAACAACGAGAGATATTGAGAAAATGTCATAGTAGTGCTTATGGAGGACATTACGCTGGAGATAGAACTGCACATAAGCCTCTTCAATCAGGTTTTTATTGGCCTACTCTCTTTAAAGATGCTAGAAAGTTTATTTTATCTTGTGGTCAATGTCAAAGGGTTGGAAATAATTCTAGACGTAATAAAATGCCTATGAATTATTCTCTTGTTATTGAACCGTTTGATTGTTGGGGTTTTGACTTTATGGATCTTTTCCCTCCTTCACAAGGCTACACTCATATTCTTGTTGCTATTGATTATGTTACTTAATGGGTAGAAGCTATACCTACTAAAAGTGGTGATGGTGAAACCTGATTAAAAATTCTTAAAGACATTATTTTCCCTAGTTTTGGTGTGCCTAGATATCTTATGGATGATGGGGGTTCTCAATTTATTCATGGTGGTTTTAGAACGACTCTTGCTAAATATGATGTTAATCATAGAATTGCCTCACCCTATCATCCTCAAACTAGTGGGCAAGTAAAATTATCAAATAGAGAAATCAAATCTATCTTGCAAAAGACCGTTAACAAATCTAGAAAAATTTGGGCTACTTAATTAAATAATGCTTTGTGGGCTTATAGAACTGCTTACAAAAATCCCATGGGCATGTCTCCTTATAAAATGGTTTCTGGAAAAGCTTGTCACTTGCCTTTGGAATTAGAACACAAAGCTTATTGGGCAGTGAGAGACCTTAATGGCTCGTTTGGTAGTCGAGGATCCTCCCGGGATCCCCGCCTATTCCCGGGGCAGAGAAACCACGGGTCTATCGACCCTGGAATTTTGTACGGCCGCGTTTGGACGCCCACGATCGGGGTATCCTCGTCCCTTCCGCGGCCCTTCCCCGGGAGAGGTTTCCACGCCTCCAGAGGTCGGGGAGAAAACCCCCAGCTCGCTCTGCCGACCGACAGACGACGATGTGATGCTTCAGGCCCGAGCTCCTCCGCACGACGACCCCAAGCGCCGCCTCCGCCCGACGACCCCAAGCGCCGCCTCCGCCAAGTACTTCCTCCCTCGACTACTCCACGCGGACGCAGTCCTGCTGGTCCTTACCGACGACCTTGCCGCCGCCAGATCCGCCACCACTAGGTTAGCTGAGCTTTCACTCCTGCTTCTTCTTCTTGTACTCTCCACCACGATCCTGTCCCCGCTGACCTCCTGCTGAATCAACAAGATGCATCACATGCCAGCATCAGGGTTACCAAGATCTGTAGCGGTGGCGGGTGCGATCGCTTGCATGACAGCAGACACCTGTAGATATCTCGATCTTGTATGCCTCCAGGATTCAGTCACTGAAGAATCATGTTGCCCTCTGTGAGCCCTCAACAATAGTCATCTCAACTAAAGAAACAATGACTTTCAGATTTGTTCAGAAGACCACTGATTCGTTTTAATTCTCACAGTAAACGAAATTCTCAACATTTAGTTTGTAATGCATATGAAATTTACAATCATTCATGCTAGAAATTTTGTCCATCTTCCTGCTCAGCCCGTTCATGATTTGGTCAATGTGCAGCTTATAATCTTTCTTAATAAAGCAAACTAATCAATTGATAAGTTATGATCTTAGACTGGACAATGTGCAGCTTAGCGACAGTTCGTTTTCAGTAAACGAATCATCACTTTCTCCGACCTGCTGGGGTAGCTTCTGTTTCTATGCGCCGAGGTTGTACTTTACCTCTGATTAAGTGTCTTCTTGTACTACAATCTTGCTTATTTCGGTCCGTGCGTGTGCCTTTTCAGGTGAATCTAGTGTTGAATATTACTTGCACGTGTAGGATGGAACTAGTCCCGGTAATACTATTGCATGCTATTTTTTAAAATAACCTGCAACGGCGATGCATCTAAGACGTTGATTTCTATCTTATAGTGAACCTTGTGTGAATCCATACAACCGAATCGTTCATGTTTTACATCTGAATTGTGTTTACTGGTAAAATGGTTGCCAATAATCCTTATCATTCTGCTGCTTTCCGTGTACTCATGTTCATGGATGGTTTTGAACTGTTCACTGTAGTATAGAAGAAAGTGGAGGTGAAGGTCACCAAGAAGGCGCCTGCTAGCGCCACTTCCAATAAGCGCAAGAAAACCAAGGACTTTTCCTAATCCAAAGAAGAGGACGAGGACGAGAGTTCAGACGACGAAATCGGAGGTCTCAAATTAATCTATCACCCAACTGGTGAGTTGTCGGCAACTTCTGGGTCTGAATTTAGGATATATTGACCTTGTGATTGCCCCCGTATTCTTCTCTCCACTGATCCATGTTTTACATGCTTCTACAAACTGGGTTATATCAAAACTTGTCAGTTCTCATATGTTTAGTTTTTTGTTTTGTTTTATATGGTAGGGGTTTCTGTAGTTCACCGGCAATTGATTCTCATGGCAACCTGCAGATTAAGTGGTTCAGATTTAAATTAGGTTGAGCACATGAAGTTAAAACTGTTCTAGTGTTTGTACATAAATGCCCTGTTTGCTTGCCTATCTAATTGAAGGCTATTCGTAAATGGCTTTAAATATTTTGGTTGAAATATGAAATTGTTGCCATGGATTTAGTAGTCCTCGCCAAATTTGACATGTGACTGTGTGTATCTTTGATAGCAGTGAAGAGTGGTGGTAGTAGTAGCATTATGGTCTAGGAAGTCAGTCTAGAACCTAGTGCCATACCAGTATTTTGTAGAGTAGACCAGCCTAAAACATGTGGCTTGTTTGAAGTATGTTTTCTTTATACTAGAATGTGGTTCCCTCATGACCTGGGTGAGTTTGTGTTGTGTAGTAGCAGAAAAATGAAGTGAAGTGTTACTGGTCCTTTGTGGTTTAAACATGTATATAGAACTGGAAATTGTACCCTGTTTGACTTGCAGAGAAGATGCACTGGAATAGCTTGGTGCTATTAGTTAAGTAAGTAGTGCTACTAGAGAAGGCTGTGAAGTATCAAGGAGATGCTGAGGCATTTCTAGTTTCAGTTGAGATTATGTCAGATACAAATGGATGCGCCGATTGATTCCTGACATGTAGAATTAGGTACAGATTTTAATCACCGCCAGTAGCTTGATCCTGACAAAATCATGTACAGATTTAAACCTTTTTTATTCAAGACTATGTCAAAGACTTTTTCGGTTATGCAAATAACGACGAGCTGGTGTGTCTGATTACACTTCTGCATTTTATTTTATTTAACACGACTTTTTTGAATATGTGTATTTGATTGTTATAATGTTCAAGAAGTGATAATAACCATGCTTGAAATGGAAACAACTAATGGTTGGATATAAAAGTTCATTTCCTCCTGCTCTGCAGGTTCTTTATAGCAAAGTTGACGAAAATATTCGTAATGGATCAATCAAATAATTGTCACGTTTCTTCATGGAGCGACATACTTTCTCTTGCTGGATATTTGAGCTCACAACCCTGTAACAGAACAAAACTTGTTGTCTTGTGTCGTTGTCTCTGTCAAACTGTATCATACTTGATTGTGTCAAATGGGTGCCAAAACAATTCATCTGTTAAAACAGTTAATTTTTGTTTGGTGACTCATTCGTGTATATTTTGTTCTCTCCATGTTTTCTGTCCTGTGAGATGCCGGTGCTTGGCTTGGAGGTTGGAGCCAGGGGAAGGAGTTCTAGTTGTGTGAAACAGCAAAGCGCCATGCACGTTCCATGTTTTTCATGTTTGTAACCATTTTCGGTTTCCTGCTGTGCCCTTCCCGGCCCCTCCCCGTGCTGTCCAAATAGCAGCAGGGAAGTCTCCCCTCCTGGGGGCATCTCTCCCATGTGGAACGGGAATGCCATGTGCAAGGGAAATTACCCCTTCGGGGCTCAGTTCCCTGGGTTTTTCAGCCCTGACAACCAAATTAGCCCTAATAGGGATTTCAAACTTGCTGGTGAGAAAAGGTTTCTTGACTTAAGTTCTTTAGATGAATGGAGGAGTGAGGCATATGAAAATGCTAAGCTCTTTAAAAAGAAAGTTAAAAGGTGGCACGATAATAGAATTACTAAAATAGAATATCATGTTGGTGATAAAGTGCTATTGTATAGGTCTCGTCTCATATTTTTTGCAGGAAAATTACTCTCACGATGGGAAGGACCTTTTGTTATCGAAGAGGTATATCGTTCGGGGGCAATTAAAATTGTTTCCCTTGAAGACAACACTTCACAAGTGGTGAACGACCAAAGGCTCAAGCATTATATTTCTGGAGACCCTTATAATGAAAGTGTTGATTGTATTCAAGCCATGATCCCGGAGGAATTTATTAAGAAGCATATTTCAGAAACTACACAGTCAGTTTTCGAATAGGTATCAGTTTTGGTAAGAGAACGTTCGCGAAACATCTTCCAATTTTTTTTTAACTTTTTTTTTGGAAAATACGAAAAATTATGAGCCAGAAACGAGGCGTAGACGGAGCCGAGAGGCTCCTCACCATGCCCAGGCGTGGTCCCACCCCTGTTCGCGCCTGGCTATGGTGAGGATTCCTCAGAGTCCGTCTCTGACCCGTTTTCACCCAGTACTTTCCTTTCGTTATGAAACTTTTTGCTATATAATCCCCTGGACCTCCCGAGGTCCGTATATCGTTTTCTTGTCGTGTTTTCGTTTCGAGCTATTTTCCTTTAAGGAGTCTAGAGTTTCTATGTCAAGATGTCCTCCTTCGGCTCTACCATTGAGGATTACACTCCACATCGTCTTCGACAAATCCAGCAAGACATCAACTAGGGTGCTTTCGCGGGATGGGCGACGGAAGAAGAGATAAATGCAAGGAAGGAAGACATGATTAACAACTTGAGGTAAGAGATCCGGAGGGCTGCACCAGCGCCAACAAGCAACCCCACCTTTGTGGGATCCATTAACCCTCAACGTCGTTATTCTCATAATGTGCAGGGGACCGTGCCTCGGGATCAAGCCCCAACATATTTCCTGTGTTAGCTGAAGCACACCGGGTTGCCGATCAATTCTGTGAACAATATCGTATTCTCAAGGATGAGGTAGCAATTCTGGAGGCGGATAACATTGAGCTTCACCGTATCATCAAAGGAGGGAGTAGTTCTCCCCCGAGGCCGAGGGCTCTACCGGTAGCTATGTGGTTCATCTCTCTCTCCCATGGTGTGATCTATACGTGACCGTGAGCTTTGTAATCTAGTTGAATAAGTAGATGTTACTCTTCATCTATTGTGCTACTCAAGTGTTTTATTAATATGAAATTTGGAGTCACCTTGTCCCGCGGTGTGAAGGTGACAGTGTGCACATCGTGTGTGTCTCCTGTATGAATTGTGTTGTTTGTCTAGTACCTTCTAGGGCGCTCAAGTTGGCAGTGTGGGGTTAACTAGACATGGGAATGCTTACTTTAAGTAATGCTTTTTGCATCCCTACGCAATGATTAGTGTTCGTTATCCAACCGGAGAGGGTTAAGAGTATCATAGTGAAGAGAAGATATTTAGTTATTCAATTATGTGATCATTGTTGAGAGTGTCCACTAGTGAAAGTAGGATCCTAAGCCTTGTTTCCAAGCATTGAAACATCGTTTTCTGCCTGTTCTGCTACATGTTTTCTTGCTGCCATATTTATTTAAGATTGCTATTATTAGTTACAACCATCCATATTACTCGCATTTCACTATCTCTTCGTCAAACTAGTGCACCTATATACCTAACAAGTATATTGGGTGTGTTGGGGACACAAGAGACTTCTTGTATCTTAATTGCAGGGTTGCTTGAGAGGGATATCTTTGACCTCTACCTCCCTGAGTTCGATAAACCTTGAGTGATCCACTTAAGGGAAACTTGCTGCTGTTCTACAAACCTTTGCACTTGGAGGCCCAACGATGTATACAAGAATAGAAGTGTTCGTAGACATCAAACCCTCCATTATCCCCTCGTCCCTCTCCCAAAGAATCGACTACTCCCCATTCCCCCCTCCAGTCCCTGTTCTCCCAGACCAGATCCCATCCCTCTTAACACATCATCGTATAGCTCGCTTGCCAGATCTCCCACGCCGCCGTTGAGATCCCCCACCCCGCCCAGGTCACCGTCCAGGACCCCACCACCTCGTCGTCGTGCTAACCGGTCTCACCACATCGTCACCAACCTCGCCATCGTGTGCTCGCTGGTGTGCCACCTCGCCGTCGTGCTCACCGGTATGCCACATGGTCACCAACCTCACCTTTGTGTGCTCGCTGGTGTGCCACCTCACCATGAACCTCGCCGTACATGTAGATCTGCCACCTCGTCTCCAACTGTGACGCCCCGAGATCGGGCACTATGCAGATTTCAGCATTCCCGCCAAAATCCACATAATAACCGATTCCAGGTTGCCACTTGTGATAACATTACAACAGTTCACGAATATTCCGCAACAACAACAGAAAAGATATATACAAGAAGACTCAAACGAGCCAAGGATACAACTGATACCATACAAAGATCCAAATAACAGCGGAAGAAACAACATAGCGTCCGACTACGGACAAGATACAAATTGGACTAAGAGTCCTGAAGATAACCGAGAGCGTCCAATCCCTGCCCAGGCCAAGCCGGAGGGATTCCCAAGCTAACGTCGTCAGAACTTCAAACCTGTTGACTGCAATGTTGAATATGCAGCCACGAAAAAGATTCGTGGGTCAGTACGGTTAAGTACTGGCAAGTGGATAACCCATACTCACAAGATACCGGCGTAACCAGTCATCACAAGATACAAATACTTTGGGTTCAACGGAAAGGAAAGGATTATTGCAAATAAGCGGCAGCGGGCTGCACTAACCAACTACAGAAACACGCTACAACTTCCGGCTAACAGAAAGAAGATAAGATAGCGTATCGTAACCAACTACACTAACCACCAAACAAACCCATCCAATGTCACCCCCTACTAAGGAAGCAACCCAAGGATAACTCACACTGTTGATTAGGGTGACATTATTTATATGGTGGAGGTAATCTATATTACTAATCAAGTTATTATCATTAGGTGTAAGTTGTCTGAGTACTTGTTAGCCAGCACCTTCACCAAGTCGTCACATAACCGCGGACAACACGGCTTCTCGAGAAGATTCATCCCTGCAGGGTGTGCTCCAGTACCCGTACACACTCAAGCCACCAACTAAAACTCAGGTTGGCTCGACACGACCCAAACCGTCTCTACAACCCATCCTAGGAGCCACGGAGCTATAAGGTCCCGGCCTGTCCGACCTAACCTAAGCGCAAGGGTGAAAACCACACCCCCCGGCACCACAGGCCTCGCCCTATATGCATCATCATCATCATCATCAGTAACCATGGGGGATCCACCCATTATGCAAGGAGCAAATGGAACACCCGAACTAAGTGTGGCTCTTCGGACAAGCTGCAGATCAGGTCTAAGTCGAGGGGGGTCCCATACTACCTCCCGGATGCGGTGAGCACGCTCATCATGGATCAGTAGACAAGACTCTTTTCCTAGTTTCGACACCAGCCGGCTCCAAAACCCTAACCCGGGCCTCCTGCCGGTGCCTTATCATCAAATTATTATTACCCCAGACATTAAAATGTTGTTGATTGAATTGAAACCCAACTATCAACTAAACAGGTGATACGACAAAGGATAACAAGACTCGAGCACAAACAAATCTAAGCATGCAACTACGACACGAGGGCCAACAGGGTAAACAAACAACAGTTAATAGGAAGTGGAAAGGAAGGCTATATCATGGCTGCAAGGTAAACATATGATAGGATCGAGACACAAGCATCGAACATAAGGCTAGAATAAGAACAACGGAAAGAATCGGTAACAAGTGATGAAAGGCAGCCATTTGGCAGCAAGTGAGTATACTTGCCTGGAATCCAGCAAGTAGAGGTACATCCGAAGAACTTGTCGTTGCTCACATCATCTCAACGTCCTATCCGGGAAGAAGCAACGAACCTCGAACAAACACCGGATGCAACAATTACTACTACGGCAAAAGATCCAGCATGATCAAAGGTATGGATGCATGACAATTTAATTGATGCATCAAGATAAACTAGTTGACAAGATAACATAACATAATTAAATGGACCCATATGCAATTTGGATTACATATGGAAAAGTCCATGAATTAAGGTTGAAACAATTGTTTTACAACTAACCAATAGGTGAAAGTGGATTAGCATGATGCATGGATGAGGAAAACAAAAAGAAAACAACAATAGCTTCAATTTGAAAAGGGGTTTACCAAGTTTGGAATGTTATTTATTAAGTTAGGAAATTTGGCTTCTTAAGTGAGTTACACAAGTATTTATTGTTTTCACCCATTTTAATTGTTCAAAACAGTAAACAAATTTTATATTTGGGTAGAGCATTTAATTTTAATTGTAAAACATATTTTATTTGTTGAAATTGGAATTAAAATGAATTAGTTATTAATTTGACAATTTTAAATGCATTAAATAAGAAACAGATGTTTTCAGCAATTTAAATTATTCAAAACAGCAAACAAAGTTGATATTTGCAAAGTTCATGAAAAATGGGATGAAAAACATATTTTACATGTTGGAATTGGATTTGAATTGCCCAAGTTATGTATTTTGCAATTTAAAAGGTTTAATTAAAGCATTGAATTATTGCACCACTTTTAATTAGGAAAAACATTAAACAAATTGCATTGAAAAGGTTTAAAACATGTAGCAAATGTTTCATTGAACATTTAGAGTTATCAAACATAATTTTTGGGTTATTATTGAATTTATTATGCAAGTTTTTATAATCATTCTTATTCTGCCCTTTTTAGTAAACAGAGGTAACATGTCCAAAATTAATTCAATTGTGCCCAAATAAAATACCAATGTGTAGAGTTTGTTAAGACAAATTTTTAGAGCCCAAGTTTGCTTAAATTGGATGAGCAGAACTAAAGTTATGAAATTCCAAAGTTTCCAATTTTTATTGCATTTTCAGTAATTAATTATTTAGTGCAAAAATTGTTACAGAAACATATTGCAAACTTGACATTAACAGAAAGGGCTAAAGATTATGAATCCACAGGATTTTGAATCATTCAAATTGGAGTAATATTCAATTTGATATTGATTTTAGAGTTAATGCCTCAGATCTATGTTTCTGAAATTCGGGCAGAAAAAGAAAAAACAGAAATAAAAGGTGTGGCTTTGGGGGATCGAACCCAGGACCTGGGATCTGCGCGCAAAGGGTCCTAACCACTGGGCTGCTCAAGCTGTTGTGATAGGATCGGGATCTGGCCCAAGATGAGGTGGCGCTGCACGGAAAAACTGAAACTGCACGAACGCAGAACGCATCTGTACGCAACCGTGACAGTACCTGGCCAGCGGCGATCGCCGGAGCCATCTGCGGCCGCGCGGGGCAGTCACGACAGAGCAAGGGGAAGGGAGGAGGAATCCCTAGGGCCTGGGAGGGGGGCCTCACCTCGGTGGGAGTCCGTTGGTGCAGGGTCTGATCCGCGGAAAGGAGGTCGCAGACGTCGTTCATGGCTGCAGCGGCGGCGTCTTTCCGGCGACGGCGCGGCCTCCCGGGTGGCTCCCAGCGCCCGGCAAGGAGACGAGGAGGACGAGGATGCAGCGGCGGTTCCATTCCCGCGCCTTGGAGGAGGGGACCACGACCCCACCGGCCACCTTGGGAAGCTCCAAAATCGGCCATGGTTTTGGGTTCAGAGAAGAGATACAGAGGGAGGGAGATGATCGGAGGAGAAACAGGAGGGGACGGCGGCGCTAGGGAGGAAGAGGGAGAAGGGGGGCGGCCTAGGGTTAGGGGAGGAACCCTAGGGGCTAGATATATGGAGGAGGGAGCAGGTGAGGTGGGGGAGCTCGGTGACAGCGACGTCTCCCCCTGTCTCTGTTCGTCCGTACGAGGAAGATGACCGAGTGGGTTGTTGGGCTAGGGGGGAGATGGGCTGTGGGTTGGGCTTTCTCCCTCATCTCACCTCTTCCTTTTATTTTTTTCCTTCTTTTTTTTGCTTGTAAGAAAAGAAAAGGAGAGAGAGAAAGAATAGGTTGGGGTTTGGGGTCTTAAATTTTATAAATAAATTTTATTAAGTGGCAAACAACAATTCAAAGCAATGGTGAACATTAAGTCCAAAATATTTGAAATGTTAAATTAATTTGTTTGCTATTTGAATTTCAAATAGGGTTCATAAGGATTTGGTGTTTAAACAAATTTTATTCCATTAACTCAACAATTATGAAAACATTATGGAATTTAATTGTTTGCAAGACTTTATTTTTTAAACCTCAATTGGATCATGTCAATTATGAATGAATTGATTGGAATTTGAATTGGCCATTTTGGGTGTTGATAAAAAGGAATTTTTATTGACAAGCAAATTAAATAAATTCCAACTTCAAACTAGTTGAAAACAAGTTGAGTGGTTTAGTTTGCACTTTTTAATTGGGAATTTTGGACAATGTTTGAAAGTTTAATTTGATTTGAATTTTTCAGTTGTTTTTGAAAAACAGAGTGCAATGCTTATGATGCATGTGATGCAATGCAACAAAAGGAAAACAACCAACTTTCTACTCAGGGTAACACCCCAGGTGTTACAGACGACACCACTAACAAGGGACTGCGCCCTCGCAATCCACCTGCTAACTCGGGAGGGGAAAGAAGTTCGACTATCGATTTCTTCAAGCTTCCAGTTGATCTCCTCGACAGCACTAACAAAACTTCTCGACACCACTAACAAGAGATTCTTGCTCGGAGTGACGACGATGTTCTTCCACCAGGAATCTTCCGATGATCGAACCTATTAGGTTAAAGGCTCAGAAAACGTCCACCCACGTAGGATCCTAACACTTTGAAAGATAGACAAGAGGGGAGACTCCAAAACAAATAAGATGGGAGGGGAAATAGAATAGAGATAAGGAGAAAACAAGAATCATATTGAGATGTTTTCCAAAATAGTTTAGCAGAAATAGTTTTTGACACTCTAGTAACAACGACCGTTAGCGAGGTTAACCTACAGGCTTTGCGGACCCGTTGCTTCGATAACCATTCGTATCGAAACAATCTCGGGAATCGGAACCAAGGCTCTGATACCATTTGTGACGCCCCGAGATCGGGCACTATGCAGATTTCAGCATTCCCGCCAAAATCCACATAATAACCGATTCCAGGTTGCCACTTGTGATAACATTACAACAGTTCACGAATATTCCGCAACAACAACAGAAAAGATATATACAAGAAGACTCAAACGAGCCAAGGATACAACTGATACCATACAAAGATCCAAATAACAGCGGAAGAAACAACATAGCGTCCGACTACGGACAAGATACAAATTGGACTAAGAGTCCTGAAGATAACCGAGAGCGTCCAATCCCTACCCAGGCCAAGCCGGAGGGATTCCCAAGCTAGCGTCGTCAGAACTTCAAACCTGTTGACTGCAATGTTGAATATGCAGCCACGAAAAAGATTCGTGGGTCAGTACGGTTAAGTACTGGCAAGTGGATAACCCATACTCACAAGATACCGGCGTAACCAGTCATCACAAGATACAAATACTTTGGGTTCAACGGAAAGGAAAGGATTATTGCAAATAAGCGGCAGCGGGCTGCACTAACCAACTACAGAAACACGCTACAACTTCCGGCTAACAGAAAGAAGATAAGATAGCGTATCGTAACCAACTACACTAACCACCAAACAAACCCATCCAATGTCACCCCCTACTAAGGAAGCAACCCAAGGATAACTCACACTGTTGATTAGGGTGACATTATTTATATGGTGGAGGTAATCTATATTACTAATCAAGTTATTATCATTAGGTGTAAGTTGTCTGAGTACTTGTTAGCCAGCACCTTCACCAAGTCGTCACATAACCGCGGACAACACGGCTTCTCGAGAAGATTCATCCCTGCAGGGTGTGCTCCAGTACCCGTACACACTCAAGCCACCAACTAAAACTCAGGTTGGCTCGACACGACCCAAACCGTCTCTACAACCCATCCTAGGAGCCACGGAGCTATAAGGTCCCGGCCAGTCCGACCTAACCTAAGCGCAAGGGTGAAAACCACACCCCCCCGGCACCACAGGCCTCGCCCTATATGCATCATCATCATCATCATCATCATCAGTAACCATGGGGGATCCACCCATTATGCAAGGAGCAAATGGAACACCCGAACTAAGTGTGGCTCTTCGGACAAGCTGCAGATCAGGTCTAAGTCGAGGGGGGTCCCATACTACCTCCCGGATGCGGTGAGCACGCTCATCATGGATCAGTAGACAAGACTCTTTTCCTAGTTTCGACACCAGCCGGCTCCAAAACCCTAACCCGGGCCTCCTGCCGGTGCCTTATCATCAAATTATTATTACCCCAGACATTAACATGTTGTTGATTGAATTGAAACCCAACTATCAACTAAACAGGTGATACGACAAAGGATAACAAGACTCGAGCACAAACAAATCTAAGCATGCAACTACGACACGAGGGCCAACAGGGTAAACAAACAACAGTTAATAGGAAGTGGAAAGGAAGGCTATATCATGGCTGCAAGGTAAACATATGATAGGATCGAGACACAAGCATCGAACATAAGGCTAGAATAAGAACAACGGAAAGAATCGTTAACAAGTGATGAAAGGCAGCCATTTGGCAGCAAGTGAGTATACTTGCCTGGAATCCAGCAAGTAGAGGTACATCCGAAGAGCTTGTCGTTGCTCACATCATCTCAACATCCTATCCGGGAAGAAGCAACGAACCTCGAACAAACACCGGATGCAACAATTACTACTACGGCAAAAGATCCAGCATGATCAAAGGTATGGATGCATGACAATTTAATTGATGCATCAAGATAAACTAGTTGACAAGATAACATAACATAATTAAATGGACCCATATGCAATTTGGACTACATATGGAAAAGTCCATGAATTAAGGTTGAAACAATTTTTTTACAACTAACCAATAGGTGAAAGTGGATTAGCATGATGCATGGATGAGGAAAACAAAAAGAAAACAACAATAGCTTCAATTTGAAAAGGGGTTTACCAAATTTGGAATGTTATTTATTAAGTTAGGAAATTTGGCTTCTTAAGTGAGTTACACAAGTATTTATTGTTTTCACCCATTTTAATTGTTCAGAACAGTAAAAAAAATTTATATTTGGGTAGAGCATTTAATTTTAATTGGAAAACATATTTTATTTGTTGAAATTGGAATTAAAATGAATTAGTTATTAATTTGACAATTTTAAATGCATTAAATAAGAAACAGATGTTTTCAGCAATTTAAATTATTCAAAACAGCAAACAAAGTTGATATTTGCAAAGTTCATGAAAAATGGGATGAAAAACATATTTTACATGTTGGAATTGGATTTGAATTGCCCAAGTTATGTATTTTGCAATTTAAAAGGTTTAATTAAAGCATTGAATTATTGCACCACTTTTAATTAGGAAAAACATTAAACAAATTGCATTGAAAAGGTTGAAAACATGTAGCAAATGTTTCATTGAACATTTAGAGTTATCAAACATAATTTTTGGGTTATTATTGAATTTATTATGCAAGTTTTTATAATCATTCTTGTTCTGCCCTTTTTAGTAAACAGAGGAAAACATGTCCAAAATTAATTCAATTGTGCCCAAATAAAATACCAATGTGTAGAGTTTGTTAAGACAAATTTTTAGAGCCCAAGTTTGCTTAAATTGGATGAGCAGAACTAAAGTTATGAAATTCCAAAGTTTCCAATTTTTATTGCATTTTCAGTAATTAATTATTTAGTGCAAAAATTGTTACAGAAACATATTGCAAACTTGACATTAACAGAAAGGGCTCAAGATTATGAATCCACAGGATTTTGAATCATTCAAATTGGAGTAATATTCAATTTGATATTGATTTTAGAGTTAATGCCTCAGATCTATGTTTCCGAAATTCGGGCAGAAAAAGAAAAAACAGAAATAAAAGGTGTGGCTTTGGGGGATCGAACCCAGGACCTGGGATCTGCGCGCAAAGGTTCCTAACCACTGGGCTGCTCAAGCTGTTGTGATAGGATCGGGATCTGGCCCAAGATGAGGTGGCGCTGCACGGAAAAACTGAAACTGCACGAACGCAGAACGCATCTGTACGCAACCGTGACAGTACCTGGCCAGCGGCGATCGCCGGAGCCATCTGCGGCCGCGCGGGGCAGTCACGACAGAGCAAGGGGAAGGGAGGAGGAAGCCCTAGGGCCTGGGAGGGGGGCCTCACCTCGGTGGGAGTCCGTTGGTGCAGGGTCTGATCCGCGGAAAGGAGGTCGCAGACGTCGTTCATGGCTGCAGCGGCGGCGTCTTTCCGGCGACGGCGCGGCCTCCCGGGTGGCTCCCAGCGCCCGGCGAGGAGACGAGGAGGACGAGGATGCAGCGGCGGTTCCATTCCCGCGCCTTGGAGGAGGGGACCACGACCCTAGCGGCCACCTTGGGAAGCTCCAAAATCGGCCATGGTTTTGGGTTCAGAGAAGAGATACAGAGGGAGGGAGATGATCGGAGGAGAAACAGGAGGGGACGGCGGCGCTAGGGAGGAAGAGGGAGAAGGGGGGCGGCCTAGGGTTAGGGGAGGAACCCTAGGGGCTAGATATATGGAGGAGGGAGCAGGTGAGGTGGGGGAGCTCGGTGACAGCGACGTCTCCCCCTGTCTCTGTTCGTCCGTACGAGGAAGATGACCGAGTGGGTTGTTGGGCTAGGGGGGAGATGGGCTGTGGGTTGGGCTTTCTCCCTCAGCTCACCTCTTCCTTATATTTTTTTCCTTCTTTTTTTTTGCTTGTAAGAAAAGAAAAGGAGAGAGAGAAAGAATAGGTTGGGGTTTGGGGTCTTAAATTTTATAAATAAATTTTATTAAGTGGCAAACAGCAATTCAAAGCAATGGTGAACATTAAGTCCAAAATATTTGAAATGTTAAATTAATTTGTTTGCTATTTGAATTTCAAATAGGGTTCATAAGGATTTGGTGTTTAAACAAATTTTATTCCATTAACTCAATAATTATGAAAACATTATGGAATTTAATTGTTTGCAAGACTTTATTTTTTAAACCTCAATTTGATCATGTCAATTATGAATGAATTGATTGGAATTTGAATTGGCCATTTTGGGTGTTGATAAAAAGGAATTTTTATTGACAAGCAAATTAAATAAATTCCAACTTCAAACTAGTTGAAAACAAGTTGAGTGGTTTAGTTTGCACTTTTTAATTGGGAATTTTGGACAATGTTTGAAAGTTTAATTCGATTTGAATTTTTCAGTTGTTTTTGAAAAACAGAGTGCAATGCTTATGATGCATGTGATGCAATGCAACAAAAGAAACACAACCAACTTTCTACTCAGGGTAACACCCGAGGTGTTACACCAACCTCGCCGTAACTTCACCGTCAATGTCTGCAACCACGCCGAGACGGGTAAAGGTTGAAGACGAGAAATGCAGTAAGATTGATGGTTCTTCATATGTTCGATGTTATTAATCTTTCTAAATTAGTTGTCTGTTTAATTGTATGCTTGATCCTTCTTATGTTCGATGCTATTAAGCTCTCTAAATTGTTTGATCGATGCTTATTAATTATCCTGCTAATGTTTGATGTAATAAATCTCTCTAAACTCTTTCTCTGTTTAGTTGTATGATTGATGGTTCCTTATACCCGTCTTTGTTCTTGGCTTTGCATTTATAAATTTGTTTAGTGGTAAACAGAGGCTTGTCCATGTGTTAATTATGACAAATCTATAGCGGAAATGGGTGTGTTTCCCTCATGATGCTCCTTTTTTAATTATTTGCTTTTGTAGTAGAAAAGACTGCATGGTTTCTTTTCATGGAAATCGTTAGGGGGACCTTCTTGCTAATCTTGCATAAAAATAAAAATAGAAGTATCCAGCTTTGTTTTCCTACGGTAAAAGTTTGCTTATTTCCAGCTTGTATACTATTAGGTTTAAGCTCACTTTGCTTATGTCCTATCATTCTTAGTTACGAATCTACGATCATAATTTATATTACTTACATTGGACAGTTCTTACAGGATGAGTACCTTAATTTTTATCATTGTTTAGGAAATCGTTAACTGTTAACTGCCCGGCTGGCTGGCGAGTAGGGGATTAATAGTCTATTCAGCAAGTTAATCGGCCATTTAATCAATTAATCGTCCTATTTATCAGTTAATCGGCTACTCAGGGAACCTACGAGTAGGGATTAATCGGCAAGTTAACTGGTTAACTTGACGAATTCTTGAACAGTGATTTTTATGATGTATTGGGTTCTTACCAAGTGTTTATATTTGGATCTTACTTTGAGTTATCTATTCATGTTAGGATCACCACTACACCACATGGAAGAAGAGCGTGTCAGAACTATCATGGCAAACAATGAAAGGATGCATCAACTGAGTGTAAACTATTTAGCAAGTATTCTTTCATGTCCTACTGTATTCACACCCAAAAAGATCAAGAAGGAAGGCTCTAGATCTGAGTACACTTCTGAGGATGATGTTGAAGAGGAATCAGATTCCACTGAAGGAGACTCATCATGTCAATCACTATTTAGTGAGGACAATGAGTTGCAGGTTATTCCCTAATTCGGCAGCTCAACATTCTTCCATGATATCACAATAACTAGGGTGTAAAGCTTACAACTCTTTAAGTAATAACAACTCCCTTTAGTTAAAAAAACAATTACTAGGGCGCAACTTACTTATCTTGTGTTGAACAGTTTGATTACTGTTGTGTCATATATTCTGTGCTACTTCATCTATTTCATACGATAAGCCGTTTTGGCAAGCTAATTAAGGCTATGGTTGTCATTTCAAAATGGTTTTCATCTATGCTCCTGACATGCTTGACATCTGCTAGGTCATTGGTCATTACAGACACGCTTGTTTGATTGTCATCTGCTATTTTTCAAATATTTTATGTACATTGCTGGCCATCTGTTAGTTTCATCTATTTTCTGTACATTGCTGATCACCTGCTAGTTTCATTTGTTTTCTATACATACTTACGTTTTTTTTGCATGCTTGATAGGCAAGCAAGAAAAGGATGATGTCGAAATCAGCTTGAGAGGATGAGGATGATACTTTAGGTGTCATGCTGGATCGTGGAAAGCATACTTTGTCGAAGAAATCTCGTGTGGAAGCAAGTATTTTAAAGTATGAACTTGAAGTGCAAATTGATGTTGAGAGAGGGGGGCATGCCAATATGCGCAACACAATTGCTGATTTGAGAGTGGCGAATGCAGAATCTGAGCGAATGAGGCTCCGGTTTGCATTTGAAATGGAAGAAATGCGGAAGGAACAAGACGAGCTAAAAACGTGCCAACAAGAAGGAGTTGCCCTACTTGACCAGTTAGCTCAGCGCATATGTGGTAATTGAAAGTATGGTCGTGTTGCTAAAAACTGAATTTTTGTATGTTGGTTTGCTTTTTTGTAAAATAAACCAGTAATGCTTGAATTTATGTATTTGATGCCTTCTATGTGGTTTGCTTTTCTGCATATGGAATATGGAAAGGACAATTCAAACGATGATTTAAGCACCCATCTGGCACGAAAACAAAAACGTCGTAGTATTGTAACGTAAAACGAGATCCGAATTAGGACACCTGGTGCCGTATGTCATGCCCACGTGTTGTTTTACGACTGGACAGTTCCACAACGAAAACAAAACGTCGCGGAAAGGGCGCCACGTGGCACCGTACATTTGGTCCACGTGTCGTTTTACGATTGGGCAGTTCCTCAACGAAAAAAACGTCGCGGAAAGGGAGCCACGTGGCACCGTGCATTTGGTCCATGTGGCGTCGCTTTGCCGCTCGCTTTGCGTCGGAAAAAAACCCGTCACCGCGTAGCCCACGACGACCGGAGATCGTCCAAGAAAAAAACCACGTGGCGACCTACGATTGTTCCACGTGGTGTCATCTTGTTGCGTCATCTCATACCACGATGCTAGAAAGTTCATCGCAAACGGCGTCCACATGGTTTCACCTGATTGGTCGAGTCCACGACAAAAAAAACATCATGAACGGAATCGGCGGTTATGACGTCATGAACGGATTGGTGATGTCATAAACGGGGCCTTAACATAATCTATTCTTGACGACAAAAAAACGTGGCGATCGTAAATTCGTAATGACATAAGCTGCGTGTAATGTGACGTCAGCTGATTACGCTAACGACCGTCAGTTAATCCTTTGCCACGTGTCAGCCGACAGCGACGAAAAAAATTGTTGCCGCTTAATGGGCTGGGACCGGACGGCCCAGATGCTCGCGACGATTTTCTGAATGTTGCGGATAGCCTCGACGTTCTCCGGTTCAAATTAACGCCGCAGAATCGTCCGTGACAGTCGATCAGGGACGTTCTCACTTCGTCGAGTAAATCGTTGCGGATTGCCCTTAGCGACGGTTTGGAGCTCATCCGCAACGGGGAATTTGGTAGTGACACATGGCCAATAGTGCGCGCAGGAAGCCCTGCCTAGAGCATAGGTTTTGTGGCGTTGTCCACCCAACGTCGGCTCTAGCGACGCTCGGTTGGTACCTGCCAGTGAGCTCACTCAAGCGGCTGGGGCCATTTTTGTTGCGCCCAGTCCTCCACTTGGGAGCTGACCATCTCTATCGCGGAAGCCACATCTGTAGCTAACCCCGCGGAGCCCCACACGCGTGGGGCTCGACGTCCTCGAACGCATGGCACGACACCCTTTGCCTCGGGAAACTCCACCGCCGATTCAGAGTTGCCTAGCTACCGAGAGCGGCGGGCGAGCGCCTGGGCAGGATGTTGCTACGCGTTCTCTAGGGACCTGTGTGAGGCAAGGTGGTCGTCCGTGTTCCTCCCTTGTCTCCCACCTTGCTACACCGGCGACGACCCCCCTCCCCGCTGGGCTTTCTACGGAGGTATGAAGCACGAGTCAGGGCTGCCAGGGGATGCGACAGGTGCCTCATGAGGTACTTTCCCTGGGCCCTCTGCGGCCATGCACTCGCCTGGTTGCTGAACCTTCCTGACAGTTCTGTGAGCACCTGGGAGGCCCTACACACGCAGTTCCTCCAACGCCTCCGCCACTGTGACCGTCTTCCCCGCAGTGAGCCCGAGGGTCACATGACTCTTGGACGCTTCTTCGTTGGACACGGCGGTCCTAGCTCAGCGGAGCACCCAAAGCCGCTCCCTCAACCCGCCATGATGCATGCATCCTCGGTGGGTCACCCGCTCCGCTCTCCGGTCGTCACCTCAAGAAGGCCTCGCGGGAGGTCAATGCCGTCCGCCAAGCGGACGTGTCGTCCCCACAACCTCTCAAGTGGTCACAACAGGAAATCTCCTTCGACGTGGTATGCACCCCCACGACCAACCGTGTCGCCGTCTCGAAGACGCCCGTGGACAGACGCGCGGGCCTCAACGTGATCTCTCTCCAGACCTTCGAGAAGTTACGTATCCCTTGTGACCGCTTGAAGGCTACCAGACCCTTCACCGGTACGACCAACAGCACCCCCGTTTCACTCGGCCGGGTGCGCCCGGCGGTCACGTTCGACACACGCCACAACTATCTCACTGAGGACATCAACTTCGACGTTGCCAACATTGGGCTTCCCTACAACGCCATCCTCAGCTACCCCGCCTTGGCCAGGTTCATGGCAGTCACGCACCACGCGTACAACCTGGTCAAAATGCCTGGTAGCAACGGGCCCCTTGTCGTCTACAGAGACGTGAAGGATGTTGTGCGCTTCATTGAAGACGCCTACAAGGAGGCAGCAACGTCACGCCCCAACGACGAGGATAGCCTCGGGGACACTATAGAGCCCCCGAAGAAGAAGTTGTTGTTCTCCCAAGAGAGGGCGGCCACAAAGAAGGTCCCCATGAACCTCGATGGCACGGGGCCTACCCTCACCATTAGAGCAGGGTTGCCCCCCAAATAGGAAATCGCGCTCGTCGCCTTCCTTCGAGCAAACGCGGACATGTTCGCATGAACATCGTCCGAGATGCCCGATGTACCAAGGGAGGTGATCGAGCTCCACCTAGCTGTGTGCCCCGACGTGCGACCGGTCAAGCAGAAGTCTCACTTCTAGGGTCCCGAGAAGCAAGAGTTTGTTGTCCGCGAAGTAAGAAGCTACTGGACACCAAGATCATCCGCGAGGTCATCCATGCCGAGTGGATTGATGTCTACGCACGCTTCTGTTCTTGTAGCCAATGTTGGCCCTCCAAGTGCAGAGCTTTGTAGAACAACAACAAGTTTCCATTAAGTGGATTACCCAAGGTTTATCAAACTCAGGGAGGAAGAGGTCAAAGGTATAACTCTCAAGCAATCCTACAATTACGATACAAGAAGTCTCTTGTCCCCAACACACCTAATACAATTTTCAGTTGTATAGGTGCACTAGATCGGCAAAGAGAGAGTAAAATACAACTAGTATGGATGTTTAAAAGTGATAATAGCAATCTGAAAAAATGGCAGCAAGCAAACATGTAGCAGAACAGGTTCTAAACGGCATTTCAATGCTTAGAAAACCAACCCCAGGGATCCTACTTTCACTAATGGACACTCTCAACAATAATAAAATAATTGAATGCATAAATATCTCTCTTCACTAGGCTACTTTGAACCACTCTCCAGTTGAATAACAAACACCAATTCATTGCGTAGGGCTGTAACAACACCCCTCAAAGTCGCATTCCCATGTCTAGTTAACCCCACGCTGTCACTATGAGCGCCCTAGAAGGTACTAGACAAACACCACAATCTCATATGGTCATCCAACACAAGATATAAATACCATGCTAAACCACACGGTGCACACACTGTCACCTTTACACCGTGAGCAAAGTGTCTACGGAGATCTCAATAACAAAACCACTTGAGTAGCATAACAGATGAAGAATAACATCTACCGATTCACTAGAATACAAAGATCATGATCACATAAAGATCACACCATGGGAGAGAGAGATGAAACACATAGCTACCGGTAGAGCCCTCAGCCCGGGAGAGAACTATTCCCTCCTCATCATATGAGCCGCAACGGCGATGAAGATGGCGGTGGAGTCGATGGAGATGGTTCCGAGGCCACTTCCTTGTCCCGGCAAGGTTCCGGAACAGAGATTCCCCCCCCCCCCCGAAACTTGTCGGCGGCAGCGGCGGAGCTACGAAACTCTTCATGGAAAAAGGTTGATTCTTTTAGGGTTTATGCATCAGGGGGCATATATAGGCGAAAGGGCGATGGCGCTGGGCGCCCAAGGGTCCCACACCACCTCTAGGCGCGGCGAGGGTGCCACCCGCGCCCAGGCATGGTGTGGGGTCTCCTGGCCCCCCTCTAGGTCTCCTTTGGCCTTCCTTGACCCTCCGGGGCTTCTAAGACTTCTGGATTTTGAATTGTCCAATTCCGAGAATATTTCTAGAACAACTTTTCTGAAACTAAAAACAGCAAAAAACAGGAACTAGCTCTGTGGCATCTTGTCAATAGGTTATTCCTGGGAAATCGATAAAAATGACATAAAGTGTAAGGAAAACATGTAGCATATGGCATGAAAACAACATGGAACATCAGAAATTAAGGATACGTTTATGTGGTATCAACATCCCCAAGATTAGTTCCTACTCGTCCTCGAGTAGGTAAACGATAAAAACAAATAATTTCTGAGGTGACATGCTACCAACATAAACTTGATCATCGATAATGTAAAAGCATATGTAAGCTGAGATCATAGAATGTCGGACCCCGGACCCCGAGATATACAAACTGTCATGTGCTCCTAGCAGTGGACCCACAAGGGCTTCAGGGTTACCAGCCCCGGCCGCAACAAACAACGGCAGGCATACCGGATTCATCGGCACGTAGTCCGGATCCCCGGTCTACTACTCCTTGTGTCCATGCTAGTCATAACCAGATATGTATACCCAAGCATCCACGAGTCGGATGAAACTGAAGGAACGGGACCAGAGTTATACAGAGATGCTATGTGTCCAGAAAGTGCAACAACAATCGAGGGTTACTGGGGTTACCTCGCCCCAGGCCGGATATCTCCGGCAGGCGGGCTCGGACATGGATCATCGGCTCCACAACCCCTCGACTGCGACAACTATGCAGGCATAGCCAAAACTGTATAACAACGGGCTCGAGACCAACAACCGATCAAAGCAGTACTCTAGACATGAAAGTTGTATTAAACAAGGCATACTAGAGTAGCTTACACACAGAGGTTACATGACCAACATAGGTCAAGCAACCCAACATTACAACAAGCAGCGAAAGCAAAGATGTTGCTATACAACAAGAGCAAAAGGACTAAGAGTCCGAAACATAAGCAACGTAGCCAAACCCATACTACAGATACCAGACTGCTGCCTGGGAACTCCTAACTACTCGTCGACGTCGAGGTAGAACCCCTCTTCAGCTGCATCACCGAAGTCTGAAATAAAACAACAACGAAGCAAGGTTGAGTACAAAAGGTACTCAGCAAGACTTGGCTTTTAAGGTTCTTTGCATAAAGCCAACTTTGTTTTCCGAAGTTGAGGAAGAAAAGCACGTGTAATAGAGCATTTATAAAACAGAGGAGGAGTCTACTCAACTACTGAGATCATTATGTTCTTTAGTCCACCAAGTACTTTCTCAACCCCATACTACCTTATGCTACAAGAATCACCCCTCTCGACGTAGTCGAGGAGGCATCCTTCATTCATTGCCAGCAAGTTTTAGTCATTCCGTTAGAGTTGTCTATGATCACAGAATCCGTTGCCAAGTCGTCCATAACCGTGGACACGGCTTTCCGAAAGATTTATCCCTGCAGGGGGTACACTTTACCCACACGTATCAACCGACTCTTAACGCCACGCGGTAACGCTCCTCTCTAAGAGCGCGGCAGAGTGTGGTCGACCACGGCCTTTACCTTGCTTAGCCCTATCCATGAGTCAACCCAAACAGGGCCACCCCGTCAACAGGGAGTTGGCCACCTCCTGACGGCACCTGTTCTGTGAGTCGGGACAAGATCCGTGTACGTCCATCACTGGTCCCGGTCACGTCCTAGTTTTCTCCAAAACGTTTTATGACACACCCGCAAATGGAAACTTCAATCTACGTGACCCATGGAAGTGACTAGGCAAGTTAGTTAGCCGAGCGCGGTCTGTTAGGCCCCGCGTGTGGCTGTACGTTCAGTCTTGGCTTCGAAGGCGAGAACTCGCACCTAGGGGCATGAACGAGACAAACACCACAACCCACAGTGGCCTCAACATCCATGCCATGTTAATCATGTTAATCAACCATAACAAAGCATAAACACCTTTCATACTAGGTTCACGCATTATCGGCATTTCATCAACCGGATGAAGCAGATCATAAGACTAAGCATGTCTAAGCATTGAACACACAAGGCTCTACGTTACTCAAACAAACCTAGTCATACTAGGAGGGTAAACAGGTATGAAGGTGACATGTGAGGGGAGGGGTCATGCAGTGGATAGGTTACTCTAACAGACTCAAAACCAAGTTGAATCGAATGCATGAGTAAGAGGTTGAAAGACTCAAAACATGGGTGGAGCCATGAGGTTGTGCTTGCCTTGCTCGTCGGAAGTAGAGCTTGGGTTGTCGTAGAACGCCGGGTCGACCTCCGGATCTCGGTCTACCGATAACGAACAACACCGGAAAGAAGGCAAACAATCAATACTTGACGACAGTGCAATGCCCAATATGTATGCACGAGTAAAACAATGCAATTGAAAAGAAGCTTAAAAGATGGAGCAGGAAGCTAGGGTTTCGCGCCGTGAACGACGAACACCGGAGGAGGGGGAAAAACCCTAAACTGAAGATGTGACCAAGCTAACATGCTCAAATGACTTTGTAAACCTCATAGTTGGATTGCATTTGTTTCACTGATCAAAATGGTATATTACACTTAATTTTCTATTTTTTTTGAATAAAAACTTTATTTTCAATATTTAAATGAATTAAATGCAAATTACAAAAGTGGCCTCATTTTAAACTTGGTTAAACATGTATGAAAATGACATGAATAAATAGCTCTCATTTTTCTGAACACACACATATTTTTATCACAATTTTTGGAGCTGTGAAATAAAAGTTATTAATTTTCCAGAAATCAATTATTTTCTGTTTTCTATTTTCCTCTACGGGTCCCACTGTTCAGTTCAAAAGAGGACAAAATCTGCCACTTGGCACGCCACGTGGGCAGGTGATGTCACGGTGACATCACCGTGACCTCACGGTGGTGGCCGGCCGGTGGCGGTTGCCAACGCCGGCGACGATTCCGGCGAGCCCCGGGGACGTGCTTAGGCTCGTTGGAATCCTCTCGACGAGGCGGACATGAGGGTAGCGGCGCCGCCTCGAAATGGTCACCGGCGACGAGGGAAAAGGCGGCGAGCGGCGGCGGGGCTATCGGGTTCCGGTGGGGTTCGTCGATTCCGGCCGAGAAGGACTCAACGGAGGGGGTTGGGAGGTGCGGGAGCTCACCACAGTTCGAGGAGAGGCGCGGAGGGGCCGGAGGTGGTCGGAGATGGCGGCGCGGTGGAGGATTGCCGGCGACCGGCCGCGGAGAAGAAGGGCTCGATTCGACTCCTCTAGGCCATCCCGGCAGGTGAGGTTGCTTGACGAGGAGGAGAAGCTCGACACGGTTCGGTTGAGCTCCGCGGAAGGGCCGGAGAGGAAGAGGAACGGCGGCGAGAGCGGATCACGGCGGCGGTCGTGTTTCGGCCGGAGGAAGAGAAGCAGAGGGAGAGAGACAGCGAGTGGGGGGGGGGGGTTTCTCTGCGAGGGCTCGATGCGGACGTCTCTTTGGAGGCGTTCGGGGCCTCCACGTCGACAGGAAGAGGAGCAGGAGGTGGCGCGGCGGCGGTTGCCCTCCTGTCCGGCGACAGGAGGAAGACGACAGGATTTTTTCGAAAAAACCCCCTGGAGAGAAAATTGGAATTGCAAAGAAGCCCCTGGAAATTTTAAAACAGATCCAAAACAGAGATTTGAGGGCCTTTTTGTGAACCAAAAATTGCACAAAAATAGTCATTGGAAAGCTCTTCGAATTTGCCACCTTTCTAGCATAAAGTTGGTTCCATTTGAAAAACTTTGTAGAACAATTTTATTTGAAACAAGTTTAAGTGATTTCCTGGTAATTCTCTGATTAAACTTTAAAAGCAAAATTTTGGTTCATATTTCATGCATGCATGCCATGTACACAACACCTCTCTTTATTACACAAAAGTAGGGCTGTTACAAGTCTACCCCCCTTACAAGAATCTCGTCCCGAGATTCCTAGGTTTTAGAAAAGAAATCGGGGTACTTAGATCGCAAACGATCTTCTCGTTCCCAGGTTGCTTCGTTCTCGGAATGATGCGACCACTAAACTTTGAGGAACTTGATAGTTTGACTACGAGTTCTTCGTTCGGCCTCATCGAGGATACGGACAGGAACCTCCTTGTAAGAGAGATCATCCTTGAGTTTGATGGTTTCGTGGTCCACACCACGAACAGGATCTTTGAAGCAACGTTTGAGTTGTGAGACATGGAATACATCATGGACATCCGGAAATCCTGGAGGCAACTGCAGTTGATATGAAACTTGACCTCGTTTTCCAATGATAGGGAAAGGACCGATATAACGAGGAGCCAGTTTGCCTTTGATTCCGAACCGTTTTCCACCTTTCAGAGGTGTGACTCGAAGATAAGCTTTCTCGCCAATCTCGTAATGAACATCTTGGTGATGACGATCATAATAGCTTTTCTGGCGAGACTGAGCTGTTTTCAGTCGTTCACGAATGACACGAACGATTTCTTCCGCTTCCTTGATTACATCCGGACTAAAGAACGATCTTTCACCGGTTTCAGACCAATTCAGCGGAGTTCGGCATTTGCGGCCGTAAAGAACTTCAAAAGGAGCTTTGCCCAAGCTAGCTTGATAACTGTTGTTATAAGTGAACTCGGCAAATGGAAGAAACTTCTCCCAATCCTTACCGAACGATATAACACAAGCTCGGAGCATGTCCTCAAGAATCTGGTTAACTCTCTCAGTTTGACCACCGGTTTGTGGATGGAAAGCAGTGCTGAAGGATAGACGGGTTCCCATAGCTTGCTGGAAACTTGCCCAGAATTTTGAGGTGAACAGACTTCCACGATCAGAGATGATCTTCTTTGGAACACCGTGAAGGCTGACTATTCTGGATACATACAGATCCGCCAGCTGGATAGCGGTGATATCTTCTCGGATAGGAAGGAAGTGAGCCACCTTGGACAAGCGGTCAACCACCACCCAGATAGCATTATGGCCTTTCTTTGTCTTGGGAAGACCGGTGATGAAATCCATACCCACTTCATCCCACTTCCATTCAGGAATAGGCAGAGGTTGAAGAACTCCGGCTGGTCTTTGATGTTCTGCCTTCACACGACGACATACGTCGCATTCAGCAACATACTGAGCGATTTCTCGCTTCATCCGGGTCCACCAGAATTTCGGACGAAGATCCTGATACATCTTGGTGCTACCAGGATGAATAGAAAGAGGTGTGTCATGAGCCTCTTGGAGTATTAGATTTCTCAGATTTCGGTTCTTGGGTACAACCAGACGGTTTTTGAAGTAGACAATGCCTTGATCATCAACAGAGAAACACTTAGCAGCCCCGCTAGCAATGTTCTTCTTAATCTTAGCAATGCCTAAGTTGTTCTTCTGAACATCTTTTATTTGATCTTCGAGAGAAGGTTTTATTTCCAAATTGGCCAGATATCCGGAAGGAACAACTTCAAGGTTCAGCTTGGAGAACTCCTCATGAAGAGAAGGCTGGGCTTGCTGTATCATCAAATTATTGCAATAAGATTTCCGACTTAGCGCGTCAGCAACGACATTTGCTTTGCCGGGTTGGTAGTTGAGACCCAAGTCAAAGTCCTTGATTACCTCCAACCATCTTCTCTGTCTGAGATTCAGATCCGGTTGGGTGAACAGATATTTCAGACTCTGATGATCTGAGTATAACTCACATCGATTTCCAAGGAGATAATGACGCCATTGCTTAAGAGCATGGACCACGGCTGCTAGCTCAAGATCATGGGTTGGATAGTTGTGCTCATGTGGTTTCAGTTGACGAGAACCATAAGCCACTACATGACCCTCTTGCATTAACACACAACCGAGTCCTTGTTGGGAGGCATCACAAAAGATGACAAAGTCCTTGCTCGTATCAGGAAGAACAAGCACAGGAGCGGTAGTCAGTTTGGTTTTCAGAGTTTGGAAACTTTCCTCTGCTTTTTCTGACCACTCGAACTTTTTGCCTTTCTTCATAAGTTCAGTCATAGGTTTTGCAATTTTGGAGAAGTTCTCGATGAAACGACGGTAATAACCTGCCAGTCCGAGAAAACTCCGAACATCCTTGACTGATTTAGGTGTTTCCCAGTCCAGAATAGTTTGGATCTTGTCTGGAATAACGGCAACACCTTCGGCAGACACCACGTGTCCGAGATAGACGAGTTCTTTCAACCAGAACTCACACTTGGAGAACTTGGCATAAAGCTTGTGCTCACGGAGTTTGGATAACACCAAACGCAGGTGTTCAGAATGATCATCTTCGGTTTTGGAATAGACTAGGATGTCGTCGATGTAAACCACGACGAACTTATCAAGATACTCCATGAATACCGAGTTCATAAGCCTCATGAAGGTAGCTGGAGCATTGGTAAGACCAAAAGACATGACGGTGTACTCGTAAAGACCATAACGAGTAGTAAACGCCGTTTTAGGAATGTCCTCCTTTCTGATCTTTATTTGATGGTATCCTGATCGCAGGTCCATCTTGGAAAAGACAGTTGCACCAGCTAACTGATCAAAGAGGTCATTGATTCTTGGAAGAGGGTACTTGTTTTTGATGGTCACTGCATTCAGCGGCCGATAGTCAACAACCAAACGTGGAACATTGGTATCCCGCTTCTTGACAAAGATAGTGGGACAACCCCAAGAAGATGTGCTAGGTTGGATGAAACCCTTTTCTTCTAACTCCTCAATTTGGCGTTTCAATTCAACCAACTCCTATGGGGCCATACGGTAAGGTCTTTTTGACATAGGAGCGGTACCAGGGACTAACTCAATGACAAACTCCACATTTCGATCAGGTGGCATGCCAGGTAACTCTTCAGGAAACACATCAGGGAAATCACTGACTACAGGTAACTCATGAATTTCAGGAGGGTAATCACCTTGCATGAAGTACAGCTGCAGTTCAGGAGAAAGTCGTGTGCGTGCTGAAGGAGGGATGGTGAACTCAGACCAATAGTCGATGATGGCACCGGAAGGATGTTTCAAGGTGAGGCATTTTGTTGCACAATCCAAAACAGCTCCATATTTAGCAAGCCAATCCATGCCCAGTATGACATCAAGGTCAGTGGATTTTAGGGCAATGAAGGTTGCAGGGAATTGTAAGGATCCCACCTCAACCATGAGCTCTGGCGTAACCATGGTGGTTTGCCAGTTGCAACCAGGGGAATTTACCATTAACGGTTTTTGCAACTTTTCGAAAGGTATCCCATGCATTTTAGCAAACCCTTCTGACATGAATGTATGCGATGCTCCAGAATCAAATAAGGCTAAAGCCGAAATTGAGTTGACACGAATCGTACCCAGTAAGACGCTTGGATCGTCCTGAGCATCTTCGGCAGTTACATAGTTCAGGCGACCACATCCAGCACCAGCAGGCTTTGCCATTTTCTTAGGAGGAGGAGGAGGAGGTGCACGTCCAGCATGATTCTGAGGGCACTCCCTCGAGAAGTGACCAGACTGGCCACAGCGATAGCACACATTGCTGGGAGGAGCGGCAACTGGAGGACGAGAACCTTGTCCACCACCGTAGGTTGATGTAGCAGGTGGGGCAGGTGGACGAGGAGCATATCCAGATGGCCTTGGCTGGAACGGAGCCCTAGGAACAGCGCTGTATGGAATGAACACACGGCGCTTCCTCTTCTGACCAGAGGGTGAAGCACGGGAATCTCCAGCACTCTTCTTGATAGCAGTATCCATCTCCTTTTTGCCACGTTCAAGAGTGATGGCCTGGTTGTAAAGTTCCTGGAAACTCTGGAACTTGAAGGGCAGCATCTCATAACGAACAGTTGGGTTCAGGCCCTTACGGAACAGATCCTGCTTGTCCTCGTCATTAGTGACATCACGAGGAGCATAGCGAGCCAGACGAGTGAACACACGACCATAGGCCTCAATACCCATACTGCCCTGAGTAAGATCAAGGAACTCCTTTCTTTTGCCGTCCATGACTGCCTTCGGAATATAAGCCTCACGGAAGGCAGTACGGAACTCTGCCCAAGTGACCTCATGATCGGGCGCCTGCAACGCCAGAAAGCCTTCCCACCAAGCACCAGCAGCACCTTCAAGCTTATAGGTGGCGAAGTTCACACGGTCACGTTCCTGGACACGGAGAGCAATGAACTTGCGCTCCATTGTGCGAAGCCAGTCATCGGCATCGAGAGGCTCAGTGGAGTCAGCAAAGTAAGGTGGCTGAGCCTTGAGGAAGTCCACGAGTGTAACGCCGGCAGCACGGCGTTCAGTGTTCTGGGCCACTCGCTCCAGAAGTTGTTCGTTCCTCAGACGGTTGTTCTCAATGCTTTGCAGCACCTGCGCCATTGTGGGTGGCGGCGGAGGTGTTGGCTCAGGGGGAGGGTTGTTACGGCCACGAGTACCACCCGACATCCTGAGTAAAAGGAAGAGGAATCATGAATAACACATCCATAGATAAAGGATTCAATGGATCGACATGTAATAATTCCAATGGAACAACAAGATACATGCCAAAATGTAGTGGAACAGAATGAATGAACATGAAGTGTATCATTTCATCAACATGGAGACAACATATTACAACATTTATTGAAACCAGTCGAAGTACAAACCATACATAGTGGCGGTACAAGCTCACAAGCTTAAGTACATACAACACTGAAAGAAAGTACGGTAGATACACATCACCGAAGTTCTGCTCCTATACATTATTTTTCTACAACTTCGGGTTTCGAGTACATGAAAGCAAACATTACTCTAGCTGCAACCGACAACGGTCTCAGTATCCTCCGAAGTTGAAAGGAAGTGGAACCGGAGCACCAGGGTAGCGACGAACAGACTCGTCCTGTGGTCCGTGGAGAGACTGTGGTACACCACGCACCATGCTAGGCCTCCTGAGACGTCCACGAGGGGGAACATCACCTCCAACATCTGGAGATGCAACCGAGGAAGGCACAAGTACAGCTGGAAGCTCTATCTCAGAGGCCTGAACAATACCACTCTCAACGAATGGCCTCACTCTGGCTGTCACAGTCCTGAGACTAGCTGCAAGGGTGTTAACTAGTGCACTAAGCTCACGCTCGCGACGAGCATAAGCAGCAAGGAGATCAGCGGTGCACCTAAGTGTAAGATCTTCCTCCTGGGAGGGATCAGCAAAGGTGTGGGTATAACACCCCTCAAGAGTAGCATCAGAACCAGGGCAGTAACGGAAGGAGCTATGCTCGTGATCTGGATAGTGGTAACGAAGCTCATTGAGACAGTGCCGTGCAGCATCCTGCACAGCCATCTCAACGGTGAAACCAATACCCTCTGCATAGTGCTCAGCAGGAAAGATGGTGCCATCTAGCTGTGGAAGACGGACACCACACAAGTACTGGGTCTGGTGGAAGTCACGGTACTCCTCATACACGGTGTACACAGGATACCAAGGGGCTCCTATGTTTGCACAGGCTGAGGCTAGGAGATGAGGAAAACCGGGAACTCCAAGGCATAGAGTATGTCGAACAACCTGACCAGAAGGCATCTGAAACAAAGACATTTTCAAGATGTCAAAAGACATGAAGAAATGACTTGAATTTGGAACTATAACAACCTGAGACAAAGTACATGAGAGAAAAACACCCAACGGTTTTACTCCTAACTTTTGAGACAACAACAAGGAAACAACACACAAAAACAAATGAGATACGGTGACTCAGAGTTAGAGTGATACCAGGTAAGGAGCAAAAAGAATCCTAAGAGGGTTTTCATAGCTCATTTTGTCTTTTCAAAGTAGTTTTCACAAGTTCTAGACTCAACATCGACAAACGGTAAGGGTTTCCTACAGGCAGTCCTGCTCTGATACCAAGACCTGTCGGACCCCGGACCCCGAGATATACAAACTGTCATGTGCTCCTAGAAGTGGACCCACAAGGGCTTCAGGGTTACCAGCCCCGGCCGCAACAAACAACGGCAGGCAGACCGGATTCATCGGCACGTAGTCCGGATCCCCGGTCTACTACTCCTTGTGTCCATGCTAGTCATAACCAGATATGTATACCCAAGCATCCACGAGTCGGATGAAACTGAAGGAACGGGACCAGAGTTATACAGAGATGCTATCTGTCCAGAAAGTGCAACAACAATCGAGGGTTACTGCGGTTACCTCGCCCCAGGCCGGATATCTCCGGCAGGCGGGCTTGGACATGGATCATCGGCTCCACACCCCCTCGACTGCGACAACTATGCAGGCATAGCCAAAACTGTATAACAACGGGCTCGAGACCAACAACCGATCAAAGCAGTACTCTAGACATGAAAGTTGTATTAAACAAGGCATACTAGAGTAGCTTACACAAAGAGGTTACATGACCAACATAGGTCAAGCAACCCAACATTACAACAAGCAGCGAAAGCAAAGATGTTGCTATACAACAAGAGCAAAAGGACTAAGAGTCCGAAACATAAGCAACGTAGCCAAACCCATACTACAGATACCAGACTGCTGCCTGGGAACTCCTAACTACTCGTCGACGTCGAGGTAGAACCCCTCTTCAGCTGCATCACCGAAGTCTGAAATAAAACAACAACGAAGCAAGATTGAGTACAAAAGGTACTCAGCAAGACTTGGCTTTTAAGGTTCTTTGCATAAAGCCAACTTTGTTTTCCGAAGTTGAGGAAGAAAAGCACGTGTAATAGAGCATTTATAAAACAGAGGAGGAGTCTACTCAACTACTGAGATCATTATGTTCTTTAGTCCACCAAGTACTTTCTCAACCCCATACTACCTTATGCTACAAGAATCACCCCTCTCGACGTAGTCGAGGAGGCATCCTTCATTCATTGCCAGCAAGTTTTAGTCATTCCGTTAGAGTTGTCTATGATCACAGAATCCGTTGCCAATTCGTCCATAACCGTGGACACGGCTTTCCGAAAGATTTATCCCTGCAGGGGGTACACTTTACCCACACGTATCAACCGACTCTTAACGCCACGCGGTAACGCTCCTCTCTAAGAGCGCGACAGAGTGTGGTCGACCACGACCTTTACCTTGCTTAGCCCTATCCATGAGTCAACCCAAACAGGGCCACCCCGTCAACAGGGAGTTGGCCACCTCCTGACGGCACCTGTTCTGTGAGTCGGGACAAGATCCGTGTACGTCCATCACTGGTCCCGGTCACGTCCTAGTTTTCTCCAAAACATTTTATGACACACCCGCAAATGGAAACTTCAATCTACGTGACCCATGGAAGTGACTAGGCAAGTTAGTTAGCCGAGCGCGGTCTGTTAGGCCCCGCGTGTGGCTGTACGTTCAGTCTTGTCTTCGAAGGCGAGAACTCGCACCTAGGGGCATGAACGAGACAAACACCACAACCCACAGTGGCCTCAACATCCATGCCATGTTAATCATGTTAATCAACCATAACAAAGCATAAACACCTTTCATACTAGGTTCACGCATTATCGGCATTTCATCAACCGGATGAAGCAGATCATAAGACTAAGCATGTCTAAGCATTGAACACACAAGGCTCTACGTTACTCAAACAAACCTAGTCATACTAGGAGGGTAAACAGGTATGAAGGTGACATGTGAGGGGAGGGGTCATGCAGTGGATAGGTTACTCTAACAGACTCAAAACCAAGTTGAATCGAATGCATGAGTAAGAGGTTGAAAGACTCAAAACATGGGTGGAGCCATGAGGTTGTGCTTGCCTTGCTCGTCGGAAGTAGAGCTTGGGTTGTCGTAGAACGCCGGGTCGACCTCCGGATCTCGGTCTACCGATAACGAACAACACCGGAAAGAAGGCAAACAATCAATACTTGACGACAGTGCAATGCCCAATATGTATGCACGAGTAAAAAAATGCAATTGAAAAGAAGCTTAAAAGATGGAGCAGGAAGCTAGGGTTTCGCGCCGTGAACGACGAACACCGGAGGAGGGGGAAAAACCCTAAACTGAAGATGTGACCAAGCTAACATGCTCAAATGACTTTGTAAACCTCATAGTTGGATTGCATTTGTTTCACTGATCAAAATGGTATATTACACTTAATTTTCTATTTTTTTTGAATAAAAACTTTATTTTCAATATTTAAATGAATTAAATGCAAATTACAAAAGTGGCCTCATTTTAAACTTGGTTAAACATGTATGAAAATGACATGAATAAATAGCTCTCATTTTTCTGAACACACACATATTTTTATCACAATTTTTGGAGCTGTGAAATAAAAGTTATTAATTTTCCAGAAATCAATTATTTTCTGTTTTCTATTTTCCTCTACGGGTCCCACTGTTCAGTTCAAAAGAGGAAAAAATCTGCCACTTGGCACGCCACGTGGGCAGGTGATGTCACGGTGACATCACCGTGACCTCACGGTGGTGGCCGGCCGGTGGCGGTTGCCAACGCCGGCGACGATTCCGGCGAGCCCCGGGGACGTGCTTAGGCTCGTTGGAATCCTCTCGACGAGGCGGACATGAGGGTAGCGGCGCCGCCTCGAAATGGTCACCGGCGACGAGGGAAAAGGCGGCGAGCGGCGGCGGGGCTATCGGGTTCCGGTGGGGTTCGTCGATTCCGGCCGAGAAGGACTCAACGGAGGGGGTTGGGAGGTGCGGGAGCTCACCACGGTTCGAGGAGAGGCGCGGAGGGGCCGGAGGTGGTCGGAGATGGCGGCGCGGTGGAGGATTGCCGGCGACCGGCCGCGGAGAAGAAGGGCTCGATTCGACTCCTCTAGGCCATCCCGGCAGGTGAGGTTGCTTGACGAGGAGGAGAAGCTCGACGCGGTTCGGTTGAGCTCCGCGGAAGGGCCGGAGAGGAAGAGGAACGGCGGCGAGAGCGGATCACGGCGGCGGTCGTGTTTCGGCCGGAGGAAGAGAAGCAGAGGGAGAGAGACAGCGAGTGGGGGGGTTTCTCTGCGAGGGCTCGATGCGGACGTCTCTTTGGAGGCGTTCGGGGCCTCCACGTCGACAGGGAGAGGAGCAGGAGGTGGCGCGGCGGCGGTTGCCCTCCTGTCCGGCGACAGGAGGAAGACGACAGGATTTTTTCGAAAAAACCCCCTAGAGAGAAAATTGGAATTGCAAAGAAGCCCCTGGAAATTTTAAAACAGATCCAAAACAGAGATTTGAGGGCCTTTTTGTGAACCAAAAATTGCACAAAAATAGTCATTGGAAAGCTCTTCGAATTTGCCACCTTTCTAGCATAAAGTTGGTTCCATTTGAAAAACTTTGTAGAACAATTTTATTTGAAACAAGTTTAAGTGATTTCCTGGTAATTCTCTGATTAAACTTTAAAAGCAAAATTTTGGTTCATATTTCATGCATGCATGCCATGTACACAACACCTCTCTTTATTACACAAAAGTAGGGCTGTTACATAGAACTTCAACACAAGCATGATAAATAAGATTTTAAAAATAAAGCATAGCAATCACCTTTCATCATGAGAAGTAACACAAATAAAAGATCATGAATAACAATGCATCGAAAGTTATACGTTTCTTTCAAGTATAGAGAAAGCATGACAAAGTGATATTTCGCTAGTCTTTAAGAGTGGGGCAAAATAGAAATGCCAGGACACCTTCAAAGTTCATGAGGAAGACTAGAACAAATAATTTGAGAGCAAGAAATAACACACCATGAATCAATTAATAATGTTTCTGGAACAAATGCACATTAAACTCAGAATGGCAACTATGCTCTCTCAACTGCGCATAAAGTTAGAAGATGGAGATTCAACATAAAAAGTAAAAGAAAGTCCCTTCGCGGAGGGAAGCATGGATCACTCATGTGCTAGAGCTTTTATTTTATTAAACAAAGGTATAAAATGTTTGACAATCCTCCCAAACATCTTACACACACCATGGCTAACCGAATCCTAGGGTGCCTGCCAACAATCACATACTCTGGAGGAGTGTCTATTTTTTAGAGAGGTGTATTCTTATGTCAATGAATGGTAAACAGAAAATACAATACGTCACAAGCCAACTAGACTTCACAAGAGCGACTCCCATCGAAGGACACAACTGGTGTAGAAGGTCATCCCTCTTTCTCTTTTGTTTACACAATTATGCTTTGACTGATAAATCAGGGGCAAAAATAGTGAAGATAATTTGATTGTATTAATTTGGGACTGGGCACCCCGCTGGTAGCTCTTCTATCAATTGGTTAAGAGTATGAAGCCACTAGTCCAGGGTGTGAAAGTCCAATCAACAGGTGAGATAAATATTCTCTATTTACGTCCTCATTAGCTAAAACAGAAACACAAAACATGAGTAATTTTGAAAGTTTTAAAGGTAACACAAGAGCGATTTACTTTGGAGTGGCAGTTAAATACCACATGGTAGGTATGGTGGACACATTTGGCGTACTTTGGTTTTTGGGAGTTGTCTTGCACGAGTAGAGCTCATACTGAGTACAGGTGGATGCTAGCAAAAGCTTGGGAGCGACACATCAAGAGAGTAGTAATGGCCATAATCAAGCATAGCGACATAAACATCATTAATCAAAGCATAAGTGGTACCAAAAATTCAAAAACTAAATGATCATAGAGGCTATTAGTGACTGGTTCGTAGTCATAAACATGGTGTGAACATGCGCCAAGTCAACCAAGTAAAACATTCAAAGGAGAACACCACAAATTTTATGCTCCAATATGACAAGAACAACTTATGATTCTTTCAATGGCACATTAAACACTCTCAGATATTTGAGACAAATCATGCTACTAAATAACCACTAGGATTTAGAATTAGAATAACATTTAGCATGATACGAAAAAGTCTAGCCACAGTCTATACAAACTTCTATTTGGATCGTTTATAATTCTACCACATGCATCAGTTTCTTTTCCCAACAAGCACCATACAAAATATGTTTTAACAAAAACTCTCTAAATTATACATCAAGCAAGAATGATATTACTAACATAAAAATACTAAAACTAACAGCTCTGAATAATAGATGCAATGAAAACGAGAGCCAAACAAGAATTTTCTACAGCAGCTAGTAGAAAAACTAAGAATACGAGCATAACGAGTATTCATACGAAAAAGCGGAGCGTGTCTCTCTCCCAAACAAGGATGCTAGGTTACAATGATATTATTGCAGCAAGGATAACAAAAGAAAAGAAAACAAAACATAACAATAAATAATAGATGCTCCAAGTAAATTTCATATGATGTGACCGAATAAAAATATAGTTCCACTAGAAGTGACCTGAGAAATTGTTGATGAAGAAGGGGATGTCTTGGGAATCCCCAAGCTTAGACGCTTGAGACTTTTTAGAATTTTCTGGGATGAACCACGGGGGCATCCCCAAGCTTTGACCTTGCACTCTTCTTGATCACATTATATCACCCGCTTCTCTTGACCCTTGAAAACCTCCTTCACACCACACTCAAAGAGTAATTCGCATTAGAGGGTTAGTGCAACAATAAAAAATCTATGGGTTATGTATGGAACAAGTTCTATTGATACTTTTAAACATTATCTATGGCCACTGATGTTTCGTGAAGCAAACAAATCCACCTGACATCGTAAAAGAGCATACAAGAAAAATGGCAGAATCTGCCAAAACCAGAATAGTCTGCAAAGACGAATTTTTCCGGGCCACTTAAGTTGCTCAAATAAAAAAAATTAAAGAACTAAAGAGTTTCTGAATTAGCTGAGGAATAATCACAAAAATTTTCAGGTCATTTCCATCTTTCTGGATTTTTCACGATTTTTTACGGTGGACAGCACAAATCTGTTTTCGTACGCAGAAATCCAAACTAACTCCACTTTTTGCTAGAAACTTTACTTGGCCACAACTAATACATTAAAATAAAGATACAAAGGAGTTTCTACAGAAGCAAACAACACCTTGACTCAAAGAAAACATAGAAAAACAAAGTAAAAATAGAAACATGGTTATCTCCCAAGAAGTGCTTTTCTTTAACGCCTTTTAGCTAGGCGTGATAATTTGAGAAGATGCTCACATGAGAAATATTAATTGAAGTAAAATAGAGAATCAAGAAGCAAGTATAAAACAAGTTTAAGTCTAACCCACTTCCTATGAAAAGAATATTGTATAAGAGCAAGTCAATAGAGCACAAAGTGGCTAGCACAAGAAGACAAAATAAGTGCAACTTCAGAAATTTCAACATAAAGAGAGGAAACTTGATATTGTTGAGATGCATAAAATTATGTTTCCCTCTCTCATAATAATTTTCAGTATCATCATGAATAAAATTAACAATATAACTATCACATAAAACATTCTTATCATGAGCCACATGCACAAAAGAATTGATACTCTCCACATAAGTAAAGTCCTTCTCATAGTGGGAGCAAATTTAAGAAAATAGCTATCATTATTATTCTCATCACCATAATCATAAAATATAGGAGGAATATTGTAATCATAATTAATTTTATCCTCAATAGTAGGTGGACTGAAAATATCATATTCATCATTGTAATCATCATATATTGGAGGCAAAGTATCATCAAATACAATTTCCTCCTCAAAACTTGGGGGACTAAAAAATATCATATTCATCAAAACCAGCTTCCCCAAGCTTAGACTTTTCCATAGCATTATCAATAATGATGTTCAAACAATTCATACTAATAACATTGCTACTAGCATGCACATAAAGTTCCATAGGTTTTTTAATTTTCTCTTCAAAAGCATCATGTCCTAATTCAAGATAAAGATTATAAAGCTCTCTCATATTTTTGTTGTTTTCCATTAAGCCTAACTAGTGAAAATAAAAACAAGAAACAAAAAGATATAATTGTAGAATATAAAGGAAATAACTTCGAGCACTGACACCCGAGGATGTGAGTACCTTTTACCTTACCTCCCGACGACGATGCCAGAAAAAAGTTTGATGTCTACGCACGCTTTTATTCCTATAGACAGTGTTGGGCCTCCAAATGTAGAGGTTGGTAGAACAGCAACAAGTTTCCCTTAAGTGGATTACCCAAGGTTTATCAAACTCAGGGGCGAAGAGGTGAAAGGTATCCCTCTCAAGAAACCCTGCAATTACGATACAAGAAGTCTCTTATGTCCCCAACACACCTAATACAATTGTCAGTTGTATAGGTGCACTTGTTCGGCAAAGAGAGAGAAAAATAGAAGTAGTATGGATGTTTATATGTGATAATAGCAATCTGGAAAAAATGGCAGCAAGCAAACATGTAGCAGAACAGGTTGGAAACGGTATTTCATTGCTTAGAAAACAAGGCCTAGGGATCCTACTTTCACTAGTGGACACTCTCAACAATAATAACATAATTTAATGCATGAATATCTCTCTTCACTAGGTTACTCTGAACCACTCTCCGGTTGAATAACAAACGCCAATTCATTGCGTAGGACTGTAACAACACCCATCAAAGCCACATACCCATGTCTAGTTAACCCCACGCTGTCACTATGAGTGCCCTAGAAGGTACTAGACAAACACCACAATTTGATAGGGTCATCCAACACAAGATATAAATATCATGCTAAACCACACGATGCACACACTGTCACCTTTACACCGTGATCAAAGTGTCTACGGAAATCTCAATAACAAAACCACTTGAGTAGCGTAACAAATGAAGAATAAAATCTACTGATTAAACTAGATTACAAAGCTCATGATCACATAAAGATCATACCATGGGAGATAGAGATGAAACACATAGCTACCGGTATAGCCCTCAGCCCCGGGGAGAACTACTCCCTCCTCATCATAGGAGACAACAACGGCGATGAAGATGGAGGTGGAGTCAGTGTGATGGTTCCTAGGGCACTTCCCCGTTCCAGCAGGGTGCCGGAACATAGATTTCTTCCCCCCGAAACTTGTCGGCGGCGGCGGCGGAGCTATGGAACTTTTCGTGGAAAAAGGCTGATTCTTTTAGGGTTTATGCATCGGGGGGCATATATAGGCGAAAGGGCGATGGCGGTGGGCGCCCGAGGGGCCCACACCACCCCCTGGCGCGGCCAGGGTCCACCCGCGCCAAGGCATGGTGTGGGGGGCTCCGGGGCCCCCCTCCGGGTCTCTTTTGGACTTCCTTGACCCTCCGGGACTTCTAAGACTTCTGGCTTTTGAATTTTTCAATTCCGAGAATATTTTGAGAACAACTTTTCTGAAACTAAAAACAACAGAAAACAGGAACTGGCTCTGTGGCATCTTGTCAATAGGTTAGTCCCGGAAATCGATAAAAATGACATAAAGTGTAAGGAAAACATGTAGCATATGGCATGAAAACAACATGGAACGTCATAAATTAAGGATATGTTTATGACATATCATGGATCTCCAACCTGGAGGCAAAGAAATTATGAGGTTTCATTTGTCGTATCTCACTAAGTCCATAATGAGTTTTATATCATGCTATAATTGTATTAATAGGAAAAGTTAATACATGTGTGCCATATAAATAAACCAGAGTCCTAGTAACACTCTATACTGACTAGCTCATTGGGCAACTGATGATCGAAGATTTTACGATCATGTGACATTTATGTCAATTAACAATGAAGTTATTTCCTTGAATGAATGATATGATAGACATACCCAATATAAGTATTGCAACTTTATTGTGTCACAATGTTCATCGTTGCAATATTCATAAAATATAGTATCCTAATCTTCAGACCGTGAGATCATATTTAATCACTATCTCGGAGTTGTTTTGATTACATCAACGTCACATCATAAAAAGGTAATTATAAAGGTGTACATTAGGTATTCCAAAGAAATGGTTTGAGGCATATGTAGATAGGGATTTGTTTATCCACGTGATGGAGAGATACTCTGACCCACCCGGTGAGATTAAATCCATAAAGTTGTAGTGTATGACCAGGTCATGGGGATGGAATATCACGGTAATGAGTAAAGAAATTCTTGTCGGTAAGGAGATTGAACATGACATGGAGAATGTCAACGATCATATCTCGGACAAGATATGTATCGACATTTATTCGTGGAATGCACATGGGCCATTATGGGCATCCAGGTATCGCTATTGATCATTGATCGGAGAGGGTTCTCAGTTATGTTTGGAGTGTTCCCGAACCATTGGTAACACACTTAGGGGCTTGATGACGCTCGGGGATCATTATAGGAAACATCGAAATCATTGAAGTAAAGAGAGAGAAACCAGATGGGTCCCGGAGAAAGGGAAAAACACCAGAATGGTTCCGGGGAGAACCTAAGAAGTTTAGAGTGATACCGAAGGTTTTCCGAAGTCACAATAACTAAATAATTGTAAATGTATTAATTATGTATTAAATACACTTATACATTAATTTAATATAAGAAGGAAATACAATATTTAATTAAATATATTTATTAATATATTAATTTAATTTAGAGAATGGATTTTCTACATGCACGTATGGGTATGGTTTCTATTTTGTCCGCACGTACACTTCGGTATTTTTCGTCAAATATGGTCTTTTTACAAAACTAATGTTGAATCTGGCCTCTTGTGAAACTATTTCCATATCTGGCTCCTCGGTTAGACGCCAATGCAAATGGAGCCGACGTTGTGTAGTTCAACGCTAAAATCGTTTAACATCTAAACCAGTCAACGTAGGTTGGCTCCAACCCAAACGGCGCCGATTTCGTGATTTTGATGGTCGCCGACCTACAGAATGTTGGCTCCATCTCCGTTGGCACCGAACTAAGAGTCAGATATGGAAATAGTTTCACTACGAGGCCAGTGGACATTTTTGGCAAAAGAAAAATACACACTTCGAGATCTGTGCTAACTTCTTGACTTTTGTTTCGCAATGTTGCATTTCAGAAATAAAAACATCGCATCTAATAGTACCTTTTGACAGGCCTACTCTAGCTTTTCTAGGAGTACTAGCTAGCGGCATGCACCTCTGCCGCACTCTCCCTCTCGTCCCATTCTATCCCAACCTGCGCGGCCGCCATTGTTGCAGCTTCCTTCGCCCCCTCCCCTTCTCACACTTTAACAAGCTCGGACGTCACCATTGTTTGTCTCATCTTGTTATAAAAAATCGCGTCCACCCTACTCCACCCAACCGCTTCCACACCGACGCATCCGAGGCTGACGACCAACGCTTTCAAGCGGCACGCCGCCGCCCTCCTCCTGTCCACCTCTGGCTCTGGTTCCTTCTATGAGGGCATCCCCGGTTCCTCCAGCTAGGTCCGTTCGGGCCGCGGTGCTTCGCCGACGAGCACGGAGACCTACAGCTACGAGGAGGGGCATAGAGATCCATAATGGTGGTGGTGTGCACCTTCCAGGCTCGAGGCGCGTCGGGCAACAACACCCTTGCCGTGTCAACGAGCCCCGAGTCCTACGGCTGCAAGGAGGGGCACGGAGTCATGGTGGTGGTGGCGTGATCACCGTCCAGGCTGGAGGCGCGCCGGGCAACGGCACCCTTGCCGACGAGCCCTCGGACCAACTTCGACGGGGAGGGGCGCGTGCACCTGTGGAGTTGGCGTGCTCGCGGTCCAGGACGCGAGGCGTGCTAGGCAATGACGTCCTTGTCGGTTGCATCGGCGACTCGGCGTTCCTCGTTCTGCGTGTACTTTTTTCTTTTGCCTGACGAACACGACTCTCTCATCCCCTCCTAGTACTGTACTTTTTCTTTTGCTCCTTGCTATGGCGCTATGCCCACCAATTGTTTGGAGTGTTTTATATGGAATGTTTATTTAATTGAATTTGAAGCAGCCATAGATGTACCGAGCCTTGGCTGATTGATGTTCTTGGTGCTGGACACAAATCGTTGTGCACTAGTATTATGAATTTTTGGTCACGATCTCTTCCATTCTATCTTGTTCGCGCCATGGACGCCCTAAGAGCATCTCCATCGGCATCCATCAAAAACGTGTCCGGCATCTTCCAATTCTTCCCCTTTGGGGGCAATCGGACATGTGTCCGCCGATTCGATGGGCGTGCTCCACAGCGGCTCCCCTCAACCGGCGACCCCTCAACCGGCCCTGTTTTGGTTTTGATCAAAATATTGACTATTTGATGAATGCACTCGATAAATTAGGTAAATAATAATAATACAAACACATAAATAGTTCATCAGTTATTACAGAAAAATAAATTCTTTAAATTCGTGCGAACAAATCATCGTAATCGAACTACTCGTGTGCTCTCATAACCCATAAATGTGCCACAAGCCCATAAATGTGCCACAAGATCTGCCTGAAGTTGAAAATGACCTTCTTCATCACGAATTTCCTCATAAACAGTAAGAAAATCATCAGACTCAGCAGACACGCCCGGTTGTGGATCCGCAAGAGGGCCCTGAAAGTCGTATGGCTCATCGAACACCATTCCGATGTCTCGCTCGCTCTCGGTGATCATGTTATGCATGATAATACAAGCGTTCATGATATCACACATTTCATCTATCGATCAAGATAGAGAAGGATACCTTACCACATCAAACCGTGCCTGGAGTACACCAAATGCTCTTTCCACGTCTTTTCGGACAACCTCCTGTTTCTTTGCAAAAAAATTATTTGCCTCACCCACAGGGTCACGGATTGTCTTCACAAATATAGACCATTCGGGATATATGCGATCCCCTAGTTAGTATCCCCTGTCGTACTCACGGCCATTGATCGAATAGTTGCAGCCTGGAGCATGTCCTTCACCTAGTCTCTGAAATACCGGAGAGCGTTGCAACACGTTGAGATCATTGTGAGAACCGGCCATTCCAAAAAATGAATGCCAAATCCAAAGATCGTAATCAGCAACAGCCTCAAGCATAACAACGCACTTTCCGTGATGGCCACCTTTGTACATCCCTTGCCAAGCAAATGGACAATTCTTCCAACTCCAATGCATGTAATCGATGCTTCCAAGCATCCCAGGAAATCCTCTTGCTTGACCTTTTGCCAATAAACGAGCCGTGTCTGCTTCATTTGGTAATCTCTAATACACGGGACCAAACACTGCAACTACTGCCTTGTAAAATCGATAGGTTGCTTCAACGGCGGTGCTCTAAGACATACGAAGATAGTCATCCAAGGAATCTGCAGGAGCTCCATATGCAAGACATTTTATTGCAGCTGTGCATTTCTGAAGAGATGAAAATCCTAGAAGCCCGACGCAGTCTTTTTTCAGCCTGAAGTATCTGTCGTAATCCCGAACACCGTGCACAGTGTTCCTAAAGACTTGTCTGTTCATGCAAAAACGCCGGCGAAATTCCTGAGGTGTGTTTGCCGGCGTCTCCGAGAAATAGTCATCCCACAAAAGTTTGTGGCCAGTTGCCCTTTGCCGATTCTTATTCGCCTTGCGCCCTTTACTTGATCCTCCATGCTTTGCCTCGGCTGCCTCCACGGCGATCGCCTCAAACAGAGCCGGCATGACCATCTCATTCTCCGCGTTGTCTGCAAAGGCGGCCTCCTCTGCCATCAGTTGGCAAAACATAACCTTGTCGTCACTATCCATGCTATATTGGACAAAAGCCAACCATTAGCCGTAAGGTAAACAAGTTTAACTCGGCGGTTCTGCGACCTATGGAAAACGGTCGAACACCTTACCTGCGGGGTGGATGCGAGGAAGAGGCGGATGCAGTTGAATCGCCGACGGCGGCACGCAAAAACGACGGGGATCGGCGACGAGGGGCGACGAATCGGCCAACGACGAGTGTGCTCGACTACTGACTACAGTTGGCGACGACAAGGGTGCCGGCGGTGGGGCGAATCGGCGGCGAGAGGAAACAGTAGGACGATGGGGGGCAAATGAATATCATCCGATGCGGGTTTATCTCTATGATAAGCGGGGTCTCCCTGTCGGGAGGGGTGAACGGACGATGTCCAGCGCCCCCAGCCAGACCCCAAGTATGGCGGGTGGGCTGGGGGGCCCGGACACAAAATTGGTGGGTGGCCACCTTTGAGGGTGCCGTTGTGGCGTTTTTTTTTTTGGTTCGGACCCTCATTGCACCTTTGGGGGGCCATTTGGAGGGTGCCGGTGCTCTAAAGCGCTGCACCAACACGAACGCCCCGACGGCAGCTCTAAAGCGCTGCACCAACACGAACGCCCCGACGGCAGCGCGCAGTCACACGGTCAGAGTTCCTGTCCGATGGGGCGCAGGCACAAGATGTACATGTATGCTTTCCACGATATCCGCAACTCGCACGGCCTGAAGTTGGACATTGTTCAAGGTCAGCAAGCGCGGCCACAAATAGAGTCTGGCGTGGCATGCCATGTTCTTAGGCGCGACCGCCATGACGATTGTCCTTTGTTGGTCTAAAGTAGAGCACACTCGAAGGCATGTTCTTTGTTTCCCTCTACGCCGTCTACGTTGTCTTCAACTGGAGGGAAGAGGTGATTCGCGCTGGCTGGACCGCCGGGGTCATGTCACTTCGTTGTTGTTGTGCTTGCTCCAAGCGTTGTTCCTCGGCTACTCGCCTCCGCCTGGCAGTGACATGAAAGCGGCTGGGGTGGTGCGACCGTGCGAGGCTGTCGTCGAGTGTGGGTGTTGTCCATGCATAGCAACAGCGCCATGGAGCGGCTATAATAGTATGGTTAATAATACAGCAGGCTCCTGTCTATACAGGGGCGGAGACAAGGGGGCTAGCAGGGGCTAGACCCCCAATGTTTGGCCCCTCAGTAATTATTTAGTATACTGTATTGTACCATACCAAGTAATTAGGATTAGTGCTAGGCCATTACATACAGAAACATAAATGTATCTCCCTATGATATTCGAGACCAAGCCCAAGAGACCAATACCAGTCTATTTAGATCAATGAGTAGTTAGACGTAACACAACTGAGCTATCGGCTATCTTGTAGGGGCTTTGGTTGGACGTGATACGACTGAAGCCTCTAACGCCCTGTTATACTTTGGTTGATTGCATCGTCCACTCAAGCTAGCGCATGGCAATCAGGCACCGCCTCTCTCCTCTCGAGGGGCCAGACCAGCTGCATCCCAACCGTCGGTGATGGACGTGGCCGACGGTTGTAGCTACCGCCTGCTGCGCGTGACTATTTCAACTCCATCTTCCGAACGGTGAACGCAGCACAGCTCAGGTACATGATTCGTTTAACTACTACTCCTACTCCATTGCAAACTATTGCATATACTGCCTCGTTCTTCATATGTGAAATTGCATTACGCAAAAATTTAATGGGAGATCAAATTACCTATTTTACAAAAATAAATTTGGAGACGAATTTTTTGGTAGTACAAAATAGTTTACAATGAGAATAAACTGATGCAAAAGTTTCACAATAAGTCTAGTAGATCTATGGCTAAGCATGTTCCTTCAAATGCAAAGCCTATATTACTAACTTAAGCGATGTATTGACGCCGTATTTAAAAATCGATATATATTGTGTGATATTGCTTGACCGATTTTTTTCGTTGCCCCTCTCATACTTAAATCCTGGCTCCGCCCCTGTGTCTATATGACATTGACACGTTGCTTATAGTTAATTTGCACAATATTTGGCTATATGCATTAATTATTTTATAGTTAACTTGCACAATAGTTGGCTATATGCATGAAGTATTTTATCAACATATGGCTCACTTATAATCTCATATAGTGTCTAGAGCATGTGCTACAGCTGGCTACTAATTAGCAGCCCGTTTTGCTTCTCTCTCCTTATTTCTCTCCTCCACATAAGTAAAGATATATTACTTCAATTCTTATAGCGTGCTTATGTCACCTTATTGTACTTGCTCTAAAGGGAGGACCACGGCATGGATCGAAGAAAATCTCTAGTGCAAATACATACGCGTAGCTGAACCGAAGAAATCTCCGGTGCAAATAAAGAAAGGGTCTTTTTTTTGGTTCCGAATTTCTGGCAGGTGTGGGAAGCGAAATAGTTGTCTACCAACTAGACTGCTGCATCTCCGCCAATCCTGCCGCTTTTTGTCATGTCTCTGTCTGTCATCTCCATTGAAAAATGCACGAAATCTCTAGGAAACATTTCACTGCCATTCTATTTATCCGAACCCCAAAGCAGCAGACACCCTCCCGACCGTGGTGATAGCTCATGTACCCATGCGTGCGACTAGAAAGTTATTTCCGTTTAATTTAATATCAAATAATTAATTAAAATTAAAAATAAAAAAAGAGGCAGCCCACAAGGAAGAGTTCACACACCCCTTGATGGACCCTTAAGGCCCATGTGGCTAAGGGAGGGGGTGCGAATTACCCTCCCCTCCTCCTCTCCCTTAGTCCCACATGGCGGGCTAAAGGAAGATGCACCCTCCTCGTCCTTTATGAGGAGAGGCATATGGGCTGTTTTTCTCACCAATTTTTTTAGATAAAATCGCAATAAATAGTCGGTCGAGGTTTTCCCCTCCACCCACTATCTCTCTCTTTGGTGCCCGGCCCCAAGTCTGGTATGTGCGTATGAGACTTCTCCCCCCCGTCGTGTTGCAAAAATTCCGTCTAGGAGATCAACTTCCGCAACCTGTGCTGGATCAGAGACCGGGAATCAACGTCAAACACCGTACATGTGCAAGTACTTGGAGACGATGTACTATCGGCGCTAGCAACACCGTCGTTGCACCAGGGTCGTCATCAACTCGTCAAGTTCTTCACGACCTTGGGGCCAGCTTTGTCATCTTCCTCATCAGCGCTTGTGAGGGAGCGTAATCCCCGCGTTTCGGTCTTCAAGAGGTATGATACTGAAACACCGTAACAGTTACCACAAAACTAGTGGATAGACGCTTGCTAGTGTCTGGAGTTCAACGGTATGAATTTTTGTTATTCTGCTACGAACCCCTTCACTAATCCAATTACAGATGTTTTAATTAGAGGCTCTAATACAATTAGAGAAATTCTAATTAGAGGCTCTAATTAAATTAGAGGGTATCTAATTCTACAAGAGATAGAGAGAAAGGCTTGAAGCCAATTGTGTGTCCTCCGAAGAAGGATGGGGGGGGGGCGATTATATAGGCGGATCCAGGAGGCAACCGCCATAGGGAGAGGTCAGTTTGGGTCCTCCCCTCCTTGGATGCACCACCTATCCTAGGGGAACTTGGATTGGACCCCTAAGGGAGTCCAATTCCCCTTCCCTCTTCTTTTGGTTTCCCTTTTCTGTTTAAGCCAAACATGGAATAAACATGGGAGGATCCATGTGCCATGTTTGGAGGCCCTAGGCCCCACATGCCATCCCCCACTCAGTGGGTGCGCCATAGGGACAGATCCCCCCGGCACTTCCACCCCCTTTATCAGTTTTTCTCCCAAACTCTTCCGGAACCCCATGAACCCTCTAGACAAAATCATTTACCTTATATAAAGATGTCAGAAACACATTTCCAACATCCCGGGACATCTCATGCCCCCCGTAATATCTCTGAATATTAATTCTATCACGTTAGAATCATAAAGATGATATGCGGTCTTTATTCGGACCATCCAATGTGAAAATGACTTTGATTCCTTAAGTATGTGACCCATACATATTTGACAATGAGTATACATGACTGGGAAACCAATTCCCAATAAATAATCAACATCAGGACCATGGACGTCCATATTGGTTCCTACTAGTTATACGAAGAAAATTGCTGAACCTGTTAGTTGTTAAGTAAGTTCATATTACTTCACGATACTGATACGTCTCAAATGTATCTATAATTTTTGATGCTCCATGCTTGTTTTCTATCCGATATCTTTATGTTTTCACATTTTTTTTGCTTCGTTTTCCGGATGTTTTCATGGACTAACCTATTGACAAGATTCCACAGTGCCAGTTCCTGTTCTATGTTGTTTTTGGTTTCAGAAAAGTTGGTCTAAAAATATTCTCGGAACTGGACGAAACGAAGGACAAAGTCCCTATCCCGACACGTCAATGGAGTCCAAAGGAGACCCGAAGGGGGGGCTCCGTGACTGCCACACCACCTGGTGGCGCCCCTCTCCCCTCTAGCCGCGCCGACACATGGTGTGGGCTCCTCGGGCGCCCAATAACATCATCATTTCGCCTATATATCCCCCCGATGCAGAAACCCTCAATCATCAAGCCTCCATCCACGAAAAGTTCCATAGATCCGTCGCCTCCACCGACAAGTTTTGAGGGACAAAAATCTCTGTTCCAGCACCCTGCTGGGACGGGGAAGAGCCCTCGGAGCCATCTCCATCGACTCCACCGCCATCTTCATCACCATTGCTGACTCCGATGATGAGGAGGGAGTAGTTCTCCTCGGGGGCTGAGGGCTCTACCGGTAGATATTGTTCCATCTCTCTCTCTCCCATGGTGTGATCTCTATGTGATCATGAGCTTTGTAATCTAGTTGAATAACTAGATGTTACTTTTCATCTGTTATGCTACTCTAGTGGTTTTGTTAATGAGATCTCTGGAGACACCTTTGTCCTACGGTGTAAAGGTGACAGTGTGTGCACCGTGTGGCTTATCATGGTTTATAAATTTTGTGTTGGATGACCCTATGAAATTGTGGTGTTTGTCTGGAACCATCTAGTGCGCTCAAGGTGACGGTGTGGGGTTACCTAGATGGGGAATGTGACTTTAAGGTGTGCTTTTATATCCCTACGCGGTTGATTGGTGTTTGTTATCCAACCGGAGAGTGGTTCGTAGTAGCATAGTGAAGAGAAGACATTTATGCACTCAGCTATGTTATTAATGTTGAGAGTGTCCACTAGTGAAAGTATGATCACTAGGTCTTGTTTCTAAGCATTGAAGCACCGTTTACAACCAGTTCTGCTAAATGTTTGCTTGCTGCCATTTTTATTTCAGATTGCAATTACTACTTATAATCATCCATATTACTTGTATCGTAATTGCAGGGTTGGTTGAGAGGGATATCTTTGACCCCTACCTCCCTGAGTTCAATAAACCTCGGGTGATCCACTTAAGGGGAACTTGCTGCTGTTCTACAAACCTCTACACTTGGAGGCCCAACACTGTCTAGAAGAATAAAAGCGTGCATATACATCAAGATCTGTTTTGGCGCCGTTACCGGGGAGGTAAGGTAAAAGATACTCACATCCTCGTGGGTGAGTGCTCAAAGTTATTTCCATTTGATTATGCAATTATATCTTTTTGTTTCTTGTTTTTTATTTTCACTAGTCTGGCTTAATGGAAAACAACAAAAATATGAGAGAGCTTTATAATATTTATGTTGAGTTAGTACATGAAGTGTTTGAAGAGAATATTATAAACCCTATGGAAATTTATTTTCATGCTAGTAGCAATATTATTAGTATGAATTATTTGAACACCATTATTGCTAATGCCATGGAAAGCTATAAGCTTGGGGAAGTTAGTTTTGATGAACATGATATTTTTAGTCCCCCAAGTTTTAAAGAGGAAATTTTCTTTGATGATACTTTGTCTCCAATATATGATGATTATAATGATTGTGGTATTCTAGTTCCACCTACCATTGAGGATAAATTTTATTGTGAGTACAATATGGCTCCAATATATGATGATTACAATTATGTTCATGCTATTTTCAGTCCATCCACTTCTGAGGATAAAGTTCATTATGATTATACTATTCCTCCAATTTATGATGATTGCAATCATAGATGTGATAGTTTTACTCCCACTATTACTAATGATAAGGATTTTACTTATGTGGAAAGTATGATAATAATTTTATGCTTGATCATGATAAAAAAATCTTTATGTGATAGCTATATTGTTGAGTCTATTCATGATGCTACTGAGAATTATTTTGAGAGAGGAAAATATGGTTATAGATATCTTCATGTTATTAAATTTCTTCTCCTTATGATGAAAGTTTTGAGATTTCTCTTGTGTTGCTTCTCTATGCTAGTTTCTTTAAGACCCACTGGTCATTATGAAAGAGGAAGACATAGTTTTATATATCTCAATAATATTAAGTCTCATGCCTTTATGTTAAAAGATTTGAAGTTGCACTTGTTTTGCCTTCCTATGCTAGTTGTGTGCTTCATTGATTTGTTTTCTTACAATACTCCTACGCATAGGAAGATTGTTAGGTATAAACATGTTTTATATATGCTTCTTGATGCTCTCTTTTTTCCAACTCTTGTCCTTATGTGAGCATCATCAAAATTATCATGCCTAGCTAAAACGCTTATGGGAGACAACTCAATGTTTTATTTCTACAAATTTAATTTTGTTTTCTTTGAGTCAAGGTGTTGTTTACTTCCTTTTTATCTTTATTTTTGTGTATTGTTGAGCCAAGTAAAGTCTCTAGTGAAAAGTTGGTGCTAGATTTGGATTTCTGCTTAGAAACAGATTTTTGCTGTCCACTGTTAAATTCGTATAAATTCCAGAAAGATCAAAATGACCTGAAATTTTTTGTGCTTAATCCTCAGTTATTTCCAAAACTTTTATGGTTTTAAGTTTTTCGATTTGAGCAACGTAATTGCCTCAAAAAAAAAATCTTTACAGACTGTTCTGGTTTTGACAGATTCTGCCTTTTGTACTTAGCATTCTCTCTTTTACTACATTCAATGGATTTCTTTGCTCCATCAAACATCACTTGTTATAGCCAATGTTTAAAAATTATTTATAATGCTTGTGTCCATGCAGAACATGTGATTTTTTAGTTGTGCACTAACCCTCTAATGAGAATTACTTTGAGTTTGGTGTGAAGGAAGTTTTCAAGGGTCAAGAGAAGAGGGTGATATAATGTGATCAAGAAAGGTGAAAAGCCTAAACTTGGAGATGCCTCCGTGGTTCATCCCAGAAAATTTCAAAAAGACTCAAGCGTCTAAGCTTGAAGATGACCAAAGCATCCCCTTCTTCATCAAAAACTTATCAGGTCACTTCTAGTGAAACTATATTTTATTTGGTCACATCATATGCACTTGACTTGGAGCGTCTGTTTGCTTTTGTTTTTCTTGCTGCAATAACCTTAGTTGGAACCTAGAATTATTGTGTGGGAGAGAGACACACTCTGTTTTTATTTCCTAGAACACTCTAGTTTTCACCCTTATTGTTCTGTGAGTGTTCACTTTTTGCTAGTATTGCGTTTAGCCCTTGTTTTCCACTCATACTTTGTTTAGAGCCTGTTGGTTTGCTTGAGTTTTATATTATTAGCTTTCTAGTCTTTGATGGATATTATATATGAGAGTTGTTTCAAACAAGTTAATTGGTATTGGAGAAGAGTAAAATATTTCATGCTTATAATAGTGCAAATAGAAACTTGTTTAGACCGTCGCTAGACATTATCACGTCATGTTGGATATTATTTTAATTCTATGCCTAGTAGTTATTGATGTAGCATGACTTGTACTAAATAACTGAGAGTTCTTAATGTGTCATTGAGAGAATCATGAGTTTTTTTTATCATACCAAAGCATAATATTGTTGTATTCTATTTTGAATGCTTTATTTGGTTGACTTGGCGCATACTTACACCATGTTATGATTGTAAACCAGTCACCTCTAGCCTCTATGATAATTTATTTTTTGACTTGTAATACCATGTATGCTCTGATTAATAATGTTTTTGTCGCTATGCATGATTATGGCCATTATGCTCTCTTGATTTTTCGCTCCCAGTCTTTTGCTAGCCTCCACTTTTACTAAGTATGAGCTCTACTCGTGCATCCAACTCCCAAAAACCAAAGTTTGCCAAATGTGACCACCAAACCTACCTACATGTGGTATTAAACCGCTACTCCAAAGTACATTTCTCATGTGCTACCTTTAAAACCTTCAAAATTATACATGTTTTGTGCATCTGTTTTAGCTCATGAGGATGCAGGTAGACGATCTTTATCTCACTTGTTAATTGGACTTTACACACTTGGACTAGTGGCGTATCCTCTTATCCAAATTTTATAAGAGCTGGCATCAGGGTGCACAGGCCCAAAATATGGTTGTATAAATTCTCTTCACTCGTTTTCCCCTGATTTATCAGTCAAAGCATACTTGTGTAAACAAAAAAGAAGAGGGATGATCTACTGACCCCATTTAGCGTCCTTCAATGGGATCCGCTCTTGTGAAGTCTAGTTGGCTTGTGACGTAATGTATTGTCTGTTTGCCATTAATTGACATAAACATACACCTCTCTACAAATTGGTTTCAATACCTCTGTTTTAATAAAATAAAAAGCTCTAGCACATGAGTTAATCTCTGCTTCCCTCTACGAAAGGACTTTCTTTTACTTTTATGTTGAGTCTTCATCTTCTAATTTTATGCACAGTTAAGAGAGCGTAGTTGCCATTCTGAGTTTAATGTGCATTTGTCCCAAAGGTTATTATTGATTGAGTCATGATATCTTATTACTTGCTCTCAAACTATTTGTTTCCAATCACCACTTGAACTTTGAAGGTGTCCTGGCATTTATGTTTTGCTGACAAGCAGAATACCACTTTGCTATGCTTTCTTATTCATGATCTTTTGCTTGTGTTACTATTCTTGTTGCAAAATGCTTGCTAAGTTTCATTGTTATAATTATGTCTATCATTCATGTGTTTAGAGTACTATGATCTCAGCTCAGAAATGCTTTTACAAATATGATGATCAAGATTATGTTGGTAGCATGTCACGTCAAAAATTATTTTGTTATCACATACCTGCTTGAGGACGACCAGGAGGTAAGCTTGAGAATGCTTGATACGTCTCAAACGTATCTATAAGTTTTGGTGCTCCATGCTTGTTTTCTAGCCAATACCTTTATGTTTTCACATGTTTTCCTTCGTTTTCCGGACGTTTTCATGGACTAACCTATTGACAAGATGCCATAGTGCCAGTTCCTGTTTTCTGTTGTTTATGGTTTCAAAATAGTTGTTCTGGAAATATTCTCGGAATTGGACAAAACGAAGACCAAAGTCCCCATTTTCCTGACACGTCAACGGAGTCCAAAGGAGACCCGATGGGGGTGCTCTGAGGCAGCCACACCACCTAGTGGCGCGCCCCCTCTGGCCGCGCCACCACATGGTGTTGGCCCCTCGGGCACTGATGACCCACAAGTATAGGGGGTGTATCGTAGTACTTTTGATAAATAATAGTGTGTGACCCAACGAGGAGTAGAAGGTGTTGACAGGCAGGTTGGATAGAGAATTCACTGTAAACACTAGCAAAACTGGTTTTTGGTTGTTTTGGTTATAGCAAATAAATAAAGTGCGAGTAAATAAATAACAGTAGTAATAACTGCAGCGAGTGGCCCAATCCTTTTGAGAGCAAAGGACAAGCCGGTTGCTCTACTTATGATCACCAAACATTCTCGAGTACATATGGGAATCTCGTCAAGTGCTTTCGCTTCATATAGTTGATTAATATTTATTGGTTCGTTAAGTGTTGTGTGTGTGAACCTATGCTAATGCACCACCCAAATAGGACGTATACATACTTGTGATTATACCCCTCATAAGCATCCGCAAATACAAGAAAGTAATTAAGATAAATCTAACCACAACCTTAAAACTCTGGGATCCTACACTCCCTCGTGCATTGGTTTCCTAACGGGGGTTTAGGTTTCTGTCACTCCGACAACCCCACAATTAGTAGACAAATACACAATGCATCCTCCTAGGCCCATAAAGGTGAAGTATCATGTAGTTGACATTCACATGACACCACTAAAAGAATAGCACCATAACTTAAATACCGAACCGAGAGATATTACTTCAACATAACTTCACTACTAACATCATGACTTCTCCCATGTCCTCAAGAACTAAATGAACTATTCACGAGACATCATATGGATCATAATCATAGGTGATATAATGGATAATAACAATCTGGTCATAAAGTGTAAACACCGATAAATCACACAAGAATCGACTACTAACAAGTAATCCACACCGGGAGAGAGATCTAGTGAAGCGCAACGATAAAGACCCCTAATTGTTACAGCGGGATGAAGGTGGACAGTGACGGTGATGGTGATGGTGATGAGGATGATGATGATCTCGATGAAGCCCGGAGTGATGACGGTGACGATGGCAACGATTTCCCCTCTCCGGGGAGGAATTTCCCCGAAAGATATCTCCCTGTCGGAGAGCTTTTCTCTCTCTAGTGTTTTCCGCCCCGAGGCGGCGGAGGAATAATTCTTCGATGATGTCCTTGTGCTTAGGCTTCCCTGGGGGTGAAGTATGCGAAAGGGGTGTCCAGGAGTGGGCCAGGGGGGCAGACTACCCCTAGGCGCGGCTAGACGGGGGAGCCGCCTAGTGTTGTGGGCCCCAGGTGGCCCCCCTCCGTGTGCCCTTCTGGCTAGCTTCAACCTCGGGACTTCAAAGACTCCTCTGGTGTTCCTCCTCTTTTTATGATTTTCTGAAATAGGGTGTCTTGATGGTGCTTTTTTCCATGAGATTTCTGGTTCCGGTGTTTCTTCTCCTATAATTATTAAACATGCAAAATAAGATGAAATAACATAAGTACTGTATCATAACATGAAATATGTGGATGAATAATAGAAAATAACGATATAAAATAGTGATGAAAAATGGACGTATCAACTCCCCCCCCAAGCTTAGACCTCGCTTGTCCCTAAGCGAAACTGAATTCGGTAAACATGAACACATGTTTATGGAGTGAGGTGTCGATAAATTAAATACGGACAAGAAGCATCACATCTATCAATACACTAGTCATTCTAGCAAGTAACTCCTTATCATACAATTTAACTTCAAACAAGTAAATGGAGTCACAATAAAGGTGCAAAAGGAAATCAAAATTGGTGAAGGCAAACTTCGTTCTTGGTCAGAGAACAATTAACAATGTACTCATATTTCAATCAGAGGCTTTATCTTAGAGCTTATATTTGCAAGGTTTGGCATGCTCAATCATAACAATTCCTTTACAGTCATTGATAACTTTCAAAGTGGTATTCAAACAGATAAAACATGTGTACGAAACAAGGAAGAATAAGGAACATGGTTGAGTAAATCAACATATAGATGGATGAGTCACAACAACTCAAATGTTTGCTTAAGATAGAAGTAAATAGGTTTAGTGACTCAACATAAACGTAAAAGATAGGCCCTTCGCAGAGGGAAGTAGGGATTAACTCATGTGCTAGAGCTTTTATTTAATAAACAGAGGTATGAAATGTTTGACACTCCTTCTAACCATCTTAAACAAACGTTGGCTAACCGAATCCTCGGGTGGCTACCAACAATCCATACGATGAAAGAGTGTCTAATTTTTAGAGAGGTGTGTATGTCTATGTCAACGAATGACAAACAGAAAATACAGTACGTCACAAGCTAACTAGACTTCACAAGAGCGGATCTCATTGAAGGACGCAACTGGTGTAGAAGGTAATACATCCAAAACGTATCTCCTTTTCCGAACACTTTTCTTATTGTTTTCCTCTAAACTTGTGAGATTTGGATACCACTAACACGTACTAACGCTGTTTTCAGAAGAATTACTTTGGTGTCTCGTTTTTGTGCAGAAAAATCAACTTTCTGGAAATTGCCCAGAAAATATCCCATTGGTCCTAAAACACCAGAAGACCCCGGAAGCCAGAAGGAGGGCAGGAGAGGGGCCACACCACCCCCTGGCACCCCCCTTGGCCGCGCCGCCAGGTGGTGTGGGCCACTCCCTCACCCCCTCGGTCTCCCCTATCGACTACATATGCCTCGTAAACCTAAAACACGAGGGGGTTCTTCATATTCCACGGAAACACAATAGATCGTCGCCGCCACCCCAAAACTCGATTCATGGATCAGAAGTTCATGTTCTGGCACCCTGCCGGGACGGGGATTCGAAGGAGATCATAGCCACCGACACCGCCACTCCTTCTTCATCAACCATCCATGTTTCCCCCGTCCATGTGTGAGTAATCCTCGCTGTAGGCTGAGAGAGGTGGAAGGGATTGGATGAGATTGATCATGTAATAATGCCAGATTGTTAGGGCATAGTGCCTAGTATTCATTGTTAGTGTTTTGTACCGATGTTGCAACTTGTTATGCTTGATGATTGTCACTAGGGACCGAGTGCCATGATTTCAGATCTGAACATGTTATTGCTTCATGAGTATAATTATGTTTCTTGATCATACTTGCAAGTTGTTTACACATATTGTTGTCCGGAACCCGAGGCCTCAAAGTGACGGAAATTGGGACAACCGGAGGAGATGGATGTGATGTGAGGATCACATGTGTTCACGGAGTGTTAATGGTTTGCTCCAGTGCTTTATTAAAGGGAGCACCTTAATTGCCAGTAGTTTCCCTAGAGGCCCCGCTGCCACGGGCTGGTAGGACAAAAGATGTTGTGCAAGCTTCTCATTGCGAGCACGTATGACTATATTGGAACACATGACTATGGGTTGCCTAAATGTTTGATACTTTATTATTATTATCTGGAATGTCCGCGTTATTATTATTACATGACCAATGTTAACCATGAAATGCCCTTCCATCCATTCCCTCTATGCCTACAGTACTCCCATCCTGCTGTTTTCCGTGATTGCTACTGCTGTTACTATTTTACTCCTGATGTTATTTTATTTGTACTGCTGCTATAAAACTGCTACCACTGGTAAATTCTTGTGAGCAAGTCTACTTTCAGGCGTAGCTGAATTGACAACTTAGTTGTTAAGGCATATAAATATTCTTTGGCTCCCCTTGTGTCGAAACAATAAATTTAGGTTTTACTTCCCTCGAAGACTTTTGTGATCCCCTATACTTGTGGGTCATCAAGAGTATTTTCTGGCGCTGTTGCTGGGGAGCATAACTTTATTTATTTTCTCACTTGAACATGATATTGTTTTCTGCAATCCTTTCATCATGGGTAAGACTCGTGATGGAAAATTTCCTATATTACCATCCACTACAATGAGAGGTACAACTCGGAACACCTTTGTTGCTCCTGATTCACTGTCTGTTATGAGTACGCTTCTTACTCCACTACATGCTACTGTTACTTCTGCTGAGTCTGAGAATGTTTCTAATACTTTTGATGATGCTTCTATTGTTCTTGATGATACTGGTTCAGTAGGTCCTTTCCTAGATGCTAATATTGCTAAATCCAAACCAATAAAAAATTCTGAAATTTCTGTTGAAAATATTGGTACACTAGTTAATTCAACTGAGCTTATTGATGATCTTGACGAAACCTATATTGAACTTAATGGTGATTTTATTGAAGACGCTTGTGCTACTACTGGTGCAAGTGCTCTTAAGAGTCTTCTTGCAAGATATGTTGTGAAATATAAATCTTCTCTTGATGCTAAGTTTGCCACATCTCCCATACACATTATAGACAAGGATTATGATTTCTCTCTAGATTTATCTTATATATCTATTGTTGAGAAGGAACCTTTTTGTGGAACTGAAAGTAAAATTTCTATGGAACACATGAATGAGCTTTCATCTATGAGTAGTTTATTTTGTGATGATACTAAGATGCGTACTTATTTTGTTACCAAGATTTTTCCTTTTTCATTAAAAGAACCTCAAATGATGTTAAAATGCTTGTTAAACATTTTCGAATGGTTCAAACTCAAATTGATCAACTTACTAAAGTGCAAAAAGACATGCTAGCTAATGCTTCTAGAGATAAACATGTTTGTGAAATAATTACTAGAAGTAGTGTTTCTACTCAGGACCCCTTGTATCCTGAAGGAAATCCTAAAATAACTGAACAAGATTCTCAGCAACCTAAAAACATTAGTTCTCCTTCTAAGAAAAAGAATAAGAGACATAAAACTGTTGTAGAATATCCTGGACCTGCTAAAGATCCTAATAGTATATCCATTTCTGATTTTGAAATTCAAAGTGTTAATGATAAAAGTGATTCTTCTGATAAAGAAGAAACTGTAGCTGAACCTGAAAAGAAAACTAAAACTGTGAAGTATACTAAGGAGGATTTCATTGCCAATAAACATGGTAAAGAAAGAGAGCCTTGGGTACAAAAAAGCAATGTATTTTCCTAATAAGAACCACAAATCTAAGGAAGAAGAATAATAAATTATGTGAGTGGATGAAACCTTTGTTTTCGCAAATTCCTTTGACTGATGCTATTAAGTTGCCTCCTTATTCTAAATATATGAAAGATATTGCCTCTAACAAAAGGAAAATTCCTAATGATGAAATTTCTACTATGCTTGTTAATTACTCTTTAAATGGTAAGGTTCCAAAGAAGCTTGGAGATCCTGGTATTCCAACTATTCCTTGTTCCATTAAAAGCAATTATGTTAGAACTGCTTTATGTGACTTGGGAGCCGGAGTTAGTGTTGTGCATTTTTCTCTCTATAAGAAACTCTCTCTTGAAAAATTGATACACACTGATATATCTTTGCAAATGGCTGATAAATCTACTACTATTCCTGTTGGTATATGTGAGAATGTTCCTGTTCAAGTTGCTACTAATTGTTTGATATTAACTGACTTTGTTGTGTTGGAAATGCCTAAAGATGATAATATGTCTATTATTCTTGGGAGACCTTTTCACAATACTGCAGGGGTTGTTATTGATTGCAGCCAAGGAAAAGTAACTTTTAATGTTAATTATAAAGAGCATACTGTTTATTTTCCCAAGTAGATTGGTAGAAGATATGTTTAAATTCAATTGAAAATATTGAGACCATCAAGATTGGAGAATTTTATTGTCCCATTCCAGTACCACCAAAAGAATATGAAATAATTATGATTGGGACTATGTCTATCAAGGTTGTGGTAACATAATTATTTAGTGTTGAGCAAAGTTTTTCTTCTTATAAAAATTATTCTGGTAACAAGACTTGATCACCCTTGTTAACAAAATGATTTTGAATGAAGAGGACAATGTTTTAACTATGTTTTCACCTTCCCTATTATGTTTTCACCATGTTCACTTCGGTTATCACCTTGCTACTTTAGTATAATCATGTATCCATCATCCATACCCTTGTTTTCACCATCCATACTTTTGTTTTCACAGAGATTTCTTTTGTTTTCACCAACCATACTTTTGTTTCACCACTTCCACCTTTGTTTTGCTTGGTTATTTTTTCCATTGAAGTGTCATAGAACCTCTATAGTTCTGGTTTTGGTTGTGTTTTCCACCTTTTCACTTTTTTCTGGTCTTTATTAATTATTAAAAAAATTGGAAATACCTTAAAAATAAAGTTTCTTAAGAAATTCCAGAAAAATTATAATAAAAAATTTACGTCAAAAATGAGTCAGAAAGCCACCTTGGAGACTCCAGGAGAGCCCACCAGTCAGGCACAACATGGGGTGGCGCGACCTGCCCCTGGTGGCGCCAGCACATGGTGTGGGGCCCGTGGCCCTCCACTTACTCTCTCCACTGCCAAAGTATTCTCTCTCACCTCCCAAACTGGAAAAAAATCCTGGAACCCATGTTCTTGCTGTTCTCCCTCAGGATTTTCAGTCTCTTTCTTCAACCCATCATTTGTGCTGAAATTTGGTGTGTTTGATCTCCGGTATGTGACTCCTCCGATGATCCAAGTAGAATTTTATTTGGTAGAGTATTTCTTGTGTATTGTGGTACTGTAGGTGACAGCTTATGTGAGTTTGCATGCTTTATTTTAGTAGAAATAATATAGTTTTGATGCATGTTTAGCTCTCCTATAAGTCTCTATAGTAGTTTCCACCTTATAGTTGCTTGAAATCAATTTTTGTGATGATTGTTGAAAAAATTCAGAGATGGATAGCCATATTTTTGGAGATATATTTAGGAGTGATGCTCCTAGGAGAACAAGGCCCTCACGTTCATCCACTTTAGTGAGGCCATCATATAATGAAGACCTTATTGCACCTAATATCGACGATGCGGGAGGTGATGGTATCGCTAATCCCTCTAGCTTTCCTTGTGTTACATTTTTAAGAAGTGTAGGCATGTTAGATGATGATGCTTATTGAAAGAGTTGGTTTAACCAGCTATATGGAGGATGAAAGTCTTCAGTATGCCGCTCTCACACAAACTTTTGTTGAGAGTTTTAAATTTCAGAATACACATTTTGGTCCCGCTGTTTTTTTCAAGTTATATAGTAGTTCTTTTTCTTTGCTCTTGGAGACTTTTTGTGCCATTGTAGGCATCAACGCTTCTGGGACAGCATGCAGGATTCAGGATAAACCCGCATATCTCATGGCGCTCTACCGAGAAATCACCAATGATGATGGCCATTCATCCCAACGTGGGAAGAAAAGGAACATCCAACTTCCTGCCCTTTAGATATTTCACTTATTATCTTGCTACTAGTATCCTTGGTAGGGAGAACACTAGCAGTATTTCTAGTTACCACCTTGCTTTCATTGATGATGCGCTTAATCGTAGCACGAAGTATAACCTTGGTGCACTAGTTGCGCGCCCCCTTGCTGCTAAGGGGCCTATTTTTGGGGGAATTATTGCTACACGTATAGCAACTGATTTAGATGTTTCTATTGCTCCTAATGATGAATTAATTGCTCCCCATAGACTCAACCTTGTTGCCATGAAGGCTCAACATTTTATCACTGCTGACTCTACTGCTGATCATTTAGTATATAGAGTTTTATTTATGGATGGAGATGAACGTAAAGTTATTTTGCCACATCCTGTTTTGTTCAAAGTTGACAGGTCACCATGGTCGCGCTCCAAGTAGGAGATAGACGAGCATTTGATCATGACGGAGTTTTATAGGAAGCAGGAGAGACGAGATGCGCCTTCCGAGGACTACATCACGCAGTACGCCGGAGCTTCCTCGAGCACATATTAGGAGGAAGGTTCCTCCTCGATATACTACGGTGGTGCCGCTCCATCGTCCCCTTGGGGATGATTTCCACTTAGGTCAAAAGCCTAAGCTTGGGGGGAGGTATACCGACATCACACTCATTTATATATCATGTTCGGTCAGTTCTTTGTATATCCATGTTTTCGTTTCTTTTGTTTGTTTTTGTTTTCTTTCGCTTCTATTTGTTTTATCATTTTGTTCTTTTTTTCCAAAACACAAAAAGACCAAAAATATTTGTGTTGTTTCTCTCTGTTTGCTTCTCTAGTTTCTATTGTTGGTCTGTTTTGTTTTCTCGTTTCGGTTTAGTATTCAAAAATGCAAAAATATTTTGCTTTGTTTGCTTGTTTCTTTATGTTCTTGTTTTAATTCAAAAACCCAAAAATATTTGTTGTTCTTCTTTGGTTTTGTAAAGTTTGTTGCAGAGTTCACCGGACTTCCGTGTCTCCATTTGATCTTTATTATCATTTTATATTATTTGATACGCACAAGTGAAGAGCAGTAATGATGATTTGCGACAATCCAAGTTGTGGTGAGAGGCTGGTATGAACTCTATTTGTTTTATTTTTGTAGATATACTCATCGTGTGAACATGCTTAGTCCGTTCACTTAAGGTGTATGTTATTTAATTTATGCTTAGTAGTTTGTTCTCTCACGTGTTAGTTCCAACTTATTAATATAAGATATCATGTATGTTTGATTGCATTGTTTTATTCATAGAAGGGTATGACATTGTGGTATCTCCCTCTGTTTGTCTCGATTGAATCGACTTGGCACATGCTCACGCATGCATAAGACTGAAAACAAAAAGTCAATTAAGCCTCGATAATTTATTTTGCCTCAGAGTATTTGTATCACTTTTATGCCCCTATTAATTTTGTTTTGTCGCAAGCATGATTATGACAGTTGTTGCTATCTTGATTGTTGCTCCCCATCTATTGCTAGCCTTCACCTGTACTAAGTATAATCTCTACTCGTGCAATCCAACTACCAAAAACCAAAGTATGCCAAATGTGTCCACCATACCTACCTATATATGTGGTATTTAACTGCCACTCCAAGTAAATTGCTCATGTGCTACCTTTAAAACCTTTTTAAAATTATTCTTCTCTTGTGCCCCTATTTTAGCTCATGAGGACGACGTAAATAGAGAATCTTTATCTCACTTGTTGATTGGATTTTATAGCCTAGACTAGTGGCTTGATCCGCTTATCCAACTGATAGAAGAGCTGGCAGCGGGGTGCCCAGCTTCAAATTAATACAACAAATTCTCTTCACTATTTTGCCCCTGATTTATCAATCAAAGCATAGTCGTGTAAACAAAAGATAAAGAGGGATGACCTTCTACACCACTTGCGTCCTTTAAATGGGAGCCGCTCTTGTGAAATCTAGTTGGCTTGTGACGTAATGTATTTTCTATTTACCATTCGTTGACATAAGCATAGACCCCTCTAAAAAACATTGTATACCTCTGTTTAATAAAATAAAAGCTCTAGCACATGACTGATCCATGCTTCCCTTTTCTAAGGGCCTTTCTTTTACTTTTATGTTGAGTCTTCACCTTCTCAGTTTATGCACCTTCTTGAGAGTATGGCTGTTATTCTTAGTGTAATGTGCTTGTCCCAGAACACGGTTGATCATGGTATAAATTTGATGCTGGTATCTTTGATATCTTTATTTCTAGTCTTCATTTGAACTTCAGAGGTGCCCTAGCATTTATGTTCTGCTCTATTATTAAAGGCAAGCGAGTACACTTTATCATACCCTATTATGAGCATAGCGATCCTGTAGATTTATATACTTCATGTTTTCTATTATTAGTTTGTTGGAATCTTTTCATGGTTTGCATAACTGCCTGTGGCTTTATTTTCCATACATCTTATTATGAATTGCCTCGGCACTTGATCATGTAGTGAGTATATTTACATCATTTGAAACAAATATGTTCGTAAAAGTCTTTTATCACACTCAGTTGTCATTGAATTGCTTGAGGACAAGCAATAAGCTAAGCTTGGGGGGAGTTGATACGTCCAAAACGTATCTCCTTTTCCGAACACTTTTCTTATTGTTTTCCTCTAAACTTGTGAGTTTTGGATACCACTAACACGGACTAACGTTGTTTTCAACAGAATTACCTTGGTGTCTCGTTTTTGTGCAGAAAAATCAACTTTCGGGTAATTGCCCAGAAAAGATCACATTGGTCCTAAAACACCAGAAGACCCCAGAAGCCAGAATGAGGGCAGGAGAGGGGCCAGATGGGGGCACACCACCCCCTGGCACCCCCTTGGCCGCGCCGCCAGGTGGTGTGGGCCACTCCCTCACCCCCTCGGACTCCCCTTTCGACTACATATGCCCCATAAACCTAAAACGCGAGGGGGGTCGTCATATTCCACAGAAACACAACAGAGCACCGCCGCCAGCCCGAAACTCGATTCGGGGATCAGAAGTTCCTGTTCTGGCACCCTGCCGGGACGGGGATTCGAAGGAGATCATCGCCATCGACACCGCCACTCCTTCTTCATAAACTATCCATGTTTCCCCCGTCCATGTGTGAGGAAACCCCGCTGTAGGCTGAGAGGGATGGAAGGGATTGGATGAGATTGATCATGTAGTAATGCCAGATTGTTAGGGCATGGTGCCTATTACCCGTTGTTACTGTTTTCTATCGTTCTTGCAACTTGTTATGCTTAATGCTTGTTACTAGGGACCGAGTGCCATGATTTCAGATCTGAACATGTTATTGTTTCATGAGTATAATTATGTTTCTTGATCATACGTGCAAGCTGTTTACACATATTATTGTCTAGAACCCGAGGCCCCAAAGTGACAGAAATTGGGACAACCGGAGGGGATGACTGTGATGTTAGGATCACATATGTTCACGGAGTGTTAATGCTTTTCTCTGGTGCTTTATTAAAAGGAGCACCTTCATTACCGGTAGTTTCCCTAGAGGCCCCGCTGCCACGGGCTGGTAGGACAAAAGATGTTGTGCAAGCTTCTCATTACGAGCACGTATGACTATATTGGAATACATGCCTATGGCTTGCCTAAATGTTTGGTACTTTATTATTATTATCTGCAATACCTGTCGATTAGTCATCTCAACAAGTCCCTCGGATGATCTGGTAGGGTTTCGATTAAGGAAACATATTGACGATGGTGACGGTTGTCGGCTAACAGGGGGCACGATTTACCCAGGTTCGGGGCCCTCGTAGAGGTAAAACCCGTACTCCTGCTCTTTCAACCTATATTATCAGTAGATTGGTTACAATGGGTGGCACTCAAGTCGAGAGTATGATCTCGAGCTCAAGGCAGTGGTGGTGAAAAGTAGATTGGATCCCCCCCTTCGGTGGTTCTCCTAGCCTTTTATATGTGGATAGGTCTCAAACCATGTCCGGGGGGTTACAAACCCTACCTTTAGGTCGGTAGAAGCTTTCCTTCTTGACCCGCAAGTTTTTGCGGGTGGGCTTCAGTTGGGCCTTATAGCACCGCAAGGTGGCACCTCTCCTTGGGTTTATATCTTGGGCATGGGACCGGGTAGGCTCACCGGATAGGTCCTGGATTCATCCCCACGTCAGTAGCCCCCGAATGTTTAGTCGACTGAGAATCAGCCGGGTGGGCACTCAAAGTCTGTTCTTGATTTCTTCGATTGGTTATTCAATCGCCTGGTTTTGAGGGCGCATACCCTGTGCGCGCCACGCTTTCCCATTCTCAATTATTGAGTGTTAAATGTGCCGGGTGTTGGTTGTTTTCGCGGAAGGATACGGCTCAGTCGCTTAGTTCTCTCGAAAGATAAGGGCCAATTAATTGCATCTAGGGCAAAAACGGTTCTTGCCTACATGAATTCAAGACCTCCGACTCAAATCCAGTGAGGTGATCGTTGCGACTGGGCTGTGGAGGTCTTACTGAGTCGAACTTAACGTAAAGGGGCACCCGGTGCGTCCGCTAGGATTTTTCTTCGTGTTGTTGACACGGAAAATTTACCGGAGGACGCAGCTTGAGTGCGATTCCAGGCCCACAAGAGAGATCCTTGGGTCTTACCTTCGTACTCGATAGAATACGGCATCCGGATGTGCCTAGTCGTCCGAACGATCCAGGATAAGGATGTGTAAGTACATCGTGTGGTAGAGTTGTGGGAGCCGCACACTCGCGATTTTACCTTAATCATGTTCTTGCGATTCTTTCGGTGAAGAGATCTTCCTTTTCTTGATCTTGTGCGAAAGAGATTTCGTGTTATGAAGTTTATACGGAGGAAATTTCGCGTCTTGATGTGCCCAGACGAAAGAATTTTCGTGTCAGGGTGCCTATGCGAAAGAAATTTCGCGTATTTGGTGTGCCCATACGAAAGAATTTTCGTGTCAGGGTGCCTATGCGAAAGAAATTTCGCGTCTTTGATGTGCCCATACGAAAGAGATTTCGTGTCAGGGTGCCTATGCGAAAGAAATTTCGCGTATTTGATGTGCCCATACGAAAGAATTTTCGTGTCAGGGTGCCTATGCGAAAGAAATTTCGCGTCTTTGATGTGCCCATACGAAAGAGATTTCGTGTTAGGGTGCCTATGCGAAAGAAATTCCGCATATTTTGTGTGCCCATACGAAAGAGATTTCGTGTCAGGGTGCCTATGCGAAAGAAATTTCACGCCTTTGATGAGGTACGCAGTGACCTCACTGCGCACTTGTTCGCTCTTACTCCTCCCGATGGGACGTGGCAAAGCGGAGTAGAGCGCGCGGGCCTATCTTGTCAGCTTTTTTACCGGAAACGATAGGTCGTGTCCCAGTTTTTCCACTGGCCGCGTGCTGTAAATACGCATGATCTTTTCGTAAAGATCGTGCTGGGGTAACTGTCCCCCGCCGCTTCGTTTCCACTTCACGCGTGGCAACCGCGATGGATGCCACGTCGTTAGATCTACGGCTCTGATCAGCCTGACTTGGGTATAAGTACTGAGCTTTAGGGGAGTGGTAAATTTCCCAGCCCTTAATCACTTTCTCCTTCCTCGCGCACGCCTCCTTCTCTGTGAGCACCAAGCATCCTCCAATGGCGGGAGCGAAGAAACGTGCGCTGCCACGACGTCCTCCAAAGATGTGGCGAGCGCTTCTGCGACGCCTCCCATAAAGAGTACGGGCGACTGGCGTGCCGCGAACACCACCAAGAAGAGCATCACCGTGATGCAGCGGGAGGGATTACTCCCGCCGGAAGCTTCCAGGCGTGTGCGCCTGTCCAAGAAGGAGGAGTCCCCAATCCTCTCACCACCAAACGCGTCATCTTCTCGGAGCATGTCTCCCGAGGTCTGTCTCTCCCCTGCACCCGTTCCTGGTCGGGCTGCTGTATGTCTATGGCATACAGCTGCATGATCTCCCTCCAAACGCGATTCAGCACATATCGTGCTTTGTGAGTGCTTTCTGGGGATTCGCCCGCACTGGGGGCTTTGGAAAGCCATATTCAAAGTGCGGATCTTTCGGGAGAAGGCGCGGCCAGGCGAGAAGGTGGGGGAGCCGCTGTGTACTGGAGGCTTTGGGATCCATGCGAGCAAAGATATCCCCTAAATGGAGATGTATTTTGTCGACTCGGCGCAAGGGTGGCAAAAAAAAAACGGTTCTACGTCGTCGATGACAGCGCGGGTGGAGCCCCCGAATTCCAGCCATTCGCCACTCTGAAGCGACGGAAATCCTGGTTGCACTCGCTTACCGCCAAAGAAGGTAAAGTTGTTGCTCCTCTACTCGCGAAGGTGGCAAGATTCCGGAACAAGGAGTTGGTGACCCCGCGGAATGGGATACACCTATCGGGTGTGTTTCTGCGTCGAAGGATCCAGCCCCTTCAAGAGAGGCCAACCTCCATGTGGGAGTACACGGGCGCCAAGGACCCGATCCGCGCATGCGATGATATCCTTTCGAACTCCGAATTCGACAAGAAAATCGCGGCCATCACCAAGTTGAAGAAAGGAGAGGTCTGTTCGGTGTGCCCTCTCGACCCATTCGAGGCGGGGAACCCTCCCACAGAAGTGAGTTTCTCAATTTTCTTCTTTGTTCTTGTTCTTCCACGCCTCGATTTCTTTCGAGTGATATGTTTTTTCTTTCTTCTTCTACTTTTGTAGAATCGGCATGTGGCAACATGCTACCCGCCAGTTTCTGCAGACGATGTCTCAGATCTTTTGGCAAGCAACATTGAAGCCCCCCATGAAACCAGCATCACGGATGCTGACTCAAGCTCTGAACGCGATGAAGTTGACGAAGAGGAGGAGTCGGGTAGTGAACAACTTCACCACCGCAAGCACCGCAAGAAGTAGGATGACGAAGTCACTTCGAAGGACAACTCCTTGGGTGATGAGTCCATCAAGGAGGTTGAGCCCCTTCGGGTGCCTCCCCTCCGCATGCTTCCTCCTGGGGGTCGTCAGTCGAAGGTCTCCACCGCTTGGAACCCGGATGTTCTTGACGATGACGACGAGGATGAGTAAGTCATGTGCACTCTGTTTTTAATTGCAAATCTTCTTCCCTTTCCTTCTGTTTTTGCTCTTTATCTGATTTTACTTTTTGCAGCAGTCTTGCGAGCATCAGTCCGGGCCAGTTCGCTTCTTCGATTCCTTCTATGAAGAGGAAGGAGGACGTCGCGGATCTTGCTCCAGCCGCTAATATTACCCGAAGACCTCCAAGCCCAGCAAGAGGAACCGAAGCCCCAGAGTACGGGATGTCCAGCTTTGCGGGTGCACCGCCTGTGGATGCTGGAGCGTCAGCGAGCCGGGAAGTCTCGGGTAGTTCTGCGGACCCTCTGTCTACCGCCCAGGGCAAGGTAAGCCTGTTTATTTTCTTTCATCTTGCTTCGCTTGTTCTCAGTTTTATCGGGTGCACGGCAATGCTCCCGATGGGAGTAGCCCCCGAGTCTATGGTCAATTGCTCGCAGTTGGCCATGGACTCAAGTCGAAGTTTTCTTCTCTTGTTCGTATGTTGGCCTTGTTTTTTCATCGGGTGCACGGTAGTGCTCCCGATGGGAGTATCCCCCGAGGCTATACTCGAATGTGTACAGTCGTGTATAGGCTCAAGTGATACATATGTGGTTTTTTGACTTGGAGTTTTTTGCAGGCCCTTCTCGACTCCCTCGCTGCTTTCGGGCGTCGGGTTCTTTCGGCTGAAGCGGACTACGCTTCTCTTCGGGTGGATCGCGACCAGCTCGTCCAGTGTAACACCCGGGGTTTTCCCCAAAATAGAATTTGTTTGTTTTATTTTTTTTGCATCATGGCATCATGCATTGCATCTCATTTGGCAACATATAATTTTCATCTAAATAAGTTTAATCACCAAAAATAATTCTATTTTGTTTGAGCTCTTCTCCTATTCCCTAAATCAATTCTTTTGTTTTCTGAAAATAATAAAAACACAAATGAAAAAAATACGTTTTGGGAAAAAGGCCCAAGCCAGCCCGTTTTCAGCACAACCAAACCAGCCCACCAACCCCTCTCCTTCCTCGTCCGTACAACAACGAGGAGAGCGTGATCGCTCATGTTGCTGTCCACGACCCCCTCCTGGTCCCCTCCTCCTCTTTCTCTATATCTACCCCTCCTCTTTTCCCTCCCCGCCGCCACCAGCGTCTTCTCCTCCCTCCTCTGTCCCTTCTTCCACCCCACTACCTCCACTGTCCATGACCGGAGTTGGAAACTCAAGGAGCCGAGGACGTGGTCGCCGACAAGGACGTCCGATGATGGGAACGGAACGGCGCCGCCATCTGTCGTCCTCGACAACAAGGAGCCGGACCCGGGACTGCACAGTACCGCTGCGCCGTCCTCGTCAAGGTCACCGTCGGCGTTCGCCCGATAGGAGCGCAGCGCACGTCTACCTCGCCTTCAACACGTCCGCGTCGACTCCTTCAGCCCCTCGGTGAGCCTCCGGTCCGCCTGGACCCTTCTTCCTTTTCCCTCTCGTGCTCTGGGTGTCGTGCCATCGAGCAGCACCAACTTCCCTGGGTCAGGTCGCCGCCGATCGTCGTTCTATGTCACCGTTCCGAGCAGTGCAACATCTGTCTTGCAGTTTCGTCAGATAACACCGCGTTCTGTACTCCATTTGGTTTCGGATCTGTATCCTATCACAAGCTTGCAGACACCCGAGTGGCTTGGTCACCGATCCGCGCCTGGGAGACCCAGGTTCGATTCCCATCTGAGGCAACGCCTCCACCTTTTCTCCTTTTTCCGCGCGCAGCGCCAGGGCCCACCCGTCGGTGACCCTGGATACCACTGTGACATCCGCCCGTCTTCGTCAGCGCAAGGTGGCTTCCTGGCCCGCGTGTCAGCCTCTCTGGCTAGCTGTTTCTTGGTGAGAATTGTCCCAGATCCAGATCTGGATCTGGATAATTCGCATCCAGGCCCCTGGCCTTTTCCATTTTGCACCGGAGCCCTTCCACTCTCTGTTTTCATCACGAACTCGTCCTAGTTTTTACAGAAAACACCCAAAACTTCAAATGCTCATAACTTTTGTTTTACTAATCCAAATAATGCAAACTTTATGTCTATTTTGATCAGAAAAATACAAAGAATATTAATATGTCATCCATGCTCATGTTTTCATATTTAATCTTGCATTTTTAGTTGTGTTATGTATGTTCACCTAAATAATAAACATGGAATGTGTTGGGCATTTAATTCAATTGGTGCCCTATTCCATTTAATCTTGTGTAGCTCACCTATATCTTGTTCTCCATGTTGATCAACATTTAATTTGATGATTAGATAAACAACTTGAACCTTCTAATTAAATTGCTCGGATTTCGGTTCCGCTTAAATTGGTTTAGTCGCATCTCGCATGTCATGCATCCATATTCTTGATCATGCTGGATCTTTTGCCATAGTAGTAGGTGTTGCATCTTTGGCTTCTTTTAGTGTTTTGCTTCTTCGCGGATAGGACGTTGAGATGATCTGAGCCACGACAAGTTCTGCGACCTCTACAAGCTGAATTACAGGCAAGCTTTACTCACTTGCTACCTATGGCTGCCGTTTCTCACTTGTTACCGATTCTTTCCGTTGTCTTTATTCTACCCTTATGAACCGATGCTTGTGTCTCGATCCTATCATATGTTTACCTCGCAGCCATGATATAGCCTCATCCCCCACCTCCTATGACATGTTTGTTTCTTGTTTGCCTTGCGAGTCGTAGCGCATGCTTAGGTTCTTTGGCGAGTTTGGTTCTTTGTCACCTTACTAGTATGGTAGGTTGGTTCAACTTATTTTAAAATGATCTTAACGGTTGGGGTAATAATAAAATTTGAAATCGAGTTAAGCCACCGGCGGGAGGCCCCTCGAGGCTATTGGTCCCTCTGGTGTCGCCTTAGGAAAAGGTTCTTGTCCGCTGATCCAAGAATGAGCGCACTAACCACATTGTGGGAGGTAATGGGACTCCCCGCAACCTATTAGCCCCGCTGCACTCTTGTCCAGGATGCCACAACTTATTTCGGGCTTTCCATTTGGGTACGCACATCACCAGTTCTGCAGGTACAATGACAACAACGTTGAGGATGATGATGGTATGTTACCGATGTGCGTACAATTATATAGGTTTTCGCGGTATGACGTGGATCGGACAGTTCTGGTCAGGTTTGATCCGTTTCGCGCGTAGACGCAAACGGCTAGGTCCGCTTCGAAGCACCGGCCGAACTCTCGAGGCGGTTCCAACCTAGCTAGGTGGCTCCCTGGACTTGTTTGTGGTAAGGTGAAGTGTTGTGCCGACAGTCTCGCGACAGTCTCGGTGCGTGTGGCTACAGTAGTGCATCCCTGCAGGGTTAAATCTTTTCGAGAAGGCGTATCGTCCGCGCTTATGTGACGATCTTGGAGAAAGTGCTGGCTTACAAGAGTCAGATAACTTACACCTAATGATACCTGTTAACCTGTGCGTTAACGAGTTTACTATTTTCAACATGTGTGAGTTTTTCCTCGGTTACCTCCTAGCATTGGTTGTTGGGGGGGGAAATCCTGGATGGGTTTGCTTTGGTGAGTAGTTATAGTTGTTTTTGTCGCGCTTTCTCTTTCCTTTCTAATAGACGAGAGTTGTAGAGTGTCTCCATAGACTACTTAGTGCCGCCCGCTGCCGCTTCATTACACCAACCTCTTCCTCTGTACCCAAAGTATTTGTATCTTGTGATGGATGGTTGCACTGGTATCTTGAGTATTGCTTTCCGTCTGCCGGTACCCCAAGTACTGACCCCATGATTCGGGGCTGTATTCACAATGCAGTCACAGGTTTGAAGTCTGACGACGTTAGCTTGGGAATCCCTCCGGCTTGGCCTGGGCAGGGATTGGACGCCATCGGTTATCTTCAGGAATCTTAGTCCAATTTGTATCTTGTCCGTAGTCGGACACTATTTCGTCTTCCGCTGTTATTTGGATCTTTGTATTGTATAAGTTGCATCCTTGACTCGTTTGAGTCGTCTTGTATATATCTCTTCTGTTGTTGTTGTGGATTATTCGTGAACTGTTGTAATGGTATCAGATTTGACAACTCGGGATCAGATATTATGTGGATTCCGGCGAAATGCTGAAATCCCCATAGTACCCGATCCAGGGGCGTCACATCCAGGATAGCCGTTCCCTTCAAGGTAGGCTAGTGCGCATTTTTTGTCTTCACTGTTTCTTCCTGGTTGTAATTTTGTTCCAATCGCGTCTTTTGCATTGCAGATGAAGTTACCCGCTTGAAGGCTGAAAAGGCAGAGGTTGTCTCTCCGGTGAAAACCCTTGAGACGGAGCTGGAGTCCACCCGAAAAGAGTTGGAGTCCACACACAAGCGCTCAGCCGACCTTGAGTGGAGTCTCGCGGAAGCTCAGGGATCTCTGAAGGAGCTGGAGGAGGCGAGTGCAAAGCACGACAACGATCTTGTCGGCGTCATCCGACCTTTGTCTCAGAAGCTCGCTGGTAGGTTGGATTTTATCTTCCTTCGATTGTGGCCTGTCTTTCGCCCTTTTTTTTATAATTGTTCTGTCTTTGTCTTAGATGCCCTTGGAATTGGGTTGGAGGTACCCGGACATCAACGACTCGATGTCCTCACCGACTCGTGTACTCAACTCAGGAGCACGCGAATTGGATATGATCCCTCGTTGGTGACGCTACTCGAGTGTTGACGCAGTTCCATGAGCGCCTTCTTGTGGACGTAGCGGTTCCGCCTACTCTGGGTGGTCTCCTGCAGGTTTTCCTGGGCGATGAAGATCTCCTCCAGGAGTACTCGCTCACGCAGACCGAGTGCGGGGCCAGGACTGCTATCCAATTTTCCTTGGCGCATGGTGTCTCGGGTGACCTGGAGAAGGGGTACTCGGAGGTTCCGCGCGACTCCGTAGGAAAAAAGGTAACACTCCGTCCTTTTGGCGACCGTGCCGAAGAGCTTGCAAAGATGCTTTCTGGGGTGCTCTCCCGCGCTGGGCGTAAGGGAAAACCTACTGCGAATGGAGCTACCTCTGTAGCTCCGTAGGATAGTTCTTGTTTCTGTGTTCCCTTTTATGTAATGAACCTTGGGATGTATTCCCGTACATTATTTTTCCTAATCGAAATGTTTCTTGAAAGTGTCAGCGTTTCATATCTGCGCCTTACTTTGTATTCTCCCGATGGGAGTAGCCCCCGAGCACCCGAGGTTTGGGTGGTTTATTCTCGAGTGGGGTATTATAATGTCTCTTAATCTTCTTTGTTCTTTTCCAGGTAGTGGATTCCAGTGGAGAGTCGTCGGGTGGAGCTGCTTCGCTGGTTAATCCCTTGGTTGCCGCTGCCAGTACGTTTGCGTTACTCCGTGACCGTGTCGCGGATAGCGATTATAAGCTGAAGGCTATGCGAGGCGTGGCTGACGTTGCCAAGTCGAAGCAGAAACTTGCGGCGGAGCGTGAGCAATTTGTAATGGGGGAACTGGCAGCTGTTGCGAAGGGCATGCTCTGTAAGTTTGCGATTCCCCGAGTACTTGTTGATGGTTACTGTTTTTGTTTTGACGCGCTTGTTGTCCTTGAAGTTGTTGAGCCTGATGGAGTCTGTGAGGCCCATTGGGTGGACAATCACATTGTTCACGAGTCAGGCAGCTCTAAACCTCACGCGAGCAACTTCTGGTCCGACCGTAGCCGGGGTTTTATAATGGCTACCCTGAAGTATCGGACGAGTCAAGCGCAGATACTCGTTGAGTCTTGTCGCGAGGCTCTGTCTTCTGTCCATCGGGCATTTTACCCTTTGGGCGTTATCCCGGATAACTTGAGTAGTTTGCTGAGGATGTTTCATCGGGTGGGGGAAGTTCGAGAGTGCGTGCTTCAACAGCTTATCAGCGGAGCTCAGGTGGTGTTTTCCTTTTTTCGCTTGTGGCATCCTGAGGTCAACTTTAACTCTGTGGCGCGACTCCCTGACACTCGAGGTCCACCGGTGGATCTTTCTTCTCATTATGCGGTCGTGCATCCTGCAGTGGAGCAGATTGTTCGACTGACCTCCGAGGAGATTGATTTATTTCTTGAAGATGCGGTTGCTCGTCGATAGATGTAGTTTTAAGATGTACATATCTTGTATGTTTTGTTGTAAGGTGTTTGAAGGTGTACACCTTGTCACCTTGTATGTTTTGCTATATATGTTTAAGGTGTTTATAAGGTGTGTACCTTGTTTTACCTTTTCTTATAAAGTATGAGTGCTCTAAGAAGTTTGGTGTTGCTAGTTAGGCATAGCCCCCGTGTGTTAGGGGTGTTTACCTGTCGTATTAGCATGTAAAGAGAAAAAATGTGATACTCTTTGTAGCTATGGTTGAGAAACCATGTTTTTATTGCTATGGCTGAGAAGCCATGTGTTTGCTCGAGCTACAAAGTGGCTGGTACAGCCTTATTTCTCGCGAGTAGAAGATTAAATCCTAGGGGTATAACTTGCGGAGGTCCGCCACGTTCCACGGGCTGGAGTAGATACCACCGGTCTTCGGGTTCTTCAAGTGATAGGCTCCTCCTGGGATGACTTCGTATATGACGAAAGGTCCTTCCCATGGTGGCTCGAGCTTGTGTCCCTCCTTTTGCTTGAGCCGTAGTACCAGGTCTCCTACCACGAAGGATCTGTGGCGTATGCGGTGACTGTGGTAATTGCGCAGCGATTGCTGATAGACTGCGAATCTTGCGGGTGCAATGTCCCTGATCTCGTCCAGTGCGTCTATGTCCTCTGTGAGTGCCTTGTTTGAGGTTTTGTAACATCCACCTTTTTGTAATAAAGTGGTTGTGTGTTTGTGTTGGTGCTCATGTCATGTCATGCATGCATTTTTGAACCCATGTTTGGTTTTAAAACAAGTGCACTAAAATTTAAATACCGGAGTTTATTAAAATCCCTTAAAAGTGCCAATTTAAATGATGATTTAAAATGGTGCAATTTTTGCAAACCAAAAATATGTTGAGGTTGTAATTTAACAAGGATCCCAAAAATAATTTTTGCCAATTTTTGTTCTTTGCAGAAAAGCCCTCAAAATCTGTTTTAGTGTGCTGTTTAAAAGGAGTAGGGGTCTCTTTTGTAATTTCTCCAGGAGGCAGGGGGTTTTCCAAAAAATGGTTCTTGTCATCTTCTACCTCTGGACATGGACAGTAGATGAGAAAGCTCTCCACGTCGCCTTCCCCGCCACCTCCTGCTACCCCCTCGAAGATAAGGGCGAGGAGAGCTACCCCGAACGCCCTACCTCATCCTCCCCTCGGCCCTCGTCCTCTCTCTCTGTCTGCCTCACGTACAGGAACAGAAAACCGGACCAAACCCTAAACCGCCGCCGTCCGCCGCTTGACGCCGGCTCTACGGCCCTTCCCGCTCCCCTCCGAGCAGCCCACCGCCCCCGCCATCTCACTGTCGTCCGCCTCGAGCTCGTGCGGCTCCCGAGGAGTCCAGAAGGGGCTCAATTTCTCGCCGACGTGCGCCACGGCCGTCGCCGGAATCCTCCTCGCCGCCGGCGAATCCCGCCTCGCCCTGCGTCCCCGACCAGCTCGTTGAGCTCGTGGTTAGCACACGAACGCCCCGGTGCCTCCCCTTTTCTCCCTCCCCCTCCGATTCTCTTCCTTGCCACCGGCCGGCAACCGCCGCCGCGCCCGAGCTCGTCGGCGCGAGCTCCGGCGACCAACCGGCCATCCGAGACCACCCCTGGAACGCCGCGCTCTCCTCCGCCTCATGGTGCAATTTGTTTTGAAGTTTTCGCGCGAATTTCATCGATTGCATAACATCTGAGCCAATTTGGCCTCCGATGATGTCACTGTGACAACGTGCTTGCGTCACCAGGCAGTTTTCCCTGTTATTTCTTTTAAACGAATTAGTACTGCCACGTGGACCCCCACCTGTAATTAATTTCAGAAAAAGAATTAAATTTGAAAATGCAATAAGCTTTTGATTCATAACTCAGAAAAATATGTTCAATATACCAAAATGCGCAGAAAAATGTAATCTACATGTTCATATCATTTGCACACATTTTTGACAAAGTTGAATTTTGAGTATTATTTAAATCATTTAAAATAAAGAAAATAAGTTTTTATTCAAGAAAATTAGAATATTACAAGTTATATGTCAAAATGCTTAGAATGACAAGTGCAACCTAGTTATGGTGTTCTCAATCCTATTTGAGCACTTTAACTTGTCGCACCTTTAGGTTTTGCCCGAATCGGCCTCCGAGGTCCACTTCGGGACTAATTTCACAAAAACTGTTTTCTTAACATATGAACCCTAGCAACCCATGAACCATGTTTAGGGCTTATATTTAATGCATTCAAATGTTCATGCATACATGTTGAGCATTGCATCGATGTCTGTTTTGAGTGTTGTTCTCTTTCTTTCCGGTGTTTGCTCTTATCGGTAGACCTCGAATCCGGAGTGAAGTTCAACACCCCTGTTGCCGAATACTTGGTCTAAACAACCAAGTCAAGCACTTATTCCTGAAGTTTTCTCTGGTTTTCTTGAAGCAAGGCAAGCATAACCTCTTATCTGCCCATATATGTTTTCGAAGTGTTTTCCTTCTCGTACGATGCATGCTTTTACAAATTATCTTGAGTCAGTAGATAGAGTTGTCCTATTTATTTGCATAAACCAGATATCATGATTCCATGCTCCTATCTGACATAGGATTTGTTTGTGTGTATCGCCAAAGCCTCAAATATGCCATGCTTAGTCATACATGTCTGTTTATCTCTGCTCCATCCGGTTGATGAATCAGAGTTACGAAATGAATCTAGTATGACAGGATGACGTGGTAAGATTCGAGATGTGTGCTTAACATGATAAAAGGCTTGGATGAGTTGCCACATGGGATGTGGTGATTTGCCTCGTTCATGCCCCTAGGAGCGAGTTCTCGTCTTTGAAGCCAAGATTGATCGTGCAACCACACGGGGATTGGATTCCCCTCGGTTTCAACTTGTCTAGTTTGTTCCATGAGTTGCCTAGTTCAGGCGTTCCATTTGTACTTGCGGGGATGTTAAAAACGTTTACAAAACTAGGACGTGGCGGTGTAACAGCCTGTGGAGAGACAGTAGTTGAAGCACCGCTCACAACGATAGAGACCCGGCAGGAGATGGCCACTCCCTATTGGCGGTCCATCTCTACTCGGAGCGACTCATGGAATAGGCGAAGCAAGGGAAAGATCGTGGTCAACCACCCTCTGCCTGCACATCGTCGGAATTGTGCCAATAGCTTGGCATTAAGAGTCGGTTGATACGTGTGGGTAAAGTTGTACACCCCTGCAGGGTTTAATCTTTTCGAAAAGCCGTGTCCGCGGTTAAGGACAACTTGGTGACGGATCCTGAGATCATAGATAACTTGAACATGACGTAAAAGATGTTGACAATGAATGTTTAGTTTTAAGAGGTGGTTCCAGTTATCGGTGCTGAAGATGATGCTTCGAAGATTCTGAAGGCAATATCCGTGAAAGGGTGTTCTTTTAAAAGATTTGTGAAAAGCTTCTCGGTCTCCCTCTATTCGAAACAAAGTTGGCTTTACGCAAAACAAGCTTCATAAACCCTTTTTGAACAAGCAGATATATAATAGGTTAGTTAAGTCTTGTTGAGTACCTTCCGTACTCATGTTTGCTTCAATTTGGTTCAGGTGGAGTTCCATACCTTCGGTGGTGTTTCAACGTGGACATCGACGGATAGTTTGGGGTTTCCCAGGTAGCAGCCTGGAATCTATGGGCTGGGACGTCGCCTTATGTTGCGGCCTCTTAGGCCTTTTTGGTTCTTGTTGAATAGCAACATAATTTGCTTTCCGTTGTCTGATGTAATGTTGGGTCGTGTGACCTCTGTTTGTAAGCTTACTCTAGTATTACTTGCTTAATAAAGCTTCATGTTTAGAGTACTGCTTTGATCGGTTGTTGGTTTCGAGCTCATTGTTATACAGTTTAGGCTATGCCTGCATAGTTGTCGCAGTCGAGGGGTTGTGGAGCCGATGATCCATGTCCGAGCCCGCCTGTCGATTTGATCGTCCTGGGGCGAGGTAACCCCAGTAACCCTCGATTGTTGTTGCACTTTCTGGACACATAGCAGCTCTGTATAAATTTGGTCCCGTTCCTTCAGTTTCATCCGACTCGTGGACACTTGGATATGCATAATTGGTTATGACTAGCATGAACACAAGGAGTAGTAGACCGGGGATCCGGACTACGTGCCGATGAATCCGGTCTGCCTGCCGTTGTTTGTTGCGGCCAGGGCTGGTAACCCTGAAGCCCTTGTGAGTTCATGGCTAGGAGCACATAACAGTGTGTATATCTCTGGGTCCGGGGTCTGACAAAAGTTGGTATCAGAGCAGGACTGCCTGTAGGAAAACCCTTGCTATTGGTCGATGTTGAGTCTAGAGTTTGTGAAAACTATTTTCGAAATGACAAATGAGTTATGAAAACCTTCTTAGGATTCTTTTTACTCCTTACCTGGTATCGCTCTAACTCGGAGTCACTGTATCTCATTTGTTTTCAAATGTTTTACCTCTCACCTGTTAACTTCAAAGTTAGGAGCAAAATCGTTGGGTGTTTTTCCTAGTACTCCTTGTCAGGTTGCTAATGTTCTCAGAGTTTCCAAGTTACCTCCTTTGGTCTAAATTGTTGATTCCTTTTGACTTCAATTGGTCCATATCAAGTCATGAATCTTTCTGTTGCATTCTTTCCATGGGAGTGTTTCTTATGGTTCCGTTTCTTTGTACTCAGGATGTCCGGGAGTACTCAAGATTCCGTTGAAAGTGGCCATATCGAGGGAGAGTCTTCATCTTCCTTAATGACACAAGTTCTTCAGGATATCGAGACCAACCGCCTGAGAAATGAACATCTCCTTGAGCGTGTGGCGCAAAACACTGAACGTCGTCATGATGAATGCGTTACATTTGGGGATTTAGTTCATGCTAAGCTTCCATCTTTCAGCAGTCTCAAGGAACCCATCGATGCTGATGATTGGCTTCGTGCCATCGAGCGCAAATTTAACGCTCTCCATGTTCCAGAAAGTGACCGTGTGAACTTCGCCGCCTATCAGCTAGAGGGTGAAGCTGGTTCATGGTGGGAAGGTTTCTTGGCGTTGCAATCGCCGGGACATAAGGTTACTTGGGAGGAGTTCCGTAAAGAGTTTCGTGCTGCCCATGTTCCTGAGGCAGTTATGGACTCCAAAAGAAAAGAGTTCCTGGATCTGACCCAGGGACAGATGGATGTTGAAACTTACGGGCGTGAATTCACCCGCTTGGCTCGTTATGCACCCCGAGATGTTGCAGATGATGCGGATAAGCAAGAGTTGTTCCGCAAGGGTCTGGATTCCGGAGTTCGCTATGAGCTATTGTCTTTCCAGTTCCCAACCTTCCAGGACCTTTATAATCATGCTCTTACCTTGGAGCGTGGCAAAAAGGAAATGGAAATTTCTTTGAAGCAGATTTCTGGAGAGTCACATGCGTCTTCTTCTAGTTCCAAGAAGCGTCGTGTGTTCATTCCGTACAGTGCTATTCCATATCCACCAGCTTTTCAACAAGGCCACCTCGGTGGGCGTTCTGGTGCTGTTGGTAATAAGAAACGACTGGTGACATGTGACGTGTGTGGTGAACTTGGACACTACTCCAACAAATGTCCTCAGACGAGACTTCCTCCACTTCAGCATGTTCTTACACGTGTTGTTAACCGTGGTCGTTTGAACCATGTTCTTATTGAAGAAGCTCAGAAAGCACCTGATGTCGTGTTGGGAATGCTTCGTGTTAATCTAGCTCCAGCCTCTGTTCTGTTTGATTCCGGAGCATCACATTCATGTGTATCAAGAGCTATTGCAGGGTTGTTGGACATACCCTTTGTGAAAGTGGTCCCTCCGTTAATAATCTCCACCCCAGGGTCTATCCGTCAGATCAATCATTGTTGCCCTGGTGTGCCAATTGAAATTGGAGGTTTGGTGTTTCTCAGTACACTTGCCATCGTGGACCAAACTAATATCAATGTCATACTGGGCATGGACTGGTTGTCAACACATCATGCCATGATTGACTGTGCATCCAAGTCTGTTACCCTGATTCATCCTTATGGTCAGACAACGCGGTTGTTGTTTCCTTGTGGGACAGTTCAACCACAGCCACGTCCTCAGCTCAATGCAATCGAAGTTCGACCATCTCCCGAGGTTCATGAGGTATCAGTGGTGTGTAAGTTTCCGGATGTCTTCCTGGAAGAGCTTGCTGGTATGCGTCATGATTATTCGGTGGAGTTTGTTGTTGAACTAATTCCTGGAGTAGCTCCTACTTCTGAAAGACCATACCAGATGTCTCTAGAAGAGCTGGTTGAGTTGAAGAAGCAAATAGAGGAGTCAGAAGGAAAAGGCTTCCCTCATGCCAACACATCTTATTGTGGATGTCCTACACTCTTCGTCATGAAGAAGGATACCACAGTTCCCCAGCTGGTCAGTGAATATCGTCCGTTCAATGATGTGGCAATAAAGCACAAGTGTTCTCTTCCTCGGACAAATGTTTTGTTTGACCGTCTGATTGGTGCTGTTGTTTTCTCCAAGATACACTTAAGTCTGGGTTATCATCAACTTCAGACTAGGTCCGGGAATGTTTCTAAAACGGTTGTCGAAACTCGTTATGGTCTTTACGAGTACACTGTTATGTTTCCCGAACTCTCCAATGCTCCAACCATGCTGATGGAGCTTATAAAATCCATTTTCATGGAGTGTCTTGACAAGTTCGTTGTGGTTCACCTCAACGATGTTATAATCTACTCCAAGTCCGAAGAAGAACATGTTGAACATCTTCGGCTAGTTTTGACAAAGCTTCGTGAGCATCGTCTCTATGCCACCTTCTCCAGATGTGAGTTCTGGTTGAAAGAGCTCGTATTTCTAGGCTACGTTCTATCTGCTGAGGGAGTTGCAGTTTTCCCTATTAAAGTTCAAGCCATATTGGACTGGGAGTCACCTAAGTCCATCAAAGAGGTTCGAAACTTCCTCGAACTTATCGGTTGTTATCACCGCTCTATCGAAGGTTTCTCCAAAGCTGCCAAACCAATGACTGATCTTCTTAAGAAAGATAAACAGTTTGTATGGTCAAGAATGGCAGAAGAGAGTTTCCGGTTGTTGAAAACCAAGTTGCCTAATGCTCCTATGCTTGTCCTTCCGGACACGTGCAAGGACTTCGTCATCTTCTGTGATGCCTCTCGTCAAGGTATCGACTGCGGTCTTTTGCAAGATGGTCGTGTGGTTTCTTATGCTTCTCGACAACTGAAACCAGATGAGCTCAAATATCCAACTCATGCTCTTGAGTTAGCAGCTGTTGTGTATGCCTTGAAACAATGGCGTCATCATCTTCTAGGAAATCACTGTGAGTTCTACTTCCACCAGCAGAGCTTCAGATATCTTTTCACCCAACCAGATCTAAGTCTCAGACAAAAGAGATGGTTGGAACTAGTCAAAGAACCCAATGTGGAGGTCAAATGTCAAGTTGATAAAGGTAAAGTCGTGGCTGACACGACAATCCAGAAGTCTTACTGTAACAGCTTGATGATACAGCAAGATCAACCTTCTCTCCACAAAGAGTTCTCCAAGCTCAATCTTGAGGTTGTTCCCTCTGATTATCTGGTTAATCCAGAAGTGAAACCATCCTTTGAACATCAAATCAAAGATGCCCAAAAGCGGGATCTAAGAATTACCTTGGTCAAGAGAAAGATTTCTCGTGGAATTCCTACATGTTTCTCTGTTGATAATCAAGGTACCGTTTATTTTGGTGAACGACTTGTTGTGCCAAAGAAATGGAGTCTGAAACAACTTATCCTTCGTGAAGCTCATGAGTCACTTCTCTCTGTTCATCCTGGTAGCACCACAATGTACCGTGATCTACGTCAAAGGTTCTGGTGGACCAAGATGAAGCGAGATATCGCTCAATTTGTGGCTGAATGCGACGTTTGTCGTCTTGCTAAAGCTGAACATCAAAGACCAGTTGCTACTCTCTACCCCACACCTATTCCTGTTTGGAAGTGGGATGAAGTTGAGATGACTTTCTTTGTTGGTCTTCCAAGAAATGATCAAGGACACAACGCTATCTGGGTAGTGATTGATCGTCTGTCAAAGGTTTCTCATTTTGTTCCTGTCCATCAGGGCATCAATGCTAAACAACTGGCAGATTTATATGTCTCTCAGATAATACCTCTTCATGGTGCTCCTAAGAAGATCCTTTTCGATCATGGAAATCTGTTTACTTCCAAAGGCTGGGCAAGCTTCAAGCAAGCTATGGGAAGTCGTCTACATTCCACCATCATCTATCAATCATTCCGTAATGATCACCTCGGGAGTCTGAATCAAACACTTGAAGACATGCTTCGAGCTTGTGTTGTATCCTTCGGTAATGATTGGGAGAAGTGTCTTCCATCTGCCGAGTTTGTTTATAACAACTGCTTCCAAGTTATCCTGGCCAAAGGTCCGTTTGAAGTTCTCTACAACCGAAGCTGTTCAATTCTGTTAAATTGGACAGAAACCAGTGAAAGACAGTTCTTTGGACCAAAGAATCTGATCAATGAGACTGAAGAAACAGTTCGTGTCATCCGTGAACATCTGAAAGCGGCTCAGTCTCGCCAGAAGAGTTATGGTCATCGTCAACAAGATATTCGTTATGATGTTGGCGGACAAGCCTATCTTCGAGTCACACCTTTAAAGGGTGTTCATCGTGACGTCATGAAGGGAAAATTACCGCCTCGCTATGTTGGTCCTTTCCCTGTTCTTGCAAAAAGTGGGAATTTTGCTTATCGTCTCCACCTACCTTCAACGTTCCCACAGGTTCATGCTACATTCCATGTCTCACAACTTCGTCGTTGCTTCAAAGATTCCAACCGTGGTGTTGATCATGAAACCATTGATCTTAAGGACGATCTGACCTACCGAGAATGTCCTGTCCGTACCCTCGAGGCAGCTGAACGAAAGATTCGATGCCGAAGCATCAAGTGTCTCAAGGTGCAGTGGTCTCATCATTCTGAAGCTGAAGCAACCTGGGAACGAGAAGATCGTTTACGATCTGAGTACCCGTCCTTCTTTTCTAAAACCTAGGAATCTCGGGACGAGATTCTTGTAAGGGGGGTAGACTTGTAACATCCACCTTTTTGTAATAAAGTGGTTGTGTGTTTGTGTTGGTGCTCATGTCATGTCATGCATGCATTTTTGAACCCATGTTTGGTTTTAAAACAAGTGCACTAAAATTTAAATACCGGAGTTTATTAAAATCCCTTAAAAGTGCCAATTTAAATGATGGTTTAAAATGGTGCAATTTTTGCAAACCAAAAATATGTTGAGGTTGTAATTTAACAAGGATCCCAAAAATAATTTTTGCCAATTTTTGTTCTTTACAGAATAGCCCTCAAAATCTGTTTTAGTGTGCTGTTTAAAAGGAGTAGGGGTCTCTTTTGTAATTTCTCCAGGAGGCAGGGGGTTTTCCAAAAAATGGTTCTTGTCATCTTCTACCTCTGGACATGTACAGTAGATGAGAAAGCTCTCCACGTCGCCTTCCCCGCCACCTCCTGCTTCCCCCTCGAAGATAAGGGCGAGGAGAGCTACCCCGAACGCCCTACCTCATCCTCCCCTCGGCCCTCATCCTCCCTCTCTATCTCCCTCACGTACAGGAACAGAAAACCGGACCAAACCCTAAACCGCCGCCGCCCGACGCCGGCTCTACGGCCCTTCCCGCTCCCCTCCGAGCAGCCCACCGCCCCCGCCATCTCACTGTCGTCCGCCTCGAGCTCGTGCGGATCCCGAGGAGCCCAGAAGGGGCTCAATTTCTCGCCGACGTGCGCCACGGCCGTCGCTGGAATCCTCCTCGCCGCCGGCGAATCCCGCCTCGCCCTGCGTCCCCGACCAGCTCGTTGAGCTCGTGGTGGGCACACGAACGCCCCGGTGCCTCCCCTTTTCTCCCTCCCCCTCCGATTCTCTTCCTTGCCGCCGGCCGGCAACCGCCGCCGCGCCCGAGCTCGTCGGCGCGAGCTCCGGCGACCAACCGGCCATCCGAGACCACCCCTGGAACGCCGCGCTCTCCTCCGCCTCATGGTGCAATTTGTTTCGAAGTTTTCGCGCGAATTTCATCGATTGCATAACATCTGAGCCAATTTGGCCTCCGATGATGTCACTGTGACATCGTGCTTGCGTCACCAGGCAGTTTTCCCTGTTATTTCTTTTAAACGAATTAGTACTGCCACATGGACCCCCACCTGTAATTAATTTCAGAAAAAGAATTAAATTTGAAAATGCAATAACTTTTGATTCATAACTCAGAAAAATATGTTCAATATACCAAAATGCTCAGAAAAATGTAATCTACATGTTCATATCATTTGCAGACATTTTTGACAAAGTTGAATTTTGAGTATTATTTAAATCATTTAAAATAAAGAAAATAAGTTTTTATTCAAGAAAATTAGAATATTACAAGTTATATGTCAAAATGCTTAGAATGACAAGTGCAACCTAGTTATGGTGTTCTCAATCCTATTTGAGCACTTTAACTTGTCGCACCTTTAGGTTTTGCCCGAATCGGCCTCCGAGGTCCACTTCGGGACTAATTTCACAAAAACTGTTTTCTTAACATATGAACCCTAGCAACCCATGAACCATGTTTAGGGCTTATCTTTAATGCATTCAAATGTTCATGCATACATGTTGAGCATTGCATCTATGTCTGTTTTGAGTGTTGTTCTCTTTCTTCCGGTGTTTGCTCTTATCGGTAGACCTCGAATCCGGAGTGAAGTTCAACACCCCTGTTGCCGAATACTTGGTCTAAACAACCAAGTCAAGCACTTATTCCTGAAGTTTTCTCTGGTTTTCTTGAAGCAAGGCAAGCATAACCTCTTATCTGCCCATATATGTTTTCGAAGTGTTTTCCTTCTCGTACGATGCATGCTTTTACAAATTATCTTGAGTCAGTAGATAGAGTTGTCCTATTTATTTGCATAAACCAGATATCATGATTCCATGCTCCTAGCTGACATAGGATTTGTTTGTGTGTATCGCCAAAGCCTCAAATATGCCATGCTTAGTCATACATGTCTGTTTATCTCTGCTCCATCCGGTTGATGAATCAGAGTTACGAAATGAATCTAGTATGACAGGATGACGTGGTAAGATTCGAGATGTGTGCTTAACATGATAAAAGGCTTGGATGAGTTGCCACATGGGATGTGGTGATTTGCCTCGTTCATGTCCCTAGGAGCGAGTTCTCGCCTTTGAAGCCAAGACTGATCGTGCAACCACACGGGGATTGGATTCCCCTCGGTTTCAACTTGTCTAGTTTGTTCCATGAGTTGCCTAGTTCGGGCGTTCCATTTGGATTTGCGGGGATGTTAAAAACGTTTACAAAACTAGGACGTGGCGGTGTAATAGCCTGTGGCGAGACAGTAGTTGAAGCAGCGCTCACAACAATAGAGACCCGGCAGGAGATGGCCACTCCCTATTGGCGGTCCATCTCTACTCGGAGCGACTCATGGAATAGGCGAAGCAAGGGAAAGATCGTGGTCAACCACCCTCTACCGGCACATCGTCGGAATTGTTCCAATAGCTTGGCATTAAGAGTCGGTTGATACGTGTGGGTAAAGTTGTACACCCCTGCAGGGTTTAATCTTTTCGAAAAGCCGTGTCCGCGGTTAAGGACAACTTGGTGACGGATCCTGAGATCATAGATAACTTGAACATGACGTAAAAGATGTTGACAATGAATGTTTAGTTTTAAGAGGTGGTTCCAGTTATCGGTGCTGAAGATGATGCTTCGAAGGTTCTGAAGGAAATATCCGTGAAAGGGTGTTCTTTTAAAAGATTTGTGAAAAGCTTCTCGGTCTCCCTCTATTCGAAACAAAGTTGGCTTTACGCAAAACAAGCTTCATAAACCCTTTTTGAACAAGCAGATATATAATAGGTTAGTTAAGTCTTGTTGAGTACCTTCCTTACTCATGTTTGCTTCAATTTGGTTCAGGTGGAGTTCCATACCTTCGGTGGTGTTTCAACATGGACATCGACGGATAGTTTGGGGTTTCCCAGGTAGCAGCCTGGAATCTATGGGCTGGGACGTCTCCTTATGTTGTGGCCTCTTAGGCCTTTTTGGTTCTTGTTGAATAGCAACATAATTTGCTTTTCGTTGTCTGATGTAATGTTGGGTCGTGTGACCTCTGTTTGTAAGCTTACTCTAGTATTACTTGCTTAATAAAGCTTCATGTTTAGAGTACTGCTTTGATCGGTTGTTGGTTTCGATCTCATTGTTATACAGTTTAGGCTATGCCTGCATAGTTGTCGCAGTCGAGGGGTTGTGGAGCCGATGATCCATGTCCGAGCCCACCTGTCGATTTGATCGGCCTGGGGCGAGGTAACCCCAGTAACCCTCGATTGTTGTTGCACTTTCTGGACACATAGCAGCTCTGTATAACTTTGGTCCCGTTCCTTCAGTTTCATCCGACTCGTGGACACTTGGATATGCATAATTGGTTATGACTAGCATGAACACAAGGAGTAGTAGACCGGGGATCCGGACTACGTGCCGATGAATCCGGTCTGCCTGCCGTTGTTTGTTGCCGCCGGGGCTGGTAACCCTGAAGCCCTTGTGAGTTCATGGCTAGGAGCACATAACAGTGTGTATATCTCTGGGTCCGAGGTCTGACAGGTTTCTTCGTTGTATGCAACGACTCGTGGGGCACTAGATTTAACATCTTCGGGTAGCACGGCTTCAACTCCGTATATCATGAAGAATGGCGTGTAGTTTGTCGACCGATTTGGTGTTATTTGCAAGCTCCATAACACCGATGGTGGTTCTTTTGCCGAGTGCTCTGCTGCTGGGTGTAGCCGAGTGAGTAGCCGCTTCTTTAGGCCAGCTGAAACTAATTTGTTGGATCGTTCGACTTGGCCATTAGTTTGCGGGTGAGCTACCGAGGCGAAACTGAGAGTTATCCCCTTTTTCTCGCAGAAGTCCTGAGTTTCTTTGGCTGTGAAGTTGCTCCCATTATCTGTGATGATGTTGTGCGGGATACCGAACCTGCACACGATGGAGTCGAGGAATCTCATGGCGCACTCGGCGTGCCGTGAGGTGATTGGCATAACTTCTATGAACTTTGTGAACTTGTCGACTGCTACTAGCAGGTGGGTGTACCCTCTGGGTGTTGAATTGCACAACGGTCCCACCATATCGAGCCCCCAGTTTACAAAGGGCCAGGCGATAGGAATCATGTGGAGTTCTGTGGCAGGGTTGTGTGGCTTGGGCGCAAACTTTTGGCAGGCGTTGCATCTGTCGACTAGATCTTTGGCGTCTCTGGCTGCCGTGAGCCAGTAGAATCCTGCCCTAAAAGCTTTACCCATGATCGCTCTCCAACTTACGTGGTGCCCGCAGTCTCCTTGGTGTATGTCACGGAGCAGTTCCTTGCCATCCTCGGGTGCGATGCACCTTTGGAGTACTCTTGATATGCTTTGCTTGTATAGCTCTCCATTGATCACCCGAAAGGATTTGCTGCGTCGTACTTTTGTCTGGTCTCGCAAATGTCTGTCGGGAGCTGTTTATTGGACAAGTAGTCGAGGTATTTCTGCATCCAGACTGGCTCGACCAGAAAAACTTGCCTTGACATGTTGTGGATGAGCTCGATGAGGGCAATTTGCGGGCTGGTATCCGTTTCCGCTGCTGCGGGTGTTCCTGCTGGTTTTTTGACCTTGACTGATCGCTTGATTATTCTCTCGAAGTAGATTCCTGGTGGGATGGGGCGTTTGTTGACCCTATGTTCGCCAGTTTGTCTGCTTTCTCATTGCTCGATCGGGCGATGTGCTTTAGCTCGCACCCTTTGGAACTTCCTTCGAGTAGGTTGTACATGTCATGATAGGCGACCATGTTATCTGCGACAACGTCGCACTCCTTCATCATCTGCTGTACTATGAGATTTAAATCCCCGTATATCATCAATTGAGTGGCTCCGCAGGTGATCACCATCTTCATGCCGCGCAGGAGGGCCTCGTATTCTGTGTCGTTGTTGGACGCTGGTCATCAGGAGGGAAGTCTAGTCGCAAGACGTACTGTAGCTTGTCACCCCTGGGAGATATGAGGATAACTCCAGCTCCGGCTCCCTTTTTTCTTTTTGACCCGTCGAAGTAGATGATCCAGTTGCTCGTGTATTCTAGAGGTCCTGGTGTTTACAGCTCCGTCCACTCGCTCAGGAACTCCACGATGACATGGGATTTTACTGCGTTACGCCTTGCGTATATTATGTCCCAGGCGCCTAGCTCGATGCTCCACTTTGCGATTCTTCGGAATGTCATGGGGTTGTTCATGATAGTACCGAGTGATGCGTTTAGCACCGTGACGGTATGCTCCTGGAATTAGTGCTTGAGCTTGCGGGTTGTAAGGACCACTCCATACGCACGCTTCTGGTAGTGAGGGTATCGTTGTTTGCACGGCGAAAGCACCTCGCTGATGTAGTATATTGGCCGCTGAACGTTGTACGCTTTTCCGTCCTCTGGTCGCTCGACGACAATTACGATGCTGAGTACTTGGTTTGTTGCAGCCACGTAAAGGTAGAGGGGCCCCTTTTCCTATGGTGTTTCCAATACGCGCTTGCTCTGCAGCACTCTTTTTAGGTCGATGAACACCTTTTTTTGCGTCTGGTGTCCACTCGAACTTATATGTTTTCTTCAGCAGCTTATAGAAGGAGAGCGCCTGCTCGCCTAATCTTGGGAAATATTCTCAGAGCGGCCAGTCGCCCTGCGAGCTGTTGTACGCCGCGAAGATTGGTTGGTTCCTTCATCATCACGATCGCTTGTATTTTCTCCGGGTTGGACTCAATTCCTCGGGCGGAGACTAGATAGCCGAGGAGTTGTCCCGCGGGGACTCTGAAGACGCATTTTGTCGGGTTAAGCTTGATCGTGTACGCATTGAGGGCGTCTAATGTCTCCCTGATGTCCTCGAGGAGTGTATCCTCCACTTGAGTTTTTATGACAATGTCATCAACGTACACATGTACATTCTTGCCAATGATCTTGGCGAGGCATTTTTGCATGCAACGCTGATATGATGCACCTCCATTTCGTGTACCAGTAGACACCGTGCGGTGTGATGAATGTTGTCTTCTCCTCATCCTGCTATTTCATCCTGATATGATTGTAGCCCGAGTAGGCATCCAGGAAGGAGAGTCGTTGGCAGCCTGCAGTGGATTCCACGACCTGGTCGATCCGTGGTAATGGGAAGTTATCCTCGAGGCAGTGTTTGTTCAGCAACAGTATAGTCGATGCACACGCGAAGGATGTCAGTGTTTTTCTTCGGGACCAGCACTGGGTTGCTAACCAGGTGGATATTTTGATGTCCCTGATGAACTTGGTGGCGAGTAGTCTATGCACCTCTTCTCCGAGTGCCTTCTGTTTTGGCTCGGAAAATCGTCGGGTCATTTGTTTGACTGGTTTGGCGTCTTTGAATACTTCAAGTGAGTGCTCGGCGAACTCCCTGGGTATCCCTAGTATATCTGCAGGATGCCATGCGAAAATCTCCCAGTACTCACGGAGGAGTTCGACGAGCGCGCCTTCCTATGCGGATGATAGGGTGGTGGACACCATAGCCGTCTTCGCGGATTCTGTCGGGTGCACTTGATGTTTTCGAGTGTCGCTGTTTGGGCTGAACTCGAGTTCTGGAACGTTCTTTTTGGTGACTGGCATCATAGAGAGATCCGTGGTTTTTGCCAACTCTTACAGCTCCTCCTTCATCCCGAAAGATTTCGCGGTCTCGTTGAGCTCAGTATCGCATTTGTCTGTCTTTTGGAAGTCGCCGCTCATGGTGATCGTGCCGTATTCCCTGGAAGTTTGAGCTTCAGATAGGCGTAGTGGGGTACTGCCATGAATCTCGCGAACGTTGTTCGGCCGAGAATAGTGTGGTACTATGATGGCCAGTCAACTACTTCAAAGTCGAGAAATTCTCTCCTGTAATTCTTCGGGGTTCCTAGTATCACTTCCAGGTTGATTGTTCCGAGTGGTCGGACGGATTTCCCTGGTACTATCCCGTGGAAGGATGTCTCCGACTCTGCGAGTCCGTCCAGATTCTTGTTCATCTTGCGGAGTGTGTCCGCGTATATGATGTTGATTCCACTGCCACCGTCCATGAACACCCGAGCGAGTTCGTAGTTGCCTATTTGTGCCTGAATGATCTTCTCTGGAGAAGGTTATTGGCTGGTCTGACATCTTCAAGTATTCGGGTGTGGATGGTGGAGTTTGTACTTCCATGATCACTTGGCGTGTGTTTGTCTTCTTGACTCTTCGGGACGGGCAGACCTTATATATCATGCCTAAGGGACCCTGTGGGTTCGGGTACCCATTGGATCCCGGGTTTGTGGCGGGTGGCGCTGGTAGCGTGGCTAATAGAGCGTCCTGGTGTCCTGATGGAGGTAGGGGTTGCGGCGGTTGGTATCCTCGTGGGAGTTGCGGGTATCCCTGGTTGACTGCGGCTCTATTCTTCTTTGTGTAAGCCTCGTGGATGTCCTGGAACTTTCGGCAGTCCTTGAGGAGATGAGCCGCCTTTGTCTTGCATATGCGCTTATCTGTGAATAGATGTAGCATGCAATAACCGTCAAGGTCTTCCTCGGGAGTTTTATCATCTTGCTTTGGCATCCAGTCGCGGTTTCCACGAGGCCCGCCGTCACTATTTCTTGTGAACTCTTCTGCCACCAGTTCTTCTCGATCGTCGTGGTCGTAGTGTTTCCTCTTCTTCTTTCGACCGTTGCGATCCTCCTCAGGCGCGGGTGAAGATGCTTTCTCGTTGCGCACAGAATCTTCACCGTTAGCCCATATGTCGCCTATTGCCATTAGCTCCCCGATAGTTTTGGTGCAGCTCGTCCCAGCTCCTCTCGGAAGGCAGGGCGTCGAGCTCCTTTGGCGAAAGCCTCGACTCCGACCTCCTCCGACATGTTTCCCGCCGTATTTTTGAGTGTGGTCCACCGCTGAATATACTCGTGTGTAGACTCCCCGCTCTTCTGCTTGCAAGCATGCAGCTCCTCGATAGATGCGGGTCTTTTGTATGTCGTCTGGAAGTTCTTGCGGAAATCGTAGGTTAGATCGTCCCATGATCCGTATTGTGCTCCCGGTCTTCCTTCAAGCCAGCTGCGCGCAACGCCTACAAGGTGTAGGTTTAGGTACTGCATGGCCGTTGTCTTGTTCCCACTTTGGAATTTTACTACCGTGAGGTAATCTAATAGCCAAGACTTGGGCTCCTACGAACCGTCATATTTGAGGACCTCCATGGTACGCTTGAATCTCTTGGGAATTGGTGCCTCGCGGATGTCACGGGTGAAGCACAATGCACCGCAGGCTTCCTCGTCGGAAGAGGTGGATAGCGACCGTGCGCGGTTCCTGATTGCTCGGGTCCTGTTGACCTTGTTTTGCATGATGTCTGATCGCGCGTCGTATTCAGGCCAGTCGCGATTGTCCGCTTTCTGCGGCTCTCTGCTGCGGTGTCGTGATCGGCTGTCGTGGTGTCGTGGGCTGCGATCGCGATCTCTCGGGCTATCAGCGTCGCTACACGGGCTATCGCCGCGGCGCCGGCTTCTTTCCCTCCGGCGTGACGAGGTGACTCTTTGTCTCTCCTTCTAGGCGACGTGCTCCCGCGTCTACGGGGTGTTCCCTTGTCTATTCGAGGATTTTTTTCAGTTTCCTGCATTGTCGCGTGCCTGCGGCTCTGAGCGGCGATTATTGCGGCTGCCATGCCTAGCCCCTTCTGGACTTGTTGGTATTGTTCCGCACGGGGATCGTTTTCAAGCGGTTGGTTCGCCTGTAAATATGTGGTTACCGCCAAGAGTGCTGCGGCGGGGGTCGTCGGGTGTACGTCGCCCTGGTCGTCGACATGCATGAGGGATGTCTTGTGTGTTTTGCTGATTCCGCTGAGAGATTCGCGATCCATGGCAGCGGTCTTCAAGACGTATCTCTTTTTCGGGGGATTATTTCCTACCGAGTGATTTCTGGAGAGTGCCGCGCGGCGCGCACTCGACTCGTCCGCCGCTTTCTTACGTTCGTCCAGATTCTTGAGGGCCTCATTGATCAGTTGATCTGCTTGCACCAGGTGGTAGTGGTACGCAGTTAGATCATCTCGGGGAGCTCCCTCCTCGACTGGCTGCCCTAAGTGTACAACCGTCTTTGCTTTGAGCCAAGCGGCTCGCGATACTTTGATGCGTTCTCGCTCCTTTCGACTATCCTCAGTTTCCTCGGGTGGTTCAGTTGATCCTTCATGCAGACCTGGGCTAGATATGGCTCGTGAGTCCTAGGAGCGGGTCGACAACTTTCACCGAATCGGGAGGGTTCCTTAGTCGCTATGGTGTGGAAGTCGCGGATGTTGCCGCGGATGGAGCCACCACTAGGCGCTAGGTCGCAACCAACATCGTTATATGGAGAGTCTAAGATCGTCGGGCTCGAGACAGACTCGGAGTCCGATTCGCCGAGATCGATCTGCTCGGGGAAGCGCAGGATTCCCGCCTTGTTGGCAGGGAAGTGGGAGCTCCCGAACGTCAAGCTGACGCTCTTTTTCAATCCGATGAACGCCGGGCGTGATTCCGGCGAGTGGGGCACGTAGATGAGCGACCCAAAACGGATCGGTTCCGCTGGAGTCGAAGTTCCGGGGCTCCAGATGAAGGTTGGCGTAGACGAGGACGAAGATGTCGTAGATCCACCGCCCGCCGTTCCCACAGACGGCGCCAATTGTCGATTAGTCGTCTCAACAAGTCCCTCGGATGATCCAGTAGGGTTTCGATTAAGAGAATGTATGGACGCTGGTGACGATCGTCGGCTAACAGGGGAACGATTTACCCAGGTTCGGGGCCCTCGTAGAGGTAAAACCCTTACTCCTGCTCTTTCGATCCGCATCATCAGTAGATCGGTTACAATGGGGGGGTTGCTCAAGTCGAGAGTATGATCTCGATCTCAAGGTTGTGATGGTGAAAAGTAGATTAGATTCCCCCTCGGCGGTTCTCCTAGCCTTTTATAGGTGGCTAGGTCTTAAACCGTGTTGGGGGGGGGGGGGGTTAAAAACCCTAGCTTTAGGTAAGTATAAGCTTTCCTTCTTGACCCGCAAGTCTTTGTGGGTGGGCTTCAGTTGGGCTACTAGCACCGCAAGGTGGCACCTCTCTTTGGGCTTATATCTTGGGCATGGGACCGGGGTAGGCTCACCCGATAGGGCTAGGATTCATTCCCACGTCAATTCCCACGGTATTATTATTACATGACCCTTGTTATCCATGCAACGCCCGTCCATCCATTCCCTCTATGCCTACAGTACTCCCATCACGCTGTTTTCTGCGATTGCTACTTTTGTTACTATTTTACTCCTGCCGTTATTTTATTTTTACTGCTGCTATAAAACTGTTACCACTAATAAATTGTTGCGAGCAAGTCTACTTTCAGGTGCAGCTGAAGGCATATAAATATTTTTTGGCTCCCCTTGTGTCGAATCAATAAATTTGGGGTTTACTTCCCTCGAAGACTGTTGCGATCCCCTATACTTGTGGGTCATCCCTCTTTCTCTTTTGTTTACACAATTATGCTTTGACTGATAAATCAGGGGCAAAAATAGTGAAGAGAATTTGTTGTATTAATTTTGGGCTGGGCACCTCCCTGCCAGCTCTTCTAGCATTTGGATAAGCGGATGAAGCCACTAGTCCAGGTGTGTAAAGTCCAATCAACAAGTGAGATAAAGATTCTCTATTTGCATCCTCATGAGCTAAAACAGGAACACAAAACATGAATAATTTTGAAGGTTTTAAAGGCAGCACACAAGAAATTTACTTGGAGTGGCGGTTAAATACCACATATATGTAGGTATGATGGACACAAATGGCATGGTTTTGGGCTCAAGGTTTGGATGCACGAGAAGCATTCCCTCTCAGTACAGGTTTTTGGCTAGCAAGGTTGGGTAGCAAGCATAATAAGGGAAAACAAACAACCATATATATGATAAAACCAATCATGGAATCTTCCTTGAGAAGTACAAACTATCTTACTTTAGAATACTAAGCTTATGGGCTAACAAGAAAGAAAGATCATGGAACAATATATCTACATGGAACTCCCTCTTTTCTACTTAAGTCTTAAAGTATTGTTGCTACTGACCAATGCTAAGTTTGAAAAAACCAACTAGATTAACTTGAAGCTCCCATATTGATACCAATACTAATAACAAGATCAACCTAATAACAGAAATTGCAAACTAAAATAAGGTGTAGAAGATGATGAAATTTCTCATTAATATTCCACTACGGCAACTCAAACCAAAGGATACAACGATAACAACTAAAGAGTGATACTTCCATACTGAAAACCATACTATATGATATTTCCTCTACTCATGATGTGACTCTACTAAAAGGTAAAAATGTGAAAGATAAATGTCGTGGGATAATCACGGCAGACGTTACCAGGGGTAACTTAGTTTGGGGCAGATCGACTCTGGTGTTTGGGAGAGGGTTTAGCTCGAGGGAAATCATATTATCTGGTGATCCGGTAGCTCGGGCTGCAATGTCGCCGAGACTCCGATCTCGGGTTACAACTATCAACTCTCGTATTACTTGAATACTCGAATATCTGGGAAACTCTCTTGGTCTCTCTGTCCCAGGAGCCGGTTTATATATTACTCGGCTCTCTGGCTTCCTATACAAGGCACACCTGGAATCCTACCCGGAATACACACGTAACCCTAGCTTTCCTAATCTTGGCTCCCAAGGTACGGATTACAAGATCCACGCCCCCTTTGGGCCTTCTAGAAACTCCTCCATCTTGGGCCGAGTCTTGTGTGATTTCCTTCGGGCCGGGTTTCGCCTAGGCATGAGCCTACCGGGTTACCACCCCCCCCCTAACAGTAGTCCCCAGAATAGCTTGGACATCTTGGGATCAACCATGAAGCGCACGCTATTCCCTGCAAAACATTCAAATTCATAATATATCGGGTTAGATTGCTTTAACTATAGCCAGGTCTGCTCTTTAGGAGGTCCATATAATAACCCAGCTTTACTCAAGCCAAAATATCATTTCCCGGGTTAACACTCCGAGGAATATATCATAACCCGGCCTCCACTTCTTTATCGGTTAGTCCGAGTTACAACGCCTTAAATCCGACTCACTCAACCTACTCAATCTTATCCGGATATCTCGCAATAATTACCTTGATCCTTATCCCCAAATTCCCGAGCCGGATCAAATCTTTCCGAAAATCTCTCAATCTTACCGCTAAGTCCTAGGGTTTTCCCCTGCGCCTATAAATAGGCCCGGGGGGGGGGGGCTAACCCTAAGTTTCCGAAACGGCTCATTTCCTATTCATCTTCTTCCTCCCGCTCAACCTCCGCGCCCGCAATCCTAGGCCAAATCCCAACACCAGAGCTGCGCCTGCGCCACCAAGCTCGCCTCCAGCCGCCGTCTAGAACCTCCACGTCCGCACCGCCATACCCGCTGGATTCCGCACCGGAGAGCAGGCGCGCCATCGGAACTCCAAGGGGCGGCTCAAGCTTTCCAGGCCACACGCACGTACCATTTCCGGGCCACCGCCACCACGCAAGCCAAGCTCCATCTCCGTCTCCTGTAAGCCTCAACGGATCTAGATCTGAAATTCATCCCCTCCAAACTTGCATTGTTGTTAGACTTGAATCTCATCTTTGTTTCTCCGCCATTGCTCTATTAGTTAGATGCATTTTTGCGAACCCCTAATCCCATATTCGTTCGCGATCAATCTTACCTAGGTCCATTTCCGTATTCCTTGCAAGCGTTTTAATTCACATCTCTCTTTTCTTGTTGTATCAATTAGATGCGTTTCTCAAATTTCTGGAACTCTACTTACCTAAACTTAATTTCGTCTAGATCTATTCTCCATGGCACCCAAAACTAGCGCCAAGCTCAAGGGAAAAAACCCGGCTTCGAAGCAAAAGTCGGGTCAGTCGATTTCCGCCAACTGGGCGAAATCGACTGTCACCAAGGCGAAGCTCGGCGAGCTAGCCGAGTCTGGGGTTCTGCCCGCTGAGTCGGACATCCATTGGAGGACGCCGGGTGAGGAAACCTGTCGTGGGATGATCACGGCAGATGTTACCAGGGGTAACTGATCCTGGGGCAAGTCGACACAGGCGTTTGGGAGAGGGTTTAGCTCAGAGGAAAACATGATGGAATTCGATCTGGTAGCCGGCGATGAAGTAGCCGGGTCTCCGATCTCACTTTATTAACTCAATCTCTTGTGTACAATGGATACTCGATATTCGGCGATATGATTTCTACTTGGATCCCTCTAAAACTAAGCATAGGGCCGGTTTATAAAGCACCCGTCCCCCTACCTGGCTTGCCCTCCAAGGCGCAGCTTGAGTCCTACCCGAACACCGCTTACAAAACCTAGCTTTCCTTACTGCAACCCACAATCCGGGTTACGAGGCCTACAAACCTTGGGCCTTCCAGAAGTTTCTTTACCCTTAGCCGGATCCTGCGCAGCGTCCTTTAGGCCGGGTTATATCTTGGAGTTGGCCTACCGGGTTATTATCCCCCCATCAGTAGTCCCCAGAATAGCTTGGGCTTCAGAGATCCCTCCTTGAAGCGCTGGCTATTCCCTGCAAAAAATATCAACCACACGAATGTGTGGAGACCGAGTTGAAATGCTTTGTGAAATGACTAGGCCCAACTCCCTGGTGGCCACATAATAACCCGGCTTTTCTCCAGATGCCTTGCTCAACTTCCCGGGTCTAAGCCTTGATAAGAATAGCAAAACTTTATACTTTTCTCGATAACTTATCTTGATACCGCGGAGAGGGTCTCCTTCTCTTTTTCGTTCGGATACCTCGCTCTACACTTAAGGCCTATCTCGCAGATTTCACATAGATAGCCGTTACCCCGTAATTTCCGGGTCCCGCCCGTTGGGCTGAGTTTTTCCACCCCGGCCGTTATAAATAAGCCCTTAGAGGTAACCCTAACTCCAACGGCTCACTTTCCCCCATTCCTCTTCCTTCCTTCTTTCAAGCTCGAGCTCACAGAGCATCACCACGGAAGCCTCGCGCGCATCACCGGAGCCCATCCGTTGCCGGTTGCGCTCCGCCACAGCGCGCTCCGCCCCGCCGCCCAGATCCGCCGCCAGACCCCCAACTTGTCCGCCAGGAATCGCGAAGGGGCACCAAGCTTGCGCCATCTGCCTCCGCAAAGCTTCACTTCAATCTCCTCCGGTAAGTCTTCCACATCCTCTAATTTACCCTCGCAACTCCTTAACTCCCCCTCAGATTGGATCTGAATCGGGCCGCACACGATTTCTCGGGTCACGCCGAATTAGGCCACTAGTATTCACTCTAACCCACCCAATAGGTAAGATATACCCTTCAAATCATTCTCCTATCACTTGTAATCATTAATTTCACCAATAACCTAGAAATGGAACTCCCAATCTGGGCTCGAGCCGCCCAAACCTTCCGCCTTTGTTCCTATTACCCGGAAAATCCTCCTTCTCCGGCTCATTTACTCACAATAGACGTACGAACAACCACTTATCATCCCCAAACGCTCATCCATGCATAAAATTCTACAACTTTTGTAATAATGCGCGATACCCGGACATTTCGTACCTTGCTTAGCAAAGTAATACCCGGATCATATTTAACTTCCAAGTTAACTTGACATCACTTGTCAATACTCGGTCAACAGATAGTTTCCGAATTTCGTTTCTCACATCCTTTCTTCTGACGCTTTTTTCAGGTTAACCCCATGGCGCCCAAGAAACAGGGAAAGCAGCCGGTTAAAGCCAAAACCACGAACTCCATATCCGCCAACTGGGCGCGGTCCTCCGTCACCAAGGCCAAACTGGAGGAACTGGTCGAGCTAGGGGTTCTTCCCTCTCAAGAAATTATCCACTGGAGGGTACCGGGTAACGAAACCCGGCCCACTCCAGCAGAAAATGAGGTAATTTGTTTTGTTGAACACGTGACCCGGGGCTTCCGACCTCCGGGTCACCCTTTCTTCCGCGACGTTTTAAGCCATTATGGCCTTCGCATTTTCGACATAGGACCCAACTCTGTACTAAACATCTCCCATTTTATCGTTCTCTCCGAGTCTTACTTGTGCACTCCGCCAAGTTTGGCTCTCTTTGTCGAACTTTTCCAGTGCAAACCGTGCCGCGAAAGCGGCGACGGTGCACTTCTTGCTTGCGGCGGGGTTTCTATCCAACGCCGCAAGAACTCTTTAATGCCTCTTCTCACCCTCAACTCCCACGTCAAGCATTGGCAGCTCTCATACTTTTACTGCCAGGACACCTCCCCACCCGGCGAAAAGAAATTACCGGGTTACTCGGAGGGTCAGCTTGACATCTCTGAAACCTTCAACGCGTTTGCCCCTGACTCGGAAAGGGAAGCGATTCTGCCTCTATTGGCTAAAATCTCCATCCTTTCTGCCCAAGGCCTCATCGGGCCTAACCTGGTGAAGACTTGGGTCGATTTCCGCATCCAACCCAACTCCATTCGCGCAAAATTGATGTGCGAATACTCGGGGCAAGCCACGGACCCAATCCGATACTCCACCAGCAGTTTCGCTCCTAGTGACACCAACAAAACAATCAAGGGCTTTCTGACAGAGAAGCTCGAGGTAATCCGGAATATAGCCGGATTAGAGCCCTTCACTCTCGAGAACCCGGCCCCCGTGGTAAGGACCTGGTTTTCACGATTTCACCTTTATCTTCTTTACTTGATACAACCATTAACCCTTGCTCTTATACTTTCACTTCAGGCCGATGATGATTTCTGGAATATAGACACTCCTCCTAACTCTGGAAACCCGGAGGAGAAGGAGGATGCCGTTAACTCGGATGAAGGTACATGCCCAGTTCCTTTGAGTTCGTCGCATCCCACTTTTCATTCTCCTATTATAACCGTGGTAACTTTCAGAACAAGAAGACCAAGACGAGGAAGAAGAAGCTGACGGCAAAGTGGAGTCCGCCAGCGATGAAGATGAACCAGAACCGGCAATTAAGGCCGGATCTAAAAGAAAACCCCAAGGGGTCGTCTCCAAGGTTTTGCATCAATTTCTCACATCTAATTCGCGTTCCTGTGATAATATTCCTGAACTAACCATGGCATTACCCCCTTTGGCCATACCTGAAGGAGTCGCCTATGACCAAGCGCAGGGCGACTCGGAACCACCCGGGCAATGATGCCCTTAACCCGGGTATTTCATCGCCTCCAACTCGGCACACTGGTACTGACCGTACCCTTCTTTAAACATAAAGATCCCTCTAAAACACTCCCTCGCAAGGTAACCTCACGCCTCGTTTGATATTTTTCAGTTTCATCCGGTTCTAGCAGCGAATTCCCTGCGGACCTTATGGTGAATCCCGGGTAAAAGTTCTTTTCCTAATGTTATACCATACGTTCGCCGTTTTTTTTTCACGGCTATGTGCTAACTGTGCCTTCACACTTTTCACAGGGCCATGGTCGTTATTAGTGACCAAGAAGACATGGAAACCGAGGACCCGGGCAAAGAGAAGCAAACTAATGATGCGTTTGCCGCAGCTGGTGATGAACAAGCGTCACCGACAGACCCGGCCGGGCGAGAAGCCGGGTATCCGATAGCCTCGCATGCAAGCGAAAAAGAAGATACTGCCACTTTGGGCGCGAGAGGAGGAGCAGACCCCGACATTCGGATGACCCGGGTGCCGTCTCCTGCTAAGAGGAAAACTTTTTCTCCAAGTTTTCGCGACCCTGAGACTTCTAACTCGGGTAACGATAATTTTGACCAGCTGATGAGCGCTCTCCTTACCATGAAAGCTTCAAAGAACAACATCCTAGAGCGTATGTCCGCAGCGCATCAGGTAATCGACACTTGATATCTCTTGGTATATACCTAGTCCCCAAGTTCCGGGCATAACTTACCGAAGTTGTGCTCGGTACTTCACGCAATACCCGGTTTTCCATGATATCCGACTAACACTTTCGTTCCTTGTTCCTTACAGGCGGAAGTGACCCGGTCCGATGAGGTGTTACTCAAGACCGAACAGCTCCTGCTTGCTGAGGTAAAACGAAGAGAAGCCCTTGAGGCTAACATGGAAACTTTGAAAAAAGACGTTTCCAAATACAAGAAGAAGTACAACACTGCCCAATCCGCGCTGAAGAACTTATCGAACCAGATTGCGGATACTTATCGCATCTTGCTAAGTGAGCTTTTTGCCTTCGACTAACTTAATTGCCTCTACTTTATCGTTATGATAATCGGGATGACTGATATACTTTCCTTTTGTTTTAACTGCAGGTGCGAACCTCGCTGCTCCAGAGGACGATGCCGTTGCCAAGGTAAAAACATTGAAGACTGTGCTCCGGACCTTTTTTGCCGGCACAAAGCTTATATTGGACGCCGTGAAGTGGCCTTCCGAGGTATACCCGGGTGAGGAGAATCTTATGCAAGCCTGCTCGACGGTGCCTGGATGGATTGAGATATGGAAGCGCTCGTCCTGCCGGATCGGTATGACCCGGGCCTTTACGCTGGCGAAGGCTTACTTTCCTAAGCTTGACCCGACAAAGGTAATATCTGGGTTTCCAGAGTTAAAGGCTGATGGCTCCAAGTTTACACCCAAGGACTTCAAGGCCATACAATCCGCAGTACGCCACTCGGCCACCGCTTTGGCCGACAAGATGGACCTAGACACAATCATGAGCTCATACGACGCTGAAGGAAAAACCATATTGGCAGAGGCACCCCCTCCCTTTGATATGTTGGAAAAATGGGCGACTGATCTGGCCAGGAGAAAAGAAGAAGCTGCTAAGAGAGAGCCCGAGCTAGGATTACGGCCGTCTACCTCTACACCAGCTGTTCCTCCGCCTATCCGTCCTGACGCGGGAAGTCCGGGTAATGCTGCTGGAAAGGCTAAGGAGCAGATCCAAGACCAAGACCCGGAAGACCGCTCTCAGGATGCCGAGTAGGGCGTTACCTGGTACTTTTGTGTTTAAAACTAATATGATTTTGATGGTGCGCCTGTGCACCCTTGATATTGGTACCATCACTTGTAACATACTTTTAGTTCGTGATATATTTGTGCCTCTCCCGGCTTTTGATAATATTGACACTTGTCTTATTCTTTAAACTTATTCTCGATACTCGACTATTTTTTTATTCCCTTTGCGAGACTCGGTTTTTCGAGCATCACGGGTTTTGATAAGTGGACTTTTCTTTTAAGTCCCCAAGACTCGGAAGCTAGGGTCTCTCGAGCTTCAATAGCTAAACAGTTTGTTTCTGTTCCGAAGTCCCCAGTCCCCATGACCCAAAGTACGAGCCAGGGGGGTGCGGCCTTTCTCAGAGGACAAATTGCTCTTTACCAAGCCGAAAACCAATAGCCGTTTGCATAAATACTGAAGTCATGCTTAATACTCGTTGAGTTTCCGGCTATTAGCCTTGTACTCTGCATAGACTTGTGGTTTAGATGACCCTTTTGATTATCTTGTACTGTAAGTCGGCTTTCGCGTGGATACCATGTTGTTACATCTATACGAAAAACAGGGTCAGGCAAATCCCATTGGGCTGCGTGGTTGACTGTAATCGTAAGCGAACAGATCATGCCACTTTAGTGCGAGTCACATCGAGCTTAAGTAAGAACAACCAAGAAATTTGGCTCCTTCGTCCGGTTATAAGATTGCAACCGTACTCGTCTTGCGAGTAATCGGCCCTCATAACTCATAGGCATCAAGGCCGGGTATTTGGGTTCGTGACTGCTATTTAAGCAGCTCAGCCCCCAAAGACCTATGTATGTGCAATGTATTTTGATGATACTGATGTATTGATAATAACAAGTACCACTTACCTGTAATCGAAGCAAAGATCATGACAATACTTGAAAACCATCTCTTTTTATTGATACGATAAAGTTTGGGTCAGCAAGCCGCCTCATTAAAAACCTTCCAGTCCCCTTAGGTACCCTGGGTAGGAAAAGAGCGCGTCTGAAACTTGCTGCCCGTTACACTGTTTAGTTCTTTTCGATAATCGGTCCCGGGCTGGCGCGACCGATGCACATTCTCCACTTGTTAGACCCTTTCATGACGAGTACCGAGTTTGCTAGCCAATCCGGGTGTGTCGTTATCGCAGCGCTGCTAGCCGTAGACGGCGATGTGATTTCCTCTTCTATGCCAGACAATTTGGAGGGATCGTTCCTGATGAAGGCCACCATCTTAGCATCTTGCTCTGCCCTGGGTTTTGCTTTTTCTTCCTCAGAGCTCGGCCTTTTTGAAGTTGCCCTTTCCTCCAGGTCCGCTTGAGATCGGTAATGCCTGAGTTCCTCTTTCCTACAGGCTTGCTCAGCCATTGCTGCATCTCCTTCATCGCACTCAGCCGCTATGTCTCGATTTCCATGTATGGTAATGGTCTTCTTAGGACCCGGAATTTTCAGCTGTAGATACACATAGCACGGCCTTGCCATGAATTTGGCATAAGCTGGTCTTCCAAACAGTGCGTGATAAGGACTGCGCAACTTAACCACCTCAAAAGTAAGCCACTCAACTCGATAATTGTCCTTTGATTCCCCAAAAGCTACCTCCAACGCAATTTTTCCTTCAGGGCACGCTGAATGACCCGGCACTATCCCGTGAAAAACTGTTGTACTTTTTTGTAGCTGAGATTCCTTTAGACCCATGCGTAGAAAAGTTTCCCAGTACAGGATATTGATGCTGCTTCCTCCATCCATCAAGACTTTTTTCAGCTCATACCCATTGACCTGTGGTGCCACTACCAATGCTAAGACTCCCGGGTGATCCACTCTATCCGGGTGATCCCTCCTGCTCCATGTTACCTCCTGTTCTGACCATCTCAAATACCTCGGAACAGCAGAAGAAACTGAGTTAACCGCCTGCTTTAGCATCTTTTATCCTTGTTAGAGCCTCCCGTAGTATGCACATGATATTGACCCAATTGTTTGGGGTTAGCCTGGAAACCTCCCGCTCCCCCTTGATTGTTGCCCGGATTTCCTGCTGCCGGGTTACCGGCTGGGGGTGGACCGTTGCCCAAATTTCCACCTGTTCCCGGGCCTCCTCCCCGACCCGCACCTCGCATGGCTCTGTTTACTTCCTCGTTCTTCCATCTCTGTAAGTCGGCGCATTGCTCCAAGGAGTGATTAGCCGGCTTGCCGTTCCTGCTGTGCTTCGGGCACGCCATTCTGAATATATCCCAACTGTTGCTTGGCCTCGGAGGTCCCTGATAATGTCCTCCATTGTGATTTCCGGTATTAAAATTCCCTTCAGATCTGGGTCTCGAAGACCCGGCCTCAGTATTAGCTACAAACTCGGAGCCTCCTTCAAATGGGCGCTTGTTCTGGCTATTTCCGTTATTACTCGGTGCCGATCCATTGCCGGTTCTTCCACTATTACTGGCGTTCGCTTTCGCTTTCTTGTCATCAATTTCCTCCTCTGTAGTGTCTGTTGCGGCGTGTTTGTTGCACGCATCCATTAATTCTCCCATCGTAACCTCCGATGCATTCCTACTGGACTTCATGCGAGTTCACTTTTGTACTAAAGGAATATACTTGCATGTTTTTGCCATAGCTTGTAGCGCATCTTTGGGCTGAATATCTGTGGATGAGTGAAGTATCTCCATAACCCGGCGTACCCAACTGCGTGCTGATTCTCCCTTCTTCTGAACGCATCGTTCTAAATCATCAATAGTGAATAGCTTTCTGCATGTTCCATGAAAGTGCTTGACGAACGCGATCTTCAGTTCTTCCCAGGACTTGATCGATCTTTCCGGCAGGTTGGTGAACCATAACTTTGCTGCTCCTTCTGACATCATCAAGTACATGAACTTGGCTTGAAGATTTTCGGACACATTGCGGATTGACATTGCCATCTCATAACTGCTCAACCATGTTTCCGGATCCATGGTCGGTTCATAATTCACTACTTTTCCCGGCTCTTTGAATTTTTCCGGGTAAGGTTCAGCTCTGATGTCGTCCGAGAGACACTTGGGTCCTGCGAGGACGGTTGAGGCTGGCCTTACTCGGGAAACGTGCGATCCAGCCAGGGGTGCAGCGGGGCGCGGTGCTGCAGGCAACCCATGTGCAGCAGACCCGGCCCCGGCTCTCCGAGCCCTGGAGCTATCCACAACGGCCTGTGCCACTGACGCTGCCGGGACGCGGGGAGGAGGCGGCATTTGCTGCTGCTCTTCCCTCCGCCGTGTCGAGTTTGTTTGAATGTTCCCTGGTTGTTGACTGGCGTATGGCGTCCCATGCATCCCGCTTCTATGGTCCGGGTAATTGGCCTGCTGCGCCACTGCAGTGTGGAGTAGATCGATCGCCTGCCGGGTCTTTTCTGCATGGGGCGATTCTCCTACCGGGATCTGGTTCAATGCAAGTGTTGCTGCATACACGTTGTCCATGGGATTGTTGTAGTGGCCTGCTGGTGTGCGAAAACGTGACGGTGGCGGTGGCGGTAACTCGTTGCCGGTTGTGACTCTGGTTCGTGGTGGGGGTAACCCGGCCTGCACGTTTGCCGCGTGGGCTTCCGCTGTTGCCGGCTGAGGTGCAGTTTCCTGATTTACCACTGGGATCGGTTGATCCTGAGGCGTAATAAACAAAGCCGCCGGGTTAATGATGCCACCCGTGGCTGGTAGTCTGGTTTGATGTCTTTGGTGTACTCTGGATGTTTCCTCTCGGAGCCGGGTTTCTAACGCATCCAGCTCGCGTTGACGTGTAGCCATCCCTTGTTTCTCCGCTTCTACTTGCCTTCTTTGCTGTTCCAACGCGCGGCGGGCCATGTCCAGGTCCCTGACACATTCAGCTGCGTTTTCTGGGGTGATAACCGTAGCCAGGACCGTGGGGTCTAGGATCAGATTATTGTCGAACAAGGCCGGGTGGCGCGGGTTTGAAGGACCCGCCCCTGGTGTCCGGTTTCCCAGGAATCCGAACGTATTTGCGTGCAACTCCTCGTCCGCTGCACGGCTAGTTACTGATGCCGACTCTCCATCGACCCGGGCCAGGATCGGGTTTCCGTTAGCTGCATCCTGCCGCTGCGCCAATGCCTGAGCCGCCCCGACCGGAGCCGCAGTCACGTTCCCTTGATTGAGGTTGGCTGCGGGAGCCGTGTAGACCGCCGCTCGGCGTATTACGCTTGTTGTGAGTTCATGCTGTTCTTCTCCGCTGTTATCTTCTTCGTACCGGTCTTCCCGCAGGTCCCGGATAGATTCAGTATCATCCTTTCCACTGTCCTGGTCACGCGGGGTCCATGTCGGCTCCTCCGGCTGTTCCCACTGCGCGATGGATTCTTCTATCTGGTCTGTTGCTCCAACTGATTCTTCTCTATCTGATTGGGCGTTGGTGGCCTCCCCTGACACAGAATCAGATCCAAAATTGTCAGGAGCCGAGCCAGAAGTACATACCATACCGATGAAGACGCTGATCCGGCCGATTGTCACGACAGATCCGGATTCGAGGTGATCCGATTCTGGCCCCCAGCCGGAATCGTCCACCATCTTCTTTCCTTCGTGGTCGTCGTAGATCTCACCGACGACGAGGTTCTCCATGCTCTTCCGAGCTTCTCCCGTGATGTAAACACCTTTGGACGCAGGCCCCACGGTGGGCGCCAACTGTCGTGGGATGATCACGGCAGATGTTACCAGGGGTAACTGATCCTGGGGCAAGTCGACACAGGCGTTTGGGAGAGGGTTTAGCTCAGAGGAAAACATGATGGAATTCGATCTGGTAGCCGGCGATGAAGTAGCCGGGTCTCCGATCTCACTTTATTAACTCAATCTCTTGTGTACAATGGATACTCGATATTCGGCGATATGATTTCTACTTGGATCCCTCTAAAACTAAGCATAGGGCCGGTTTATAAAGCACCCGTCCCCCTACCTGGCTTGCCCTCCAAGGCGCAGCTTGAGTCCTACCCGAACACCGCTTACAAAACCTAGCTTTCCTTACTGCAACCCACAATCCGGGTTACGAGGCCTACAAACCTTGGGCCTTCCAGAAGTTTCTTTACCCTTAGCCGGATCCTGCGCAGCGTCCTTTGGGCCGGGTTATATCTTGGAGTTGGCCTATCGGGTTATTATCCCCCCATCAAAACCCGGCCTTCTCCCGGCCCGGATGAGGTAGTTATCTTTCTTGAGCACGTGATCCGGGGTTTCCGCCACCCGGGTCACCCTTTTTTCCGAGATCCTTTGGACCACTATAAACTCCGGGTTTTTGATATTAGTCCGAACTCAATGTTAAATATTTTCCACTTCATAGTTTGTTCTTAGAGTTGTTTCAATGCAAACCCTGCCGGGAGAGCACGGACGGGCCCTCCTAGTTTGTGGGGGTGGGTTTCGATTCAGAGACGTAAAAATTCTCTGATGCCGACTCTCAGTCTTCACACTCATGTGAAGCACTGGCAGAAGACCTTTTTCTACTGCCGAGACACATCCTCACCCGGCGAAAAGCCTTTGCCGGGTTTCTCTGATGATACCTTATCTCTTTCTGATAACCTAAATTCCTTTTCACCTGAGGCCGATAGACAGTCTATCCATTCCCTCCTCCACAAACTCGCCGTGCTATCAGCCTAGGGTCTTATTGGGCTAAACTTAATAAAAACCTGGGTCAGCTGCCGGATCCAGCCAAATAGCGTTCGCCCAAAGCTCATCTGCGAGTATTCCGGCCACCTCACCGATTCTCTCTGATACTCGGAGAAATCATACCCGGCCGCAGATGTGAACAAGGCCATGAAGAACTTCTTGGCTGAGAAAGTTGATGTCATCAAAAGCATCTCCGGACTCAGCCCTTTTACACGCTCTAACCCGGCTCCTCCAGTAAGAACCGGCTATCACCCTTTATTCCGACTGATATTTCTTAAGTACACATACTAAATTTTATCTCTGTGTTTCTTACTTAGGACACTAACGCATTCTGGAAGATTGTCACCCCTCCCCCTTCTGAAAACCCGGAGGAGGAGGAAGAACCGACTGATAGCGATGAAGATAATTCCGGGTCTATGCTCAATAAATACTTTGTTAGCCTATTAGACCAAACATCTCCTCCTTCCGACACTGCCCCTCAATCACCAGCGTTAGATGACAAGGACGGCTCTCCATCAGAAGAGAGCGAGGCTGAGCCGGAAGCTGAGGTTGGGGCGAAGAGAAAAAACAGAAGAGTTGCTTTTAAGGTGCCATACTCCTCCATGACCTCAAAGCCATACTCCTATGCCAATATGTGCGAACTTAACAGGCATCTAACCACTACATCATCTCTGAAGGAGGCAACTCTAGCCAAACGACGGGCAACCCGGACTTCTCCGGGTGACGATCCTCTTAACCCTGGTATCCCCATGTCGCCCGCTCGCCGAGCCGGTACTCCTCCAACTTATCAAACCCATATTCCTCAAAAATATCCTTCTCCGAGTCATCCATTAGCCGGACAGCTCTGAGTCTCACTTTCCGATTCTTTACCAACATCTTCCGGGTCCAGCAATGATCTCCCAACCGACTTTGTCGTGAATACTGGGTAATTCGCTTCCCTTATTGACCAATATATCTGTATTTTCCATGTCTTCCGTCTATTACTTACTGACTTTTTCTTTTTCTTTCCTCAGAGCCAAGGTTACACTTAGTGACCAGGAGGACATGTTCGTTGATAGCGCGGCCATGGAAGACCCGGAGAGCGCTACCAAGCCCGCATCTGGTGAAGAAGAAGAGCTGGATGACACGGCCGTCCCAAGAACCGAGTTTCCCCTGCCCACACATCAATCGGCTGATCCTGACGTCGAGTATCTGGGAACGCAGAGGGCAGTTCCCGCTCCTAACACCCAGTCGACCAGAGTCGACCCGGTCAAGCAGGAGAGAACCCCACCACCGGGTAATCAGAACCCTAGCTCCTCCAGGCCGAGTCTCGGTGGCCTTGTTTTTGAAGGGATGTTGGAGGAGTATTATTCTCTGAAAGCCAGTGAGAAAGATATTATCGAGTCTTTGGCGGCTGAGCGTCAGGAAACTTAACCGATATTATTTACATACTCATCTAGTCCCCAAGTTCCGGGTGAACTGTATATAGTTTACTCGGTACTTCCATAGTTGTATAACCTTCCATGCTCGGTTTTTACCCTGCAGCCGACTGATATTTCCTTGTCTGTTATTTCAGGCTTACTTGACCCGGACGGAGGAAATGTTGGCGAAAACCAACGAACTCCTCCAGGTTGAGACCAAACTTCTAGAAGAGCTGGAGGCCGAGGTGAAGGACCTTTCCAAGGATTGCAAGAAATACAAGAAAAAGCTCCATAACGCTGAGGGTTTACTGAAAAAATTCTCAACCTTTGTTGCTGATACTTACAGCTCCATAATTGGTAAACGAATCTAACTTCCTGATTATCACTCGGATTTCTCATTTTGTAGGGTCTTTAACCCGAGTCTTACCACTTTACTTTTCTTTTTATTCTGCAGGTCCGGGTGAAAATGTTGATGATCACGATGATATGGAGAAATTGAAGACCCTTAAGGCGGTTATCCGATAGTTTTCTGTGGGGACCAAGTGGACCCTTGAAGCCGTGAAGTGGCCCGGTGCTTATGGCGGCGTATCCCAGATGCTCGATGCATGCTCGACGGTCCCTGCCTGGATCAATCTGTGGAAGCGCTCGGCGTGCCGGGTTGGGGTGATCCGTGGACTCGAGTTGGCCAAGGCCTACAATCCTAGACTTGAGCCGGCAACGCTTGTGAACGGATTCCCTGAATTCTATACCGACGGCTCTCGATTCTCGGCAAAGGACTTCAAAGCTCTCCACACTCAGATTCGTCACTCGGCCAGCTTGATTGCCGAGAAACTCGAAGTGAACAAGCTTACCCCTCCGTACAATGCTGAAGATAAGCCGGTACGCTCTTCTCTCCCTGCTCCTTTTGATATGCTAGCCCGGTACAAGGAGGAAGTTGCCAAGAAGAAGGCCGAGGCCGACTCTGCGCCAACATCATCCACTCCAGTTGTCCCTCTTCCAGCTCGTGCTGATACCGTGGTTGACCCGGACATGGAGGCAGGGAAAGCTACAGAAGAAACCGCCAAAGACCCGGCTGCCAAGACTACCGTTGATGACTCGGCTATGGATGCCGAGTAAAGTTTATCGTTTTCGCCCATAAACACTCATTCGGCCAATAGGCATTTTGTAATATGCCTGATATACTTATTTATTTGATAGTGCGCCTGTGCACTTGTGATACTACTCCCTTGGTTTGTAACACACTTAAATTTTTATGGCTTTGATGACCCTTCTGGTCATCCACTTTGGTATGCACTTTCCGACCTTATGTTTGCATGTTTTTGCTTTTCTACATTTTTTTGCAACTAATACCGATTCTTGGGTTTTGGGATAAAGTAAGGTTTTCTTCCAAGTCCCCAAGACTCGGTTTCCGGGTCTTAGGATTGTTTGACTGGGTGAACTTTGCTTCTTGAGTCCCAAAGTCCCCAAGACTCGGACTTTTGGGTTTTAAGCCCATTAGCTAGACAGTTGCTGTTTTCTCAAATTCCCAAGTCCCCAAGACCCAAATTTCTGAGTCTAGGGATTTGTAGTTTTAACAAAAACTCCCTGTTTTTTCCAAGGCCCGAAACATATAGTTACACATAGGAATTTTGAAGCTATGATTAATACATTGTGAGTTTCCTGCTATAGCCTTTTACTCCGCATAACTTGTGGTTTGGATGACCCTTTTGATCCTCTTTGTTGTAAGCTGGCTTTCGCGTGGATATTCAATGCTGCTGTAACTTTATAAAAACAGGGTCAGGCAAGTCCCAGTGGGCATCATGACTGATTGTAATTATACGTTAGCGAAACACGCCACACTATTGCGAGTCACATCAAGCTTAAACAAGAAAAACCAAGAAAAAGTTTGGCTCTATTGTCCGGTTATAAGATTGTAACCGTACTTATTGCAAGTAATCGGTCCTTATAACCTAATGGCATCGTGGCCGGGTCTGAGATTATAACTATGCTATTCAAGCAATCAGCCCCCAAGACCTATATATGCAATCTATGAAAATTTTGAACCTAGTATATTATGACTAAACAATAAATACTTACCTGATATGGAGTAGAATAAGACATAAAAACTCAAAACAAACTAACAGAAAGAAATAGGAAACAAACAATATCATAGTTTAACCATCTCTTTATTGATATAAAAAAGGTTAGGTCGGCAAGCCGCCTCATTAAAAACCCTCCAGTCCCCTTAGGTACCCTGATAGGAAAAGAGTGCGTCTGAAACCTGCTGCATATTACATCGTGTAATTTAACTTGTAAGCCGAGTCTATGCTAAGTGTAGTAGGGACGCAGCTGAGCCACGTTCCATGGTCTTTCCCGTTCTTGCATAGATGAAGTGGTATATGCGGTGTCATTGATAGTATGATCCATTATGCAAATTCCGGCTTATGATGAACGGGCCCTCCCATGGTGGAGATAACTTGTGCTTCCCTTCCTTTGATTGTACTAAGCGCAGTACCAGGTCTCCTTCCTGGAAAACCCGGGTTTTGACTCGGTGACTGTGGTATCGCCTCAAATCCTGTTGATATATAGCTGATCGCTCCAAAGCTTGCTCCTTGTGCTCTTCTAACATGTCCACGGCGTCTTGCCGGGTCTTCTCGTTCTCCACCTAAACATAAGCCGCCACTCGGGGCGAGTCATGGATAATGTCACTCGGAAGAAATGCCTCTGCACCATAAACCATAAAAAACAGAGTCATCTGAGTAGATCTGTTAGGTGTAGTGTTAATTCTCCAAACCACTGATGGTAACTCCTCAACCCATGCTCCAGCAGCTCTGAGGCACGGGACTCGTAGTCGTGGTTTCAACCCACGAAGTAACTCCTGGTTTTCTCACTCCACCTGTCCATTGGCTTGTGGATGGGCTACCGAGGCTACGTCAAGGCGGATGCCATTGTTTCCACAAAACTTCTCCATCTCACCTAAGGACATGTTGGTTCCATTATCTGTTATTATGCTGTGAGGATATCCAAACCGATAGATGATCTTTTTCAGGAACTTGACCGTTGTAGCTGCTTCACAGTTTGTGACTGGCATGACTTCAACCCATTTGGTAAACTTATCAATAGCCACCAAAAGATGAGTCTTTTTGCAAGGAGACATGTGAAAGGGACCCACCATATCCATACCCCAAACCGCGCGGCCAAGTTAATGGGATTGTTCGCAACTCCATAGCCGGCACATGGGTTTGGCGAGCATACCTTTGACATCCATCACATCTTGCCACCAAGCGTTCCGCATCCGTCAAAGCCGTGAGCCAGAAGAAACCGTGTCGATATGCTTTAGCCACAAGGGATCTTGTGGAGGCATGGTGCCCACAATCGCCTTCATGGACCTCCGTCAGAATCTGTCGGCCTTCCTCTGGGGTTACACAGCGCAAAAAGACACCTGCAACACTTCTCTTATAAAGCTCACTTTTCATGATAGAATAGCCCTTTGCTCGTCTCAGGATTTGCGTGGCTAAAACTTCATGTGGTGGTAACTCGCCCCGTGACAGGTAAGCCAAGAACGGCTTCGTCCACTCGGGAATAGCACGTACAACGGCCACAAGCTCCCAATCCGGGTCTTGGTTAGCCAACTCTTGTTCAGATTCGGTTTTGACAGAGGGCCGCCATAACTCGTCCAGAAAGACATTAGGCGGAACCGGCTCTCGACGCGAGCCAAGTCTTGCGAGCGCATCTACTGCCTCGTTCTTTCGCCTATCAATGTGTTCCACCTGATACCCGGAAAAAGATCCGGCTACCCTGTCTACCTCTCTGCGATATGCTGCCATTGTTGCATCCTTTCTATCCCAGGTTCCTGAGACCTGCTGTACCACAAGATCCGAGTCTCCGTAGCACCTTATACGCTTAATGTTCATCTCCTTTGCCACTCGTAGTCCATGTAACAGGGCCTCATACTCGGCCACATTGTTGGAGCAATCGAAATGAATTTGCAACACATAACTCAGCTTGTCTCCTTTTGGTGACGTGAGTACTACCCCAGCTCCTGATCCCTCGTATTGCTTGGAACCGTCAAAGTGCATCACCCAAGACTCGGAACTTGGCATCATTATGGGCATGCTTGTGTGAGTCTAATCATTGATAAAATCAGCTAAAGAAGGGGACTTGATTGCAGACCGAGGGTCGTAGTTGATGTGATAATCTCCCATCTCAATGGCCCACTTGGCTATTCTGCCTGTCGCATCTACATTTCCGATAATATCTGCCATTGGTATGGAGCTGACCACCGTTATGGGGTGTTCCTGAAAATACGGCTTTAGTTTCCGGCTGGCCATGAAGACCCCAAAAACTAGCTTTTGCCAATGCGGGTAACGCTGCTTTGCTTCTGATAAAACCTCGCCCACATAGTAAACCGTCCTTTGTACTGGGTAATACTTTCCATCCTCCTTGCGCTCAACCACAACCACTGCGCTGACCGCCCGGGGCCCGGCCGCAACGTATAGCAACATGGGCTCTTTAGGACCCGGCGCTGCCAAAATCGGCGCCTCAGATAGCTGTTTTTTGAGAGCCTCAAATGCCTCGTCCGCCTCTTGGTCCCATACGAATTTGTCGGTTTTCTTCAAGAGTCGGTATAAGGGTATTGCTTTTTCTCCAAGCCTAGATATAAACCGGCTTAATGCTGCTACACATCCGGTGAGTTTCTGAACGTGTTTCAGGCCTTCCGGCTTTTTCAAGCTCTAGATGGCCTTGATCTTTTCCGGGTTTGCCTCAATCCCTCTCTCAGAAACAATAAAACTGAGTAACTTTCCTGCTGGGACCCCAAATACGCACTTTGTGGGGTTAAGCTTCATCTGATATCTTCTCAGATTCTTGAATGTCTCCTTTAAGTCGTCAATGAACGTTTCTGCTTTCCTTGTTTTAATCACCACATCATCAACATAGGCGTGGACGTTGCGTCCAATCTGATCCTCAAAGCACTTCTGAATGCACCATTGGTACGTCGCACCAGCGTTCTTCAGCCCAAAGGTCATAGTTTTGTAACAAAAAGATCCAAAGGGTGTTATGAATGATGTTTTCTCCGAATCTTCCTTTTTGAGTTTGATTTGGTGATACCCGGAATAAGCATCCAGGAAACACAATAGGTCACTTCCTGCCACTGCATCTATGATCTGATCTATCCTTGGGAGGGCAAATGGATCCTTTGGGCAATGCTTGTTGAGGCTCGTGTAATCTATGCACATCCTCCACTCGTTGTTCCTTTTTAGCACTAGAACCGGATTTGCCAACCACTCCGGGTAAAAAACCTCCATAATAAAGACGGCTGCCAAGAGCCGAGCTATCTCTGCTCTATAGCCTTTCTCCTTTCCTCATTCATCTTTCTCAGACCCTGCTTCACAGGCCGGGACTTGGGATCAACGTGCAAGCTGTGCTCAGCCAACTCGGTCGGAATACCCGGCATGTCACTGGGCGTCCAAGCGAAGACGTCCTGATTCTCACGAATAAACTCTATAAGTGCCTCTTCCTCCTTGTTGTCTAGGTTAGAACCTATGGGAAATTGTTTAGAGGGATCACCCTCGATGAAAGCCACCATCTTGGTGTCCTGGGCCGCTTTAAACTTTGCTCTCTCGTCCTCCGTATTCGGTCTCTTCAAAGCTGTTCTATCTTCTGGGTCTACCTGGGACCGGTAATACTTGAGCTCTTCCTTCCTACAAGCTTGTTCTGCCATTGCCGCATCTCCTTCATCACACTCTGCTGCCACAACCCGGTTCCCATGTATAGTGATGGTCTGCTTAGGGCCCGGGATTTTTAGTTGCAGGTACACGTAACACGGCCTGGCCATGAACTTGGCGTAAGCCGGCCTTCCGAACAGTGCGTGATAAGGACTGCGCAATTTCACCACCTCAAACGTGAGCCACTCCACTCAGAAGTTATCCTTGGATTCTCCGAAAGCGACTTCCAGCGTTATCTTTCCTTCAGGGCACGCCGAGTGACCCGGCACGATTCCGTGGAAAACTGTGGAACTTTTCTGCAGATGAGACTCCTTGAGCCCCATGCGTAGAAAGGTTTCCCAATATAGGATATTGATGCTACTTCCGCCATCCATCAAAACCTTTTTTAGCTCATAGCCATTGACCTGCCGTGCCACCACCAAAGCTAGCACACCCGGATATTCTATTGTTTCCGGATGATCCCTCCGGCTCCACATTACTTCTTGATCTGACCATCTCAAGTATCTCGGAACACTTGAAGAAACCGAGTTTACGACCCTTTTAAGTATCTTTCTCTCTTTGTTAGAAGTCCCAGTAGTGTGGACGTGATATTGTCCTAGCTGTTTTGGGTTGGCTTGGAAACCTCCAGCACCTCCCTGATTGTTACCCGGATTGCCACCTCCTGCGTTGCCAGCGGGGGCGGTCCGTTGCCCGGGTTTCCACCCAGACCCGGTCCTCCTCCCCGGCCTGCACCTCGCAGGGCCTTCTGTATTTCCTCGTTCTTCCATCTCTGTAAATCCACGTATTGCTCCAATGAATGATTAGTCGGCTTTCCATTCCTGCTATGACGCGGACAAGGCATCCTGGAGGCCTCTATATGGTTAGCCGGCCTCGGTGGTCCTTGGTAATTTCCTCCGTTGAAGTTTCCTCCATTAAAATTTCCCTCTGCCCTGGGTCTTGGAAACCCGGCTTCGGTATTAGCAACAAACTCGGAGTTTCCTTCATACGGGCGTTTGTGCTGGTTATTTCCATTACTTCCTCCATTATTACCCGGTGCAACCCCATTGCCGGGTCTTCCGTTATTGTTTGCGTTGGCTTTCGCTTTTTTGTCCTCAACATCATCTTCTGTGGTGTCTGTGGCGGCGTGCTTGTTTCATGCGTCCATCAACTCTCCCATTGTAACCTCTGAAGCGTGCCGACTATATTTCATGCGCGTCAGCTTTTGCACCAAGGGTATGTATTTGCATGTTTTCGCCATAGCTTGTAATGCATCTTTTGGCTGAATATCAGTGGAAGAGTGGAGAATCTCCATGACCCGGCGCACCCAACTGCGCGCCCTTTCTATGGACACACCGTTCCAAATCGTCAATCGTGAATAACTTCCGGCATGTCCCATGAAAGTGTTTGATGAAGGCAGTTTTCAGCTCACTCCATGAATTGAAGGATCTTTCAGGCAGGTTATTGAACCACAATTTCGCTGCTCCTTCGGACATCATAAGGTACATAAACTTGGCTTGAAGCTTCTCGGATGCGTTGCGAATCGACATAGCCGTCTCATAACTGCTCAACCAGGTCTCTGGGTCCATGGTTGGCTCATAATTAACCACTTTACCCGGTTCCTTGAATTTATCCGGGTAAGGCTCAGCCCTGATGGCGTCCGACAAACACTTAGGACCGGCTAGATTTGCCGGTACTGGCCTTACTCGAGGAACGTGCGATCCCGCAGCGGGTGCGGCGGGGAGGGGGGGTGCAACCGCTACCGGCCCTCTTACCACAGACCCGGCTGCGGCACGTCTGGCTCGAGAACTGTCCACAATGGCTTGGGCCGCTGAAGCTGCAGGAGTTGCCGGTCTATGGGGAGGAGGCGGCATTTGCTGCTTCTCTGCCCTCCGCCGTGCTGAATTTGACTGGATATGGCCGGTATTCCCGTTCTGCCGACTAACATATGGCGTTCCATGGATGCCACTCTTGTTATCCGGGTAATTGGCCTGTTGAGCAACTGTCGTGCGTAACAGGTCTATCGCCCGCCGGGTCTCCATTGCATGGGGTGATTCTCCCACAGGGATGCGATCAAGTGCCAATATTGCTGCATACACATTATCCATGGGGTTATTGAAGTGACCTGGTGGAATATGAAATCGCGGTGGTGGTGGTGCGGCATTGCCAGCGGCGATCCCAGTTTGCAACGTGGGTAACCCGGCTTGTACGTTTGCCGGATGTCCTCCCAGGGTTGCAGCTTGATACCCGGTTCCTTGATTCACAACCGGGATCGGTTGATCCTGAGGGGTAATGAACAAGGCAGCTGGCTGTAAATTTCCACCTGTTGCAGGTAATCTCGTCTGAGGCCTCTGATTATAAATCCTAGTCGACTGAGCTTGAATACGATTCTCCAGTTCTTCCAACTCGCGCCGGCGCGCGGCCATCCCTTGTTTTTCAGCTTCTACATCTCTTCTTTGTTGCTCCAATGCACGGCGGGCCACATCCAGATCTCGGGCGCGTGCCGCCGCGTTTTCTGGAGTTATCACCGTTGCCAACACCGTGGAATATAAGATTAGGTTATTGTTGAATAGAGCTGGATTTCGCGGGTGCGAAGCTCCCGCTCCTGGTGTTCTATTTGCCGTGAATCCAAACATATTTTTGTGCTGCTCGCTTTCGCCTCTGTGACTAGTGACAGAGGCCGGCTCTCCATCGACCCAGGCTATGACCAGGTTTCCGTCAGCCGGTGCCTGCTATTGGGCCAGCGCCCGCGCCGCACCGACCGCGGCCGTCGACACATCTCCCTGATTAAGATTGGTTGCAGGGGCTGTGTAGACCGCGACCCGGCGCGCGATGCCTGGCGAAGATTCGTATTATTCCTCTTCGCAGCTATCTTCCTCGTACCGATCTTCAAGTAGGTGCAAGATAGATTCGGTATCATCTTCTCTCATAACCCGGCCACGCGGGGTCCATACCGGCTCCTCCGGCTGTTCCCTCTTCGTGGTGGGCTCTTCCTCCGGATCGGCAGTCCCGACCGATTCTTCTCCATCCGATTGAACGCAGGTCGCTTCTCCTAATACAGAATCATACTCGATTTCGTCAGGAACAAAACCGGATGCACGTACCATACCGACGAAGATGTTGACCCGGACGATGGTGACGACAGATCCGGTTTCCAGCAGATCCGACTCTGGTCCCCAACCAAAGTCGTCCACGATCTTCTCTCCTTCAGGGTTGGTGATGATCTCGCCGATGACGAGGTTCTTCATGCTTTCCCGAGCTTCCCCTGTGATGTAAACACCTTTGGACGTAGGCCCCACGGTGGGCGCCAACTGTCGTGGGATAATCACGGCAGACGTTACTAGGGGTAACTTAGTTTGGGGCAGATCGACTCTGGTGTTTGGGAGAGGGTTTAGCTCGAGGGAAATCATATTATCTGGTGATCCGGTAGCTCGGGCTGCAATGTCGCCGAGACTCCGATCTAGGGTTACAACTATCAACCCTCGTATTACTTGAATACTCGAATATCTGGGAAACTCTCTTGGTCTCTCTGTCCCAGGAGCCGGTTTATATATTCCTCGGCTCTCTGGCTTCCTATACAAGGCACACCCGGAATCCTACTCGGAATACACACGTAACCCTAGATTTCCTAATCTTGGCTCCCAAGGTACGGATTACAAGATCCACGCCCCCCTTTGGGCCTTCTAGAAACTCCTCCATCTTGGGTCGGGTCTTGTCGTGGGATAATCACGGCAGACGTTACCGGGGGTAACTGATCTTGGGGCAAGACGACACAGGCGTTTGGGAGAGGGTTTAGCTCAGAGGAAAACATGATGCAACTCGATCTGGTAGCCGGCAATCAAAGTCGCCGAGTCTCCGATCTTGATATAACAGCTCAACTTTAGGGTTACACTAGATGCTCGATACCAAGCGATATTGCTAGGGTTCTTAGATCTCTGCCTAAACTAGACCTGGGGGTCGGTTTATAAAGCACACGTACCCCCTGGCTTACCCTCCAAGACACACCCTGAATCCTACCCGGACACTGCATACAAACCCTAACTTTCCTTTACCGTAACCCACAATCCGGGTTACGAGGCCTGCAAACTTGGGCCTTCCAGAAGTTTCTCTATCCTTAGCCGGATCTTGCGCAGCGTCCTTTGGGCCAGGTTACACCTTGGAGTTGTCCTACCGGGTTATTATCCCTCCATCAGTAGTCCCCAGAATAGGTTGGGCTTCACGGATCCATCCTTGAAGCGCCTGCTATTCCCTGCAAAAATATCAAACGCACAAGTGTATGGAGGCCGGGTTAAAGTGCTTTGATAAATAGCTAGGCCTTACTCCATGGTGGCCATATAGTAACCCGGCTCTTCCCCAATTACTTTGGTTTGACTTTCCAGGTCTAAACCCCAAAATGTCAAGATTCTATACTTGATAATTGACCTGATATCACGGGATGGATCTTTTTCTCCTTTTTGCTCGGATACCCTGCTCAATATTTAAAGCGCATCTCGCAAAAATTCAAACAGATAGCTGTTTACTCCGCAACTCCCGGCTCCCGCTCGCTGAACCGGGCTTATCCACTCGCGCTATAAATAGGCCCCTTGGGGGTAACCCGAACCCTAACGGCTCATTTCCCCCCACTCTGCTTCCTTTCTCCCTCCACGCTCATCCTCACTGAGCGCCACCACGGAAATCCCGCGCGCATCACCGGAGCCCGTTGGCCGGAGGCTGCGCTCCGCCACAGCTCACCCCGCGCCGCCGCCAAGATCCACCGGCAAATCTCCATCCGGCCCGTCAGGAACTGCGAAAGGACACCAGGCTTGCGCCATCTGCCTCCGCAAAGCTTCACTCAGATCTTCTCCAGTAAGCCTCTTGCACCCATTAATTTGCCCTTGCAATTTCTCGATTTCACCTCAGATCAGATCCAAATCAACCCGCCAATGATTTCTCGACCATGCCAAATTAGGTTGCTAATATTCTTTCTAGCTCGCCCAATAGATAAGATATAGACTCCAATCCACTCTCCTACTACCTGCAATTATTAATTTCGCCACAAATCTGAAGATGGAATTCCCAATCTGGGCTCGAACTACTCAAAATTTCTGCCTTTGCCTCAATCACCCGGCTAGTCCTCCCCTTTCCAGTTCCTTTATTCGCGCTAAGTGCCCGTGCAACCATCCATCGTCCTCAAAAGCTCCTTCAACGCTTAGATCCCCATAATTTTTGCTATAACACTTGATACCCGGATAGTTTGAACTTTCACTCTGCAAACTGACACCCGGATAATACACAATTTTCATGTCTCAATATTACCTTGCTGATACTTGACCGGCTCACGGCTTCCGTGTCTTATTCCTTTTATCCTCCTACCTTGTGCTTTGCAGGTCAACCACATGGCTCCCAAGAAGCAGGGAAAAACTCCGACTAAAGCCAAAGCCACCAATTCCATATCCGCCAACTGGGCGCGGTCTACGGTCACCAAGGCCAAGTTGGAGGAGCTGGTCGAGCTAGGAGTTCTCCCCCCTCAAGAGGATATCCAGTGGAGGGTGCCGGGCAAGGTGACCCGGCCTACCCCGACGAAATACGAGGTAATCTGTTTCGTGGAACATGTGACCCGGGGCTTCCGTCCGCCGGGTCACCCTTTCTTTCGTGATGTCCTAAGCCATTATGGCCTTTGCGTTTTTGACATCGGGCCTAATTCTATATTAAACATCTCCCATTTCATCGTCCTTTCCGAGTCATACTTGTGCACTCCGCCAAGTCTGGCTCTTTTCGTTGAGCTTTTTCAGTGCAAACCGTGCCGCGAAAGCGGTGACGGGGCGCTTCTCGCTTGCGGCGGGGTTTCTATCCAGCGCCGCAAGAATTCTCTGATGCCACCCCTCACTCTTAACTCCCATGTCAAGCACTGGCAGCTCTCATACTTTTACTGCCAAGACACCTCCCCACCCGGCCAAAAGAAACTGCCGGGTTACTCGGAGGGCCTTCTTGACATCTCCGAAAAATTTAGTGCCTTTTCCCCTGACTCGGACAGGGAGGCCATTCAACCTCTGCTAGCCAAAATCACCACTCTCACGGCCCAAGGTCTCATCGGGCTCAACCTGGTGAAGACTTGGGTCGACTTCCGGATCCAACCCAATTCCATCCGCACAAAGTTGATGTGCGAGTATTCGGGGCAATCTACAGACCCACTCCGGTACTCTGACAACATCTTCGCGGCTGGTGACACTCATAAGACTATCAAGGGTTTTCTGACGGAAAAGCTTGAGGTAATCCGGAACATATCCGGATTAGAGACCTTTACACTCGAGAATCCAGCCCCCAAGGTGAAAACCTAATTTTGACGTCTTTACCTTTGCTCTTTCCACTCGATACAGTTGATGACCCGTATACTGACACTTTTCAGGCTGATGATGATTTTCGGAAGACCAACACTTCTCCTAGTTCCGAAAGTCCAGAGGAGCAAGAAGAAGCCGTTAATTCGGACGAAGGTGCTCTCCGGATTTTACTTGGTTCCCTTAAGCTCATCATAACCCCTTCATTTTCCAAATATAACTTTGATGACATCCAGAACAAGAAGATGACGAAGAAGAAAACTCCGACGGCAAAGTAGAATCCGCCAGCGACGAGGAGGAACTGGAGCCGACAGTCAAAGTCGGATCAAAGAGAAAGACTCAAGAGGCCACCTCCAAGGTTTCATATCACCTCCTCGCATTCAATTCGTATTCCTTTAATGATATATATGAGCTACCTTGACGTTGTTCCACTGGCCGTGCTTGAAGGAGTCGCCCATGACCAAGCGCAGGTCAACCCGAAATCACCCGGGTGATGGTGCTCTTAACCCGGGTATTTCATCGACTCCGACTCGGCGGGCTGGTATTTACCCTATCCTTTCTTGAACGAAACATTCTCCTTGAGCCATTCCTTTATGAAATCTTACCTTGATACCTTCCAGCCTCTCCCGGGTCCAGCGACGGATTTCCTGCGGATTTTGCGGTGAATACCGGGTAAAATCCCTTTCCTGATGCTCTACCACACTTCATCACCCTTTCCTTATTATACACTAGCTGCTCACTCATAACATCTATAGGGCCACGGTCGTTACCAGCGACCAAGAGGATATGGAAACCGAGGGCTCGGGTAAGGGAAGCCCGGCTGACAAGACTACAGCCGCGTCTAGTGACGAAGGGCAAGCGTCGCCGATAAACCCGGACATACAAGAAGCCGAGTATCCGATTGCCTCCCATGCAAGCAAGAAGAACAGAGCCACAACCTTGGGTGCAGAAGAAGGAGCATCGGATTCCGACATACAAATGACCCGGGTGCCGCCTCCCACTAGGAAGAAAGCTCCTTCTCGGGATTTCCAAGGCCCCGGGTCCTCTGATACGGGTAAGGACACTTTTGATCAGTTGATAAACACTCTCCTCACTATGAAGACTTCGGAGAGCAAGATCTTGGAGCGCATGGCTGCAGAGCACCAGGTAGTGACACTTGATATCTCATAGTGCATACCTAGTCCCCAAGTTCCGAGCATGACTTGCTAAAGTTATGCTTGGTACTTTACGCAATATTCAGCTTACCATAATATTCAACTGATACTTGCGTTCCTTGCTACCTACAGGCGCAGATAACCCGGTCTGATGAAATTTTACTTAAGACTGAACAACTTCTTCTTGCCGAGGTAAAGCGAAGGGAAACCCTTGAGGATGACATGAAAACTTTGAAGAAGGATGTTTCTAAATACAAGAAGAAATGCAATGCCGCTCAGACCGCACTGAAGAAACTATCGGACTGTAACACCCCAAATTTTGCTAACTAGGGTGTGTGGTGTTGTGTTCATGCCATACATGCATCAAACAAAATTTGAAACCAATTTAAACCAATTTAAGTGGTGAATTTAAATGGTTTCAGAAAATACCACAAAAAGTACTTAAAATGGGTTCCAAAATTTTGTATTGAAAAATAATTCAAATGCACCAACCCAAGTTATGGTTTTGTTGGAAATTTCATGAGCTTTTCAAAAACTATTTTTGCCAATTTTTCTGTTTGCAAAAAGGTCCTCAAAATCTGGTTTTATGTTCTGTTCTATAATAGAAAAGGACCAGTTTGTAATGTTTACAAAAGTTCCAGGGGGTTTTCTTGGAAACGCCTTTTTGTCCTCTTCAACCTCCTGCCAGAAGGCAGGAAGGTCGTCGACGTCGCGCGCGCCGCGTTCTGTCCGCTCCCTTCCGCGGATAAGAGGAAGAGGAGACGTCTTCTTCGCGCCTCCTCCTCACTCGCCCCTGGAAACCTCCTCTCTCTCTGTGTTCACTTTCCCGGAAGCGACCAAACCCTAGCCGGAGGCCGCCGTCGCGCCCCGCCAACTCCGGCCATCTCCGGCCGATTGGAGGCCTCCTGGAGGACCGCCTAGACCCCCTCTACGCCCTCGAGCTCTCGTGGAAGCTAGGAAACAAGGGGAGGCCCTCAATTTCTCATCGCCGCACGTCACTGCCTCCGCCGTATCTCCCTCGCCGCCGTCGATTTCCGTCCCGGCGAGCTTCCCCGACCCCGCCTTCGAGCTCCTGGTGAGCTTACGGTCCCCGTGGACCTTACTCCCCCTCTCCTCGCGCTTGTTTTCACCGCCGTCGTCGGTCACCGTGGCTATGGCCGCCGCGGCCACATGCCGCCGCCACTCCGGCGACAATTAGGTGGTGGCGCCGCCGCCCCTAGGTCGCCCTTGACCTCCTCTACCGAGTGGTGCCCTTCGATCCCAAAACCGCGCGCTGAATCGCGAGATTGATCTAGGCCTGTGACATTTTGGCCATTGATGACGTCACCCCGACGTCATCATGATGTCATAAACTGATTCTTTTTCCTTTTTCCAGAAAACTGTTATTAATTACAGAATATGAATAAAATTGAATAATCAATATCCCCCAAAATACAATTCAGAAAAATATAATGAAAATATGGGAGTGATCAGAAAAATAAGATCTACATGAAAATGTCACTTTCATACATGTTTGACACATTTCATTTTTGGACATTATTTAATGTTGTTAATTCTTTTTAAATAGAAAAATAAGATTTTATTCCATAAAATCAGAAAAATACAACTTATATACCAAATTGCTCAAAATGACAAGTACAATCTAGTTATGATGTTTTCAACCTCATTTGAGTTTTTAAAATGGTACTCACGTTCAGTATCGCCCGAAACCCCCTCCGGGGTCTATTTCGGACTAATTCCACTAAAAATGTTTAATGGTCATACGAACCCTAGCAACCCAACGATCATGCTTAGGGCTTTATTTCAGTGCATTAATCTGCTCATGCATACATATTGCGCATTGCATCGATGCCATGTTTGATTGTTATTCTTCTTTCCGGTGTTGTTTTCCCCCTCGGTAGAACGTGACTCCGAAGAGAAGGCCAACAATCCAATGACGAATACTTGATCTTAACCGACAAGTCAAGCACTTATTCCAGAAGATCTTTATCTGGTTTTCTTATAACCAAGGCAAGCATAACCTCTTATCTGCTCATATATGGTTTCAACGTGTTCTGAATCTCGTACTTTGCATTCGGTTCCAAACTATTTGATGTCAGTAGATAGAGTTCCCCTATATACTGCATAACCTAGATATCCTGATCCACTGCTCCTAGCAGCTATAGGTTTGTTTGTGCGCGCTCCGCTAAACCCTGTGAGTCTTGCTTAGCCATGCCTAGTTGTGATCTGATCCATCCGGTTGATGAATCTAGTCAAGTACGTGAATCTATTATGTCATGTTGTTATGATTTGAATTAACTTTGATAACTTGACTAAATACTGGCATGGATGTGAGGCCACAATGGGTTGTGGCGTTTTGTCCTGTTCATGCCCCTAGGAGCGAGTTCTCGCCTTCGAAGCCAAGACTGAGCGTGCAACCACACGAGCGAGCCAATGAACCTCGCCTGACTAACTAACTTGTTTAGCCACATCCATGAGTCACGTAGTTTGATCTTTCCATCTGCGTGTGAGTCAGAAAACGATTTGGAGAAAACTTAGGGCGTGACCGGGACAAGTGATGGACGTACACGGATCTTGATCCCGACTCACAGAACAGGTGCCGTCAGGAGGTGGCCAACTCCCTGTTGACGGGGTGGCCCTGTTTGGGTTGACTCATGGATAGGGTTACGCAAGGTAAAGGTCGGAGCCAACCACCCTCTGCCGCGCTCCCAAGGAGCGTACATGTGGCGTTAAGAGTCGGATGGTACGTGTGGGTAAAGTGTACCCCCTGCAGGGATAAATCTCCTCGAGAAGCCGTGTCCACGGTTACGGACGACTTGGCAACGGATTCTGTGATCATAGATAACTTCAACGGAATGACTAAAACTTGTTAACCATGATTGAAGGGTGCCTCCCCGGAGATGCCGGGAGGGGTGATCCTTGTAGCATGAGACAGTGTGGGAATGAGAATGACTTGGTGGAATACAAGAAGATGATGATCTCAGTAGTTGAGTAGCTTTCTCATCTGTTTTGAAAACATTCTATGAGACGTGCTATTCCTCCTCTATTTGGAAAACAAAGATTGCTTTACGCAAATCAGCCTTCATAAAACCCTTTTATGAAAGTAGCAGATATATAATAGGTTAATTAAGTCTTGTTGAGTACCTCCCGTACTCAGGTTTGCTTAATTTTGGTTCAGGAGAAGATCTCACATCGGTGGTGTTTCAACGTGGACATCGACGAGTAGTTTGGGGTTCCCAGGTAGCAGCCTGGAATCTATGGGCTGGGACGTCGCCTTATGTTGCGGCCTCTTAGGCCTTTTTGGTTCTTGTTGCTTAGCAACATAATTTGCCTTCCGTTGTCTGATGTAATGTTGGGTCGTGTGACCTCTGCTTGTAAGCTATACTCTAGTAAAACTTGTTCATTAAAGCTTCATGTTTAGAGTACTGCTTTGATCGGTTGTCGGTTTCGAGCTCATTGTTATACAGTTTTGGCTATGCCTGCATAGTTGTCGCAGTCGAGGGGTTGTGGAGCCGATGATCCATGTCCGAGCCCGCCTGTCGATTTGATCGGCCTGGGGCGAGGTAACCCCAGTAACCCTCGATTGTTGTTACACTTTCTGGACACATAGCATCTCTGTATAGCCTTGGTCCCGTTTCCTTCAGTTTCATTCGATTCGTGGACGCTTTGATATGCATAGTTGGTTATGACTAGCATGGATACAAGGAGTAGTAGACTGGGGATCCGGACTACGTGCCGATGAATCCAGTCTGCCTGCCGTTGTTTGTTGCGGCCGGGGCTGGTAACCCTGAAGCCCTTGTGAGTCCATGGCTAGGAGCACATAACAGTATGTATATCTTTGGGTCCGGGGTCGTGACAAGTCATGGTATCAGAGCAGGACTGCCTGTAGGAAAACCTTACTGCTTTGTCGATGTTGAGTCTAGAGTTTATGAAAACTATTTTGAAACTTCAAATGATTGTGAAAATCCTTCTTAGGATTCTTTTTACTCCTTATCTGGTATCGCTCTAACTCTGGGTTTCCTTACCTGTTTTGTTTTGAAAAGGTTCTGATTATTCAAAACTTAGGTGCCTTCTATGGCAAGACGTTCTTTTACCCAAGTTGACCTAGTGTTAAAGTTTCGGGAGTCGTGTGTGTTCCATGTTCCGTTATCTCCTGATTCAACTGGGAGATTCCTTTCCATTCGTAATCTCTCAGAGTTGTCCGGATTCCACATTCTACATGATCTAAAGTCTCCAAATCCTGAACCTCGAGATTTCCTTTTCATCTCGAATGTATCTGTTATCCTCTGCTCAAGTTCTTCCGGAGCTATCGTTGTCTTTTGAAGGATACCTCGTGATTGCTCACTGTGGTGCCGTTTGTGGCACTCTTATAGTAGTTACTCCTTTCGTTGTGTTTTTACCTTGTACTTGAACCGAAGGTCCCGGAATGTGCTGGATTGAAGTGTGTTGGGTCATGTGGTTTCTTAACCATGTGATGCTCACGCTATCAGTACAGGATGCTGACCTTTAACCCAAGTTCTGTTTCTTTGGATCCTGAGGAATCTGTTGTACCTTAGGGTGGTTAGGAAATTCCAACTCTCATAGCCGTAGGCTTTCCTTTGGAACCAAAAGGGATCACAACAAGAGTGATCATCCCGAAATTCACATCTTTGTTCTTGACTCAGCTATACCTCTCTTTTAGCATGGGTTTTACAAATGCGTATTACACTGTGCATTCATCGTGATCTCTGTATTTTCCGGAGCATGGTCTTAATCTTTAGTTGATTTCTTACTTTTGTCCATGGTTTGGACACCAAGCTGCATATGTGTGTTGGAGTCTTCCAATGCATTTGCTCTTGAGTTCCGTCAAAACATTCCACCTTGGGATGTCAGGAGAAACAAACTCCAGTACCTCGTTCATCTCTAGAACCAGGTCAAAGTTTTGTAATCCGCAGATTGAAGAAGTTTTATCAGCTTCTATTCTGTTCTACCTTCGCGTATCACACTCTTTTGTATCAAGAGGTCGTGCTGAGTTTCATGGCCTTATGGATGAAGTGATGCTCCTAGACGTCTTCATTCACCCTCCTTTCAAGCTTGAATGCATGAGAATGATGGGTCTATGCGTTGATGTGTGTACCAGATATTCGTAGCAATTCTTATTGCTTTGAAACTCTAAGAAAACATCTGTATCCTTCTTAGCACTACTGGTCACCCAGCCTCTGTTTGCAGTTGACTGAGTCACCAAATCCGTTCAATCCGGTGCACCTTCCTGGTCAAAGAGTTAGGTTCATGCCAATCTCTCATGTTCATATCGGTTGCTTTGAAAAGCAAAAATTCCTCCAAACTCTACGACATACCGGTAGGTTGTGATATTCGGGTTGTCTTTCTAGAAGTATCACCAGGTGGTTACCTGACCGTGATGTCTAAACGAGGGGTAGTTTGAACTACTCTTTTCTCCAAGAAAACTCCGTTGGACACCCTGGACTAGTTGGTCGAGCTTAAACAACAACTTGGAGAGTTGAAAGACAAAAGCTCATCCTAACTTGATCCTTCGTTAAGGGATGTCTAGTTTCTTTCGTGTTGAAGCATGATATTACATCCTTTGTGGAAAAGCTATCACCACACCTCCTGATTTGATTTGGATTATCGTCAAATCGAGAAAAGATCCAAGGACTATCTTGATGGTGTTTAACTCATGGTGTTTGGCCCGAGTACACCTCATGTCCTTTGGTCTGACCAATGTTCTGCCTTGTTCATATATCATATGAAACCCCTCTTCTTGGAGTGTTTTGATAAGCGTGTTGTCGAGCCCATCGATGACATTCCTACTTTCTCCAAGTTGCAAGAGGTTCATTTAGAACAACTGGCAACAATGTTGTAAACTTTCGAGAACCATCTTTGTGTTGTCGCGAAGTTGTGTTCTGGGTGTTCGAAGTTACTTACTCCGGTTCATGTGCTTATGGTGAAAGTTGTCGCCATGGATCCGAGTATAGTTCCATTGTTCCCTCGGGAATAATCTCCAGTCGGTCATGCATGTGTGGAGTATTCCTGAGATGGTTGGTTGTTACCTCCATTTACTTGAACAAGTTTGCATCCACACTAAGCCACTGACTGATTATCCGCGAAAGAGAAGAAGTTTGAGAACTTCATTATCTTTGTATCGTCTTTCTCACAAGGACTCCGATGTGTTCTTTTGCAAGTAGTTCATGTAGGTGCAACCGTCTTTCTCAAGTTGCTAATACATGAGTTTTGCAATCTCGCTCATCTTCTCGAGCTTGACGTCGTAGTCCATGTCTTGAGAATCTAGTAAATGTATCTCGTTGGTAACCGGTGCAATCTCTTCGTTTAAACATACCGAGTCTGAGTCATTAATCCACTAACCAGAGCTGAATCTCAAGCAGCAACGATGGTTGGTGTTTCCTCAAAGGTATTGAATTAGGTCCGTTCAAAATACGGCATGGTTGATGTTGTGGTTGACACAATTAGCCGTAAGGCCTAATGTCATATCTCTTTGAATCCGTAAGAACAGCCACTCTCCGTGAGAATTCTTGTCTGGCTTATTCTAACAAGTTTCCTCCCCGTTCTTCCAAACCGGAGTTCTACGTTCACTTGATACCTATAGAAGGCTTGTCATGAGCCTGCTATCGGTATCTTTAACATCCAGGATAAGTTGGAAGTTGATCTTTTCCGTTGAACCTCCAAAACCTTTGTTTTAGTGGAAACAAGTATATCATGAGACCATCTCGTGGTGTTTTGTAACCGCTTTTGATCAGTTTCCTTTTTCAAGTTGTTGGTACTTGAAGTTCTGTTCATCTCACACATTGTGTGAATTTGTCAGTCACTTCAGCCATGGGATCTTAACCATGTGGTAGATATATTGCTACGTCAAATCCACCATAGGAAAGAGATTCCCTGTTTTCTTCCGGTGCTTTAATCCCTCGTTGGTTACCCATACTTATGGTGTGGTCAGGAATTCCTTCTTTGTTACGGTATTTCCACATCTTTCGGTTACTCATCTTCTGTTGTGAAGTGATATCCCGATCTTTGACAAAGTTTTCGACAAAGTTGACGGAGTGAAAGTTCCGTTATCTTTCGTGTCCACTCCGAAGAGTGAACATGATCCTGTATCAGAATTCTCTCCGACGCACGATTACAGTGTTTTCTGTTTTCCCTCGTCTACGGATACTATGTTTTGATATCCAAAACAATCCTTCTCATCTTGGTATTACGTTTGAAGAAACCTCGGTTTCATAAGTTGTTAAACCTTTCTTTTCCAAAAGGATCTAAAGTCTTGTGCAAAGATCATATTCTAAATCCTTTCAAGAACTATCGTCCACAAATTTGAAACCATCTTTTGTTCCCTCCGTTACCTTGATGTGTTTCATGTCTGTTAACTCAAAAGTTCGTTATGAACGTTCCTGTCGTGAGTTAGCCATGAGATACTCGATCTTCGTGAAGATCATTTCCTAAGAGTTTCCCTCTTACCTAAGGTGTAGCCTCTGGAGATCTTCGCAAGTGCTATGGATCAATCTCTTCGAGAAAAGAACCGTAAGGTTCGAGAAGATCGTCCAAACCGGTGTTCCTTCTTTCTTCTCCTTCGGGAATCTCGGGACGAGATTCTTGTAAGGGGGGTAGATTTGTAACACCCCAAATTTTGCTAACTAGGGTGTGTGGTGTTGTGTTCATGCCATACATGCATCAAACAAAATTTGAAACCAATTTAAACCAATTTAAGTGGTGAATTTAAATGGTTTCAGAAAATACCACAAAAAGTACTTAAAATGGGTTCCAAAATTTTGTATTGAAAAATAATTCAAATGCACCAACCCAAGTTATGGTTTTGTTGGAAATTTCATGAGCTTTTCAAAAACTATTTTTGCCAATTTTTCTGTTTGCAAAAAGGTCCTCAAAATCTGGTTTTATGTTCTGTTCTATAATAGAAAAGGACCAGTTTGTAATGTTTACAAAAGTTCCAGGGGGTTTTCTTGGAAACGCCTTTTTGTCCTCTTCAACCTCCTGCCAGAAGGCAGGAAGGTCGTCGACGTCGCGCGCGCCGCGTTCTGTCCGCTCCCTTCCGCGGATAAGAGGAAGAGGAGACGTCTTCTTCGCGCCTCCTCCTCACTCGCCCCTGGAAACCTCCTCTCTCTCTGTGTTCACTTTCCCGGAAGCGACCAAACCCTAGCCGGAGGCCGCCGTCGCGCCCCGCCAACTCCGGCCATCTCCGGCCGATTGGAGGCCTCCTGGAGGACCGCCTAGACCCCCTCTACGCCCTCGAGCTCTCGTGGAAGCTAGGAAACAAGGGGAGGCCCTCAATTTCTCATCGCCGCACGTCACTGCCTCCGCCGTATCTCCCTCGCCGCCGTCGATTTCCGTCCCGGCGAGCTTCCCCGACCCCGCCTTCGAGCTCCTGGTGAGCTTACGGTCCCCGTGGACCTTACTCCCCCTCTCCTCGCGCTTGTTTTCACCGCCGTCGTCGGTCACCGTGGCTATGGCCGCCGCGGCCACATGCCGCCGCCACTCCGGCGACAATTAGGTGGTGGCGCCGCCGCCCCTAGGTCGCCCTTGACCTCCTCTACCGAGTGGTGCCCTTCGATCCCAAAACCGCGCGCTGAATCGCGAGATTGATCTAGGCCTGTGACATTTTGGCCATTGATGACGTCACCCCGACGTCATCATGATGTCATAAACTGATTCTTTTTCCTTTTTCCAGAAAACTGTTATTAATTACAGAATATGAATAAAATTGAATAATCAATATCCCCCAAAATACAATTCAGAAAAATATAATGAAAATATGGGAGTGATCAGAAAAATAAGATCTACATGAAAATGTCACTTTCATACATGTTTGACACATTTCATTTTTGGACATTATTTAATGTTGTTAATTCTTTTTAAATAGAAAAATAAGATTTTATTCCATAAAATCAGAAAAATACAACTTATATACCAAATTGCTCAAAATGACAAGTACAATCTAGTTATGATGTTTTCAACCTCATTTGAGTTTTTAAAATGGTACTCACGTTCAGTATCGCCCGAAACCCCCTCCGGGGTCTATTTCGGACTAATTCCACTAAAAATGTTTAATGGTCATACGAACCCTAGCAACCCAACGATCATGCTTAGGGCTTTATTTCAGTGCATTAATCTGCTCATGCATACATATTGCGCATTGCATCGATGCCATGTTTGATTGTTATTCTTCTTTCCGGTGTTGTTTTCCCCCTCGGTAGAACGTGACTCCGAAGAGAAGGCCAACAATCCAATGACGAATACTTGATCTTAACCGACAAGTCAAGCACTTATTCCAGAAGATCTTTATCTGGTTTTCTTATAACCAAGGCAAGCATAACCTCTTATCTGCTCATATATGGTTTCAACGTGTTCTGAATCTCGTACTTTGCATTCGGTTCCAAACTATTTGATGTCAGTAGATAGAGTTCCCCTATATACTGCATAACCTAGATATCCTGATCCACTGCTCCTAGCAGCTATAGGTTTGTTTGTGCGCGCTCCGCTAAACCCTGTGAGTCTTGCTTAGCCATGCCTAGTTGTGATCTGATCCATCCGGTTGATGAATCTAGTCAAGTACGTGAATCTATTATGTCATGTTGTTATGATTTGAATTAACTTTGATAACTTGACTAAATACTGGCATGGATGTGAGGCCACAATGGGTTGTGGCGTTTTGTCCTGTTCATGCCCCTAGGAGCGAGTTCTCGCCTTCGAAGCCAAGACTGAGCGTGCAACCACACGAGCGAGCCAATGAACCTCGCCTGACTAACTAACTTGTTTAGCCACATCCATGAGTCACGTAGTTTGATCTTTCCATCTGCGTGTGAGTCAGAAAACGATTTGGAGAAAACTTAGGGCGTGACCGGGACAAGTGATGGACGTACACGGATCTTGATCCCGACTCACAGAACAGGTGCCGTCAGGAGGTGGCCAACTCCCTGTTGACGGGGTGGCCCTGTTTGGGTTGACTCATGGATAGGGTTACGCAAGGTAAAGGTCGGAGCCAACCACCCTCTGCCGCGCTCCCAAGGAGCGTACATGTGGCGTTAAGAGTCGGATGGTACGTGTGGGTAAAGTGTACCCCCTGCAGGGATAAATCTCCTCGAGAAGCCGTGTCCACGGTTACGGACGACTTGGCAACGGATTCTGTGATCATAGATAACTTCAACGGAATGACTAAAACTTGTTAACCATGATTGAAGGGTGCCTCCCCGGAGATGCCGGGAGGGGTGATCCTTGTAGCATGAGACAGTGTGGGAATGAGAATGACTTGGTGGAATACAAGAAGATGATGATCTCAGTAGTTGAGTAGCTTTCTCATCTGTTTTGAAAACATTCTATGAGACGTGCTATTCCTCCTCTATTTGGAAAACAAAGATTGCTTTACGCAAATCAGCCTTCATAAAACCCTTTTATGAAAGTAGCAGATATATAATAGGTTAATTAAGTCTTGTTGAGTACCTCCCGTACTCAGGTTTGCTTAATTTTGGTTCAGGAGAAGATCTCACATCGGTGGTGTTTCAACGTGGACATCGACGAGTAGTTTGGGGTTCCCAGGTAGCAGCCTGGAATCTATGGGCTGGGACGTCGCCTTATGTTGCGGCCTCTTAGGCCTTTTTGGTTCTTGTTGCTTAGCAACATAATTTGCCTTCCGTTGTCTGATGTAATGTTGGGTCGTGTGACCTCTGCTTGTAAGCTATACTCTAGTAAAACTTGTTCATTAAAGCTTCATGTTTAGAGTACTGCTTTGATCGGTTGTCGGTTTCGAGCTCATTGTTATACAGTTTTGGCTATGCCTGCATAGTTGTCGCAGTCGAGGGGTTGTGGAGCCGATGATCCATGTCCGAGCCCGCCTGTCGATTTGATCGGCCTGGGGCGAGGTAACCCCAGTAACCCTCGATTGTTGTTACACTTTCTGGACACATAGCATCTCTGTATAGCCTTGGTCCCGTTTCCTTCAGTTTCATTCGATTCGTGGACGCTTTGATATGCATAGTTGGTTATGACTAGCATGGATACAAGGAGTAGTAGACTGGGGATCCGGACTACGTGCCGATGAATCCAGTCTGCCTGCCGTTGTTTGTTGCGGCCGGGGCTGGTAACCCTGAAGCCCTTGTGAGTCCATGGCTAGGAGCACATAACAGTATGTATATCTTTGGGTCCGGGGTCGTGACACGGACCAAGTCGCCGATACTTATCAGATCTTGCTTAGTAAGTTTTTGCTGCCGATTGGCTTCATGTCTTTGCTTTATCATATGATACTCGGGATTACTAATACGTTCTTTCTTTTTGTTTCAACTGTAGGTGCCTACCTTGCGGCCCCAGAGGAGGATGCCATTGTCAAGGCTAGAACCCTAAAGACCGTGCTCCGGACTTTCTTTGCCGGCACAAAATTTATACTGGATGCCGTAAAGTGGCCTACGGAGGTGTACCCGGGTGAAGAAAATCTCATTCAAGCCTGCTCCACTGTGCCTGGCTGGATTGACATCTGGAAACGCTCGTCATGCCGTATTGGTATGACCCGGGCCTTTACCCTGGCCAAGGCTTTCTTTCCGAAGCTTGACCCGGCAAAGGTAATATCCGGGTTTCCCGAATTCAAGGCGGACGGTTCCAAATTTACACCCAAGGATTTCAAGGCCATACAATCCGCAGTGCGTCCCTCGGCTACCGCCTTGGCCGATAGTTTGGATCTAAACACGATTATGAGTGCATACGACGCTGATGGCAAAATTGTTACGGAGGAAGCACCCCCGCCCTTTGATATCTTGGAGAAGTGGGTTGCTAACTCGGCCAGGAAGAGGGAGGCAACTGCGAAGAGAGAGGCCGAGTTAGGATCAGGGCCGTCTGCCTCTACACCAGCTGTCCCTCCACCTGTCCGCCCTGGTGCGGTGAGTCCGGGTAAGGCTGCCGGGAAAGCTAAGCAGCAAGCCCAGGACCCAAACCCGGAAGACCGTACTCAGGAGGCCGAATAGGGCAGTACCATCATAATAACTTGGTCACGTGATGCTTTGTATTCAAACTATTATGCTTTTGATGGTGCGTCTGTGCACCCCTGATACTGATGTCGTAACTTGTAACGTACTTTTAGTCCGTGATATACTTTGCGGCTTTCCTGGCCTTTTGATAACCGTGCTACTTGTCTATTCTTTGAACTTGTTCTCGATACCCGACTCTCTTTTTGGCTCCCTTCGTAAGACTCGGTTTTCCGAGTACCAGGGGCCTTGATAAGTGGACTTTTCTTTAAGTCCCCAAGACTCGGATGGTAAGGTCTTTCGAACTTCGATAGCCAAGTAGTTTGTTTCTGTTTCGAAGTCCCCAGTCCCCATGACCCAAAGTCCGAGTCATGGGGGTGTGGCCTTTCTCAGAGAACAAATTGTTTTTTACCGAGTCGAAAACCTAAAGCCATTCCGTGTAGGTACTGAAGTTATGCTTGATAGTCGTTGAGTTTCCGGCTATTAGCCTTGTACTCTGCATAAACTTGTGGTTTAGATGACCCTTTTGACTATCTTGTACTGTAAGCCGGCTTTCGCGTGGATACCATGTTGTTACATCTATACGAAAACAGGGTCAGGCAAGTTCCATTGGGCTTCATGGCTGATTGTAATCGTAAGCGAACAAATCATGCCACTTTAGTGCGAGTCACATCGAGCTTAAGTAAGAAAAGTCAAGAAAATTTGGCTCCTTTGTCCAGTTATAAGATTGCAGCCGTACTCGTTTGCGAGTAATCGTCCCTTATAATTTATAGGCATCAAGGCCGGGTCGTTGGGTTTGTGGCTGCGCTACTTGAGCAATCAGCCCCCGAGACCTATATACACTCAACGTTCTTAATGATACTGAGGTATTGATGTCACATGGATGCTACTTACTTGTAATCAGGCTGTAACGAGATAGTACTTGATAATCATCTCTTTATTGATGCGAGAAAGTTTTGGATCAGCAGGCCGCCTCATTAAAAACCTTCCAGTCCCCTTAGGTACCCTGGGTAGGAAAAGAGCGCGTCTGAAACCTGCTGCCCGTTACATTGTTTAGTTCTTCGTGGGCACCGGTCCCGGGCTGACGTGACTGATGCACATTCTCCACATGTTGGACTTTTTCATGATGAGTACCGGGTCTATTAGCCAACCCGAGTAAGGTGTTTCCATGACGTGGCTGGTTGTGAGCGGCCGTGCAGTTTCTTCTTTTATAGCGGATTGCTTGTGGGAGTCATCCTTTATAAAAGCCACCATTTTAGTGTCTTGTGCTACCTTGGGCTTTGCTCTTTCGCCTTCAGTACTCGGCCTTTTTGATGTGGTTCTGTCCTCCGGGTCTGCTTGAGACCGATAGTGCTTGAGTTCTTCTTTCCTACAGGCCTGCTCGGCCATTGCTGCGTCTCCTTCATCGCATTCAGCTGCTATGTCTCGATTTCCATGTATGGTAATGGTCTTCTTGGGACCCGGGATTTTTAGCTGTAGATACACGTAACACGGCCTAGCCATGAATTTGGCGTAAGCCGGCCTTCCGAATAACGCGTGATAAGGGCTGCGCAATTTGACTACCTCAAAGGTGAGCCATTCAACTCGATAGTTATCCTTTGACTCCCCAAAAGCTACCTCCAATGCGATTTTTCCCTCGGGGCACGCTGAATGACCCGGCACTATCCCATGAAAAATTGTTGAGCTTTTTTGTAGCTGAGATTCCTTGAGGCCCATGCGTAGGAAGGTTTCCTAGTACAGTATATTGATGCTGCTTCCACCATCCATCAAAACCTTTTTCAGCTCATACCCATTGACTTGCGGTGCGACTACTAATGCCAAGACTCCCGGGTGTTCCACTCTTTCTGGGTGATCCCTTCTGCTCCATGTTACCTCCTGTTCTGACCATCTCAAGTATCTCGGGACAACTGACGAAACTGAGTTGACCGCTTGCTTCAGTATCTTTTTGTCCTTGTTAGAGCCTACTGTGGTATGCACATGATATTGACCCAATTGTTTGGGGTTGGCCTGGAAACCTCCTGCCCCTCCTTGGTTATTACCTTGATTTCCAGCCGCCGGGTTACCAGCTGGGGGTGGGCCGTTGCCCGGGTTTCCCCCTGGACCCGGTCCTCCTCCCCGTCCTGCACCTCGCATAGCTCTGTTCACTTCCTCATTTTTCCATCTTTGTAAGTCGGCGCACTGCTCCAAAGAGTGGTTAGCTGGCCTGCCGTTCCTGCTGTGCTTCGGGCACGCCATCCTGAATATGTCCCAATTGTTACCCGGCCTTGGCGGTCCTTGATAGTTTCCTCCATTGTGATTACCTCCGTTGAAATTTCCTTCTGCTCTGGGTCTCGAAGACCCGGCTTCTGTGTTGGCGACAAACTCGGAGCCTCCTTCGAATGGGCGCTTGTTCTGGCTATTTCCGTTATTACCCGGTGCTGATCCATTGCCGGTTCTTCCGTTATTGCTTGTGTTTGCTTTTACCTTCTTGTCATCAACTTCCTCTTCTGTAGTATCTGTCGCAGCGTGTTTGTTGCACGCATCCATCAATTCTCCCATTGTAACTTCCGACGCATTTCGACTAGACTTCATGCGAGTTAACTTTTGCACTAAAGGTATATACTTGCATGTTTTTGCCATGGCTTGTAGTGCATCCTTGGGCTGAATATCCGTGGACGAGTGAAGTATCTCCATAACCCGGCGCACCCAACTGCGCGCCGACTCTCCCTTCTTCTGGACGCATCGCTCTAGATCATCAATAGTGAACAATTTCCTGCACGTCCCATGAAAGTGCTTGACAAACGCGGTCTTCAATTCCTCCCAGGACTTGATCGATCCTTCCGGCAAATTGGTGAACCACAACTTTGCTGCTCCTTCTGACATCATCAAGTACATGAACTTGGCTTGGAGATTCTCGGATGCGTTGCGAATCGACATTGCCATCTCATAACTACTTAGCCATGTTTCTGGATCCATGGTTGGCTCGTAATTCACTACTTTCCCGGGCTCTTTGAATTTTTCCGGGTAAGGTTCAGCTCTGATATTGTCCGAGAGACACTTGGGTCCCGCAAGAACTGTCGAGGCCGGCCTTGCTCTAGAAACGTGTGATACAGCGGGGGGCGCGGCTGGGTGCGGCGCTGCGGGAAGTCCATGTGCTGCAGACCCGGCCGCGGCCCTCCGAGCTCTGAACTGTCCACAACAGCCTGTGCTGCTGATGCTGCCTGAACGCGGGGAGGAGGCGGCATTTGCTGTTGCTCTTCCCTCCGCCGTACTGAACTTGTTTGGATATTCCCTTGTTGTTGACTGACGTATGGCGTCCCGTGCATCCCGCTTCTATGATCCGGATAATTGGCTTGCTGTGCCACCGCAGTGTGCAACAGATCGATGGCTTGCCGGGTCTTCTCTGCATGGGGTGACTCTCCCACAGGGATTTGATTTAACGCGAGTGTCGCCGCATACACATTGTCCATGGGATTATTGTAGTGACCGGCTGGTGTGCGAAATCGTGATGGTGGCGGTGGTGGTAGATCGTTGCCGGTTGTGACTCTAGTCTGTGGGGGGGTAACCCGGCCCGCTCATTTGCCGGATGTGTCCTTGCTGTCGCCGGTTGGGGTGCGGTCCCCTGGTTCACCACTGGTATCGGCTGATCCTGAGGTGTGACAAATAAAGTAGCCGGATTAATAACCCCGCCCGTTGCTGGTAACCTAGTTTGATGCCTTTGATGTACTCTAGATGTTTCCTCCCGGAGCCGAGTTTCCAGCGCATCCAGCTCACGCTGCCGCGTGGCCATCCCTTGCCTTTCTGCCTCTACTTGCCTTCTTTGCTGTTCCAGCGCACGACGAGCCACATCCAGATCCCTGACACGTTCCGCTGCGTTTTATGGAGTGATAACCGTTGCAAGAACCGTGGGGTCCAGAATCAGATTATTATCGAATATGGCCGGGTGGCGCGGGTTCGAAGGACCCGCCCCTGGTGTCCGGATTCCCAAGAATCCGAACGTATTTGCATGCAACTCCTCGTCTGCTGCGCGGCTGGTCACGGATGCCGACTCTCCATCAACCCGGGCCAGAACCGGGTCTCCGTTAGCCGCGCCCTGCTGCTGGGCCAATGCCTGAGCCGCCCCGACTGCTGCCGCGGTTGCGTTCTCTTGGTTGAGATTGGCCGCGGGAGCCGCATAGACTGCAACTCGGCGTACGATACCCGGTGTAAATTCATGCTATTCTTCCTCGCCGTTATCCTCCTCATACCGGTTCTCCAGCAGATCCAGGATAGACCCGGTGTCATCTTCTCTTTCGACCCGGTCGCGCGGGGTCCATGCCGGCTCCTCCGGTTGTTCCCACTTCGCGATGGGTTCTTCTGCCGGATGTGTCGTTCCAATCGATTCTTCATCATCTGATCGGATAGAAGTAGCTTCTCCTGGCACAGAATCAGATCCAATATTGTCAGGGATCGAACCGGAAGTACATACCATACCAATGAAGACGCTGATCCGGCCAATTGTCACGACGGATCCGGATTCGAGGTGATCCGATTCTGGCCCCCAGCCGGAATCGTCCATCGTCTTTTCTCCTTTGTGGTCGATGTAGATCTCGCCGACGACAAGATTCTCCATGTTCTTCCGAGCTTCTCCCGTGATGTAAACACCTTTGGACGCAGGCCCCATGGTGGGCGCCAACTGTCGTGGGATAATCACGGCAGACGTTACCGGGGGTAACTGATCTTGGGGCAAGACGACACAGGCGTTTGGGAGAGGGTTTAGCTCAGAGGAAAACATGATGCAACTCGATCTGGTAGCCGGCAATCAAAGTCGCCGAGTCTCCGATCTTGATATAACAGCTCAACTTTAGGGTTACACTAGATGCTCGATACCAAGCGATATTGCTAGGGTTCTTAGATCTCTGCCTAAACTAGACCTGGGGGTCGGTTTATAAAGCACCCGTACCCCCTGGCTTACCCTCCAAGACACACCCTGAATCCTACCCGGACACTGCATACAAACCCTAACTTTCCTTTATCGTAACCCACAATCCGGGTTACGAGGCCTGCAAACTTGGGCCTTCCAGAAGTTTCTCTATCCTTAGCCGGATCTTGCGCAGCGTCCTTTGGGCCAGGTTACACCTTGGAGTTGGCCTACCGGGTTATTATCCCTCCATCAGGTCTTGTGTGATTTCCTTCGGGCCGGGTTTCGCCTAGGCATGAGCCTACCGGGTTACCATCCCCCCAACAATAAAGGTGTGATACCGCGGCACTCCCCCAAGCTTGGAACAAGCCAAGGGGATTCCAATACCCATGACTAATTAATTCTTCGGTGGTGGTGGTGAATCCTTCTCAATAAGCTTATCAATGGATTTCTTCAAATCTTCAATTGTGAACATAATCATACGCATCATCTCCGTGTTGTGCTCAATACGGTGAATTCCATCCATCGAGATTTTTCTCCCACGCTTCTTTAGGTTGAGATCTCTCTCTATCTGCACGGTTAGAACGATCCATATCCCGGCAACAAGGTAACTTTGACATTGGTACCTTTTTGGATTGATATTCATGAATGAATGTATGGAAAGGGTTTCTGAAACGTTAAAGTACTATCTCTGGAGCTAGGAAGTGACATGGGACCTTCCCTCTAGTGCTCATTCGTGTCCCTTGCTTGAACTTGGATGGTTTTGCTACCACTCTAATGCTTGTGATGGTAGCATGTAGGCGCACGCGAGAGTCTTCTTCTACATCTCCTTCAGCTCCACTATCGATCTCCTCCTCTACCTGCCGGTCTTGGAGATCATCTTCCTTCGGGCCCTTCCCCTTGTTGTTGTTGGGGGAGACCATGGTGTTTCTAAACTAAAAACAGCTCCTCGCAGAAACAAGTCGAAAGAGAAACACGACAAGAAAACGATATACGGACCTCGGGAGATCCGGCGGGTTATATAGCAAAAATATGCGTAACGAAAGGAAAGCACAGGTCGAAAACGAGTCGAAGGGGGGCTTCGGGGTGCCCATATCATAGCCAGGCGCGACCAAGAGTGGGCCCGTGCCCAGGAATGGTATGGTGCCCTCGGGCACCTTCTCCAACTCCTCTTCGGCCCGATATTTTTCATATTTTCCAAAAATCAGTAATTTATAACTCAAAAGGTATTTTGCGAACTTTTTATTAACTTAACTATTACCTATTCGAAAACAGACTCTACAGATTCTGGAATCTTCCTTCTAATAAAGTTCTCCGGAGTCATTACTTGAATAACATCAACATCTTCATCATAATAATCCCCAGAAATATAATATTTGAGTTTTTGCCCATTTACCACTTGTGTAGTGTTATCTTTGAGGGAAGCAGTTTTGCTTGCACCCGAACGATACACTTCTTCAATAATATAAGGTCCTTCCCATCTGAAGAGTAATTTTCTTGCAAACAATCTGATATGAGACCGATACAATAGAACTTTCTCACCAATATGAAACTCTCTTTTAAGGATTCTTCTATCATTCCATTGTTTAACTTTCTCTTTAAAGAGTTTAGGATTTTCATAAGCTTCACATATCCATTCATCTAGATGATTCAAATCAAGTATTCTTTTCTTACCAGCAAGTTTAAAATATTTATTAAGTTATTTCACTGCCCAATAAGCTTTGTGTTCTAATTCTAAAGGAAAATGACAAGATTTTCCATAAACCATTTTGTAAGGAGACATACCCATAGGATTTTTATAAGCAGTTCTATAAGCCCATAAAGAATCATTCAACTTATCATACCAATTCTTCCTAGATTTGTTACCAGTATTTTGCAAGATAGATTTAATTTCTCTATTTGATAATTCTACTTGCCCAAGTGTTTGAGGATGATAAGCTGAGGCAATTCTACGATTAACATCATATTTTGCAAGGGTTTTTTCTAAAACTGTAGCGTTCCCACATTTAAATAATGTAAGGACACCTGTGTTATTGTGCTAGTCCCTGGATCAATTGCTAGCACCACATTACAAAATGAAATATCATGCAAATGCATCAAATTCTATTATATCGCATGATCCATTCTTTACAAAATAGTATTACAATTTGCATAGTCTTAGAAGACTAGCAGTAAACAAAGATATACAGCGGAATACATAGTACAACATTGAGCCCATCTTCATGTGCCACAGGCAAAACATGTTGGCGATAGTCTCGAGATCCTAAACGAAATCCTCACTCGTCTTCAGAAACATCTGCAATATGGAATATGCAGCCACAAGGGAGTCAATACAATTTAATGTATTGGCAAGTAACACTATGGTGGATATAAATGGCAAGACTAATACTACATTCTTATTTGGCTGAGTGGAGTTTTGGCTAAGTTTGCATAAAGCCAGTTTTGTCCTATCTCTTTTGTAAAACAAACTTTTCTTTTCAAAGGGGTGGCAACATTGGATTAAGATCCAAGCACCACAATACTATTCACTTGGTCAAAATTTTACTTATTGAAATTGATGATGAGATTCTTCCGTCAATCCTTGTCCAGCTGCTCATAGTTGTCCATAACCGGGGACACGGATAAGATCTTAGTTTGTTGACTCTGCAGAGGTTGTGCACTTTCACCCTTTGTCTTCAATTAGCCCAAACATCCTATACACCCGGAGTGCATCATGGAAAGGGGAGAATTGAGACGAGATCTTTCAGAAGAAGAAGTCCAAACCCACCGGCAAGACCGTTCCACCTATAATTTTGCTACATCTGCTAGTCAAGCCTGGGCTGAACTCTCACAACTTAGTTGATCAAGACAGAGCCCATATGTCAAAAGGCTGCACGGGAAGCTACTAAACTTAGGAGGACATAGTAATCTCTTTGTTCCTGGGTGGCCATCCGCAAGTGACAACCTCAAGTGTAATAACCCTTAGATAAGGGCCCTGAGGAAACACTCAACATAATCCAGTCTTACCACTTCCACCCAGGTGGTTCATTCATTAGTTATACTTAGGATTTTTCCTCAACATCTAGTAAACCAATTTGTAACATTTCATAGCACCTAATAAATTCTAAGGCTATCAAAATAACAAGGTAAAAGGGATGGCTACACACTACTAGGATAATAGCATAGCATAGTATAACTTAGTAAAATTTCCTATCATGCATGCTACTCAAAATCAACTGATGCATATAGAAAATAATGGGTAGTTGATGGTGTGTTACTTGCCTTGTTGAAGTTGGTGAAGAATTCACACTCTTCCCAAAAGATCGTTGCTCTCTGTACAATCTATTCATTGAAAACACAGTAACAAAATAAACAAGCATCCTAGCAAACAAACATACAAGTGTAGAAAACATACAGAGCAACTAACATATCCAAAGGGGTTTAACCAAGTTGGCTAGGACAAGGTCAAGGTTTGAGTTCAATACTTGTTAAGGAAATTCCAAGGGTTTTACTTGGGATGGAATACGTTGAGTTTGTAGTGATCAAAATTTATTGAAAACATATTTATCTAAGAAGTTCCAAGAGTTCACCAAGGTGATCTCACTATTTTAACTAAAGTAACACATAACAATGTGTAACACTTAGTCATTTTCATCAAAACATTTTAGTACTCTAAGTTAGTCTTTCCATTTTGGTTTAGGGTAGGTCTAGGTTCAACTAACTTCTTAACAAAAGAGAAAACAAGATAAAGTCTTGGGATTTTCCATTTGGGTCAATGGTTTGGGCAAAAACAACTTGTTATTCTTCAACTTGTGTGGATGAGTCCAAGTCTTCACATGCTTGTCTTCTTGAAGTTCATCTTCATGCTTCTATTGTAGTATCCTCCTTGTTGTGAAGCTTCTCTTGTTCTTGATAAATCTTCATGATCTTCACTTCACTACTTGGTTTGGGTATGGGATGGGCACAAATACCACTAAGTCAAATTGGAAAGAATATAAGAAGAAAGATAGAAAGAGAGAGGGAGATGTTTTCTTCTGAATTTCTTCACACTTGTACTTCTTGAGTTGCTTCTAGTTCCTGTGGAGTCTAAGTCTTCTCTTCAAAACTTCTTCATTGATCTTCCTTGTAGCTCTTCATGTTGCCACCAAGTTGAAGATGGAGTTCCTTCTTGTGGTTGAGTCTTGTCTTCCATTTCGCTAACTTGATGGATTCTTGAAGCAAGAATAGGGGAATGGCGAAGTAGTTTGAAAGAAAAGGTACTAGTGTCTAAGGTTTACCACTTGGTATTGTATGTGACTGACACATACTAGGTACTTGGTCTTGGCTCCAAAATAGCCACAACAAACAATGGTAGAAAGAATAGAAACAAAATTTAAGGCATGATCAACTAGTGGTTCACTAAGATGGATTTTTGGTCCAACTTACAAGGAAATGGTTCAAGGTTGTCTAAAAGGTTTAAGTACTGATGTCTCTGGTTCAAATACCAAAAGGAGCAATTTTTCTTAAGGGAACAATTTCTAATTATTTATAGAATTAAATCTATGTCCAAAATACTCAAATAGCAACTTAATTCTAAATTCAATTTTAATTTGATCAAAACTTATTTTGGGACAGAGGGTATGAAAATACACATCCTAAGATTTCCAAATATATTCTATTTGAAATTTTTGGATTTGTAGAATTTGAATTATGCCAAAATTCATCAAACAAGCATATTTGAATTTTAACTAATTTAAGTTTGACAAATTTGAATTTTAACAGTGCTAAAAGATTCTACAGATCCAGGGGACTTCAAAAAGTCCAAGCTTGCTAAATTTGGATAAGTGGATCAAACGTTATGATGTTTCTAATAACCAGGGGCTAAAGTGCAAAAATACAACTCTATTTTATTCGGAAATTAATTCCAGAGGCAGGCTGGGCTCAAATTGGCTATTTACCGCACAGCGCGGCGGAGAGGGAGTGGGCCTGGGCCGTCTACGCGCTGCGCCAGGCGACGGATAACAACTTAACGCGCAGCTTACTACGCGCTGAGGTGGCGCGCTCTGATGACTGGACTGCCCCTTGGCCTTTCCTAATTGGCCGGAACCGGTTTTCTAGGTGGTTCTAATTTTAGCCCTACGATGAGGATCGAGCGGACAAGGACAAGGAGGGGGAGTCTCAGCGGGGTAGGTCGCCGGAAAATGGCGCGGTGGCGGCGCTGCCCTCGGTTTTCAACGGCGTCGAGGCTAGAAGGCACCCCCGGGCTCGGAGATAGCACAGAGAGGGGTTCCTCGACGTGGGGAATCCGATGGCGTTGATTGTGGCCTTCCACGGAGCTTGTAACAGCGGCGCCATGTAGATCCCGAGACGGATGGAGAGTATCAACTCCGGCGAGTCACGGATTTGGATGGCGGCATCGATTCCCTGCGCCAAATAATCAAAACGAGGGCTCAGGGAATGCGCCTAAGAACAGGCAAGCAGAGGGGGGCGAAATATAGTGCGGTGGTACCACTTGTCTCACCGGAATCAGCCAAGAAAGGCAGCGGGAAAGGTGGACTCCGGCGAGAAATTGTGGGGCAAAGGTGGCGCAATTAGGGAGGAGGGGAGAGGGGAAATACGGAGGGGGCCGAGGGCTTAAAGGGGGAGGAAACGGAGCATTTACACGGGCCTTCAATCGACGGAATTTACTCGACGAAATCAATGGGAGAAACTGGTCCGTTTCTTCACAGGAGATTGATGGTGATGATGTCATCACCCTCGTCATCGTGGGTCCCACCTTCCAGAGAGAGAAAGAGAGAGAGCGCTCGGCTGCTATTGGGTTCCTGGCAGGTCGGGGTGCGGGTTGTTGGGCCTTGCGCTCGCTGCACGCGTGCGATGGATAGATTGGCTGGGGATTTGGGCTGGGCTGGCTGCTGGCCTTGTTTCTTCCTTTTTTTTATACCTTTTTTTATTCTGTTTTCTAAATAAAAACATAACTTTTGTTTTAGAAGTCCAATTTGCCTCAAACAAAAACCTATGGTTTTGTAAAAAAAATCTCTATCAAAATGAAAAATTTATGTGATGTTTTAATCATGTTTAAAAAATGATCTTTTCACAACATGATTAAATCACTAATAGTACTTAATTTTTTTAAAAAAAATAGAAAATAATAAAATGATTTTATTCTTTAAATAAAATTTCAGAGACATTATACATGCCATAATTTATTTTTGGAAGGCCATTTCTAAACCATTTTCATATTTTATAATTTTATGATATGAAGGGTTTACTAATAGTAACTTAGTGTTATTTAATTAGTTCATATCAAATAATTAATGTTGTTGATCAAGAAAATTTGGAATAAAACCACAAGTCATAATATTGTTTTCAATTCCCTATTTTATGTTATTTTCAAGCAATGCCTTTTATTTTCATACCTTTATGTTTAAAACTTGGAATAACAAATAAAATTTATTATTAAAATATTTTATTCTCATCGAATATTTTTTTAGGCTTAGAACTTTATTAAGGGTTATAAATATTTGATCTTTGTTGCCTTATATTAATTTCAAAGTAATATTTGAGTTAGAAACATTTTATATAATAAAGTTTGCTAAAGATAAAATAGATTTTTCTTTATCTAAAGAAAATTTTACTTTGAGAGGATTTTAGGGCTTAATGGAATAGAGGTATAATTGGATTTGTAAATTTAATTTCATTGCATTATGTATTGTTTCCTTTTGTTTATTGCTTCTCATTTGGTTCTTGGTGACTTTCATAACATGAAAACAAAAAGTTTCAAATTTTTGTGATTTTTGCATTTTCCAAAAATCAGGGATGTTACAAAAACCACCATGAATAAAGTGAGACCCTCCATCAGTCATAAAATATCTATGCACACCAAAACTAGGGAAAATAACATCTTTAAGCATTTTTAATGAGGTTTCACCATCATCACTTTTAGTAGGTATAGCTTCTACCATTTAGTAACATAATCAATGGCAACAAGAATATGTGTATAACCATTTGAAGGAGGAAAAGGACCCATAAATTCAAATCTCCAACAATCGAAAGGTTCAATAGCAAGATAATAACTCATAGGCATTTCATTACGTCTAGAAATATTGCCAACTCTTTGACATTCATCACAAGATAAAAAAATTACTTGCATCTTTAAAGAGAGTAGGCCAATAGAAACCTGATTGTAGAACCTTTTGTGCGGTTCTATCTCCAGCGTGATGTCCTCCATAAGCACTACCATGGCACTTTTTCAATATTTCTCGTTGTTCATGATCTGGAACACATCTTCTCATAATACCATCTACTCCTTCTTTATATAAGTGTGGGTCATCCAAAAAATAATGCCTCAAATCATAGAATGATTTTCTTGTTTGTTTAGATGTAAATGTTGGAGGCAAATACTTGGAAACAATAAAGTTAGCATAATCAGCATACCATGGACTATCGTGGGATTTTACTTTTATTGCAGCTAGTTGTTCATTTGGAAAACTATGATCAGCATGAATAGGATAAAAAACAATGTTTTCCAATCTAGACAAGTTATCAGCAACAGGATTTTCAGCACCCTTCCTATCCATAATATGCAAATAAAACTCTTCTAAAAGCAACACCCATCTAATAATCCTAGGCTTAGAATCTTTCTTTTCCAAAAGGTATCTAATAGCACCATGATTAGTATGAATAGTAACCTTTGAATCAACAATATAAGGTCTAAACTTATCACATAAAAAACTACAGCTAAGAACTCTTTTTCAGTACTAGCACAAATCTTTTGAGCACCATAAAGAGTCTTACTAGCATAATGAATAACATTCAATTTCTTATCTACTCGTTGTCCAAGAACATCACCTACAACAAAATCACTAGCATCACACATAATTTCAAAAGGTAAATTCTAATCAGGTGGTTGAAAAATAGGAGCAGTAGCTAAAGCCTTCTTTAAAGTTCAAAAGCTTCCTTGCAATCATCATCAAAAACAAAAGGTACATCTTTTTTGAAAAAGATTTGTAAGAGTTTTTGATATTTTAGAGAAATCTTTAGTAAACATCCTATAAAAACAGCATGACCAAGAACACTTCGAATACCTTTAACATCCCTGGGAGAGGGAATTTTTTCTATTGCTTCCACTTAGCTCTGTCAACTTCAATACATCTTTCGAAAATTTTATGTCCAAGAACAACTCCTTCATTAACCATGAAGTGGCATTTCTCCCAATTAAGAACAAGATTACTTTCCTTACATCTCTGCAAAACTTCATCAAGGTTGTGCAAACAATTATCATGCATGAATACTTCCACAATCCTCTTCACAAAAATCATGAAAAATGGCATACATGCATCTTTGAAATGTAGCAGGAGCATTGCATAAACTGAAAGGCATACCCAAAGATCATCTTCCGTTTTGATAATTGATAACAACATAACTATAGGACTAATGTCTATCTAATAGTATTTGTAGGTTTTATATTGATATATATGAAAATGCCCAGGTTCATCATGTATACAATCTCAATGGGTTACAAAAATGTTTTTGATGGAATGAGCTCGAAGAAACGAAGCTGGGGTGCCATTTCTGCAAGAAGCGGAGGCTCCGGTGAAACCACCGGAACCTCCGCCCCATGCATTTCCTAGCTCTTCCAAGCGCTGGCCTCCGGTGTGGCCTCCACTCAAAACAACTTTGGGTGCATACGAGCGAACGCTGCAGCGGAGCCTCCGGTGAAGATCTGGTGGGCGGAGCCTCCGCCAGAACCACCGGAGCCTCCACTGGCCTCGCTGCCCCACTGTGGGGCTGGCCTCCGATGTGGCCTCCGCTCAAAACACCTTCGGGTGCATATGAGCGGAGGCTCGAGCGGATCCTCCGGTGAACATCCGGTGGGCAGAAGTTCCGCCGGCACTAGCTGAGCCTCCGTCCGGCTGGATCCAGTTTGAAGAAAAGAAGTTGCGCATGTGCGCGTATGTGAAGACCACCGGAGCCTCCGGTGCTGCGTGGACTGCACAACGACCACTTTGGGGAAGGGGTATTTAAATCCTTCCCGTACCTCATAAATGCTCAAACTTTTCCCACTCTCTCTCCTAGCCATTAATGAAAGCTTCAACCTCCTAGATCTCCCTCTCCAACCACCCAAACACTCCGAAACTTTGTGGAGAGCTAGAGGAGACCTAGATCCGTGATTCCACCAAAAGAATTTCAAATCCATCGACCACATCCTAGTAGATCTAGAATCACACTTGAGGACTAGAAACCTTAGTAGATCTTGTGCTTGTATATTCCACCTTGTTGCAAGAAGCTTCGGATTGCTTGAGAGCCTCCATCCATCTTGTGGAGTGACCTCAAGCTCGTGTAAAGGTTTGGTCAACGCCTTCAAGTCGACCTCATAGTGGAAACGAGAATGTCCCTCACCGGAGAAGCTCAAGGAGAATAAGGTGTGCACAACCGTGTTATTGAGGAGCGCCTAGGTGGCTCCCCACCTCTCCAACGTAGACGTACTTATCTTGAGAAGGAACTACGGGAAACATATCCTTGTCTCCTTGTCTACACTTGTGGTTTATCTTGCTAACTTTCGTTTTACTTCCGTTGCGTATATTATCTTGTTCACATAGGTTGCTCACCTAGATGCACATCTAGAGAACCTGATCTTATCTTGTTTAGCTCTACTAAAAGGAAAAGAAAAGAAAAATTGGTAGTCAACCTATTCACCCCCTCTAGTTTACTATAGTGCACTTTCAATTGGTATCAGAGCCTCTGCTCTTGCTAAGGGCTTAACCACCTAAGAGTATAATGGTCAATGAAAATGAGCCTGACGGTTCTAGTACGGAAATCGCCAAAATGGCCGACACTATAACTAACCTACAAGAAACGGTTGGAACCATCCAAACCGAATTGTCCAAGGTTAGCTCTAGTGTTGGTTCGGAGGTTTCTAGCATAAAGAAGATGTTGGAGGCCATGATGGGGAAAACCAAGGAGACCGAGGAACCACCTCTCACCGCCGATGATGTTAGCTTGGATGATGAGTCCATTCCGGACATCGCCGAAATGGAAGCTAACATTGTTTTAGCCAAGGCAAAAGCCGATAAAAAGGCTAAGAGCGGTGGGAGCTCCGAAGGCTCCAAGTCTCAATCGGCTAATGGTTTGGGGTCTAACTCCAAAGTTACACCACCTCCCAATTATGAATCTATCCATCCCATTGCCAAAATGCCACACATGGTTAATGTTGGAGTTCCTCCCATGCTTAACACTAATGAATTTTCTTCTTGGAAGTTTGATACGGAGTCTCATATTTCAGGATCTTGCACCGCTTTGTGGATAAGTATATTCCATGGATTTCACCCTCATGATGCAAGCAACTTGAATCCAAGAGAAGATGTTGAATTTCAACTCAACAAGACCGCTCTTGTCACTATCCAAAAGGCTCTCCCAAGAGAAAATCTTGAACACATCCGCGGTATCAAGACCGCCAAGGAGGCTTGGGATAAACTTGACACCTTGTTCCAAGGAAATGCTAGCATCCAATCATCCAAGTATGATGTTTCTGTTGAAAAGTCCGAGAACTTTGTTATGCTTGAAGATGAAAGTCCCGATGAGCTATATAGAAGAGTTGTCACCCTTGGAAATCAATTGAGGGACTTTGGAAAAGAGGAAATCTCCAATGAGTGGATCAAGAGGAAGTTTGTCAAGGCCATAACTCCTTTCGAGAAGAACCTCTCCACTAGCATTCGAACAAGATCGTACTAAAACTCCCTCAACTCCATTGGTGTTCTTAGCGAGTTCATAGCCATATCCCTAACTCACAAGAGCGCGGATGATGCTCTCGCTCTCTCAAGAGGAGTTGGAAAGTTTCCAAACCTCGCCTTAAAGTCTAAGGCGGTTTCTCGGATAGAAGAAGTGGATGAGGATGATGAGGACTATGAAGATACATACAAGGTTGCTCATAAGTGCATCGCTCTTGCCATGCATGGTTATTAGAAGGGATGGGAGCCTCACAAGGCCGGTGATCCTAGACCTTCAAGAAACAAGATCTACAAGAAGAAGGGGGAGCGGCCAAGGACATGCTTCAATTGTGGAACTACAAATTACTTTGTCAAGGAGTGTCCTCTCGATCCAAGAGAAGAGAATGAAGGGAAGCTTGTTCGCAAGGACAAGAACAAAGCTTCACAAAACAAGAATCTTGCTAGGAGAGTCCCAAGGGCTCTATATGTTCAAGAAGGCCCCGCATTGGAAACATACTACTCCAGAGATGAAGGAGAAGATGAAGTCGTTAGGTGTTGCCCATGTCGCCATAGCTACGACTTCCTCTTCATCGGTCTCTCTATTTGAATCCCCCAATGAGAAGGTATCGATCCGACCTACATGTCTCATGGAAAAAGCCACTGCGGTAATATCTTCCACCTCCAAGTCTATTGCTACTAGTTCTCCCTCATTATTGGATTGTGTTGAAAATATTGTTAATGATGAGGAGGCCAAGAATCTAGGCTCTTGGTTATGTAGTCTAGAAGGTGAAACCAAATAAAAGGTAAAGGCCCTTTTTAGGAAACTTGATGATGCTAACTCTCTCATAGATGAGAAGGAGGAAATCAACATGACTTTGGAAAGCCATGGTGGTCTCCATGAGAACAATGACAATGAGCTTGTAGAAGCTCTTGAGAAAGAGAGATACACGAGGGCCTCTCTTTAAGAGAGACTATCTAGTCTAGAGGAGACTTATGCTATTAGTGTTTCCAAACTTAGGAAAGATAATTAAAATCTCTTTCTTTACTTAAAATCTTTGAATAAGAAGAGTTGAAGCTAGGAATAGCTCATGAGGACTTGTTGAGCGTCATGAAAAACTAGAAAAGGAGTTCATGTCTCTTAAAGAAATTCATGACAAACTCACCAAGTCTCGAAATAAGCTTCTAGCTCAACAATCTAATAAGAAAGTGATATCTTCCTCTAATAGCATTGCTATCATGCCTACCTCTTGCACTACGACTAACATTGTAGGAAAATAGAAAAATTCTCAATGATGCCATAAGCTCTCAAGGAGCTAAGAAAGAGAAGCAATGACTTGGCTTTGTTGCCAAGTCAAAGAAGAAATCCAAGAATGTCACCTCTCATCCTCTAAAAATGTTGTCTTTGTGAAAGAGGGAGAGGTGACCAAGAAGAAGGAGACCAACGCCATTATGGGAGGTGATACCTCTGGCATCCCTCACAATGATTTCGCCGGAAAATATAACCCATCTTATGTCCTCATGAAATCTAGAGATGGTCATGTTTATGCTAAATACATTGGTACTTCTTATGGTGATGATTATCATTGGACTATTTGGGTTCCTAAGACCCTTGTTACTAACAAAAGAGGACCCATTGAAGGATGGGTACCTAAATCAAGAAATTGATCTCTTGTAGGGAAATTCTTCCGGGTCGAGTAGATAGACGGTGGATAGTGGTGCATCCCAACATATGACCGGAAGCAATGACGCAATGAGTAATATTGAACCTCCATTATCTCATCTCAATTGCATCACGATTGTTGAAAACTCCAAGCTTAAGGTATTGGGACGACGCAAGGTGGCTATCTCAAATGATTTATCAATTGAGAATGTTTTCCTTGTTGAGTCCCTTGATTATAACTTGATGTCCATTCTTAAACTTGCAAATTGTGTCTTTACCTCTTTCTTTAATAAAGAGAATGTGATTGTCACTTGGGAAACAACTCTTAAAGTAGCCTTTGTTGGGTTTGTCGAGAACGACATGTATGTAGTGGACTTCTCTAAAGGAGACACGTGTGCCGCGACATTCCTAATGGCTAAAGTTGATGTGGGTTGGCTTTGGTATCGCCGGTTATCCCACACCAATATGAGGATGTTGCATGACCTTCAAAGTGGCAATCATGTTCTAGGACTAACCAAGGCTTAGTTTGTTGGATATCGTGTGTGTAGCTCTTGTGCCTTTGGGAAGCAACATGGACAACTTCACCCATTGATGCACAAGCTACTCAACAAGATGCACCAAGCCCTCAAGCTAATGATCAAGGTCAAACGAGTAATCAAGGCCAAGCTAGTGATCAAGGCCAAGCTACTCATCCTAATCATGACCAAGGTCCTATCATTGTTGAGAGAGCTCAGCCTAGTGGTGATCCTTCACCCATTGTTGATCAAGGACGAGATGAAGATGGACATGTCTCCGATGAAGAAGGTGATTCTCAAGCTATATCAGGTATATTTGGAGGAGATGCTAGCTCGTAGAGCAAAGAGAAGGCTAGAGAATTTTGAACGAGTGGGTCACATTGAGTACAAGATACTTGGGGAAGTTCGTGGAAGGGCTGTCACTAGGAGGGAATTGGCGGATTTTAGCAAGGCTCATGCTTTTGTCTCTTTCATTGAACCCAAGAAGGTATATGAAGCTCTCGAAGGTCAAGATTGGCTTGAATCCATGCATGATGAACTCAATAACTTCGAGCACAACAAAGTGTGGAAGTTAGTGCCAAGACCCAAGGATTGCAAGAATATTATTGGCACCAAATGGGTGTTCAAGAACAAGCAAGACAAAGACGGTATTGTTATTCGCAACAAGGCAAGATTGGTGGCTCAAGGGTTTTCTCAAGTCGAAGGTGTTGATTTCGGTGAAACCTTTGTCCCCTAGCTCGTCTTGAATCCATTCGGATCTTGCTTTCGTATGCATGTCATCATAGTTTCAAGTTACAACAAATGGATGTTAAGAGTGCTTTCCTAAATGGTCCCATTAATGAGTTAGTATATGTCAAGCAACCTCCGGGTTTCGAGGATCCCAACCACCTCGATCATGTCCATAAACTCTATAAGGCACTCTATGGACTTAAGCAAGCTCCACGTGTGTGGTACGAGCACCTTAAATAGTTTCTAGTGGATCGTGGGTTTAATGTTGGTTTAATCGATCCCACCATCTTTACCAAGACGGTTGGAGGTGACTTGTTCATATGCCAACTCTATGTGGATGATATCATTTTTGGGTCTACTAACACTTTGTTCAATGAAGAGTTTTGCAAGCTCATGACCGATAAGTTTGAGATGTCTATGATGGGAGAATTGGAGTACTTCCTTGGCTTTGAAGTACATCAATATCATGAAGGAACTTTCATAAAATAGGACAAATACATTCAAGACATGCTCAAGAGATTCAATATGCATGATGTCAAGCCTATAAAGACTCCCATGTCCACAACCCTTGACTGGAAACCCGATCCCGACGCTAAAGAGGTAGATCAAAAGGTATACCGCTCCATGATTGGCTCTTTGATTTACCTTTGTGCATATAGACCGGATATCATGTATAGCGTAGGTAAATGTGCAAGGTTTCAAGCCTCTCCGAGGCAAAGTCATTTGAAAGCAATTAAATGAATCTTTCGATATCTAGTTTATACCCCAAATTTTGGTCTTTGGTTCCCCAAGGGTTCAAGTTTTTAGCTCATCGTATATTCGGATACGGATTATGCGGGAGAGAAGATGGACAGGAAGTCCACATCCGGGGGTTGCCAATTCCTTGGTCGCTTCTTAGTGTGTTGGTTTTCAAAGAACCAAAACTGCATTGCTCTCTCCACCACTGAGGCTGAATATATCTCTGCGGCAAGTTGTTGTGCCCAATTGCATTGGATGAGGCAAACCTTGAAGGATTATGGTATTCATTTTGACCAGGTGCCTCTTCTTTGTGACAATGAGAGTGCTATCAAGATCTCCTACAACCCCGTTCTTCATTCCAAGACGAAGCACATTGAGATCTGTCATCATTTCATTCGGGATCATTTTGAGAAGGGTGATATTGGTCTCTCGTATGTGTCCACCAATGATCAACTTGACGATATCTTCTTGAAGGCCCTTGATGAACCAATATTTTGAGCTTTGAGGAATGAACTAAATGTCATCGATTCATCCAACTTCACTTGAAACCTTGCATACGTACCTTCATTATATGTGTTATTAGGTTTGGATGTAGGCATGGACATAGGGGGAGCGTTACTCAACTCATGAGTATACACTCCTCTTATTATGCGAAAATAAATACTTCATTGCATATATAGTCATTTTGTGACTCATTGTATTAATTGTGAGTGGTACTATTGGACCCAAGATACATCTTCGCGGTGCCAAAGTACACACTCAAACACGGTGGCCACGGCCACCAACCTCCTACTCACAGAGTTGTTTTTATTTTTTGCTCTTTCACGCACATATTATTCCCCCTTGACAACTTGTGCGGGTTCAACTTTTATTCCTTTTCATCTTGCGAACCCGCATCGAGTAATGTCTCTTGTATGACAGTTACAATCTTCCAACCCAAGCTCTCTTTGCCCAAAAGATTATTTCTCGTTTTTTCTGTTCTCAGCGTGCTAAGACTGGGTCTGGCGGAGGCTCCGGTGAAACCACTGGAGGCTCCGCTCGCTTGTCCACCGGAGCCCACCGGTACCTCCGCTGGTGCGAAATTCGCCCAGCGGATCTGTACTGCACAGCGCCTCGTGGACAGGGGATGGAACCTCCAGTGAAACCACCGGAGGCTCTGCCCGTTGTGACCTAGGGCGAGCGGGGTCAACAAGATCTCAGATCTTATTTTCCCCCACTCGCCCTCCCTCTTCCTCCCCCAAACTGTCGCCGCCCCCTACATCTCCTCCGCTGGGAAGAGTGCTCCACCGCCGGGAGGCCCTCCTCCTTGCCTTGGACCGCTCCGGGATCTTCTTCCTTCCCCACCTTCCACCATGGATGCGGGTATGTTTGCTCTCTCTCTCTCTCACATCTAGTTGATGGATGGGGAAGCACTAGGAGCCACATGTTCTTCACATATAGATGTGTGGATTTAGGTTTTGGAGTAGGAAATCACGAGTACGAATCTTAGAAACCTAGATTGTGAGTATTAGGCATGAATCACTTTGGTTCTTAGGGTGGATTTGTTTATGTGCCCTACCCCCTTGTTATTCATCCCTAATGTTCCTCATGTCCTTGTTTCTCGGATTTGTGCGTCATATAAACTTGAGCATTACCTCTTCTTCATGCTTTTATTGCTATATCTCTTTCATAGATGCCTCTGGTTCCAAGGGCAAGGGCACTCGTTTTAAGAGCGTGGCTAGTCTCAAAGCTCGAAGGGTTGATGAAATTGAGGAGACTTTGGATCCATCTCAGCCCAAACACAAGTCAAGATTCCCGGCTCCCGAGAAGACTTTGCCTCGCAAAGAGAAATCTGCCTATCAAGTGCCTGAGGGAGTGTTCTTGGCGACTCGTCACGAGAACCCATATATTGTTGATCGCAACCGCTTGATGCCACAACTCAGGGGTAAGGACCGACGATTCCACACTTTTTTTCAAGCTCACATTTATCATGAGATTCTTATGAGGAAGACCAAAGAGATTGTTGCCCCTCAACACGCTATCAACTTTTTTCATATGGAGAGGAAGCCCGATTACTTTGGTGAAGCCCTGGAAATTGTTGATGCATTTGGCCTTGCTCCCATTATGCAAGTCCAACAAGATTATGATGAGGCATTGGTTTGTGAGTTCTTGTCTACTGTACACCTTGCCAATGAAACAGAGTGTCATCTCATCTGGATGACTAAGGGACAGAAGCTCACTATCAAGTGGTCCAAGGTTGGAGTTATTCTTGGCGGTTACCCGGATCATGGACCTTTTGCTGGTGGCGAGGATTTTGACAGTGGATGGTTCCGTGATCATGCTCCCAAATACTCAATCACTCTCCAATGATCAACTCACTCCTCTTTATCACTGGAAGAAGTTTATTGTTGGGTTTGTCAAGGGCCTCTATCCCACTTATGATATTATGCTCCGCATCTATCGATAGACTATCAACCCCAAGGCGGGGAACATTGATGAAATTCAAGGATTTCTCAAGAATCTCATGCTTCTTACTCATGAGAAGCAGCTCTCCAGAATGTATCAGAATCTTGATGTCCTTGACTACCTTTGAAATGAGTTGTGGCATGTCATTGTGCAGAGGAAGAACGCTTGCTTTGGGTCTTTCATAATGAAGATCATCTTGAATGTGTGGGGTAACAAGTTCCCGGAAGATCCTCTTGATGACACTAATTGGATCCCACACACGGAGAAATGACTTCTCATCAAGGACCACACCGAGCCTATTGAGCATCCCACTCTTGCTGCTCGCAAAGGCAAGGCTAAGCCACGGGTAATTATTGATGAGGAAGCTGAAGAAGAAGAAAGTGGTCCCTCTCGTCCTCCTCCTTCTGACGGTGCTTTCAAGTGGATGGCTCAGGCCCTCAATAATGTGTTCCAAGTGAACAAGAAGATTGAGCAGCATCAATGGGAACTTCACTATGACAAGGAGCTTAAGCACCGCAAGGCAGCACAGGCAGAGCGTCAGTTTCGTCGTGATGGTGTGGAATTTGTGGAGTCACCGGTGCAAGAGAGCATCGCCAACTGGGACAAGTGGCAAACCAAGGATTCCAAGGGGAAGATCGTCGAGTGGTCTGGTGAGGAACCAGGAGAAGAGGTCACCAGCTCTCACCGTCGCGCCCGTCCTCCTAGCATAGATAATTCCTCCGAGTGACCATCGGGACGTTAGCATCGGTTTCCTCCCTCTTTTGTTATCTTGATGCCAAAGGGGGAGAGATATCTACCTAGAAGCGGGCATTTGCATGGGTTCTCTCTCAAGTGTGTTTTCGATTTGCCTCTTATGTCTTGCTTGAGAGAGTTGGCTATTTGGAAACTTTGTTTGTTTAAATTATTTTATGTTGTGAACCTCGTTATGCATTATGTGAACTTAGCACCTTAATTCTATCACTTGTTATGTGTTTAGATATCTATATTGTTTAAGTTCTCTTAACATGATGGGAGAATGTGTCTAGGGGGAGCTCCGTCCATGTTGTGTGTGTTATAGCTATGCAAATGGTTATGTTGTCATCAATAACCAAAAAGGGGGAGAATGAAAGATCATCTTTCGTTTTGATAATTGATAACAACATAACTATAGGACTAATGTCTATCTAAGAGTATTTGCAGGTTCAATCTTCATATAAAAATGCCCAGGTTCATCATGTATACAATCTCAATGGGTTACAAAAATGTTTCTGATGGAAAGAGCTCGAAGAAACAAAGCTGGGGTGCCATTTTTGCAAGCAGCGGAGGCTCCGGTGAAACCACCGGAACCTACACCCCATGCATTTCCCAGCTCTTCCAAGCGCTGGCCTCCGGTGGAGCCTCTGGTGTGGCCTCCGATCAAAACACCTTCGGGTGCATACGAGCGGAGGCTGCAGCGGAGCCTCCGATGAAGATCTGGTGGGCGGAGCCTCCGCTGGCCTCACTACCCCATTGTGGGGCTGGCCTCCGATGGAGCCTCCGGTGTGGTCTCCGCTCAAAACACCTTCGGGTGTATTCGAGCGGAGGCTCGAGCGGAGCCTCCGGTGAACATCTGGTGGGCAGAAGTTCCGTTAGCACCACCGGAGCCTCCGTCCGGCTGGATCCAGATTGAAGAAAAGGAGTTGCGCATGTGCGCGTATGTGAAGACCACCGGAGCTTCTGGTGCTGTGTGGACTGCACACCGGCCACTTTGGGGAAGGGGTATTTAAAGCCTCCCCCTACCTCATAAATTCTCAAGCTTTTCCCATTCTCTCTCCTAGCCATTAATGAAATCTTCAACCTCCTAGATCTCCCTCTCCAACCACCCAAACACTCCGAAACTTTGTGGAGAGCCAGAGGAGACCTAGATCCGTGATTCCACCAAAGGAATTTCAAATCCATCCACCACATCCTAGTAGATCTTGAATCCTACTTGAGGACTAGAAACCTTAGTAGATCTTGTGCTTGTAGCTTCCACCTTGTTGCAAGCAGCTTCAGATTTCGTGGGAGCCTCCATCCATCTTGTGGAGTGACCTCAAGCTCGTGTAAAGATTTGGTCAACGCTTTCAAGTCGACCTCATAGTGGAAACGAGAATCTCCCTCACCAGAGAAGATCAAGGAGAATAAGGTGTGCACAACCGTGCTATTGAGGAGCGCCTAGGTGGCTCCCCACCTCTCCAACATAGACGTACCTCTCTTGAGAAGGAACTACGGGAAACATATCCTTGTCTCCTTGTTTACACTTGTGGTTTATCTTGTTACCTTTTGTTTTACTTCCGTTGCGTATCTTATCTTGTTCACATAGTTTGCTCACCTAGTTGCACATCTAGAGAACCTTATCTTATCTTGCTTAGCTCTACTAAAAGCAAAAGAAAAGAAAATTTGGTAGTCAACCTATTAACCCCCCCTCTAGTTGACCATATTGCACTTTCACATACGTCTATAAGCATAAGTTCCATAAGGACAAGTAAAGGTTATTTTCTCTTGATCTTGCTTGCTAACAGGAATTTGCGAAAATTCAGAATAACCATCAAGAAAACAAAAATGAGTTTTCTTAGACAACCTCTCTAGCATTTGATCAATAAAGGGTAAACGATAATAATCTTTCTGAGTGATTTTATTAACCTTTCTAAAAATCAATGCACAATCTATAACCAATTACTACTCTTTGTGGAATAAGCTCATTGTTTTCATTAGGCACAACAGTCATTCCTCCTTTCTTAGGGAAACAATGGACGGGGCTTACCCATCTACTATCAGCAATAGGAAAAATAATAGCAACATCAAGAAGTTTTAATCCCTCATTTATTACCACTTCCTTCATCTTTGGAATTAAACAGCGTTGATATTCAACAACTAGCTTTGCATCAGGTTCAATATTGATAGCATGTTGACATATAGTGGGAGAAATCCCCTTCAAATCATCAATAGTATAACCAATAGCTCCATGGTGTTTCTTCTAAATTCCCAATAATCTTTCCTCTTCTTCACCTGATAGTTTAGCACTAATAATAACAGGATATATTTTCTTATCATCCATGTAAGCATATTTAAGATCATCGAGCAAAGGTTTTAAATCAAATACAAGATCCTCCTTGGGTGGTAATGTGGTACCTAAGTCTTCCACGGGTAAATTATGTTCCAGTATCACCGGTTGACGAAGAAGAATATCGTCAATCTCATTTCTCTGTTCCATGACGACTTCACTTTCATGGTCCCCATATATTGCCGAAAAGAATTGTTAGAAGCAAGGGCAACATAAAGCACGGGAAAACTAGTTTTCTTAGATCTACTAGGATGTGAAACAATATTAGAGGCATCCTCACAGAAGACAATGTGTTCATCCTCTACATTTCCACAAACAAGATCTTTTACTATTTCTACAGCAGGTTCAATAGTTATTTGTTCATCAGGTTCAATAGATTTCTTAATGCTCTTATAAACCACACTAGCTACAACATAGTGTTCTTTCACCTTAGCAGGAAAAGGCATTTTTTTCAATATAAGGCTCAGGAATAACAGGATTAACCACGTGCACTTCTATATTACTAGCAGGAACAATATCTTTATAAGGTGCATGATATTTGTGATAATCTTTTTTAGGAATATCAACATAGGAGGCAAAATCTTTAAGATAGTTTGCGAAGATTTGAGAATCAAGACCACAAACAACACTAACATTATAGAAACCATCGGTTCCCATTAAAGATTTAATGCATTCATAATCATAATTTATACCTAACTTTCTACCTTTGTCATTCTCCCATCCTTCAGTGTTTTCTTGAATACGGTCAAGAAGATACCATTTAGCTTCTTGCTTCATACACGTGAACGATCCAGAATAAGAAGAATCCAATAAATCCTTATCATGAAGAGAAATCCTTGCATAAAAATTACTGATAACAATATTACGCGGGAGTTCATGAACGGGACATTTCAGCATTAATGACTTCATTCTCCCCTAAGCTTGGGCAATACTCTCTCCATCATGAGGCCAGAAATTATATATTTGATTCCGGTCCTTATGAATCTCACTAGGAGGATATAATTTAGAATAAAAGAGAGGAACAATTTCCTCCCATACAATAGATTCACCATTCTTCAGTAATTTGAACCATTCAGAGTCTCTTCCTTTCAGCGATAAAGAAAATAATTTCCTTTTAACACGATTCATAGTAATACCTGCACACCTGAATAACTCGCATAATTCATGTATAAAGAGAAAATGATCACCGGGATGGACAGTTCCATCTCCATAATAGCACTTATCCATAACACATCCAACAATTTTCATAGGTGTTTTATAAGGATCTAATTCAGCAGATAGCGGGTCACCTACTACCCTAGCAGTGATAGTAGTAGTACCTCTAAACAGAAAATCAAAAGTATTCTCCATAATGAAATAAAACAGCAGACAAAAATAAAAAAAAAAGCACTCACAGTAAAAGTTTCTCTTACGAATTCTACTTACCAATAACACTTCACTCCCCGGCAAAGGCGCTAGAAAATAGTCTTGATGACCCACAAGTATAGGGGGTGTATCGTAGTACTTTCGATAAATAAGAGTGTCGAACCCAACGAGGAGCAGAAGGCGTTGACATGTAGGTTGATAGAGAATTCCCTGTAAACACTAGACAACGTGTTTTTGGTTGTTTTGGATATAGTAGATAAATAAAGTGCGAGTAAATAAATAACAGTAGCAATAATTGCAGCGAGTGGCCCAATCCTTTTGAGAGCAAAGGACAAGCCGGTTGTTCTATTTATGATTACCAAACGTTCTGGAGGACACATGGGAATCTCGTCAAGTGCTTTTGCTTTATATAGTTAATTAATATTTATTGGTTCATTAAGTGTCGTGGGGGTGAACCTATGATAATGCACCGCCCAACTAGGACTAATACATACTTGTGATTATACCCCTCATAAGCGTCCGCAAACACAATAAAGTAATTAAGATAAATCTAACCACAACCTTAAAACTCCGAGATCCTACACTCCCTTGTGCATTGGTTTCCTAACGGGGGGTTTCGATTTATGCACTCCGGCAACCCCAGAATTAGTAGTTAAATACAAAATGGATCCTCCTAGGCCCATAAAGGTGAAGCATCAAGTAGTCGACGTTCACATGACACCACTAGAAGAATAGCACCACAACTTAAATACCGAACCGAGAGAAATTACTTCAACATAACTTCACTACTAACGTCATGACTTCTCCCATGTTCTCAAGAACTAAACGAACTACTCACGAGACATCATATGGATCATAATCAGAGGTGATATAATGGATAATAACAATCTGGTCATAAAGTGTAAACACCGATAAATCTCACAAGCATCAACTACCAACAAATAATCCACACTGGGAGAGAGATCTAGTGAAGAGCAACGATAAAGACCCCTAATTGTTACAACGGGATGAAGGTGGACGGTGACGGTGCTGGTGCTGGTGATGAGGATGATGAGGATGATGATCTCGATGTAGCCCGGAGTGATGACGGTGACGATGGCGACGATTTCCCCTCTCCGAGGAGGAATTTCCCCGGTAGATTTCTCCATGTCGGAGAGCTTTTCTCTCTCTAGTGTTCCGCCCTGAGGCGGCGAAATAATTCTTTGACGATGTCCCCGTGCTTAGGGTTATCTGGGGGTCAAGTACACAAAAGGGGGCGCCCAGGAGTGGTCCAAGGGGGGCCAGACCACCCCAAGGCGCGACCAGAGGTGGGGCGCACCGCCTGGTGGCGTGGGCCCAGGTGGCCCCCCTCCGAGTGCCCTTCTGGCTAGCTTCCTCCTCGGGACTTCTAAGAATTCTCCGGTGCTCCTCCTCTTCTTCCGATCTTCTGAAATAGGGTGTCCCGACGGTGCTTTTTTTCATCAGATTTCTGGTTCCGGTGTTTCTTCTCCCATAATTATTAAACATGCAAAATAAGATGAAATGACATAAGTAATGTATCATAACATGAAATATATTGATGAATAACAGAAAATAACGATATAAAATAGTGATGCAAAATGGACGTATCAGGCGCCCACCGACATTGCCCTTTCGCCTATATATTCTCCCCGATGCAGAAACCCTAAATCATCAAGCCTCCATCCACAAAAAGTTACGTAGCTCCACCACCGCTGCCGACAAGTTTCGGGGGGACAGAAATCTCTGTTCCGGCACCCTACCGGGATGGGGAAGTTGCCCCGGGGCCATCTCCGTTGACTCCACCGCCATCTTCATCACCGTTGTTGACTCCCATGATGAGGAAGGAGTAGTTCTCCCCCGGAGCTGAGGGCTCTACCAGTAGCTATGTGTTTCATATTTCTCTCCCATGTTGTGATCTTTATGTGATCATGAGCTTTGTAATCTAGTTGAATAAGTAGATGTTACTCTTCATCTGTTATGCTACTATAGTGGTTTTGTTAATGAGATCTCCGGAGACACCTTTGTCCTACGGTGTAAAGGTGACAGTGTGTGCGCCGTGTGACTTATCATGATTTATATATTCTGTGTTGGATGACCCTATGAAATTTTAGTGTTTGTCTGGAACCATTTAGTGCGCTCAAGGTGACGGTGTGGAGTTACCTAGATGGGGAATGCGACTTTAAGGTGTGGTTTTATAGCCCTACGCGGTTAATTGGTGTTTGTTATCCAACCGGAGAGTGGTTCGGAGTAGCATAGTGAAGAGAAGACATTTATGCATTCAATTATGTTATTATTGTTGATAGTGTCCACTAGTGAAAGTATGATCCCTAGGCTTTGTTTCTAAGCATTGAAACATCATTTACAACCAGTTCTGCTACATGTTTTCTTGCTGCCATTTTTATTTCAGATTGCAATTACTACATATAATCATCCATATTACTTGTATCGTAATTGCAGAGTTGCTTGAGAGGGATATCTTTGACCTCTACCTCCCCTAGTTCGATAAAGCTTGGGTGATCCACTTATGGGAAACTTGGTGCTGTTCTGCAAACCTCTACACTTGGAGGCCCAACATTGTCTACAAGAATAAAAGCCTCTACACTTGGATGCTTGGTATCGTTACTTTTACTCATTAACGTGTCATAGTATCACCATGACTAGTGTTATGTGTTTGTCCGCGCTGACTTATTAACCGATACTATTTCACTGAGTGGATCCTAGATGTATCTCTCTATTATCTAACGAATAATTTCCATTCTTGAACTATCATGATGAATACTTTCGAGACCATCTAGTGATAGCCTTTTCAATCACACGGTTTATGGTGTGATACTTGACTATACCAAAATGATCTCTCCGATGAACATCGTTGTATATTCTCATGATGTAAGGAAGCAAAAAAATAACCATCTTGTCACAATACTATCTATAACCTTGCTAAAGCAAATCTCGTAGTATCTCAACTACTTGAGTCTACCTAGGCACAATGTTCTAACTACAATGTGCTCCCATTAATATTGACATAACAAATGTCCATGCCCAGAAAAACATGGTGATCTAATATTAACGAGTTTGTCTATGAGACATGACAAAGGGTTATAACGGTGTGTTTATGTTTCTACACGTGGGTATGCGTTTTCTTCCGAATCGCATGTTCAACGACCACAACAGTCATAACATAAAAACATAATACATTAATCATGAAACTGATGTATTTTATTGTCTCTTCGGCATACAACCAACAATTGAAGCATCAGAAGCCCCATCAAAATGGAACACTATTTCTAAAGTAATAAGTTGGAGAATCCGCAACTACAATTTTGGAAGATCATGTAAAAAACCTATCTGCATGGGGAAAATGTTGAGTTCCCTACTTTAGACATAATTGATTTTCTATTCTATTTGGACAATCATATGAATTCTCTAGCAATTGAAGACAATTCCTACTTAATTTTCCGAGACAGAAATGCACCACCATGCCCTTCAAAATGAAGAATTATACCATCGTGAACCTTAGACCTAAAAATTATATAATAATGATAGGTTTTACCACACCGTCACTCCAACTTCGGTGGAAATCATATAAAGGTCTTATGCCAACTGATTTCTAAGTATGTAACTGACATTCTACAGCATGGAAAAATTGGGAACTACAAACAACTTATATATCCTTAAGTTCTCAATTCCTAGTGGAAAACTGTATACCAACTAAAACATTCTAGAGCTCTTGTGTTCTACAACTGAGACTTATAATCAGTTACTGGTTTAGTATTTCAAGGTAACCCAGAGTACTCAAAGTTGTTCGATTCCCGCCACTTCTCTAACTATTAGATAAACTCCAACTGATTACTAACAAACTTACATGAAATTTTTGTATTCAATCTTCATAGATGAGCCTTATTGTTTAGTTTCACACATTTATATCTTCTTACATCTAGAATTATGATGACCCCAAAACCATAATATGGAATCTCTTTTTTCCACTTCGGAGCGAAGATGGCGCGGAAATACAGAGATACAATATTCTAGTCTACATATATGCACATAATCAACACAGATATACCTATTCACCCATGCGTGTATGTTAAAAGAGTGGCTAGTTTCTCATCAATGGGAATATAAATGACAAGTTATTTGATGTAAAAAAGGGATTTATATTTCGTGCAATAGATATATACTGTTTAGAGCATTACCATCTATATAATTAATTCAATCCATAAGAAATACATCAAAATTAACTTATAGCCTTAGCATATTAATTCTGCAAACACACAGGAACCTTCCACTCCGTAAAGGACCGCACAGACTATTAATCTCCTAAAGAATCAAGGTTTTCCCAAGTAAGATATGGGCGCAATTGTGATGATTAACAGAGTATTCAGACATGAACTCCCCCAGATTATTCATTAGCGCTCTTCCGGAAATCAGAGCTCCAATGCCTTGAGGACGGGTTCGAAAAACATATTTAGACCAATATTCTTACTCACGCACTTGAAAAAAATTATAAGCAACCCAGATAAGAATTAGGTCTCCTAAGTATAACTAAGATAGTAAAGGTTCCCACAATGAACCCTCAACACACCTTTCCGCTAGAATGAACCATCAACACACCACCATCGGCACCTCCACGGTGAGCTCCCCCAACGGTCCTTCCAGGCCTAGATCAGACATAAAAGTCCACGAGCTTGATGAGCACCGTCGGTGCAATAAAAACACCAAGGACGACTGAGCCGCTGTAGCGCACTTCCGTCGGCGAGAGGGCCACTGCCACCATGCATCCTCGGCCTGCGCCGACCAGCTGCCACCATGCGTCCTCGGCCTGCGCCGACCAGCTGCCAAGTCCAACAAATTCTTCAAGCGTCGTGGATAAAAAATAGATACCGCCGTCGACGGACGCCTACGAGCTTAGCCTGCCGGCGTTAGGAAACTGTGGTGATGGGGAAGGAAGGCAGGGGCGGTAGCCGCGGTGGTCGGTGGCTCAGGCCGAGCTGCCTCTGGAGGAACGATACCGGACAAGTTTCATGGGAAGGCCTCCTCCTTGACTCTGTAACGCGGGAACAGGGCGGTAATGAAAATGCATCCCACCAATCCAATTAGACATTCCAGGAATAGTCCATGTGATAATCAAACGGCTAGCAAAGTGTCGCGCGGGGAGGCCATCGTCAGGCGAGTATTCAAGCAAGATTAGACTAGTCATAGTGGGCTATCATAGTTAGTAAAGCTAGAGTGGCAGTGCAATTAATGATTAGAGATAATGATGATACTTATATATAGATACCGTAACATAACACAACCCAACACAAGATGAGTTTACAACGTAATAAATGCAGTACTATATGATACTACAAAGATGTTACAACCTCCCGTAAGAGCAGTAACCTAGACTAGTAAACTCTTCGTTGTCACTATTCTTAGAACATCTCCACCGGCACCCATTTAATTTCTGTCTGGAACTCCCAATGGTGCCCCCTTTGCGGGGCGTAGGACCCATATCCGCGTATTTTGTGGGTAGGTGCCACAACGGCGCACCCCAACTAGCGCCCTTGATGAGGACATCCCTAGTTCTTCACCTATTGTTACACATGAGGATGCTCCTATAAAAGCTAATGAAGTAAGGATTGGTCCAATGACAAGATCAAGAACCAAGCTATTACAACAACAGGTGAATTCACTCCTACTTGAGTATAATGTTTATAATTGTGAGAACTTTATACTACCTAAATCCTTGCATCTATGTATTCTCAGGTTTATTGATAACACAAACATGAATGGAGATCATGGAGAGAAGATACACATGGATGGAGATGAGCTAGAAGAGGAGATGGAGATCAAGTGGATAGTGCCTCCACATGGTGAAAACAACCAATAACAAATGTTATGATGACAAGGGGATAGTGCCTCCACAAGGTCAAATGCACTTAGTGTGGAAAACAATGCCAATATGTTAGTTCCACACTTATTTATGGATAAGCAAGAGGAGGGCGCCCACCAAGCATACCAATGCGCCATAACGAGTCCTAGTAGTTGTAGGATTGGTTTGTATACCAATATGGCCGCACCCCTTTGTGTGTGGGGTCGGTTTGTATCTATTTGTGTTAGGTATAGGAGTCCAAGTCGAGTTGGAGAGGGATTGCTTGCGCAAGGCACTTGTGGCCGCACCCCTCCCCTCTCATATATCCCCCTTCCTGCGAGTTGGAGGGCTAGACTACGTTAAACCCAAAAAAAACCTAGACCTCTAGATTGAATCAGCTTGTAAGCCTTCATCTGGAAGTTCATCTGCAAACTTTACGTGTTACCTGCTGTTCCACTGGGAATAAGACGGTACAGGACCACTTGTAGTCGGTGGATTACTTGTGCAAGAGTGTGGAGCTGAGAATATCCTTGGGGTTGCTATCTTTTGCATTGGCATCAGGGATCAGCCGGGAGAGTTCTTAGTGGTGCACTAGTTATCATACTGGAGTTGTCTGTGAGTTCACTGAGAAGATTGGGCCACCCCTTATCATCTTCGTATCAGAGCTACAGGTTTCCTCGGTGAGCTATCAATTTCCCTTTAGTTTGAGTGTTTTTATTACCTATCCAGAAAATTGCCCCACAAAAATAGTTAGTGTCATTGCCATAACCCTAGATATCACCTTAGTTTTCAATTTCTATAGTTGTTTTTGTGTTAGATTTCGTGTTGCTTTTTATCTTTTTAGTTTTCATCTTTTCGGCTAGGTTTAGGGTTCTTGTTCTTCTAGTCGAAATTATATCAAAAGATACCAAAAAAATCCGCCGCAGATCGACCTATTTCCACCCAATCCGAGATCCCCTCGAAATCCTACCGCGGCAGCGATTCCATGCGTTTTTCTGTCGTACCGCACCTATCCCATATCGGATTCCTACCGCGACAGAAAACCACGCGTTTTCCTGCTGTACCGTACCCACTGCCGCCTCCCACCCGGACTCGGATTCGCCCCGTATCGCGCTTACAAAAGCCCCACCGCGCCCGTCTCATAGCACACCACCGCAAGCACCGCGCGCTGCCGCGGCATAATTTCTCGCAAAAATGCTGCCGCATACTGCTGCTGCTGTTCCGTTCACGTAACGCGCGCGCACTGCCAATTTCGCTGTAATGCGGTTATCTTTCGCCGTTTTGCTGTACTGCGCGCTGCCGCGGCACAGTTTTGCTGTGTTTTGCTGCCGTAAGCTGCTGTTTTCCTTCCGTGAGCTAGAATACTCATTTTCACTTAGTTTTTCTTTGTTTTTCTTTGTTATTTCCTGTTTTATCACTAGGACTCATATATCCACACCTTTTGAACCCTAGCCACAGCCTATCTACAACATTCAAATATGATCTTGCCCACAAGTATAGCTATTTTGTGCTCTCACAGGTTGCTCATTTTCCATCACCACCATTGTGTTCACTTGTGTTTGATTTTATTTTGCTCCTAGCTTAGTGTAAGGCCATTGAAAAAATACAAAAAAATAGAAAAAGCAAAAGTATAAAAAATAAAAAGAGAAAAGAGAAAAGAGCAAAAAGTGCAAAGAGGCCATATCATTGCTATTGTTTACTAGTTGAGCTTGCCATTGTGACACTTGGTTTTTCTTGAGCAATATTGTGCCTGTCAATTAAGAGCCTAGCTAGTGACTTTCTAGTGCATTGCAAAAACTCATCCATATATTTGCATTGCCACATTTGTCTCCATTATTGTGTGAGTTTCCTTGGGTTATTTTTATATCTTCACAAAACAGCAAATAGGATTGTTACTTTGGTGATTGTTAGGTATCCATACCAAGCCCCACTAAATAACCTTGTTTGCCATTGTGTGAGTTAAAAACCTGGGTATTCTCTTTTTCACATCAAAGTACATTAATTGCCTCTACTTGTGGTAAGTATTTCTATTCACTTTGGAACGGTAAGATACTCTATTGTCTTGCTAGATTTTTGAGTGAGTTGTGAGAGAACACCACAACCTATACTTGCTTTTATTTCACTAACCTACTAATGGATCCTTCTAGTGATGATCTTGTGCAGCAAAAGAAGGACCATAAGGAGGGAGTAAATTGGAGGGAGTATGAGGCATTAAGAGATGTGTTGAAAAAACAAGTGAAAGACAGTCATAAGGAATTCGAGGAATATGTTCATAGTGCTTGTGATCCTTTATACAACACTGTGAATGCAATGGAGAAAAAGGTGGAAGAGTCACATAAGTTGGTCGAAATCCATGGTGGGAAAATGAAAAACATGCAAGATTCTATTGATCTATTGACCAAAATTGTGGCTGATTTTCAAATCATGATTCAAGATCGGTTACCACCTATTGATGATGATAATGATAGTGTCCATAGTGATGCTAATAATGGATTGGAAGCTAATGTTGGAGTGGATTTAGAGGAGATAGAGGCCAAGGAGGAAATCAAGGCCGAGCCCATAATTTTGTGGCAAGGAGAGTGCCCAATAATGTGGTTCCTGAAAATAGAGAAGATGGTTTGAGTAAGCCCAAATTTACTATTCCTTTTTTCAGTTTTGATACTATGGATGTGGAGGAATATATGCTATGGGAGCTAAAAATTGAGAAGCTATGGAGATTGCATGATTACAATGAGGATAGAAAGATCAAGTTGGCATCTTCTGAGTTTGATGGCTATGCTCTTAGATGGTGGGATACTCTTGTGAGAAAGAGACAAGAAGATGGTGAATTGCCCATTGTCACTTGGAACACCATGAAGAGAATTATGAGGGACAGATTTGTACCACCCAATTACATAAGGCAACAATTTGACAAATTGCAACAATTGAGGCAAGGTGCAAAGACTGTTGATGCTTATTATCAAGAGATGGAATTAATCATGCAAAGAGCACGTGTGAGAGAGCAATTGGAGCAAACAATGCAAAGGTTTCTTTCATGTTTGAACTATAAAATCAAGGGCATTGTGAGGCATCACCAATATCATGATATGCATGAATTACTACATCATGCTAGGGAGGCCGAATCACACATCATGGAGGAAGCACAAAATTCATCAAGGACAAAGAGTAGATTCCCTTTGAGATCATCTTATACTCCTAGTACACCACCTCCACCACCTTCATCTTCTGGATTTCGAGGTACTACATCATCCAAAACCGAGCCTACTACATCCAATGCAAGGAAATCATCACAACCAGCAGCAAGTGCCACGGGTTCTAGTGCTTCTACTACAAGAAATAGAGATATTACATGTCACACATGTGGAGGCAAGGGGCACTTCAAGAAGGATTGTCCAAATACAAAGGTGATGATTATTAATGATAACAATGAGTATGAGACAGATGATGATGTTGATCCTAATGATTGTGATGATGATGATGGTTATTTGAGTGATACTCCGTTGGATGCATATGCTACTACTATGCCATCTATTATTTGCACACAAAAATCTTTGAGTGTGATTCCTAGTCCTGAAAATCAAAGGTGCAATTTGTTCCAAACAAAGGCTGTTATTGGTCCTAATATGGCTTGCAAAGTTATTACTGATGGAGGGAGTTGCAGAAATTTGGCTAGCAAAGATCTATGTGCAAAGCTAAATTTGAAATATTTACCACACCCTTGTCCTTATCATATACAATGGTTGAGTAGCACGGGACAAATGAAGGTATCTCATATGGTGCGTGTGGAGTTTCAAATTGGACCTTACAAGGATACTATTGAGTTTGATGTGGTTCCTATGACAGTTTGCCACCTATTATTGGGGAGACCATGGCAATTTGATAGAAGTGTGAAGCATGAAGGAAGAGCTAATACTTATGAGTTGCATCATCATGGGAAGACTATTATTTTGAGGCCTATGACTCCACAACAAATTGTAAATGAGTCCCAATCCAAGATTGATATGAGAGTGGAAAAAGAAAGAGAGAGGGATGAGGGAACACAAAATTCACAAGCTTTGGGGAGTGATAGCAAAACCAATTCGAGTGGTAAAAAGAGAGAGAACCTATTATGCATGTTAGCCACTAAAGAGGATTTGAGGGAATTTAGGGATGATCCTACACTAGTCCCTATTGTTCTTATTCACAAGGGAGAGATTTTGGTTTCTAATGACATGAACCCTATTCCTCTTGGTGTTTCTCATGTTTTGCAGGATTTTGAGGATGTTTTTCCAGGAGATATTCCCTCGGGATTGCTACCATTGAGAGGGATTAAGCATCAAATTGATTTAATTCCCGGAGCATCTCTACCAAACCGAGCTCCTTATAGAACCAATCCACAAGAGACAAAGGAGATACAAAGGCAAGTACAAGAACTACTAGACAAAGGTTATATTTGAGTTAGTCTTTCTCCTTGTGCCGTTCCCGTTATTTTGGTTCCTAAGAAAGATGGTACTTGGCGCATGTGTGTAGATTGTAGAGCAATTAATAACATCACTATTCGTTATCGTCATCCTATACCACGTTTAGATGACATGTTAGATGATTAAGTGGTGCTACTCTTTTCTCTAAAATTGATTTGCGTAGTGGATACCATCAAATAAGAATGAAAGAGGGAGATGAATGGAAAACTGCTTTTAAGACAAAATTTGGTTTATATGAGTGGTTAGTAATGCCTTTTGGTTTAACTAATGCACCTAGTACTTTCATGAGATTAATGAACCATATTTTGAGAGACTTTATTGGTAGATTTGTGGTAGTTTATTTTGATGATATTCGCATATATAGCCACAATGAACATGAACACATTGATCATATTAGACAAGTTTTGCAAGTGCTAAGAGAAAATAAATTGTATGGTAATCTTGAGAAGTGCACTTTTTGCAAACATAAGGTCATATTTCTTGGTTATGTTGTTTCTAAGCATGGAATTGAAGTTGACACATCAAAAATTGAAGCTATTCTAAATTGGCCAATTCTAACTAATGTGAGTCAAGTTAGAAGTTTTAATGGGCTTGCTAGTTTCTATAGAAGATTTGTGCCTAATTTTAGTACTATTGCTGCCCCTTTAAATGATCTAACTAAAAAGGGTGTTAATTTCGAGTGGGGTGTTGCTCAAGATGTTGCTTTTGATACTGTGAAAGAAAAGTTAATTTCGACCCCACTTCTTATGCTACCAAATTTTGATAAACAATTTGAGATTGAGTGTGATGCTAGTGGCATAGGTATTGGAGGTGTGATCATGCAAGAAAAGAAACCTATTGCCTATTTTTCTGAAAAATTAAATGGTGCACCATTGGATTATTCTGTTTATGATAAAGAATTATATGCACTTGTGAGAGTTTTAGAGGTATGGAAACATTATTTGTGGCCTAAAGAATTTATTATACATAGTGATCATGAAGCATTGAAATTCTTAAAGTGCCAATCTAATTTGAATAAGAGACATGCTAAATGGGTTGAGTTTATTGAATCTTTTCCATACATCATAAAACATAAAAAGGGATTGGATAATGTAGTTGCTGATGCTTTGTCAAGAAAGAACATGTTACTCTCAAATTTAGAAATTAAGGTTTCGGGTTTGGAGGGTATTATAGATTTATATGATGAAGATAATGAGTTTTCTATGCCATTTAATAAGTGTACTAATGTTAAGGCATGGGAAATTTTTCATATACATGATGGGTACTTGTTTAGAGCTAACAAATTATGTATTCCCGAGTGTTCTTTGCGTTTATTCTTAATACATTAATCTCATAGTGGAGGATTGATGGGACACTTTGGAAGAGAGAAGACATTGCTTATGTTAGCAGAAATTTTTTATTGGGCACATATGAGGAGAGATGTGTATAGATTGGTGCAAAGATGCATTACTTGCAACAAGTCCAAATCAAAGCTAAAACCCCACGGGTTGTACACTCCATTGCCATCACCTAGTACACCATGGGAGGACATATGTATGGATTTCGTTTTGGGCTTGCCAAGGACAAAAAGAGGACATGATTCTATCTTTGTGGTTGTGGACAGATTTTCAAAGATGGCTCACTTAATTGCTTGCCACAAGAGTGATGATGCTTCTCACATTGCAAATTTATTCTTTAGAGAAATTGTGAGATTACATGGAGTGCCAAGAACTATTGTTTCCGATAGAGATGTCAAGTTCATGAGTTACTTTTGGAAAACACTTTGGGGTAAGCTTGGCACTAAACTATTATTTTCTACTACTTGCCACCCCCAAACCGATGGACAAACCGAGGTGGTTAATAGAACATTGTCCACATTGTTGAGAGGTATGATCAAGAAAAATTTGAAGGAGTGGGAGGAGTGTTTGCCACATGTGGAATTTGCATATAATAGAGTTGTGCATTCAACTACTCAATTATGTCCTTTTGAGGTGGTTTATGGTTTCAAGCCTATTACTCCTCTTGATTTATTACCACTTCCTTTACATGAGAGAATTAATATGGAGGCATCAAAGAGGGCTGATTTTGTGAAGAGGATACATGAGAAAACAAAAGAGGCTATAGAGAAGAGAGGAAAACATATGGTCGAGAGGGTGAACAAGAAGAGGAAGGAATTGATTTTTCGGCCAGGAGATATGGTGTGGGTACACTTTAGAAAAGATAGATTCCCCACATTGAGAAAATCAAAGTTGATGCCTAGAGGAGCTGGTCCTTATAAAGTTATTTCAAGGATCAATGATAATGCATACAAGATTGACCTCCCAATTGATGAGTTTGGTGTTAGCAATTCTTTTAATGTGGCTGATTTGACACCTTACCATGGAGATGATTTAGCATCGAGGTCGATGCCTTTTCAAGAGGGGGAGGATGATGAGGACATCCCTAGTTCTGCACCTATTGTTACACATGAGGATGCTCCTATAAAAGCTAATGAAGTAAGGATTGGTCAATGACAAGATCAAGAACCAAGCTATTACAACAACAGGTGAATTCACTCCTACTTGAGTATAATGTTTATAATTGTGAGAACTTTATACTACCTAAATCCTTGCATCTATGTATTCTCAGGTTTATTGATAACACAAACATGAATGGAGATCATGGAGAGAAGATACACATGGATGGATATGAGCTAGAAGAGGAGATGGAGATCAAGTGCTAGCATGGTGAAAACAACCAATAACAAATGTTATGATGACAAGGGGATAGTGCCTCCACAAGGTCAAATGCACTTAGTGTGGAAAACAATGCCAATATGTTATTTCCACACTTATTGATGGATAAGCAAGAGGAGGGCGCCCACCAAGCATACCAATGCGCCATAATGAGTCCTAGTAGTTGTAGGATTGGTTTGTATACCAATATGGCCGCACCCCTTTGTGTGTGGAGTCGGTTTGTATCTATTTGTGTTAGGTATAGGAGTCCAAGTCGAGTTGGAGAGGGATTGCTTGCGCAAGGCACTTGTGGCGGCACCCCTCCTCTCTCATATATCCCCCTTCCTGCGAGTTGCAGGGCTAGACTACGTTAAACCCAAAAAAAACCTAGACCTCTAGATTGAATCAGCTTGTAAGCCTTCATCTGGAAGTTCATCTGCAAACTTTACGTGTTACCTGCTGTTCCACTGGGAATAAGACGGTACAGGACCACTTGTAGTCGGTGGATTACTCGTGCAAGAGTGTGGAGTTGAGAATATCCTTGGGGTTGCTATCTTTTGCATTGGCATCAGGGATTAGCCGGGAGAGTTCTTAGTGGTGCACTAGTTATCATACTGGAGTTGTCTGTGAGTTCACTGAGAAGATTGGGCCACCCCTTATCAGCCCTCCTCCCCCTCCCCCCAAACGACATCCCTGTTTTGGTTTTAATCAAAATGTTTATTATTTGATGAAAACATTCGGTAGGTATATAATAATTATACAAACAAATAAATAGTTCAACAATTATTACAATAATTTAAATTGTTCAAATTCTTCAAATTCGTACAAACAAATAACCGTGATCGAACTACTCGTTAGCTTTCATAGCCCACAAGTGTGCCACAAGATCAGCTTAGAGTTGCCAATGAACTTCCTTATCACGAACTTTCTGGTAAACACAAAAAAAATCATCAAACTCGGTAGACACACCTGGTTGTGGGTCCGCAAGAGTGCCCTGAAAGTCGAACTTCTCATCGAACACCATTCTCACATCTCTCTCACTCCCGATGATCATGTTGTGCATGATAATACAAGCGTTCATGACTCACACATTTGATATATCGACCAAGATAGAGAGGTATACCTGATCACAACAAACCGTGCCTGGAGTACACCAAATGCCCTTTCCACATCTTTCCGGACAAACTCCTGTTTCTTTGTAAAATTTCTATTTGCCTCACCAACACGGTCACGAATTGTCTTCCCAAATGTAGGCCAATTGGGATATATGCCATCGGCTAGGTAGTACCCTTTGTTGTACTCACGACCATTGATCGAATAGTTGCAGTCCGGTGCATGTCCTTCATCTAGTCTCTAGAATAAAGGAGAGTGCCGCAACACGTTGATGTCATTGTGAGAACCGGCCATGCCGAAAATGAATGCCAGATTCAAAGATCGTAATCAGCCACAGTCTCAAGCACAACATTGCACTTTCCGTGATGGCCACTTTTGTACATCCATTGCCAAGCAAATGGACAATTCTTCCAAGTCCATTGCATGCAATCGATGCTTTCAAACAGCTCAGGAAATCCTCTTGCTTGTCCGTGTCCCAACAACGAGCCGCGTCTGCTTCATTTGGTGATCTATGATACTCAGGACCAAACACTGCAACTACTGCCTTGCAAAATCAAAATATGGTTGCAACAACGATGGTCTCAGATATACGAAGATAGTCATCCAATGAATCTGCAGGACTCCGTACGCAAGACATCGTATTGCGGTCGTGCATTTCTGAAGAAATGAAAATCCTAGAAGCACGACGCAATCTCTTTTCAGCTCAAAGTAGTCGTCATAATCTTGAACGTCGTGCACAATTCGCCTAAAGACTTCTCTGCACATCCAAAAACGCCAGCGAAATTGGTAGGTTTGCCGGCGTGTGTGAGAAATAGTCGTCTCACAAAATTCTATGCCGAGTTGCCCTTTGACGATTCTTGTTCACCCTACGCCCTTTCATTGATCCTCCATGCTTTGGCTCGGCTTCCTCCTCGGTCACCGCCTCTAACAGAGCCGCCATGACCATCTCATTCTTGTCGTCTGCAAGGACGGCTTCCTCACCCATCATTTGACAAAACACGATCTCGTCGTCACTATCCATACTCTATTGGACAAAAGCCAACCATTAGCCGTGAGCTTAAAAAGTTTAACGGCGGTTCGTCAACCTATGAAAAACAGCCGAACACCTTACCCGCGGGGTGGCAGCGAGGAAGAGGCGGATGCGATTAAATGACCCATGGCGACGCGCAAAAACGACGAGGAACGGTGGCGAATCGGCCAACGTCGTACGTGCTCGACTCCTGCGTAGAGTTGGCGACACAAGAGTGCTGACGCTGGTACGAATCGGCGGCGGAAGAAAAAACAGAAAGATAAGGGAAATTGACTATCGGCCGGTGCAGGCTTGTCTCTATGACGGGCAGGGGCCACCTGTCGGATGGGGCGAGCAGACCATGGCTGGCATCCTCAGGTAGGCCCCCAAGTTTGGCGGGTGGGCTGAAGGTACCGGACATAAATTTGACGGATGGACACCTTGAAAGTGCCGATACGACATTTGCCCGGATCCCATAGGTCCTTGGGGGAGGGGCATTTGAAAGTGCGGGTGGAGATGCTCTTGCAACTTTGCTGGTATCCCTCTATTACTGCTCTGCGCCAACCAATGAACACACTGCTTTTGTGGGTTCCCTGCGAAGCCACACGTACGCACGCTTATTCCTTGTCAGCTGGTGGGCCTGCTTCGGTCTTGCCCCTCCAAGGTGGGTCCGCAAAGTCATAGACTCTGCTGTGTCCCCGGACAAGCGTTTCGCGCCCTCGTACCCAAACAGCCTTCACGGAGGTTCCTGTGGCCACAAATCACTCTGCCCATTCCCCTAAATTTCAAATCCCCGCCAGGAGCCCTCCTTTCAATCACCGCGCACTCCTCTGGACTGTTCGAGAAGGGGGAGAGAAAGCTGGAAATCCCCAAAACCCTAGCGCGCGGGCGGGCTATCGGGCGACGCAACGCCGGCGAGTGCTACGTCCACTCCTCTAGTCCTCCGATTCTGCTTCCCTGTGTCTTGATGATCTCGTCCCCTCTTCGTCTTTGGATCAGCTTGGCTTGGTTGACTTGGGCGTCGCGGCTTTCGGGGGAGATCCTCGTCAATCGCCGCAGTTCGTGGTAGATTCGCCGGAGGCCTCTCAGCGGGGACGAACTGGAGCGCCGCGGCTTCCGAGGAGTTGTCGGACAATCTCAAATCTAAGGTACTGAATCGGTGTGACTCCGCATGCGTCGCTGTCAACTCGGTGTTCCTTGTTCGCTCGCCCCCGCTCCGTTTCTACTTCCCTGTGTCCTATAATCTCGTCCTGCATTTGTTTTTTATCAGCTTGTCTTCGTTGGTTTGGACGGTGCGGCATCTGGACGAGTTCCTCCGCGAATCACTCGCCACAGTTCTGGGTAAAGTAGGCGAGGCCTCGCATTGGGGGCGAACTAGAGCATCAGGAGTTCTGAGGTGTCGCACTCTCGAGTCTAAGGTACTGACTCCGCAGGTTTATGGACGGTCGCTATGTTAACTCCGTATCCCTCGTCCACCCCCGCTCAAGCTCCGTTTACTTCTGGGTGTCTCATAGTCTGTCCTTTGTTTGTGTTTGATCACTAGCAGAAGTTCTGGGAAGATTTGACAGAGGACTCGCATTGGGGGCGAACTAGAGCGTTACTACTCTAAGTCCAAGGTACTGACTCCGGACCCTTGGCCTTGATCCATTCGTTTAGCTTCCCGCAGTCGAGGCCTCGCGGTTTAATGGTTAGAATTAGATGCCTGCTTGTGCGTTTGCTGATGGATAGTCTCTAATTTCACATACACGATGTACCCCCTCCGGTTAAAATACATGACTTCCATTTGTCCAAATATGGATGTTGTAAACATGTTTTAGTGTATACATACATCCACATTTAGAGAAATGGAAGTCATGGAGTATTTTTTAACAGACAGAGTAGCAAATTATGCTGGGCATTGCACCATTCTAGTTGGTTACTATTAGATGCCCGCTTCATCCATGCTTCCGTGTGTGAACCTGCCCACAATTGTTACAATGTGGAAGACGATCTCTGAATAGTTATACCTTTGTGGTTTACTTGACATTATTAAGCTTAATAAATTAATAAGCTTAGAATAGGCTCGTCCTAGCTAGTATTTCAGTCTAATTTGTCCTGCTAGGTATGCTCTTACTGCCAGCAGCCTATTTAATTTGACTCGGTTTAGTACCGCGTTTCTCAATCAATGTCAGGTTATGTTTTTGGTATGGTGTAGTTTCAGTGGTTGCAAATCATAATTGGCATATAGGTTACACTTGAAAAGAATATCTTGCGCAATTCTTTGTTTATGTTCCATTTGTAAATTCTGTCACGGACATTGATTGTCTTATATCAGCTTCAAAAAAATTGATTCTGTTACTCTGTATTTATAAACAACCTGCTGAGTTTGCTGAATTATACACCTTTTTACTTTTCTGATAGTCTATTTAAGGATCAGTACTTGTATTCATTGAGCATTTCATGTAAACTCTTTTGCATGTTGTAGTTTCATATATTTGATAAATGTTTACAGTAAAATGGAAGGTCATCAAGCAGAAGCTACCCTTCTATTGTCTAATGCTGCTCGTCAACATGTTGCTTCTACCACTTCGGACGCAATTTTCTTTGTTCGCGTGCGTGCTGTTGATGATATACACCCCGATCTACTAGGAAGGCTTGCACTTGGTAGATTGCTGAACCACGAAAGCACTAGCGAGTCTTCAGAATCAAATCAACTGGATGATGTATGGATTCATATGGAGATACGCTCAGCAACGGGTTTTGCAGTGCGAAGAGATGAAGGAAACCTTCTTATCCTGACGGTGGCTCATATAGTCAGACCAGTTTACGCCCATAGGCCTGTTATTACTGATGATTGTGCTGATCTCAATACGGCATTTTCCTTTGAAGTTATGTGTGTCCACCAGGAGAGAGGCCTGCTGAACAGAGCTCCCCTTGATGCAGACATTGGAGCTATGGAGAGGAGGTACAGTTATGCCACAGTTCTTGCCATTGATTCACAGCTGGATCTGTTGGCTCTTCGAATCGTAGATAATGAGATCATGAACTACGATCAAAACATTGGCCAGTACCTACCTTGCATGGTACCTCATGGACTTATTCCCATAGCTGAGATGCCGCCAACTGATAGTGAAGAGGTTGTACTACAAGCATGGCCAGAACTTCGCAATGACTCCACATTCTGGGGAATAACATCATATCCGGCAAGGCGGTACAACTGCTTGACTCGTACAAACCCTTATCTCTATGGGATGAGATTGTTGGAGCTCCCAGGGCTGAAATGTAGAAAGGGATGCTCGGGAGGGCCAGTAGTAAATGCCCATTCACATGCAGCCGGTGTTTTTCATGGAACACTATACAATTCTGGCTTTGCGATACCTTCACCTGATGTTCTGACATTCCTAAATCGCTACAATCTTGTAAGTATGATGCTTGCTGTTTACCAATTATATTTGGCCTGTGGAAAAAAATTAATCTTAATATATTTCTTCTATTTCAGCTGGAGGGTCCTATATAACCTGCAACAGTCTAGGTATATTAATCTGTTATTTTTTTTTCATTTTTTTTAGTCTTTTAAATTGCAGCACAGCTATTGAACTACACATCTGCTTAAAGCTAAGTTAAATGTATTGCAAGTTAATGCCAATCTGGCCTTATAAAAATATTTTATGGTGGCTATTCTATATCAATGGCAATTTGTGCATTAATGTCGAACCTGTAACATCATGTTCCATAATTCAGTACCATCATGTTCCATAATTCAGTAGCATCTGGCATATCCTGGAAAGTTGAGACTTCATGTACTTTTTATTGGGACATTTTCACAAACTTACTACAACTTGCTTTGCAGTTCCATCTCATGTATTCTCGCAAACATGCTATAATTTGCTTTGCAGTTCCATCTCAGGTATTCTTCAGTTTGTACCACACTACTGGTTGAGCTATTCCTTGGTTTTCATGCTCTTCTATGTGTTTACCCTGCTGAAAAACTGTGCTAGTTTAGTCCGGTTGCTAACAACTTCTTCTATTGCCATGTTTGCATTTTCGTATCTTCCCTAATTGCAGAATTGGACTGGAAAAAATAACGGTGTTCACATAAATGTATAGATAGCGGTTAATTAACAGTAGAAGGAAATGATACCGCACATGTGGTGGTAGGCATCATCACTTGTCAAACATGAGACTGATCTATTTTTAGCTGCACTAGTGTTTGGACTTCCTTTTGTACTCTCTGCATATCTTCTTTCAACTTGATTTCTGTTTTATCCTTCTGATGATATTGATATGTCCATTGTTATGCAGATTCAAGGTCAGATGAGAGCTGCTCTTCATTGGAACCTGACAACAGATGTGTCAGAACTCTTTGTTAGTCATGCGTTGGCATACAAATTGATTGTAGTGTTCGGATTAGCATTCAAGCCTAAGTGAACTGTCATGTTTAGCTATTTTGGTCATATAATATCGAGTGACCCAGTATGCAATTTAGGCGATAGCTATTTGGATTGGCTCAAGTAGTATTGTTCAGCTTGTCGGCTGCTCAGTTTTGAGTCTGGTTCACCATGTCCTTACCGTACATACTGTCGGAGACTTGCACTAGTGAGTAACAAGAGGTAATTGCACAGTCATACGAGAACTTGTGTACCATGTGAACTTTCATGGAAAAACTTGCAATATGTGGTGCCGTGGTACAAATACTTTGCTTCTATGTGCAAAACTGCAAAATCATACAACATCGTTAGGGAGCCGACACCTATCCTGTCCATGCTGGAAAATATAAATGGTCCAGCAGGGGGCATATTTGCCAAAACCTCTGTATCTTTTTTTTCTCTCTCGCTCAATCCTCCCGTCCGAAAGGCCGCTGCACATTTACAAAAAAAGAACTTGTTATGTTTCCTGTTTGCTAATTGGCGTGTGCTCTGCGTAGGTCGCCCTAGATTGGGCAAATCTAGCTCCCCTCGTGAGCCGTCCGATCGTCATCCAACGCACAGAAAACAGCACAACATACTTTTGCATTTTAGCCCCTCTGTTTTTTGGATATAGAACCCGCAGTCCACATCAGCTCCACTTAAGCGAAGGGGTATATTGTGTTGCCCCTGGTCATCTCAGTAATTACGGCAAAACTGCCATCGCAACAAATTCACTTGTGTCGCAACAAAAATTATCGTCGCGTGTACAAAAAAAAGTATCGCAACAAATTTTTCCAAATCTTTTTGAACAATAAGTAATGTTACAAAATAATAGTTAAATAATATGTTTTTGTGTTGCAACAAAAAAGTTTAAACAATTCAACAAAAATCACAACCTATTGCAACAAAAAAAAATTGCATAAATTAAAAAGTTGGTAAGCAACAAAATAATTTGTCACTGTTCCAGTTGCAACAAAAATTATCCCTCGTTTCAACAAAAAATCAAAACGATAGCAACAATAAAATCACATGTTTACAACATCTGAAAAGCGCATAAAAACATATCATTCCAAATGAAATCTGAACACATATACGCATTTCTTACAAAATCATACAGAAAAACATTGCAACATATCGCTTGTGATTTCTCAACAAAATGCGTGCAAATTTGTTATAAAATTTAAAGACGTATGCAACATCCAACAAAAATGACGAAGACACTTAGCGTATATAGCTACGTGTAGTGGGCTGTTGAAAATATATCTTGAGACGAAAATTGTGCTAAAAAATCAAATTGCTGCTACGCATAAAAGAACCCAACAAAGCAAGAGACCTACGTTTGGAAACGTTAGGTCCCCCTAAAATAAGCATTTTCCTTGCTAATTGGTACCATGTAGAAAGCAATTTGGGGGATATCTGTGGGGCAGTTTTGCCTTGTTCGCAATTGCAACCGGAGGGAGGGAGGACGAGCGAGAGCTGCAGATCGAGTACAGAGCTGGAGCTCGACCGACCGAGACAATGGCCGGTGATCCGCACTGTCGGAACTGAGATAAATTCCCTCCGCACTACGATGAGTTCCTTCTCCTCTAGGGTGGTTCGAATTACCGAAACATGGACAAATTCCCTCCGCTCTCATCAGGACTTGGGGTGGTTCGAATTACCGCTCTGGGGCCGTTTCTTCAGTTGGACAAACGGGCAGGCTGTGCCCGTCCTAGCTCGTCTCGACCGTGCCTTCTTCAATCCTGAGTGGAACTCTGCTTTCCCAAACTCCGCTCTCGGCTCTCTGCCTCTGTCGAATCCCTGACTCAACAAATCCCTTCGATGAACCTATCGGGTTTCGATTAGGAGAACCCATGAGCGCTGGTGGAATCGTCGGCTAGACAGGGGGCGAGATTTACCCAGGTTCGGGGCCCTCGTAGAGGTAAAACCCTTACTCCTGCCTCTTGTCGATCTGTATTGATGATTAGATCGGTTACAAAGGTTGTGCTCGAATCGAGAGTAGGTCTCGAGTTCAAGGCTTTTGGTCGTGCGGTATTGCTTGGTCCTCTCTCGGGGGCTCTCCTGGCCTTATATAGGCGGCCAGGTCTCGAGTTCTACCCGGAGAGGACTCCAACCCTAGCTAGGTCGGTTACATGTTTTCTAATTTAACCCGCAAGTTTAGTGCGGGTGGGCTTCACGTGGGCTTTCTGGAGTACTCCAAGGGCTCCTCTTCTTGGGCCTTCACCTTGGGCCTGAGAGGGGGTGTCCTTATCCGCAGGATCCAGAATCCATATCTTCGTCAGTAGCCCCCAAGCGTTTGCTCGAGTGGGAATTTTCCAGTCGAGTAGACGGTCAAACCTTTTTGGCCTGGCTTTTCCTCTTGAACAAAACAGCTTGGCTGTCTACTGTTTTAAAGGGTGTGTTCCGTGTGCAATGAGTCCTTATGCTCGAGTGTCGAGCGACTTAGGTGCCTGTTATTGCGGCTTTATTTGCAGAAGGATGCGGCACAGTAGCTTGGCTCTCCCGAGAGATCAGGGCCAATTAATTGCGACTAGGGCAAAAAGATTCCTGGCCTACACGGATTCGAGACCTCCGACTCGAACCCGATAAGGTGATTGTTGCGACTGGGCCGTTGTGGACTTATCGAGTCGAACTTAACCTATGAGGGTACTCGGCGCGTCCGCTAGGATTTTTCTTCGTGTTGTTGACACGGAACTGTACCGGAGGACGCAGCTTTCGAGTGCGATTCCAGGCCCTTAAGAAAGATCTTTTTGGGTCTTACCTTCATATTCGAAGAATATGGCATCCGGATGTGCCTAGTCGGCTAAACAATCCAGGTTTTTATGATGTAGAAATATCATGCGTGAATGGAGGAAGGTTCTTTCTACCCGAATGACTGTTTAAGACTCAGTCGAAAGAGTTTTTGTATTGTAGATAGTCGTGCCCATATGAAGCAGTTTTCATGTTTGGACTGTTGCGCCTATACGAAAGAGTTTTCGTGTATAGGTTGATTCTCTTGTTTAAAAGAGGTCTTGCTCCATGATCTATTCGTAAAGGAATTGCCTTTTGTCGAAGGAATTTCATACGAAGCTATTTTCGTGTTTGAATTGTCCATTCGAAAGTTCTTGAATTTGATGATGCGTGCCATGACGTCATGGCGCACTCTTCTCCTCCCGATGGGACGTGACGGAGTGGTAGCAGATGGGCTGGCCCACCTAGTCAGCTTTTTGACCGGGAAACGAGACGCCGCCTCCGTTTTTTACGCGAACTGCGCAGTAAATGCGCACGATCTTCTGTTAAGATCGTGGCACGGAACATCGTTCACCGCCCCTTCGTTTCATCTTCACACGTGGTGGCTGTGATACGTGCCACGTAGCACATCGAGTGGCTGACATCGACCCGCTTCGTGTATAAATACGGGACTTAGCGCTGCGGTAAAATTTTCCCAGCCTTTGCCTTCAACCATCTTCTTCCTCGTGCTCATCTTCTTCCTTGAGCTCAAGCTCACACTGCTAGCCATGGCCGGAGGCAAAAGACGTGGTGCTGCCGCTTCTGAATCCGGAGACGTTTCCGCGCAACCGGCGCCTCGGGCCGGCGACTGGCGCTCCCCCAATACTACCGCGAAGAGCATCAAGGAGATGCAGCGGGAGGGGCTGCTGCCGGCTGAATCTGAGAAGCGGGTGCGCCTCGGGAAGAAAGAAGAGGTACCAAACCCGCAATCGAACGAGCGCGTGGTCTTTGCGGACCACGTGTCTCGGGGTCTTTCTTTCCCTCTCCATCCTTTTCTCCTCGGGTTGCTGTATGTCTATGGCATACAGCTTCACGATCTTCCTCCGAATGCGGTGCAGCACATTTCGTGCTTCATCGTGTTCTGCGAATGCTTTCTTGGCATTCGCCCTCATTGGACGCTGTGGAAGGCCCTCTTCAAAGTTCGCATCTTCCGCGAGAAATCGCGGGTGGACTCCGAGCCTGGCGAGCCGCTGCGCACAGGCGGCTTCGGGATCCAGGCGCGACTGGAGAGCAGCTACTTCAACATGCACTTTGTCGACTCCGCCCAAGGCTGGCGGAAAAAGTGGTTCTACGTCATCGACAACAGCTCGGGTGGGCTCGTGGAGTTCCACCCGTTCGCTGTTTTGAAGAGGCGGAAGTCCTGGGCGCACAAGATGTCAGCCGAAGAAACCCAGGTCGTCACGCCCCTACTCGCAAGAGTGTCCGCTCTCCGGGATCAAATCGCCGGAGTGGTACTCAACGGGCTGCACCTGGCGAGTATTTTTCTGAAGCGCAGGATCCAGCCGCTGCAGCAAAGTCCTTCCACCATGTGGGAATACCAAGGCGCTGAAGATCCTAGCCGCGTGAGCCGCGAGGAACTTTCGAACGCTGAGTTCGAGAAGAAAATCGCGGCTGTCACCAGCTTGAAGGTGGGGGAGAAGTTCCCCGACTGCTCAGTCGAAGCCTTCAACGCTTCGAAACCTCCACCAGCCGAGGTTAGTTTTATTCTTCCCGTTCGTCATTATTTTCTTCTTTGCTTTGAGTCTTTGGTCGACTGAAATTTTTCTTGCCTCCCTCTTCCGTCTTTGTAGAGCTTAGCGGTGGCGAACTGCTACCCGCCAGTTGTGGGAGAGGACGCCTCGGAGTTATTGGCTAGTCACCTGGACGGCTTAGCCGATACCAGTGTAGCCGATGCTTCCTCGAGCTCCGAGGACGATTCTTCGGATGACGCGGAGGGCTCGAATGGCGGCCTACGTCGTTGCAAGCGTCGTCGGGTAGAGGATGATAACGAGGCTACTTCCAAGGATAATTCCTTAGAGGAATCTCCCGGGAAGACCCCTATCTCCACGACTCCACTTCGCTCCCTCGCCCCTTCGCCTTCATTCCCAGTAATCGCAACCGCTTGGAACGCGGATTTGCTGGATGAAGATGAAGATGACGAGTAAGTTATTTATCCCGTCCTTAGTCGAACGTTCTTTCTTCTGCGCTTTATGTTTGATTCCTTGTTCTTTTTTGCCGCAGTGTGCAGGCCATCAGCCCTCGCAGGTACGCTTCTTGTGTTCCTCCTGAAAAGGGGAACAAAGCAGGAACTGCGGGTGGAGCTCCCAATGCTGGCACCGTCCAGAATTTTCCCAGGGCAGCCCCCAATACGGCGACTGCGGAACGTGAAGCTCCTAGCTTTGCCGCTAGGACTTCAGCTTCGAAAGAAGCGACGGACAGCTCCGCAGATCCTCTCTCCCGCGCCACGGGCCAGGTAAACTTTGTAGTTTTGTCTTTGAATTTGTATCGGGTGCACGACAGTGCTCCCGATGGGAGTAGCCCCCGAGGCTGTAGTCGATTGCTTGCGATCGGCTACAGGCTCAAAATCTTGCTTTATTTTCTTCGTCTTGATTTCTATCGGGTGCACGACAGTGCTCCCGATGGGAGTAGCCCCCGAGGCTGTAATCGATTGAATTCAATCGGGTACAGGCTCTAATTTATATCTTCTAATTTTTCTACTTCAGTACTTCTGCAGTCGCTTGTTGACTCGCTTGCGGCGATCGGTCGCCGCGTTGTTCTTGCCGAATCGGAGTGCGAGAGGCTTCAGTCACACTGTAGTCGATTCCACACCGAGAACGAGCTCCTTAAGAGTAAATCTCATTGTCTTCTTTTGTTTCTGTTGTCGTCTCCATTCTTGATGTCTAACAAATGTTTATTGCGCAGCTCAACTCGAACATTCGGAGTCCGAGAGAGTCAAGCTCTCTGAGCGGGCAACCGCTCAGGAAGCTAATTTGGCAGTTGTTCGACAAGAGCTGGAGGCCTCCCGCATGCGGTCGGAGGATCTTGACAGGCAACTCGCGGATGCGAGAAAAGCTTTGAAGGATCAACAGGAAGCTGGCAATAAGGCCGATTCTGACCTTGTCACATTCCTCCGTCCCCTTGCTGAGCGTTTTGCGGGTAAGTGGCTTAGGCTCTCGCAATTGTATCTTTTGTCTTGGTGAACTTGCGAAATTTTGACATTCTTTTCCTTTGCAGGTCTTCTGGATGTTCCTTTGGAGATCCCTGGGATCCAGCGAGTAGATGTGTTAACCGATACACTTGCTCAACTCAAGAGGCACGCTGAAGGAGTGTGCTCCTTGATTGGAGATGCCACCCAAGTGTTGTCGCAATTACACAGTCGCTTCCTCGCCAACGTTGTTCCTCCATCCGCACTAGACGGCCTACTGAAGATCTTCTCGGAGGGTAATCTCCTGGATGCTTACGCAGTCGCCCAGTCGGAGTCTGGCGCGAAGACTGCGATTCAGTTCGTGCTGGCGCACGGAGTCAATGGTTTGGAGGAGGCCTACTCAGCTCTTCCAGTCGAACCCTCGACGGGCAAAAAGGTACGGCTCTCTCGTTTTGGCGAGCAGGCCACCATTCTTGCTCGGAAGCTGTCTGAGCTATTTGCTCGACTGAAAGGAGGGGCGACTGCCACTAGTGGGAGCACCACTGGAGTTTCTTAGTCTTGTTCTTTTTTTCTTTCCTTCGTGAATGTAATGAACCTTGGGATGTATTCCCGTATTTTCATCGTCTTTAATCGAAATGTTCGTTCTGGAAATTGCCTCCCGTAGTTTGTGTATTTTCTCCCGATGGGAGTAGCCCCCGAGCACTCTTTTCAGATGTGCGACTAGAAATACTTCGAATAGGGCTTCTTACTTCTTTCCTTGTATTCTTCCAGGCTACCGGGGTAGTTGCAGAATCTTCGAGTGGACATGCTACTCCACCTTGTTGCCGCGGTTGGCACCTATGCTGGTCTTCGTGATAAGGTCCGGGAGGGTGAGCGTCAGCTTAAAGCTTTGCGCGGTATAGCCGATGTGGCGAAGTCCAAGCAAAAACTGGCGGCTGAACGTGAGCAGTTCCTGATGGATGAATTATCACTGGTTGCGAGGGATTTGCTGTGTAAGTAATACAGCCCCCGTGTCTTCTTTTTCCTTTGTTTCCTTAGCTGATTAAGCATACTTGCTCTTCAGTTGTCAGACCTGATGACAGGGAAGAAAAGCAGTGGGTTGAAAACCATATAGTTCAGGGGGCTGGTAGCTCAAATCCTCATGCGAGTAACTTCTGGTCTGATCGCAGTCGAGGATTTGTGATGGCCACCTTGAAGTTCCGTATTCTGCAAGCGAGAATTCTCGTGAGTTCTTTTCACGAGGTCCTGATTGCGATGAACGCTGCTTTCTACCCACTCGAAAGGGGTCCTGAAGACTGGAGCTATCTTCTCAGATTGTATGGACGTGAAGGAGAGGTTCGCGCGTGTGTGCGCAACCAAATGACATGCGGCGCGGTTGTAGCTCTATCCTTTTTCCGAATATGGTATCCATAAGTAGATTTTAACTTCGTAGCTAGGCTCCCAGATGATCCAGTCGATGATATTTCCCCCTTCTATGATGCTGTTCGCCCTGCAGCGGAGAAAATCATCCGATTATCCTCTAGGAGGTAGATAGAGTTTTGGCGACTGAGAATGCTCAGCGCTTTGATTGATTGTCGGATGCGCATATCCTGTATCCTTGTATAGTTTGTAAAACTGTTGTAAGGTGTATAACCTTGTATGTATGCTTTTTTCTTGTAATGCTTAGTCGTAGGCGTAGCCCCCGTGTATTTATGGGGTGTGTTCCTGTAACTTTTGAGCGCGTAAAAATAGGAAGTTGCGAATGAATATGATGGAGAAACCATGTTTTTATTGCGATGACTGAGAAGCCATGTATTCGAGCTACAAGAGTGGCTAGCATAGCCTTATTTGTTGTGAGAACAAGTAAACCTAGGGATAGAATTTGCGGAGGTGCGCAATATTCCAAGGATTGGAATAGATTCCTCCAGTCGATGGATTCTTCAATCTGTAGGCCCCGCTTGGGATTACTTCGTGTATGATGAAGGGTCCTTCCCAGGGTGGTTCGAGCTTATGTCCTTCTTTCTGCTTGAGTCGCAGCACTAGGTCTCCAACCGCGAATGCTCTGTGGCGTATGCGGCGACTATGATAGTTTCGCAGGGATTGCTGATATACTGCGGATCTGGCGAGTGCGATGTCCCGCATTTCGTCGAGTGCATCCATATCTTCCACGAGTGCCCTGTTAGAGGTTTCTTCGCTGTAGGCCACAACTCGTGGGGCGCTGAATCGAACATCCTCGGGGAGGACTGCTTCTGCCCCGTATACCATGAAAAATGGCGTGTATTTTGTAGATCGGTTGGGAGTTGTGCGGAGGCTCCATAGGACGGAGGGTAATTCGTCCGCCCAATGTCCTGCGGCGGGGTGTAGACGATCGAGTAGGGGTTTCTTGATGCCAGCCGAAACTAAGCCGTTGGATCTCTCGACTTGTCCGTTCGTTTGCGGGTGGGCAACGGAAGCAAACTTGAAGTTGATGCCCTTTTCCTCGCAGAACTGTTGTGTTTCCTTTGCTGTGAAATTTGTACCGTTGTCTGTAATGATGTCGTGTGGCACACCAAATCTGCATACGATGGAGTCGAGGAACTTGACGGCGCATTGGGCACTAGCCGAAGTTACTGGCGTGGCCTCGATCCATTGGTGAATTTGTCGACTGCGACCAGCAAGTGTGTATATCCTCCAGGGGTGGACTTGCGTAGTGGTCCGACCATGTCTAGCCCCCATTGTGCGAAGGGCCAGGCAATGGGTATCATGTGCAATTCCGTAGCAGGTGCATGTGGTCTTGGTGCGAATCGCTGACAGGCATCGCATCGTTCGACCAGGTTCTTTGCGTCGGTAGCTGGTGTCAGCCAGTAGAATCCTGCTCGGAAGGCCTTCCCCATTATTGTTTTCCAGCTAGCATGATGTCCGCAGTCTCCTTGGTGGATGTCACGGAGCAATTCTTTGCCATCTTCGGGTGCAATGCAGCGCTGAAGTATTCCCGAGATGCTCTGCTTGTATAATTCCCCATTGACTACCCGAAAGGATTTGCTGCGTCTGATTATTTGTCGAGCCTCGCGTGGGTCAGCCGGGAGCTGTCTGTTGGTCAGGTAGTCGAGTTATTTCTGCGTCCAGACTGGCTCGACCAGAAAAACCTGTCGTGATATGTTATGAACGAGCTTGATAAGGGCGACTTGCGGGCTGACCTCTGTTTCTGGCACTGCTATTGCTTCTGCAGCTTTCTTGATTTTTACCGATCGCTTGATCATCCGTTCGAAATATATTCCTGGTGGTATGGGCGTATTCGTGGAACCCATGTTTGCCAGTCGATCTGCTTCTTCGTTGCTGGATCTTGCGATGTGCTTTAGCTCGCATCCTTTAAAACTTCCTTCGAGTAGATTGTACACGTCGCGATACGCGATCATGTTTTCGGCGACTGCGTCACACTCTTTCATTGTTTGTTGCACAATGAGATTGGAGTCGCCGTAGATCATTAGGCGAGTAGCTCCACAGGCGATTGCCATCTTCATCCCGTGCAACAAGGCTTCGTACTCTGCGTCGTTGTTTGATGCCGGATCATCTGGTGGAAAATCCAATCGTAGGACGTATTGCAGCTTGTCTCCCTGAGGTGATATAAGAACTATTCCGGCTCCTGCTCCTTCGTTTCTCTTGGACCCGTCAAAGTACATTATCCAATTGCTCGTGTACTCGGGTGGTCCTGGCGTCTGTAATTCTGTCCATTCGCTTAGGAATTCAACAAGTACCTGGGATTTGATTGCGCTTCGCCCTGCGTAAGTGATGTCCCAAGCTCCCAACTCGACGTTCCATTTTGCTATTCTTCCGGATGCCATAGGGTTGTTCATGATCGTCCCGAGTGACGCATCATTAACCACTGTAATGGCGTGTTCCTGGAAATAATGTTTGAGCTTGCGGGCGGTAAGAAAAACTCCGTACGCGAGCTTCTGGTAGTGAGGGTAGCGTTGCTTGCATGGTGAGAGTACTTCGCTGATGTAATATATTGGACGTTGAACTCCGTACGCTTTGCCTTCCTCAGGTCGTTTGACCATGATTGCTGTGCTGATGACCTGGTTTGTGGCGGCTAGGTACAAGAAAAGTGGCTCCCCTTCTCGCGGTGTTGCGAGGATGCGCCTACTTTGTAATGACCGCTTCAAATCTGCGAATGCTTGCTTAGCTTCGGGTGTCCACTCGAATTTGTCTGTCTTCTTCAACAACTTGTAGAAGGGTAATGCTTGCTCCCCCAATCGTGCGATGAATCTGCTTAGGGCGGCTAATCACCCTGCGAGCTGTTGTACTCCGCGCAGGTTGGTTGGCTCCTTCATGGTTAAGATAGCTTGTATTTTCTCCGGGTTGGCTTCAATGCCTCTGGCGGATACCAGGTACCCGAGAAGTTTTCCTGCCGGAACGCCAAAGACACATTTGGTCTCTTGATCCTGTACGCGTTGAGGGCGTCGAATGTTTCTCTAATATCTTCAAGGAGTGTGTCCTCAACTCGAGTCTTGATGACAATGTCGTCAACGTACACTTGTACGTTCTTGCCAATGAGGTTGGCGAGGCATCTTTGCATGCAGCGCTGATATGTTGCGCCTGCGTTCTTCAGCCCGAAGGGCATTGTTGTGTAGCACTAGACACCGTGAGGTGTGATGAATGTTGTCTTTTCTTCATCCTCCTTTTTCATTCGGATCTGATTGTATCCCGAATAGGCGTCCAGGAAGGAGAGGCGTTGGCAGCCTGCTGTAGAATCCACGATCTGGTCGATTCGCGGGAGGGGAAAATTATCCTTGGGGCAATGCTTATTTAACGACGTGTAGTCGATGCACACCCGAAGGATATCCGTGTTCTTTTTGGGGACCAACACCGGGTTTGCTAACCAAGTGGAAATCTTGATCTCCCTGATGAATTTCGCAGCTAGCAATCTGTTTACTTCTTCTCCAAGCGCCTTTTGCTTGGGTTCTGAAAATCTTCGCGTGGTCTGTTTGATGGGTTTAGCGTCTGGAAAGACTTCGAGTGAGTGTTCGGCAAACTCCCTGGGTATTCCTGGCATATCTGAGGGCTGCCAGGCGAAAATTTCCCAGTACTCACGGAGGAGTTTGACGAGCGCGCTTTCCTATGCTTGCGAGAGGGTTGTTGAAACCATCGATGTCTTCGCAGAGTCTGTCGGGTGCACTTCATGCTTTCGGGTGTCGCTGTTGGCGCTAAATTCTAGCTCAGGCGCATTTTTCTTCGTGAGGGGCATCACGGAGTGATCCGTGGTTTTTGCCAGCTCTTGAAGTTCTTCGTGCATCCCGAAAGATTTTGCGATCTCGTTGAACTCAATGTCACATTTGTTGGATTTCTGAAAGTCCCCGTCAATGGTGATTACGCCATGTTCGCCGGGCAATTTGAGCTTCAGGTAGGCGTAGTGAGGTACTGCCATGAATCTGGCGAACGCTGTTCGGCCTAGGATGGCGTGGTACTGTGAAGGCCAATCGACAACTTCGAAGTCGAGGAACTCTCTCCTGTAGTTGCTCTGCGTGCCTAGCACAACTTCTAGGTTGATTGTTCTGAGTGGACGGACAGCCTTGCCTGGAACTATCCCGTGGAAGGATGTTTCTGATTCTGGGAGGCCGTCTAAGTTCTTGTTCATCCGACGGAGTGTATCCGCGTAGATAATGTTGAGGCCGCTGCCCCCATCCATGAATACGCGGGCTAAGTCGTAGTTGCCAATTTGCGCCTGGATGACCAGGGCGGCGTGTCCTGGTCGATAGACTCGTGGTGGGTGATCTTTCATCGAGAACGTGATCGGCTGGTCCGCCATTTTCAGGTACTCGGTCTTCGTTGGCGGTGTCTGCACTGCCATGCATAATTGCCTTGTGTTAGTCTTTTGAGCTCTACGGGAGGGGCATACCTTCTGGATCATTGCGAGTTGTCCTGCCGGGTTCGGATACGCGTTTGCTCCGGCGTTTGGTGGTGCGGGTACTGCAGCTAGCGCCATGTTTGGATTTGCGGGTGGAGGTGGTGGTGGTGGCGGCTGGAATCCTTGGTGTCCTCCTCCTGGAAGCGGCGGGTAATTTTGAGTGGAGGCAGATCTTTTCCTCGCGAGTGCGTCCGAGATGTCATGGAACTTTCGGCAATCCTTAAGCAAGTGTGTTGCCTTGGTTTTGCCCGTGCGCTTATCTGTGAATAGATGTAGCGAGCAGTATGCATCTAGGTCTTCCTCGGGGGGTTTTTCTTCGGCCTTTGGTCTCCACTCGCGATTTCCACGGCGACCGGAATCGCGGTTGCGAGTGAATTCCGCGGCAACCAACTCTTCTCTATCCTCATGATCGTAATATTTTCTTCTTTTTCTTCGACCGTGACGATCGTCATCGTGTGCAGGTGACGATGCTCTTTCGTTGCGCACCGCATCTTCTCCGTTAGCCCATTTTTCGGCTATGATCATCAGCTCCCCAATAGTCTTGGGTGCAGCTCTGCCTAGCTCCTCTCGAAAGGCAGTTCTTCTGGCGCCCTTTGCGAAGGCTTCGATCGCTACTTCTTCTGAGATGGTTCCCGCGGTATTCCTGAGCGTTGTCCATCGCTGGATGTACTCGCGCGTGGACTCGCCACTCTTCTGCTTGCAGACTCGTAGTTCTTCGATTGTAGCTGGCCTCTTGTAAGTCGACTGGAAATTTTTGCAGAAGTCGCGGTGCAAATCATCCCATGATGCGTAGCAAGATTTTGGTCTTCTTTCCAGCCAACTGCGGGCTGCGCCAGTAAGATGCAAATTGAGGTATTGCATAGCCATGTTTTTGTTCCCACGTTGGCATTTTACTGCCGTGAGGTAGTCGCTTAGCCATTGAGAGGGCTCGAGTCAGCCGTCGTACTTCGTCACCTCCGTGCTGAGCTTGAACCTTTTGGGTAGAGGTGCTTCGCGGATGCTGCGAGCGAAACAGAGTGCTCCACAGGTTTCGTCATCCGAGGAGCCGGACGAAGAGCGCTCGCGATATCGCGAAGCCCTTGCCTTATCCACCCTTTTTTGAGCGAGATCTGATCGCGCGTCGTATTCTGGTCGGTCGCGGTCGTCATCTTTCCTTGGTTCCTTGCTCCGTTTTCTCGAGCGGCCGCTATGGTGCCGCGAGTTTCTATCTCTCGGGCTTTCTTCACTGCTGCTTCGACTGTCGCCGCGGCGTCTAGCTTCTTTTCCTCGACCGCGGCGTGGTGACTTATCCCTCCTCGGTGAAGAGCTTCTGTGCCTGCGAGGCGTTTCTTTATCTTTCTCCTTCTCCCTTCGCTCCTTCTCCTGCTGCTCCTCTGTCGCACCCGGACTTCTAGAGGATACTCGAAGTTCCGTTGAACAGTAGTGGGTTGGATTACAGGGCTTACCGGCACCCGCATCTCTTACGAGTAGGCCAACACACGTATGTGTGACAACCAACCCCTACTGTTCATCGTCTATGTAAACCATCCCATAGAGATCAGGACACTACCATTGACGTACTTCATACCATACACACATGGTACGTCAACGACGTTTAACAAAATGATAGCACAACAGATCTCTAAGACACAAAAGATTGAAATAAGTTGCAAATAGCTCTCACTAGAGCAGAGATAGCAAATACAATCATCCAGAGGACACATGTCCCAACATAACATCATTACATCTCAGCGGAAGCATTCAAAGGGTCTGAGTACAGACAAATCCAAACAGGCTTAAGAAGCCGGCAACTGAAAGAAGACGGAGCCCATCCACGATGTCTCGGATCCTGCCCAGGTCCGCTATCTACTCGTCAGCAGCCTCGTCAAACTCCACGTAGTAGCCATCACGGGGATCCTCGTAAGCGTAGTCTGCGGAAACCACAGCCCCAAAGGGGTCAGTACAACAACGTACTGGCAAGCAAGACTCACAGTTCACCAAAGTGTAACCCGTCAACACCAAGCACAGATGCTTTGGGTTCAACGGAGGAAAGGGGTGATACAAAAGATGCGGCAGCTGGCTGCACTAACAACTACAGAAACATGATATAACTTCCGGCTAACATAAAGAAGATAAGATAGCGTATCGTAACCAACTATGACTACCTCCAATCAAACCCATCCTGGACCTCGCCCCTTATCCAAAGAAGCAATCCGAGGATAACTCACACAGTTGGATTAATGATGGATCAAGTTGTTGTGCCAATAAGCCTATTACTAGTCAAGTTATCATTAGTTAGGTGTAAGTTGTTCTGAGTACTTGTTAGCCAGTACTTTCACCAAGTCAACCATAACCGCGGAAAACACGGCTTCTCGAGAAGATTTATCCCTGCAGGGGTGCACCAATTTGGCCGTACACGTAAGAATATCCCGCCAGACGGGAATCAAACCCACCAAGCGAGGCACTCTACACAACTCAACTCTTCTTCGCATCAAGCCCAAAGCACCACGTGCTGTGCGTGCGCGGCTAATCGAGCCCCATGAAGAAAATGGGACCCTCATAGCACTGGAAGACCACGCCGCCCTAAATGCCGACTACAAAAGTTCCACCCTGGCCTCGGGTTCGTACCTGCATATGCGTGCATCAAATGGAAAGCCCGAACTAAGTGTGGCGATTTGGACGAGATGCGAATCGAATCAAATTGAGGGGGGCGCCCATACACGCTTCCCACATGCGGATAGTGCGCTCATCATGGATCGGTAGACAAGACCCTTTTCCTAATTAGGGTCGACACTAGCAGGCCTCAAAACCACGCCGGGCCTCCTGCCGGTGCCTTATCAGCAAATTATTATTACCTCAAAATTAACAGGTTGTTGTTTAACATCGAGTCCCAGAACATAATAGAAATATAGTAACAGAAAGTAACGGGTAACAGACTCGAGCAAAAACAACCCTAAGCATGCTGGTAAGACACGGGCAACAAGCAAAGGGGTCATAGGTGTGGAGGTGAGGCAATATCAGGGTTAAAGGATGCATGTGATAGGTTCGTAAAAGAAGCAACGATACATAGGGCTAGCAGAAATAGACAATGGAAAGTATCGGTAACCAATGTTGCAAGGAACACAGTGGTTCATGTGAGTGATAACTTGCCTGCAAACTCAGCAGCCTGGTACTGAGCTAGATCCTCAGAAGGGGTGTCGTAAGTATCGTCCGTCTCAACGTCGTCGTCTATCCGAGAAGAAGCAAACAAACAATGCAGAAAGATAAACAATCAATAACATGGCATAGTGCACAATCATGGGATGATGCATGTCAATTTAATGGATGCATCAAAATAAACTAGTTGACATGGTAACACAATTTAAATGGACCCATTTGCAATTTTGGATTGCATATGAAAATCCCATCAAGTAAGGTTGGAATATTTGTTTTTCAACTAATCAACAGGTGAAAGTGGATTAGTATGATGCATGGATGAGGAAAACAGAAAAATAACAACAATAGAAACAATTTAAAATAGGGTTTACCAAGTTTAGAAATTTATTTATTAAGTTAGGGAATTATTGGTTACTTAAAGGTGACACACAAACATTTGTTGTTTTCATCAATTCAAATTGTTCAAAATAGATAGCAAAAATTCATATTTGAAAAGAACACACAATTTTAGGTGGATTACATGTTTCAATTATTGAAAAAGGAATTAAGATGAATTATTTATGAATTAAACAAGTTAAACAAGATTTAAATGAATTAAATTCAAGTATGAATTTATTTGAATTTTTATTTGTTCAAAACATTAAACCAAATTCATATTTGAAAAGTTTATACTTTTCTAGTTTGAAAACATATTTTATATGCTCAAAAATAATTTAATTTGAGCAAGTTATGAATTTAGCAAATTTAAATGATTTAAACAAGGTTTAAATTATTTAAGCAATTTTAATTATTCAAAACAGGAAACAAAATTTATATTTGAAAAGGTGGTTTGAAATAGCATGGAAAACATATTTTATTTGGATTAAGTATGAATTAGTTATGCAATTATACAAATTTCAAATGAATTGTTTGAATTTGAAATTTGAATGCATTTGAATTATTCAAAACAGAATACAAATGTTATAAATAGATAGATAATTAAATTTGGTTCAACAAACATATTTTACTTTTATTATTTGGAGTTTGGAAATGAAAGTTATTAGCAATTTAAACTTAAGGACCAATCTGTAAAATAAAAGGGCTTAAGTTAAAAAAAAAGGTTGAAATTCCTTTTTACACCGTGCAGTTAGCTACCCTAGGCACTGCCAGTGGGCCCTGGGGCCAGCATGGATGCACGCGTGGCAGCAGTGCCACAGACAGGTGGGGCCTGTCTGTCAGTGCCCAACGCAAAATGTTGGATTTTATTCCGCGGCGCCAGGACTCGAACCTGTGCCCTACTGCGCGCGCGCTAGCACTGCAACCAGTGCGGTGAGAATCGTTCTCTATCAGTATACGCGATGCAGCAAGGTTAAGGTTCAGTTCGAATATGAACTTTTAACTGACGAAAAAATTGCATCTTTCTGAACCTGACGGAACCAACACCGGCGGCGAGCTGCCGTGGTTGCTGCTCGATGCGGTGGTGTGCGTGCTGGTGCGGAGTGCTGCGGATGCGTGCGTGCAGGGAGAGGACAGGGAGGAGGAGGAGGATACGGTGATCACCGTCGATGTAGTCGAGCAGAGGCTCGGGGGAGAAACGGCCGGCGACGACGTGGAAGATGGCGGCGGCGTTGTGGTGGATGTCAGGCACAGCGGCGGTGTCGATGACGTCGAGGTAAGTACGGGTTCTCGTCCCCGTGGTCAGCACGAGGGGAGAACGCGCAGATCGTCGGCGGCATCCATGGGTTCAGTCGACGGCGAGGTGGACGACGCGGACAGCGGCGAGGAAGCAGGGGGTCTCCGGGCTCGAGGAGGTGTCCAGGAGGTCAACGAAGGTGCGGTGGACTCGTTCCTGTGGTCAGCGTGGAAGATGGGGTACGGGAACGGCGGCGGCCATGGCGGATTCAGAGAGAGAGCTCGGTGGCGGTGGCAGAGAGGTGGAATCCGGCGGGGAGAGAGGAAAACGGCGGCGGTGCTCGAGGGGATAGGGTGGCAGGTAGGCTAGGGCAGCACAGGGGGTCTAGGGCTAGGTTTTATAGGGGTGGGCAGGCGCTGCGGGCCGTCTGCTCGCGACGACGGCGACGTGGCACCGGAGGATGGCGTGCCGTACCGCGAGAAGAAAGGCGAGGGGGAAGAGCGAAACGGTACCAGGCCGCGCGGGGAAGGAAAACGGGCTGGGCCTGCGTGCTGGCCCCCCTCCTCTGCGTTTTTCCTTTTTAAATTTTTTGTTCTGTTTTTTTTTTTGCAGAATTGGAAATGGAAGAAAAATAAGGAATTTTGAGGTAGGAAAATTATAGAAAAAAAATTGGGTTGCTTATTTATTGTGTCAGTAACCATTTGACCACTTTTATTTTCCATGAATTTCAAAATATAAGTGTTGTTTGTAATTGATTCAAATTGGAATGGATTTTAATTATTAAATGAAATATTTGAAACAAGATTTAAATGGCATGACCTTTAGTTTGAAATAAATGGAAACAAAAGATTAGAATGTTTTGGTAATTTTCATAATTTTCAAATTGGGTGTTGTTTGTGATTTGATTTGAATTTTGAATAACATTGGAATTAATTGATTGATTAAAAGCCACCATTTTTAATAGTTGAACCTTATGGATTAATTGGAAACAATTGAGGTTTTGAATTGAACTTCTTATTTGAAAAAGATTGTAACATGACAAGTATGAAACAAAGGTTTGAATAATTGTTTGAATTTGAAATAGAAAACAACTGAAAACAGATGCAAACCAAATGAAAACAAATGCAAACAAAGTAATGAGTATGATGACATGATGCAAAACTTTAATTAAACAAGAATCAAACATTCTAAATGGAAGTTTTCATACTTGGGATGTTACAAAACGCCCCCCCTTGAAGGAATCGCGCCCCGAGATTCCTACTGAGAAATGAAAAGGTCCGGATACTTCTTGCGAAGATCCTCTTCGGTCTCCCACGTTGCCTCTTTATCGGAATGATGGGACCACTGCACTTTCAAGAACTTGGTGCTCTTGTTGCGAGTCTTACGCTCGGTCTCATCGAGAATACGAACAGGGTGCTCCTCATAAGAGAGATCATCTTGCAGTTCAATGGAATCATGATCAACTGCACGATCTGGATCTTTGAAACACCTCTTGAGCTGTGACACATGAAACACATCGTGCACCTTGGATAGTTTTTCTGGAAGTTCAAGACGATAGGCATTTTCAGCACGCCTTGAGAGAATGTTGAAAGGACCAATGTATCTCGGTGCAAGCTTTCCTTTCACACCAAAACGATGAGTGCCTCTGAGGGGAGTTACACGGAGATATGCCTTGTCACCAGGTGCATAGATCATATCCATGTGCTTGCTGTCATAGTAGCTTTTCTGACGAGACTGAGCAATCTTGAGATTGTCACGAATGATGCGAACTTTCTCTTCGGCTTCCTTAACAATGTCAGGGCCTAAGAGTGAACGTTCACCAGCTCCAGACCAATTGATTGGACTCCTGCATCTGCGGCCATAGAGTGCTTCAAATGGTGCCATGCCTAGGCTTGCCTGGAAGCTGTTGTTGTAGGAGAATTCAGCGTATGGAAGGCAATCCTCCCATTTCATGCCAAAGGAGAGACCACATGCTCTGAGCATATCCTCGAGAATCTGATTGACTCTTTCGACTTGCCCTTGAGACTGAGGGTGATACGCTGTGCTGAACAGAAGTTTGGTGCCCAATGCTTCTTGAAAGCTTTTCCAGAAATGAGAAGTGAATATGCTTCCACGGTCTGAGCTTATTTCCAATGGAACACCATGAAGAGGAACAATCTTTGCTGTGTAGAGTTCTGCTAACTGGCTAGCTGAGATTGTTTCTTTGACAGCAAAGAAGTGAGCTACTTTAGTGAGACGATCAATAACAACGAAGATTGCATCGTTGCCCTTCTTGGACTTTGGAAAACCAGTGACGAAGTCCATTTCAATCATGTCCCACTTCCACTCAGGAATTTTCAGAGGTTGGAGTAGACCGGCTGTTTTCTGATGGACTGCCTTAACACGTTGACAAACGTCGCATTCAGAAACGTACTGAGCAATTTCACGTTTCATGCCAGGCCACCAATACAGTGTCTTAAGATCCTGGTACATCTTTGTACTTCCAGGGTGGATGGAGAGAGGAGTTTCATGAGCCTCCTTGAGAATGATATCTTTGAGACTTTGAACTTGAGGAACTGCAATGCTTCCTTCGAAGAACACAGTTCCCTTGTCATCGATTGAGAAGGACTTAAATTTCTCCTTGCCTTCTTTGATGTGTTCTACCATCTTCTTGATTTCAGCATCACGAAGTTGTTCAGAACGAATCTTGTCCTCGAGAGTTGGACTGGCTGTCAAGCTAGCAAGATAACCTTGAGGAACAAGACCAAGGTTTAGCTTCTGGAATTCTTCATGAAGTGGAGGTTGGCTTTCCATGATCATGAGATTGTTGCAATACGACTTGCGACTGAGAGCATCGGCCATAACATTAGCCTTGCCTGGAGTGTAAGAAATGGTGAGATCAAAGTCCTTAATCTTTTCAATCCATCTCCTTTGCCTGAGGTTTAGATCTGGTTGAGTGAAGATGTATTTCAGACTCTTATGATCGGAAAAGATTTCAGTGCGGTTACCCAACAAGTATTGTCTCCATTTCTTGAGGGCAAACACAACTGCTGCAAGTTCTAGGTCATGTGTGGGATAGTTTTGCTCATGTGCATTCAACTGACGTGAAGCATAAGCCACAACTTGACGTTCTTGCATAAGAACTGCTCTTAGACCTTGGAGAGATGCATCGCAGAATATCTGGAAAGGTTTGGTAGTATCTGGGCCAACCAGAACTGGTGTAGAAGTGAGTTTAGTCTTCAGGAGATTGAAACTTTCATCACATTGTGGAGACCAAACGAACTTCTTGTCCTTCTTTGTAAGATCAGTGAGAGGTTTGGCAATCTTTGAGAAGCTTTGGATGAAACGACGGCAATAGCTAGCCAAGCCAAGAAAACTTCTTACTTGCTTCACCGTCTTAGGAGGTTTCCAATCAACAATTGCTTTAACCTTTTCTGGATCAATGGCTATGCCCTTGGCAGATATGACATGACCAAGGTAAGCAACTTCTGGAATCCAGAACTCGCATTTGGAGAACTTGGCATATAGACGATGCTCGCGAAGTTTCATGAGAGTGAGACGAAGATGTTCTCCATGCTCTTCCTCGGATTTTGAGTAGACAAGGATGTCATCGAGATATACCACAACGAACTTGTCGAGGTATTCATGGAAGACAGAATTCATGAGTCTAGAGAACGTCGCTGGTGCATTGGTAGGACAAAGGACATGACGGTGTATTCATATAGACCGTACCAAGTGGTGAAAGCTGTTTTTGGAATATCTTCCTTTCTGATCTTTATTTGATGGTAACCCATTCTCAAGTCCAACTTTGAGAATATTGAGGCTCCAGCAAGTTGATCAAAAAGATCATCGATACGAGGAATTGGATACTTGTTTTTTATGGTTTTCTCGTTAAGAGGACGATAGTCGACAACGAGTCTCTTTGTTTGATCCTTCTTTGCAACGAACAGAGTTGGGCAACCCCAAGCGGAGGAACTAGGTTGAATGTAACCTTTCTCCATGTACATATCGATTTGCTCCTTCAACAATTTCAGTTCAGGAGGAGCTATCTTGTATGGATGCTTAGAGATTGGAGCAGTACCTGGTTCAAGCTCGATCACGAACTCAACTGCTCTGTCCGGAGGCATCCCTGGCAACTCTTCTGGAAAGACGTAAGGGAATTCACAAACCACCGGAACATTTTCAAGTAGAGGTAGAGGTTTAGCATCGAGGGTGTACAGCTGAACAGAACTTGATTCATTTGGAGAATAGACTATCTGGCCAGAAGGGTGGAACAGGGTTATTGACTTCTGAGCACAGTCAATCGTAGCTTTATTGGCCTTCAACCAATCCATGCCAAGAATGACATCAATGTCAGAATTGCCAAGCAGAATGAGGGATGCAAGGAATATGGGTCCTCCGATTAGGATTTTATTTTCATGACTGATCTTGGAAGTTTGCATAGTTGCTCCAGGGGAGTTTACTACTAGCGGGGAACCCAAACCAACAAAGGGGAGTTTAACTGCTGTCGCAAAGATCTTTGACACGAAAGAATGCGATGCTCCGGTATCAAACAACACTTTAGCTGGAAAAGAGTTTACGGGGAATGTACCGAGAACGACGTCAGCAGCTTCCTCAGCTTTGTCGACCTTGACATGATTCACCCTCGCGGTCCTCCCGACAGGCCTGTTGTTGGAGTTGAAGGCTTTAGCCGGGGGAGCACGCACGATTGCCTGGTTTGTGTTGGGACGAGGTGGTGGTGGAGGTAGCTGCCTTTGAGTGCACTTGTCAGCGTAGTGCCCCGTCTGCTTGCATTTGTAGCAAGTGACGACACGAGGAGGATCTGGCCTTGGCTGCCCCATTGAAAACCTCTGACCTTGCATGTGAGCTGGGTTGGGTGGGCGGGGAGCGAAGCCTGGAGAAGCTTGGGCATATGGAGCCCGAGTGACAGCACCATTTGGCACCCAGATGCGGCGGTTCTGCGGAGGGGTGGTCATGTTGGAGGAGGAACCACCCTCACGCGAGTGCTTTCGAGACTCCTCGAACGCCTTGCGCCCATTTTCTTCATTGAGCGCGGTGTTAACGAGCTCCTCGAAGTCTTTGGCCTTGATGTTGGTGAGGGCGTACTTGAGTTCCGGGTTAAAACCTCTGCGGAACCTTGCCATCTTCTTAGCCTCAGTGGACACCTCATCACCCGCGTAACGAGCGAGTCGATTGAACTCACTCTGATAGCCAATGACGTCCAGCTTACCCTGCTTGAGTGAGCAAAACTCTTCACGCATCCTTTCCATGAGACCATCTGGAATGTGGTGCTTCAGGAAAGCTTCCTTGAAACAGCCCCAGGTGATTGGGTATCCAGCTCTCATGGTCTGGTAGTTCTCCCACCAAGTAGCTGCCTGACCCTTCAGTAGGTAGGAGGCATACTTGACCTTGTCTTCCTCAGCAACGTGAGCAATGTCCAGAGCCTTGGCCATCTCACGGATCCAGTCATCAGCATCCAGAGGCTCGCGTGTTGCCACGAAAGCTCTCGGGCCCAGACTCAGAAACTCCTTGATACTGACTTGTGGAGCATTCTGGTTGTTGTGCTGGTTAGTATGGAACTGGGCCATCTGTGCCATGACCTGGGTCATCTGAGTCAACAGCTCCGTGATTGGCGGTGGCTCAGGCGGGTTGTTCCTTGTTGGCGGCATCCTGAATGGAAATGCATTTTAGCACAACAACAGAAAAAGGATAGACTTGGTAACCGAAAGCGAGATTATTCCGACGCATGAATAGATAACCAACAGGTACATCATCACATGTTCAAATACATCAGAATATCCAACACACCATAAATGGTTCGAATGCCAAAGGATAACTAAACATAGCTAAGAATGGATACATCGGTACTCCCATGCTCATCACGCAGGACGGCGGTGAGTAGTAAGACGAGAGGTACGGTGAGGAGGACGCCCACGAAAGTAGGTAGAACGACGATCCACGTAGATCTGACGGGGTCTGAGAGCGACTCTAGGTGTGGTGAAGTACATAGCGTCGACTCCCTGTGCTCCAAAGCGTGGAATCCCAGTGTAACCAGCACCGGGGTTGAGGAGTGGACCTCTGATCGGCTCGTAACCTCCAACATCTGGCAGACGACGACCAACTGGCTGATCGAAACGTGCAAAGCGCTCATCTCCAACAAAGTCTGTGGTGTAAGTCGCCAGACGAGTCAAAGCAAGGTAGAGCTGCTCTCTGACTGAAGCCAACTCCTGAGACAGTGTGCTGGCAACTGCGTCACTGTGCCTCACAAACTGAGCGGTGGTGTGCAGCCTGGAGTTATCATGCTCGTAGATATCCAAGTTGTCGTAGAGAGTGAAGTGAGCTCCCTCCAAAGTGATGTAACCACGGGGGATGTGGCGATAGATAGAATCGTCAAACCCCCAGTAGTCAGCACGAAGGACGGTGAGACTCACATAAGCTGCCTGCTGCACGGCCATATCCACTGTGGACCCTACTGCCTCGTAGCGGTGGACGACGCTCATGCCATCATCTGACAGAATGTAGACGATAGCCTGGTAGTAGGTCTGGTCAAACTCTCGCTGCTGCTCGTAGACCTGGTACTCTGGTGCCCAACGGAACCCCAGATAAGTGACCATGTCTCTCAGCATCTCCGAATAACCGGCGGTGCTCTCACAACGAGTCATCCGAACCACCTGCGGGTAGAACCTGAGATCCATCTGCAGATGATTGGGGAAGTTTTGATTAGACGCCGGTAGAAGAACTGAAGTGGAAAGCAACAACAAGGTTTCAACGGACGATAAGGATGTTGAGAAGAACAGGATATCGAAGCAACAACGGGAAACACGAGACCAAAAACTCCTGAGGTACTACGGAAAACCCATCCGGGCTTCTAAAGGATCAGTATCTACTGCTTAAGGAATAGAGGATCTGCTTCCGGGGCTTACACGCCTCCGTTCTCAATCGTGAGTAGGCAACATGATAAATCATGTCACAACCACCTCCATTCCTATGGTCTAGTAGATATAACTATCCCAGAGAAACCAAGATTCGTGAAAACCTAACTTGAAAGTTTAGGTGAGAAGAGAAAACAACGTTGCACTTCCTTACCAGAAAAGGGTGGGTGGGTGGGGAAAGAAATAAAATGGCAGAATTCCTACTCTCACGTTTCATTTTTCCTATATAGGTACAAAATAGTTTCTAGACTCAACTGCGACCAGTAAAAGGGATCCTACAGGCAGACAGGCTCTGATACCATTTGTCGCACCCGGACTTCTAGAGGATACTCGCAGTTCCGTTGAACAGTAGTGGGTTGGATTACGGGGCTTACCGGCACCCGCATCTCTTACGAGTAGGCCAACACACGTATGTGTGACAACCAACCCCTACTGTTCATCGTCTACGTAAACCATCCCATAGAGATCAGGACACTACCATTGACGTACTTCATACCATACACACATGGTACGTCAACGGCGTTTAACAAAATGATAGCACAACAAATCTCTAAGACACAAAAGATTGAAATAAGTTGCAAATAGCTCTCACTAGAGCAGAGATAGCAAATACAATCATCCAGAGGACACATGTCCCAACATAACATCATTACATCTCAGCGGAAGCATTCAAAGGGTCTGAGTACAGACAAATCCAAACAGGCTTAAGAAGCCGGCAACTGAAAGAAGACGGAACCCATCCACGATGTCTCGGATCCTGCCCAGGTCCGCTATCTACTCGTCAGCAGCCTCGTCAAACTCCACGTAGTAGCCATCACGGGGATCCTCGTAAGCGTAGTCTGCGGAAACCACAGCCCCAAAGGGGTCAGTACAACAACGTACTGGCAAGCAAGACTCACAGTTCACCAAAGTGTAACACGTCAACACCAAGCACAGATGCTTTGGGTTCAACGGAGGAAAGGGGTGATACAAAAGATGCGGCAGCTGGCTGCACTAACAACTACAGAAACATGATATAACTTCCGGCTAACAGAAAGAAGATAAGATAGCGTATCGTAACCAACTATGACTACCTCCAATCAAACCCATCCTGGACCTCGCCCCTTATCCAAAGAAGCAATCCGAGGATAACTCACACAGTTGGATTAATGATGGATCAAGTTGTTGTGTCAATAAGCCTATTACTAGTCAAGTTATCATTAGTTAGGTGTAAGTTGTTCTGAGTACTTGTTAGCCAGTACTTTCACCAAGTCAACCATAACCGCGGAAAACACGGCTTCTCGAGAAGATTTATCCCTGCAGGGGTGCACCAATTTGGCCGTACACGTAAGAATATCCCGCCAGACGGGAATCAAACCCACCAAGCGAGGCACTCTACACAACTCAACTCTTCTTCGCATCAAGCCCAAAGCACCACGTGCTGTGCGTGCGCGGCTAATCGAGCCCCACGAAGAAAAGGGGACCCTCATAGCACTGGAAGACCACGCCGCCCTAAATGCCGACTACAAAAGTTCCACCCTGGCCTCGGGTTCGTACCTGCATATGCGTGCATCAAATGGAAAGCCCGAACTAAGTGTGGCGATTTGGACGAGATGCGAATCGAATCAAATTGAGGGGGGCGCCCATACACGCTTTCCACATGCGGATAGTGCGCTCATCATGGATCAGTAGACAAGACCCTTTTCCTAATTAGGGTCGACACTAGCAGGCCTCAAAACCACGCCTGGCCTCCTGCCGGTGCCTTATCAGCAAATTATTATTACCTCAAAATTAACAGGTTGTTGTTTAACATCGAGTCTCAGAACATAATAGAAATATAGTAACAGAAAGTAACGGGTAACAGACTCGAGCAAAAACAACCCTAAGCATGCTGGTAAGACACGGGCAACAAGCAAAGGGGTCATAGGTGTGGAGGTGAGGCAATATCAGGGTTAAAGGATGCATGTGATAGGTTCGTAACAGAAGCAACGATACATAGGGCTAGCAGAAATAGACAACGGAAAGTATCGGTAACCAATGTTGCAAGGAACACAGTGGTTCATGTGAGTGATAACTTGCCTGCAAACTCAGCAGCCTGGTACTGAGCTAGATCCTCAGAAGGGGTGTCGTAAGTATCGTCCGTCTCAACGTCGTCGTCTATCCGAGAAGAAGCAAACAAACAATGCAGAAAGATAAACAATCAATAACATGGCATAGTGCACAATCATGGGATGATGCATGTCAATTTAATGGATGCATCAAAATAAACTAGTTGACATGGTAACACAATTTAAATGGACCCATTTGCAATTTTGGATTGCATATGAAAAGCCCATCAAGTAAGGTTGGAATATTTGTTTTTCAACTAATCAACAGGTGAAAGTGGATTAGTATGATGCATGGATGAGGAAAACAGAAAAATAACAACAATATAAACAATTTCAAATAGGGTTTACCAAGTTTAGAAATTTATTTATTAAGTTAGGGAATTTTTGGTTACATAAAGGTGACACACAAACATTTGTTGTTTTCATCAATTCAAATTGTTCAAAACAGATAGCAAAAATTCATATTTGAAAAGAACACACAATTTTAGGTGGATTACATGTTTCAATTATTGAAAAAGGAATTAAGATGAATTATTTACGAATTAAACAAGTTAAACAAGATTTAAATGAATTAAATTCAAGTATGAATTTATTTGAATTTTGATTTGTTCAAAACATTAAACCAAATTCATATTTGAAAAGTTTATACTTTTCTAGTTTGAAAACATATTTTATATGTTCAAAAATAATTTAATTTGAGCAAGTTATGAATTTAGCAAATTTAAATGATTTAAACAAGGTTTTAATTATTTAAGCAATTTTAATTATTCAAAACAGGAAACAAAATTTATATTTGAAAAGGTGGTTTGAAATAGCATGGAAAACATATTTTATTTGCATTATTTGGATTAAGTATGAATTAGTTATGCAATTATACAAATTTCAAATGAATTGTTTGAATTTGAAATTTGAATGCATTTGAATTATTCAAAACAGAATACAAATATTATAAATAGATAGATAATTAAATTTGGTTCAACAAACATATTTTACTTTTATTATTAGGAGTTTGGAAATGAAAGTTATTAGCAATTTAAACTTAAGGACCAATCTGTAAAATAAAGGGCTTAAGTTAAAAAAAGAAAAGGTTGAAATTCCTTTTTACACCGTGCAGTTAGCTACCCTAGGCACCGCCAGTGGGCCCTGGGGCCAGCGTGGATGCACGCGTGGCAGCAGTGCCACAGACAGGTGGGGCCTGCCTGTCAGTGCCCAACGCAAAATGTTGGATTTTATTCCGCGGCGCGAGGACTCGAACCTGTGCCCTGCTGCGCGCGCGCTAGCACTGCATCCAGTGCGGTGTGAATCGTTCTCTGTCAGTATACGCGATGCAGAAGGTTAAGGTTCAGTTCGAATCTGAACTTTTAACTGACGAAAAAATTGCATCTTTCTGAACCTGACGAAACCAACACCGGCGGCGAGCTGCCGTGGTTGCTGCTCGATGCGGTGGTGTGCGTGCTGGTGCGGAGTGCTGCGGATGCGTGCGTGCAGGGAGAGGACAGGGAGGAGGAGGAGGATACGGTGATCACCGTCGATGTAGTCGAGCAGAGGCTCGGGGGAGAAACGGCCGGCGACGACGTGGAAGATGGCGGCGGCGTTGTGGTGGATGTCAGGCACAGCGGAGGTGTCGATGACGTCGAGGTAAGTACGGGGGTCTCGTCCCCGTGGTCAGCACGAGGGGAGAACGCGCAGATCGTCGGCGGCGTCCATGGGTTCAGTCGACGGCGAGGTGGACGACGCGGACATCGGCGAGGAAGCAGGGGGTCTCCGGGCTCGAGGAGGTGTCCAGGAGGTCAACGAAGGTGCGGTGGACTCGTTCCCGTGGTCAGCGTGGAAGATGGGGTACGGGAACGGCGGCGGCCATGGCGGATTCAGAGAGAGAGCTCGATGGCGGTGGTAGAGAGGTGGAATCCGGCGGGGAGAGAGGAAAACGGCGGCGGTGCTCGAGGGGATAGGGTGGCAGGTAGGCTAGGGCAGCACAGGGGGTCTAGGGCTAGGTTTTATAGGGGTGGGCAGGCGCTGCGGGCCGTCTGCTCGCGACGGCGGCGACGTGGCACCGGCGGATGGCGTGTCGTACCGCGAGAAGAAAGGCGAGGGGGAAGAGCGAAACGGTACCAGGCCGCGCGGGGAAGGAAAACGGGCTGGGCCTGCGTGCTGGCCCCCCTCCTCTGCGTTTTTCCTTTTTAAATTTTTTGTTCTGTTTTTTTTTTGCAGAATTGGAAATGGAAGAAAAAGAAGGAATTTTGAGGTAGGAAAATTATAGAAAAAAATTGGGTTGCTTATTTATTGTGTCAGTAACCATTTGACCACTTTTATTTTCCATGAATTTCAAAATATAAGTGTTGTTTGTAATTGATTCAAATTGGAATGAATTTTAATTATTAAATGAAATATTTGAAACAAGATTTAAATGGCATGACCTTTAGTTTGAAATAAATGGAAACAAAAGATTAGAATGTTTTGGTAATTTTCATAATTTTCAAATTGGGTGCTGTTTGTGATTTGATTTGAATTTTGAATAACATTGGAATTAATTGATTGATTAAAAGCCACCATTTTTAATAGTTGAACCTTATGGATTAATTGGAAACAATTGAGGTTTTGAATTGAACTTCTTATTTGAAAAAGATTGTAACATGACAAGTATGAAACAAAGGTTTGAATAATTGTTTGAATTTGAAATAGAAAACAACTGAAAACACATGCAAACCAGATGAAAACAAATGCAAACAAAGTAATGAGTATGATGACATGATGCAAAACTTTAATTAAACAAGAATCAAACATTCTAAATGGAAGTTTTCATACTTGGGATGTTACATCCTCGGCCTTCTTGCGATCGTGAGAGGCGAGCCTTGCGGCCACCAATCCGAGTCCTTTTCGTATTTGCTTGTATTGCTCTGCCCGAGGGTCGCTTTCTGTCGGTTGATTCATTTGCATGTAGGTTGCCGCGGCTAGAACCGCAGCAGCGGGAGTTTGCGGGTACACGTTGCCGTCGTCGTCGACTCGCATGAGAGAAGGAGTGATCGATCTGTTTGTTTCGGGTATGGATTCATCGTTCCTAGACGTGGATGCGTGTCCTTTCCTCGCGGGCCGGGTTCCGACCGAGGGTGTTACGGATAGCCCAGCTCGTCTCTGGCTTGATTCGTCCGCCGCTCTTCTTCGGCGGGCCAGATCTACCCGAGCATCTTTGATAATCATGGCTTCTCTCACTAGGTGATAGTGGTAGGCGACCATGTCTTCGTGTGAGGATCCGGCTGCGGGTGGCTTGCTTGTTCGCATAGCTTCCTTCGCCCGTTTCCAGGATTCCCGCGAAACGCCGATTATATTGCGCTCAGTCGCGCTGTGTTCTGTTTCCGAGCCTTGTTCTGATCCTGCCATGCAGACTTGAGCCAGTCGAAGCTCGTGCGTCCTAGGCGTAGGTCGAAGGTTTCCTTGGATTCTTGATGGTTCCTCTGTCGAGAGGGTGTGGTAGTCGTTGGCGTTGAAGCGAATCGACTCGCCACTTTTCTCCAGGTGACGGCGTGAGTCGACAGCTCCAGATTCAGTCTCCGATTCATCCGAGAAGTGGAGGATCCCGTCCCTGTTCGTCACGAATTTGAGGCTCCCGAACGTCAGGGTGACGCTCTCCTCTAGATCTTCGAATACCGGGCGCGATTCCGGCGAGTGCGGTGCAACCACGACAGATCCGATCCGTAAAGGATTGTTCGGAGCCGTAGTCATTGGATTCCAACGAGAGTTTGATGTCGATGAAGCCGAGGATGCCGGTGATCCAGCGCCCGCCGTTCCCACAGACGGCGCCAATTGTCGAATCCCTGACTCAACAAATCCCTTCGATGAACCTATCGGGTTTCGATTAGGAGAACCCATGAGCGCTGGTGGAATCGTCGGCTAGACAGGGGGCGAGATTTACCCAGGTTCGGGGCCCTCGTAGAGGTAAAACCCTTACTCCTGCCTCTTGTCGATCTGTATTGATGATTAGATCGGTTACAAAGGTTGTGCTCGAATCAAGAGTAGGTCTCGAGTTCAAGGCTTTTGGTCGTGCGGTATTGCTTGGTCCTCTCTCGGGGGCTCTCCTGGCCTTATATAGGCGGCCAGGTCTCGAGTTCTACCCGGAGAGGACTCCAACCCTAGCTAGGTCGGTTACATGTTTTCTAACTTAACCCGCAAGTTTAGTGCGGGTGGGCTTCACGTGGGCTTTCTGGAGTACTCCAATGGCTCCTCTTCTTGGGCCTTCACCTTGGGCCTGAGAGGGGGTTTTCCTTATCCGCAGGATCCAGAATCCATATCTTCGTCAGCCTCGCCCAACCTCCGACCACCACACTCTCCTCGTCACTACCACCACCACCATCCCAAATCCATCCCGTTTTCTCTTCGAGAACTCTTGGATTTTAGACCCAACCTTCCTACCTGAATACCTCCCGTGTCGGGTGTGCCGTGATGCCGGTCGCGATGCCGCCCTCGATCTCGCTGCTTGTATCAAAAGCTTTCGGTGCGCTGCTAAGTATTGGAAGAAAGGGCACCGGTATATCCCATTCCTTGCAAATAATTGCCACTTCGTTATTGATCTCCTTGATTTTCTTGAAGAGGATCGTGTGCTTTCAGGTTGCGAGGGGCAACTGTGTGTCGAGGACAGAGACCGCCTTGCCACCTCTGTCAGGCAAACTGCGGCGCATTGGAAGTAGAGATGGAAACTTAGGGCGGTGCTAGAGGGGGATGAGAACTCCCGGTTCTTCCACGCACGCGCCTTGCAGCGCCACCGCCACAACCAGGTCCGCGAGATGGATGTCGATGGAGAGATCATCGCCGATCACACGGGAAAGGAGTGTGCGGTCCACCTCTTGTATCAAAATTTGCTGGGTCGTGCGAGGCCAACGAGCTGGGGTTTTGAGCTTGACAGGCTCTACCGCGGGTGCAAGCAAGTCAACGCGCCGGCCCTCACTGCCGCCTTCGAGCCCAAAGAGATCAAGTGCGTTGTGGACAGGATGGACTGGACTAGTGCGTTTGGCCCTGATGGGCTTGGCCCACCGTGCAGCCTGCTATGTTGCGTCTCTTTGGCATGGCCCACATGCGCAAGGCCAAGCTTGGGACGCTCAACAGGGCCCATGTGGTCCTCATGACCAAAACTCTTGGGACCCCGACTCCCCGCGCCTTCCATCCGGTGTCGCTGCAAAACTTCTCGATCAAAGTGCTCTGTAAGACTCTCATGTCGCGGTTGCACGCGCAGATCGGTATTTGGTGGATGATAACCAGACCGGATTCTTCTTCGGGCGCAGCATCTCTGAGACGTGTTTGCACTCGAGTTGATTCAGTGCTGCCACAAGAGACAAGCCCTGACGCTGATCCTGAAGCCGTATTTATGTAGGCGTTCGATTCCATCGATTGGGTCAGTCTCCGCACGGTGATGCGTGCTCGTGGCTTCCCCGAGCTGTTGTACGACTGGATGGACTCGATCCTCTCATTGTCCAAGTCAGCAATTTTGCTCAATGGGATTTCGGGCCCGTGCGTCGACTGCAAACGGGGGCTTCGCCAGGGGGATGCACCCTCCCCGTACCTTTTCCTGCTTGTGGCTGACGTGCTCCAGTGGCTGATTCGTTGCAAACGCATCTATAATTTTTGATGATCCCTGCTTGTTTTCTACCCAATGCATTTTGTTTTCCACATATTTTCTATTGGTTTTCTTCGTTTTCTGGATGTTTTCATGGACTAAATTATTAACAAGATTCCCCAGGCCAGTTGTTCTATTTCTATTTCAGAAAAAAATTTAAGAAAATATTCTCGAAAAGAGATGAAAAAATACGAAGATCGTTTTTTACACGAAACAAAAATGAAGTGCAAAGGCGATACGGAGGGGAGCCAGGGGCACCAGGAGGGCACCAGGCGTGGCCCCCCTAGGCCACGACCGAGAAAAACAACGTAATCGTTTTCTTCGGGTTGCGGCCGGATCTCGACTCCCGGCTTCTGGCACTCGACTCCGGCAGGGATGCGCCGGGTGTCCAAGAGCCACTGGATGTCCGTGTCTCGGACCTCGGAGCCGTCCCACGCGCCGCGCGTGGAACCCGGTCCCACCAACTCCACCTCCTCCACTTCTTCAATCTCCATTGTGTCGATTGAAGGTTACGACGCTTCCGGGTGGCTCGCGGGCGCGGGGAAGTGCTCGAGGCGCAGTGGCCGTAGAAGTACGGCGGCGGTGCGGAAGATGAACGTTGTGGCGGTGCGGGATCGGACTCGGTGAAGGACGGCGCGGAGACGGCGTGGCGGCACATTCATATGTGGTGTGGACGAACTCAAGCGGGGAGGCGCTCCGGTGCGTGGCGCGATGCGGGAGCACGACGGAGTCCGCGGGACGGCAGCAGCGCTCGACTGCGTGAGGCGGAGCGGAGATTGTTGTGCGCGATGCGGTAAAGAGGAAGAGAAAAAGGGGGAAAGTGACGGAGGAGAAGTAAAAGAAGGGACCGTGCGGGTATGTATACCTCCAGGGGTACCAACAGGTCCGGATCTATCGTGGCACGATTCGCAGAAACGGGCACGATTACTACGCACGTAAAAACGCACGAAGCGGAGCCACCGCGCGTAACGTGTGCAGTTAATCCCGCGCAAACCGCGAGGCGCACTTGAGTTCTCTACGACTGATTAGACTACAGATGGGGCCGAGGACATGACGTGGCGCGACAGCACGGCGTGCGCAGCATGGCGTGAGAAACGAGGCGGCATGCTCTGCTCTCTCCTACCACGTGGCACGCCCACTATGCAAACGAGGCGACCACGCCTCGTACTGTTGAAACTTGTGAAGAAAATGGCTAAGTGTTGCGGATGCTTGCAAGGGGTATAATCACAAGTATGTATTATTCTTGGATGGGACGGTACATTAGTATAGGTTCACCCACACAACATTTATCAAAACACCTAACATTATTCAGCTGCATGGAACAAAAGCACTTGTCAGAAACCTCCCGTGTGTCCTCGAGAACGGTTGTTAATCATAAGTAAACTCACTGTCTTGTCCTTTGCTGAAGAAAGGATTGGGCCACTTGCTGCAATTACTATTACTGCATTTTATTTACTCGCACTTTATTTATCGGCAATATCAAAAACCCCTACAAATCTATTTTACAGTATTTACAGTTATTCCTTTATCAAAACTGCTTGTCAACACTTTCTGCTCCTCGTTGGGTTCGACATTCTTATTTATCGAAAGTACTACGATACACCCCCTATACTTGTGGGTCATCAAGACAATTTTCTGGCGCCGTTGCCGGGGAGTGAAGCGCTATTGGGAAGTGCTATACCTACTAAAAGTGTTGATGGTGAAACCTCATTAAAAATGCTTAAAGACATTATTTTCCCTAGGTTTGGTGTACCTAGATATCTTATGACTGATTGGGGTTCTCATTTTATTCATTGTGGTTTTAGAAAAACACTTGCTAACTATGATGTTAATCATAGAATTGCTTCACCCTATCATCCTCAAACTAGTGGGAAGTAGAATTATCAAATAGATAAATCAAATCTAGCTTGCAAAAGACTGTTAACAAATCTAGGAAAAATTGGGTTAACAAATTAAATGATGCTCTCTGGGCTTATAGAACTTCTTATAAAAATCCAATGTGCATGTCTCCTTATAAAATGGTGTCGAATCCCTGACTCAACAAATCCCTTCGATGAACCTATCGGGTTTCGATTAGGAGAACCCATGAGCGCTGGTGGAATCGTCGGCTAGACAGGGGGCGAGATTTACCCAGGTTCGGGGCCCTCGTAGAGGTAAAACTCTTACTCCTGCCTCTTGTCGATCTGTATTGAAGATTAGATCGGTTGGAAAGGTTGTGCTCGAATCGAGAGTAGGTCTCGAGTTCTAGGCTTTTGGTCGTGCGGTATTGCTTGGTCCTCTCTCGGGGGCTCTCCTGGCCTTATATAGGCGGCCATGTCTCGAGTTCTACCCGGAGAGGACTCCAACCCTAGCTAGGTCGGTTACATGTTTTCTAACTTAACCCGCAAGTTTAGTGCGGATGGGCTTCACGTGGGCCTTTTGGAGTACTCCAAGGACTCCTCTTCTTGGGCCTTCACCTTGGGCCTGAGAGGGGGTGTCCTTATCCGCAGGATCCAGAATCCATATCTTCGTCAGTAGCCCCCGAGCGTTTGCTCGAGTGGGAATTTTTCCAGTCGAGTAGACGATCAAACCTTTTTGGCCTGGCTTTTCCTCTTGAATAAACAGCTTGGCTGCCTACTGTTTTGAAGGGTGTGTTCCCTGTGCAATGAGTCCTTATGCTCGAGTGTCGAGCGACTTAGGTGCCTGTTATCGCGGCTTTATTTGCAGAAGGATGCGGCACAGTAGCTTGGCTCTCCCGAGAGATCAGGGCCAATTAATTGCGACTAGGGCAAAAACATTCCTGGCCTACACGGATTCGAGACCTCCGACTCGAACCCGATAAGGTGATTGTTGCGACTGGGCCGTTGTGGACTTATCGAGTCGAATTTAACCTATGAGGGTACCCGGCGCGTCCGCTAGGATTTTTCTTCGTGTTGTTGACACGGAACTGTACCGGAGGACGCAGCTTTCGAGTGCGATTCCAGGCCCTTAAGAAAGATCTTTTTGGGTCTTACCTTCATATTCGAAGAATATGGCATCCGGATGTGCCTAGTCGGCTAAACAATCCAGGTTTTTATGATGTAGAAATATCATGCGTGAATGGAGGTAGGTTCTTTCTACCCGAATGAATATTTAAGACTCAGTCGAAAGAGTTTTCGTACTGTAGATAGTCGTGCTCATATGAAAGAGCTTTCATGTTTGGACTGTTGCGCCTATACGAAAGAATTTTCGTGTATAGGTTGATTCTCTTGTTTAAAAGAGGTCCTGCTTCATGACTTATTCATAAAGGAATTGCCTTTAGTCGAAGGAATTTCATACGAAGCTATTTTCGTGTTTGAATTGTCCATTCGAAAGTTCTTGAATTTGATGATGCGTGCCATGACGTCATGGCGCACTCTTCTCCTCCCGATGGGACGTGACGGAGTGGTAGCAGATGGGCTGGCCCACCTAGTCAGCTTTTTGACCGGGAAACGATACGCCGCCTCCGTTTTTTACGCGAACTGCGCAGTAAATGCGCACGATCTTCTGTTAAGATCGTGGCACGGAACAGCGTTCACTGCCCCTTCGTTTCATCTTCACACGTGGTGGCTGCGATACGCGCCACGTAGCACATCGAGTGGCTGAGATTGACCCTCTTCGTGTATAAATACGGGACTTAGCGCTGCGGTAAAATTTTCCCAGCCTTTGCCTTCAACCATCTTCTTCCTCGTGCTCATCTTCTTCCTTGCGCTCGAGATCACTCTGCTAGCCATGGCCGGAGGCAAAAGACGTGGTGCTGCCGCTTCCGCATCCGGAGACGTTTCCGCGCAACCGGCACCTTGGGCCTGCGACTGGCGCTCCCCCAATACCACCGCGAAAAGCATCAAGGAGATGCAGCGGGAGGGGCTGCTGCCGGCTGAATCTGAGAAGCGGGTGCGCCTCGGGAAGAAAGAAGAGGTACCCAACCCGCAATCGAACGAGCGCGTGGTCTTTGCAGACCACGTGTCTCGGGGTCTTTCTTTCCCTCTCCATCCTTTTCTCCTCGGGTTGCTGTATGTCTATGGCATACAGCTTCACGATCTTCCTCCGAATGCGGTGCAGCACATTTCGTGCTTCATCGTGTTCTGCGAATGCTTTCTTGGCATTCGCCCTCATTGGGCGCTGTGGAAGGCCCTCTTCAAAGTTCGCATCTTCCGCGAGAAATCGCGGGTGGACTCCGAGCCTGGCGAGCCGCTGCGCACAGGCGGCTTCGGGATCCAGGCGCGACTGGAGAGCAGCTACTTCAACATGCACTTGTAGTTTGTCTTCGAATTTGTATCGGGTGCACGACAGTGCTCCCGATGGGAGTAGCCCCCGAGGTTGTAGTCGATCGCTTGCGATCGGCTACAGGCTCAAAATCTTGCTCTATTTTCTTCGTCTTGATTTCTATCGGGTGCACGACAGTGCTCCCGATGGGAGTAGCCCCCGAGGCTGTAGTCGATTGAATTCAATCGGGTACAGGCTCTAATTTATATCTTCTAATTCTTCTATTTCTGTACTTTTGCAGTTGCTTGTTGACTCGCTTGCGGCGATCGGTCGCCGCGTTGTTCTTGCCGAATCGGAGTGCGAAAGGCTTCAGTCACACTGTAGTCGATTCCACACCGAGAACGAGCTCCTTAAGAGTAAATCTCATTGTCTTCTTTTGTTTCTGTTGTCGTCTCCATTCTTGATGTTTAGCAAATGTTCATTGCGCAGCTCAACTCGAACATTCGGAGTCCGAGAGAGTCAAGCTCTCTGAGCGGGCAACCACTCAGGAAGCTAATTTGGCAGCTGTTCGACAAGAGCTGGAGGCCTCCCGCATGCTGTCAGAGGATCTTGATAGGCAACTCGCGGATGCGAGAAAAGCTTTGAAGGATCAACAGGAAGCTGGCAATAAGGCTGATTCTGACCTTGTCACATTCCTCCGTCCCCTTGCTGAGCGTTTCGCGGGTAAGTGGCTTAGGCTCTCGCAATTGTATCTTTTGTCTTGGTGAACTTGCGAAATTTTGACATTCTTTTCCTTTGCAGGTCTTCTGGATGTTCCTTTGGAGATCCCTGGGATCCAGCGAGTAGATGCGTTAACCGACACGCTTGCTCAACTCAAGAGGCACGCCGAAGGAGTGTACTCCTTGATTTGTGATGCCACCCAAGTGTTGTCGCAATTGCACAGTCGCTTCCTCGCCAATGCTGCTCCTCCATCCGCACTAGACGGCCTGCTAAAGATCTTCTCGGAGGTCAATCTCCTGGATGCTTACGCAGTCGCCCAGTCGGAATCTGGTGCGAAGACTGCGATTCAGTTCGCGCTGGCGCATAGAGTCAATGGCTTGGAGGAGGCCTACTCAGCTCTTCCAGTCGACCCCTCGACGGGCAAAAAGGTACGGCTCTCTCGTTTTAGCGAGCAGGCCACCATTTTTGCTCGGAAGCTGTCTGAGCTATTTGCTCGACTGAAAGGAGGGGCGACTGCCACTAGTGGGAGCACCACTTTAGTTTCTTAGTTTTGTTCTTTTTCCCTTTTCTCCGTGAATGTAATGAACCTTGGGATGTATTCCCGTATTTTCATCGTCTTTAATTGAAGTGTTCGTTCTGGAAATTGCCTCCCGTAGCTTGTGTATTTTCTCCCGATGGGAGTAGCCCCCGAGCACTTTTGTCAGATGTGCGACTAGAAATATTTCGAATAGGGCTTCTTACTTCTTTCCTTGTATTCTTCCAGGCTACCGGGGTAGTTGCAGAATCTTCGAGTGGACATGCTACTCCAGTAAATCCCCTTGTTGCCGCGGTTGGCACGTATGCTGGTCTTCGTGATAAGGTTCGGGAGGGTGAGCGTCAGCTTAAAGCTTTGCGCGGTATAGCCGATGTGGCGAAGTCCAAGCAAAAACTGGCGGCTGAACGTGAGCAGTTCCTGATGGATGAATTATCGCTGGTTGCGAGGGATTTGCTGTGTAAGTAATACAGCCCCCGTGTCTTCTTTTTGCTTTGTTTCCTTAGCTGATTAAGCATGCTTGCTCTTCAGTTGTCCGACCTGATGACAGGGAAGAAAAGCAGTGGGTTGAAAACCATATAGTTCAGGGGGCTGGTAGCTCAAATCCTCATGCGAGTAACTTCTGGTCTGATCGCAGTCGAGGATTTGTGATGGCCACCATGAAGTTCCGTGTTCTGCAAGCGAGAATTCTCGTGAGTTCTTTTCACGAGGTCCTGATTGCGATGAACGTTGCTTTCTACCCACTCGAAAGGGGTCCTGAAGACTGGAGCTATCTTCTCAGATTGTATGGACGTGAAGGAGAGGTTCGCGCGTGTGTGCGCAATCAAATGACATGCGGCGCGGTTGTAGCTCTATCCTTTGTCCGAATATGGTATCCGGAAGTAGATTTTAACTCCGTAGCTAGGCTCCCAGATGATCCAATCGATGATATTTCCCCTTTCTATGATGCTGTTCGCCCTGCAGCGGAGAAAATCATCCGATTGTCCTCTGAGGAGGTAGATAGAGTTTTGGCGACTGAGAATGCTCAGCGCTTTGATTGATTGTCGGATACGCATATCCTGTATCCTTGTATAGTTTGTAAAACTGTTGTAAGGTGTATAACCTTGTTTGTATGCTTTTTTCCTGTAATGCTTAGTCGTAGGCATAGCCCCCGTGTGTTTATGGGGCGTGTTCCTGTAACTTTTGAGCGCGTAAGAATAGGAAGTTGCGAATGAATATGATGGAGAAACCATGTTTTTATTGCGATGACTGAGAAGCCATGTATTCGAGCTACAAGAGTGGCTATCATAGCCTTATTTGTTGTGAGAACAAGTAAACCTAGGGATAGAATTTGCGGAGGTGTGCAATATTCCAAGGATTGGAATAGATTCCTCCAGTCGATGGATTCTTCAATCTGTAGGCCCCGCCTGGGATTACTTCGTGTATGATGAAGGGTCCTTCCCAGGGTGGTTCGAGCTTATGTCCTTCCTTCTGCTTGAGTCGTAGCACTAGCTCTCCAACCGCGAATGCTCTGTGGCGTATGCGGCGACTATGATAGTTTCGCAGAGATTGTTGATATACTGCGGATCTGGCGAGTGCGATGTCCCGCATTTCGTCGAGTGCATCCATATCTTCCGCGAGTGCCCTGTTAGAGGTTTCTTCGCTGTAGGCCACAACTCGTGGGGCGCTGAATCGAACGTCCTCGGGGAGGACTGCTTCTGCCCCGTATACCATGAAAAATGGCGTGTATTTTGTAGATCGGTTGGGAGTTGTGCGGAGGCTCCATAGGACGGAGGGTAATTCGTCCGCCCAATGTCCTGCGGCGGGATGTAGACGATCGAGTAGGCGTTTCTTAATGCCAGCCGAAACTAAGCCGTTGGATCTCTCGACTTGTCCGTTAGTTTGCGGGTGGGCAACGGAAGCAAACTTGAAGTTGATACCCTTTTCCTCGCAGAACTGTTGCGTTTCCTTTGTTGTGAAATTTGTACCATTGTCTGTAATGATGTCGTGTGGCACGCCAAATCTGCATACGATGGAGTCGAGGAACTTGACGGCGCATTGGGCGCTAGCCGAAGTTACTGGCGTGGCCTCGATCCATTTGGTGAATTTATCGACTGCGACCAGCAAGTGTGTATATCCTCCAGGGGTGGACTTGCGTAGTGGTCCGACCATGTCTAGCCCCCATTGTGCGAAGGGCCAGGCAATGGGTATCATGTGCAATTCCGTAGCAGGTGCATGTGGTCTTGGTGCGAATCGTTGACAGGCATCGCATCGTTCGACCAGGTTTTTTGCGTCGGTAGCTGCTGTCAGCCAGTAGAATCCTGCTCGGAAGGCCTTCCCCATTATTGTTTTCCAGCTAGCATGATGTCCGCAGTCTCCTTGGTGGATGTCACGGAGCAATTCTTTGCCATCTTCGGGTGCAATACAGCGCTGAAGTATTCCCGAGATGCTCTGCTTGTATAATTCCCCATTGACTACCCGAAAGGATTTGCTGCGTCTGATTATTTGTCGAGCCTCGCGTGGGTCAACCGGGAGCTTTCTTGATTTTTACCGATCACTTGATCATCCGTTTGAAATATATTCCTGGTGGTATGAGTGTATTCGTGGAACCCATGTTTGCCAGTCGATCTGCTTCTTCGTTGCTGGATCTTGCGATGTGCTTTAGCTCGCATCCTTTAAAACTTCCTTCGAGTAGATTGTACATGTCGCGATACGCGATCATGTTTTCGGCGATTGCGTCACACTCTTTCATTGTTTGTTGCACAATGAGATTGGAGTCGCCGTAGATCATTAGGCGAGTAGCTCCACAGGCGATTGCCATCTTCATCCCGTGCAACAAGGCTTCGTATTCTGCGTCGTTGTTTGATGCCGGATCATCTGGTGGAAAATCCAATCGTAGGACGTATTGTAGCTTGTCTCCCTGAGGGGATATAAGAACTATTCCAGCTCCTTCTCCTTCGTTTCTCTTGGACCCGTCAAAGTACATTATCCAATTGCTCGTGTACTCGGGTGGTCCTGGCGTTTGCAATTCTGTCCATTCGCTTAGGAATTCAACAAGTACCTGAGATTTGATTGCGCTTCGTCCTGCGTAAGTGATGTCCCAAGCGCCCAACTCGATGTTCCATTTTGCTATTCTTCCGGATGCCATAGGGTTGTTCATGATCGTCCCGAGTGACGCATCATTAACCACTGTAATGGCGTGTTCCTGGAAATAATGTTTGAGCTTGCGGGCGGTAAGAACAACTCCGTACGCGAGCTTCTGGTAGTGAGGGTAGCGTTGCTTGCATGGTGAGAGTACTTCGCTGATGTAATAGATTGGACGTTGAACTCCGTACGCTTTGCCTTCCTCAGGTCGTTCGACCACGATTGCTGTGCTGATGACCTGGTTTGTGGCGGCTAGGTACAAGAAAAGTGGCTCCCCTTCTCGCGGTGTTGCGAGGATGCGCCTACTTTGCAATGACCGCTTCAAATCTGCGAATGCTTGCTTAGCTTCGGGTGTCCACTCAAATTTGTCTGTCTTCTTCAACAACTTGTAGAAGGGTAATGCTTGCTCCCCCAATCGTGCAATGAATCTGCTTAGGGCGGCTAATCGCCCTGCGAGCTGTTGTACTCCGCGCAGGTTGGTTGGCTCCTTCATGGTTAAGATAGCTTGTATTTTCTCCGGGTTGGCTTCAATGCCTCTGGCAGATACCAGGTACCCGAGAAGTTTTCCTGCCGGAATGCCAAAGACACATTTGGTCGGATTGAGCTTGATCCTGTACGCGTTGAGGGCGTCGAATGTTTCTCTAATATCTTCAAGGAGTGTGTCCTCAACTCGAGTCTTGATGACAATGTCGTCAACGTACACTTGCACGTTCTTGCCAATGAGGTTGGCGAGGCATCTTTGCATGCAGCGCTGATATGTTGCGCCTGCGTTCTTCAGCCCGAAGGGCATTGTTGTGTAGCAGTAGACACCGTGAGGTGTGATGAATGCTGTCTTTTCTTCATCCTCCTTTTTCATTCGGATCTGATTGTATCCCGAATAGGCGTCCAGGAAGGAGAGGCGTTGGCAGCCTGCTGTAGAATCCACGATCTGGTCGATTCGCGGGAGGGGAAAATTATCCTTGGAGCAATGCTTATTTAACGACGTGTAGTCGATGCACACCCGAAGGATATCCGTTTTCTTTTTGGGGACCAACACCGGGTTTGCTAACCAAGTGGATATCTTGATCTCCCTGATGAATTTCGCAACTAGCAATCTGTTTACTTCTTCTCCAAGCGCCTTTTGCTTGGGTTGTGAAAATCTTCGTGTGGTCTGTTTGATGGGTTTAGCGTCTGGAAAGACTTCGAGTGAGTGCTCGGCAAACCCCCTGGGTATTCCTGGCATGTCTGAGGGCTGCCAGGCGAAAATTTCCCAGTACTCACGGAGGAGTTTGACGAGCGCGTTTTCCTATGCTTGCGATAGGGTTGTTGAAACCATCGCTGTCTTCGCAGAGTCTGTCGGGTGCACTTGATGCTTTCGGGTGTCGCTGTTGGCGCTAAATTCTAGCTCAGGCGCATTTTTCTTCGTGAGGGGCATCACGGAGTGATCCGTGGTTTTTGCCAGCTCTTGGAGTTCTTCGTGCATCCCGAAAGATTTTGCGATCTCGTTTAACTCAATGTCGCATTTGTTGGATTTCTGAAAGTCCCCGTCAATGGAGATTACGCCATGTTCGCCGGGCAATTTGAGCTTCAGGTAGGCATAGTGAGGTACTGCCATGAATCTGGCGAATGCCGTTCGGCCTAAGATGGCGTGGTACTGTGACGGCCAATCGACAACTTCGAAGTCGAGGAACTCTCTCCTGTAGTTGCTCTGCGTGCCTAGCACAACTTCTAGGTTGATTGTTCCGAGTGGACGGACAGCCTTGCCTGGAACTATCCCGTGGAAGGATGTTTCTGATTCCGGGAGGCCGTCCAAGTTCTTGTTCATCCGACGGAGTGTATCCGCGTAGATAATGTTGAGGCCGCTGCCCCCATCCATGAATACGCGCGCTAAGTCGTAGTTGCCAATTTGCGCTTGGATGACCAGGGCGGCGTGTCCTGGTCGATAGACTCGTGGTGGGTGATCTTTCATCGAGAACGTGATCGGCTGGTCCGCCATTTTCAGGTACTCGGTCTTTGTTGGCGGTGTCTGCACTGCCATGCATAATTGCCTTGTGTTAGTCTTTTGAGCTCTGCGAGAGGGGCATACCTTCTGGATCATTGCGAGTTGTCCTGCCGGGTTTGGATACGCGTTTGCTCCGGCGTTCGGTGGTGCGGGTACTGCAGCTAGCGCCATGTTTGGGTTTGCGGGTGGAGGTGGTGGTGGTGGCGGCTGGAATCCTTGGTGCCCTCCTCCTGGAAGCGGCGGGTAATTTTGAGTGGAGGCGGATCTTTTCCTCGCGAGTGCGTCCAAAATGTCATGGAACTTTCGGCAATCCTTAAGCAAGTGTGTTGCCTTGGTTTTGCCCGTGCGCTTATCTGTGAATAGATGTAGCGAGCAGTATGCATCTAGGTCTTCCTCGGGGGATTTTTCTTCGGCCTTTGGTCTCCACTCGCGATTTCCACGGCGATCGGAATCGCGGTTTCGAGTGAATTCCGCAGCAACCAACTCCTCTCTGTCCTCATGATCGTAGTATTTTCTTCTTTTCCTTCGACCGTGACGATCGTCATCATGTGCGGGTGACGATGTTCTTTCATTGCGTACCGCATCTTCTCCGTTAGCCCACTTCTCGGCTATGATCATCAGCTCCCCGATAGTCTTGGGTGCAGCTTTGCCTAGCTCCTCTCGAAAGGCAGTTCTTCTGGCGCCCTTTGCGAAGGCTTCGATCGCTACTTCTTCTGAGATGGTTCCCGCGGTATTCCTGAGCGTTGTCCACCGCTGGATGTATTCGCGTGTGGACTCGCCGCTCTACTGCTTGCAGGCTCGTAGTTCTTCGATTGTAGCTGGCCTCTTGTAAGTCGACTGGAAATTTTTGCAGAAATCGCGGTGCAAATCATCCCATGATGCGTAGCAAGATTTTGGTCTTCTTTCCAGCCAACTGCGGGCTGCGCCAGTAAGATGCAAATTGAGGTATTGCATAGCCGTGTTCTTGTTCCCACGTTGGCATTTTACTGCCGTGAGGTACTCGCTTAGCCATTGAGAGGGCTCGAGTGAGCCGTCGTACTTCGTCACCTCCGTGCTGAGCTTGAACCTTTTGGGTAGAGGTGCTTCGCGGATGCTGCGAGCAAAACAGAGTGCTCCACAGGTTTCGTCATCCGAGGAGCCGGATGAAGAGCGATCGCGATATCGCGAAGCCCTTGCCTTATCCACCCTTTTTTGAGCGAGATCTCATCGCGCGTCGTATTCTGGCCGGTCGCGGTCGTCATCTTTCCTTGGTTCCTTGCTTCATTTTCTCGAGCGGCCGCTATGGTGCCGCGAGTTTCTGTCTCTTGGGCTTTCTTCACTGCTGCTTCGACTGTCGCCGCGGCGTCTAGCTTCTTTTCCTCGACCGCGGCGTGGTGATTTATCTCTCTTTGGTGAAGAGCTTCTGTGCCTGCGGGGCGTTTCTTTATCTTTCTCTTTCTCCCTTCGCTCCTTCTCCTGCTGCTCTTCGGCCTTCTTGCGATCGTGAGAGGCGAGCCTAGCAGCCGCCAATCCGAGTCCTTTTCATATTTGCTTGTATTGTTCTTCCCGGGGGTCGCTTTCCGTCAGTTGGTTCATCTGCATGTAGGTTGCCGCGGCTAGAACCGCAGCGGCAGGAGTTTGCGGGTACACGTTGCCATCGTCGTCGACTCGCATGAGAGAAGGAGTGGTTGATCTGTTTGTTTCGGGTATGGATTCATCGTTCCTAGACGTGGATGCATGTCCTTTCCTCGCGGGTCGGGTTCCGACCGAGGGTGTTACGGATAGCCCAGCTCGTCTCTGGCTTGACTCGTCCGCCGCTCTTCTTCGGCGGGCCAGATCTACCCGAGCATCTTTGATAATCGTGACTGCTTTCACCAGGTGATAGTGGTAGGCCACCATGTCTTCATGTGAGGATCCGGCTGCGGGTGGCTTGCTTGTTCGCATGGCTTCCTTCGCCCGTTTCCAAGATTCCCGCGAAACGCCGATTATGTTGCGCTCAGTCGCGCTGTGTTCTGTTTCCGAGCCTTGTTCCGATCCTGCCATGCAGACTTGAGCTAGTCGAAGCTCGTGCGTCCTAGGCGTAGGTCGAAGGTTTCCTTGGATTCTTGATGGTTCCTCCATCGAGAGGGTGTGATAGTCGTTGGCGTTGAAGCGGATCGACTCGCCACTTTTCTCCAGGTGACGGCGCGAGTCGACAGCTCTAGATTCAGTCTCCGATTCATCCGAGAAGTGGAGGATCCCGTCCCTGTTCGTCACGAATTTGAGGCTCCCGAACGTCAGGGTGACGCTATCCTCCAGATCTTCGAATACCGGGCGCGATTCCGGCGAGTGCGGTGTGACCACGACAGATCCGATCCGTAAAGGATTGTTCGGAGCCGTAGTCATTGGATTCCAACGAGAGTTTGATGTCGATGAAGCCGAGGATGCCGGTGATCCAGCGCCTGCCGTTCCCACAGACGGCGCCAATTGTCGAATCCCTGACTCAACAAATCCCCTCGATGAACCTATCGGGTTTCGATTAGGAGAACCCATGAGCGCTGGTGGAATCGTTGGCTAGACAGGGGGCGAGATTTACCCAGGTTCGGGGCCCTCGTAGAGGTAAAACCCTTACTCCTGCCTCTTGTCGATCTGTATTGAAGATTAGATCGGTTACAAAGGTTGTGCTCGAATCGAGAGTAGGTCTCGAGTTCCAGGCTTTTGGTCGTGCGGTATTGCTTGGTCCTCTCTCGGGGGCTCTCCTGGCCTTATATAGGCGGCCAGGTCTCGAGTTCTACCCGGAGAGGACTCCAAACCTAGCTAGGTCGGTTACATGTTTTCTAACTTAACCCGCAAGTTTAGTGCGGATGGGCTTCACATGGGCCTTCTGGAGTACTCCAAGGGCTCCTCTTCTTGGGCCTTCACCTTGGGCCTGAGAGGGGGTGTCCTTATCCGCAGGATCCAGAATCCATATCTTCGTCAAATGGTTTATGGAAATGCTTGTCACTTGCCTTTAGAATTAGAACACAAAGCTTATTGGGCAGTGAAAGACCTAAATAAAGATTTTAAACTAGCTGGTGAGAAAAGGTTGCTTGACTTAAGTTCTTTAGATGAATGGAGGAGTGAAGCATACGAAAATGCTAAGCTCTTTAAAGAGAAAGTTAAAAGATGGCATGATAAGAGAACTATCAAGAGAGAATTTCATGTTGGTGAGAAAGTGCGATTGTATAGGTCTCGTCTCAGATTTTTTGCAGGAAAATTACTCTCAAGATGGGAAGGACCTTTTGTTATTGAAGAGGTATATCGTTCGGGGCTTGAAGACATAACTTCACAAGTGGTGAATGGCCAAAGACTCAAGCATTATATCTCCGGAGATCCTTATAATGAAAATGTTCATTGTATTAGTGTTGACGGTATTATGCAAAGATGTGTTCCTGAAAATGAACAACGAGAGATATTAAGAAAATGTCATATTAGTGCTGATGGAGGACATCACGCTGGAGATAGAACAACACATAAGGTTCTACAATCAGGTTTTTATTTGCCTACTCTCTTTAAGGATGCTAGAAAATTTGTTTTATCTTGTGATCAATGTCAAAGAGTTGGAAATATTTCTAGACGTAATGAAATGCCCATGAATTATTCTCTTGTTATTGAACCATTTTATTGTTAGGGTTTTGACTTTATGGGTCCTTTCCCTCATTCACAAGGTTACACTCATATTCTTGTTGTTGTTGATTATGTTACTAAATGGGTAGAAGCTATACCTACTAAAAGTGCTGATGGTGAAACCTCATTAATAATGCTTAAAGACATTATTTTCCCAAGGTTTGGTGTACCTAGATATCTTATGACTGATGGGGGTTCTCATTTTATTCATGGTGGTTTTAGAAAAACCCTTGCTAAATATGATTTTAATCATAGAATTGCTTCACCCTATCATCCTCAAACTAGTGGGCAAGTAGAATTATCAAATAGAGAAATCAAATCTATCTTGCAAAAGACTATTAACAAATCTAAAAAAATTGGGCTAAGAAATTAAATGATGCTCTCTAAGCTTATAGAACTGCTTATAAAAATCCCATGGGCATGTCTCCTTATAAAATGGTTTATGGAAAAGCTTGTCACTTGCCTTTAGAATTAGAACACAAAGCTTATTGGGCAGTGAAAGACCTAAATAGAGATTTTAAACTAGCTGGTGAGATAAGGTTGCTTGACTTAAGTTCTTTAGATGAATGGAGGAGTGAAGCATACGAAAATGCTAAGCTCTTTAAAGAGAAAGTTAAAAGATGGCATGATAAGAGAATTATTAAGAGGGAATTTCATGTTGGTGATAAAGTGCGATTGTATAGGTCTCGTCTCAGATTTTTTGCAGGAAAATTACTCTCGGGATGGGAAGGACCTTTTGTTATTGAAGAGGTATATCGTTCGGGGGCAATTAAATTTTTTTCCCCTTGAAGACATAACTTCACAAGTGGCGAATGGCCAAAGACTCAAGCATTATATCTCCAGAGATCCTTATAATGAAAATGTTGATTGCATTCAAGCCATGATCCTGGAGGAGTTTATTAAGAAGCATATTTCAGAAACTGCAGAGACAATTTTTGAATAGGTATCAGTTTTGGTAAGAAAACGTTTGCGAAACATCTTCCAACTTTTATTTTTACTGTTTTTGGAAAATATGAAAAATTATGAGCCGGAAACAAGGCGGAGACGGAGCCTGGAGGCTCCACACCATAGGGTGGCGCGGGCCTACCCCTGGCCGCGCCAGCCCATGGTGTGGGCGCCCTGGATCCCCTCTCCGACTCGTTTTCAACCTGGACTTTCCTTTCTTTATGAATTTTTTTGCTATATAATCCCACAGACCCCCCGAGGTCCGTATATCGTTTTCTCGCCGTGTTTCTGTTTCGAGCTGCTTCTGCCAGGATCTGTTTTTAGTTTTAGAAGCGTCATGGACTCCACCAGCAAAAACAAGGGGAAGGAGCGAATGGAAGATGATGTCCAAAGTCACAAGTGCAAGAACGTGGATCAAGGCGTCGAGAAAGAAGCAAAAAGGACGTCATCAAGTAGTGTTTATTCTTATAGTGTGCAGAGACCAAGACCATCAGTCCCGGGCCTCAGTCTTGGGCCTAGAGTAGAAGAATCTCTTCAGATTGCAGATGAGTTTTGTGAACGTTATCGAGCTTTAAGGACGGAGGTAGAGATTCTTCAAGAGGAAAATGACAGGTTCCCTGAGATGCTGCAACGTTACCACTCCTTGCTTGAGAAGGGTATATCACCACCACCACCGAAGAATTGATTCGTCATTGGGTTTGGCATCCCCTCCGCTTGTTCCAAGCTTGGGGGGAGTGCCGCGGTATCACATCACTATCTTTCATCTTTTTTTACTTTTTCAGTAGAGTCATATCATGAGTAGAGAAGTTATCATATAGGATGGTTTGCAATATGGAAGTGTCTCTCCCTAGTTTGTTATCGTTGTATCCTTTGGTGTGAGTTGTTGGTTTAAAATATTAATGAGAAGTTTCATCATTTATTTTCTGCATGCATTATTTTATTTTTCAATTTCTGTCATATGGTTGAGTTTGTTATTAGTATTTGGTATCACTCTAGAGATCCTCAAGTTAATCTAGTTGGTTTTGGCAAACTTAGCTTGGGTCAACAGAAATAATAATTTAAGATGCTAGTATAAGAAAGAGGAATTTGCCTATTAGCTCATAAACTTAGTATTCACAAGTTAAGATCGCTTGGGCTTTCAATGAAGATTGCATGATTGGTTTCATCATATATATATTTGTTTGTTTTCCCTCAACTCTTATGCTTGCTAGCCAAAAACCCTCTACTGAGAGGGAATGCTTCTCGTGCATCCAAAACCTAGAGCCCCAAAACCTTCCATTGTGTACACCATACCTACATGTGGTATTTAACTGCCACTCCAAGTAAATTGCTCATGTGCTACCTTTAACACTTTCAAAATTATTCTTGTTTTGTGCCCCTATTTTAGCTCATGAGGAAGTAAATAGAGAATCTTTATCTCACTTGTTGATTGGATTTCAAACACCTGTACTAGTGGCTTCATCCGCTTATCCAAATGCTAGAAGAGCTGGCAGCGGGGTGCCCAGCCCCAAAACTAGTACACAAATTCTCTTCACTATTTTTGCCCCTGATTTATCAGTCAAATCATAATCGTGTAAACAAAAGAGAATGAGGGATGACCTTCTACACCAGTTGCGTCCCTCATATGGGAGCCGCTCTTATGAAGTCTAGTTGGCTTGTGATGTATTGTATTGTCTGTTTACCATTCGTTGACATAAGCATACACCTCTCTTGAAAATGTTTTCAATACCTCTGTTTAATAAAATAAAAGCTCTAGCACATGAGTGATCCATGCTTCCCTCTACGAAGGGTCTTTCTTTTACTTTTATGTTGAGTCAGTAAACCCATTTCTCTCTGTCTCCGGCAAACATTTGAGTTGCTGTGATCTCACCATCTATATGTTGATTTATTCAATCATGTTTTCCATCCTTCTTTGTTTAGCACATGCTTTATTATCTGAATGAATATTACTTTGAAAAGCTATGAATCACTGTAAAAGAATTGTTATAATTAAACATGTTAAGCTCTATAAGATGAGCCTTATTATAAAGACTTCACCTAAGATAAGCAGGATATCATTAAATGTTCTCTGACCAAGAATGAAGTTTTCCATTACCAATTTTGATTCTGTCTTTTGCATGTTTGTTTGTGACTCCCATTACTCGTTTCAAGTAAGGTTATAAGAGAGGAATTTGATGTCTAGAATGATTGGTGCATAGATAGATGTGATGCTTCTTGTCCGTATTTTATTTATCGACTCTTCACTCCATAAACCCGTGGTCATGTTTTCTAAGTTCAATTTCTCTTGGGGACAAGCGAGGTTTAAGCTTGGGGGGGGGGGGGAGGTGATACGTCCATTTTGCATCACTATTTTATATCATAATTTTCTGTTATTCATCGATATATTTCATGTTATGATGCATCCCTTATGTTATTTTATCTTATTTTTCATGTTTTATAATTTTTGGAGAATTAACACCGGAACCAGGAATCTGATGGAAAAAGCACCGTCGGGATACCATATTTCAGAAGATCAGAAGAAGAAGTGGGCATCGGGTAATGGGAGTCCAAGTGTTTTCTTTAATAAATAAATAAAACAATTTTATTTCTTTATTTTAATATTTGTTAATTCCATTAACAAACATTAACATATAAACCCTTGAGTTAGTTGTTAAATCTATTAACAACCATATAAGAATCCCTTTGAACTATTTAAAAATTACCCGAAACAATTTCGGTGTTATCCAGACTTTTCTCCGATATTCCGTATCCACTCAAACGCGTCATAAAACCTTAAGTGTGTCACCCTACGGTTCATGAATAATGTAGACATGATCGAGACACCTCTCCGATCAATAGCCAATAGCGGGATCTCGAGATCCATAATGACTCCTACACATTCAACGATGAATCTAGTGATCTTGTGAACCATAAACGTCGTAACCAAATCCCTTTGTCTCGCGATATTTTACTTGTCCGAGATCCGATCATTGGTATCAACCATACCTAGTTCAATCTTGTTACCGACAAGTACTCTTTTACTCGCTCTGTGATATGACATCCTTGTGACCTAGTCACATGCTTGCAACCGTTGACGATGTGATATCACCGAGAGGGCCCAGAGTATATCTCTCCGTCATTTGGATGAAAAAATCACACTCTTGATCCATGAGACTCAAATAATACTTTCCAAATACCCAACGGCACCTTTATAGTCACCCTGTTTTGGTGTGACGTTTGATGACATCAAAGCACTCTTTCGGTGTTAGTGATTGACATGATCTCATGGTCTAAGGATTAGAGTTACTTCGTATGTATGATATAACAATGTAACTTAATGACTTGATCGCATTGCTATATTCACTTTGGGTCTATGTTCATCACATCATTCTACCAATGAAATGAGCCCGTTATTAAAAACATCCAATGTTCATGATCAGGAAACCTTGATCATCTATTAATCAACAAGCTAGTTAAAAGAGAGTCTTTACTAGGAACCATTGTTTGTTTATTGAAGACACATGTATCAACGTTTCCGGTTAATACAATTATAGCATGAGAAACAAACATTTATCATAAGCAAGGAATAAGATAATAACCACTTTATTATTGCCTCTCGGGCATATTCCCTTCACTTCATGCATATGTTATTTATAATATTGCACGCTCTCCGTTATTAGTAGATGCTCTGGCCAAGTAGATGCTAGTAACTCCAAGAGGGAGTATTTATGCTTGATAGTGGGTTCATGCCTCCTTTGCATCTGTGCTCGAGTGACAGAAACGTGACGGATGGAGGATGTGTTGTTGCCATTAGGGAGGAAACAATGGTGTTTACCTAGTTTACATTGTTTACATTACACACTTTGCTTACTGCGATAATCTGTTGCTTGCAACTTAATACCCAACGTTTGTTCAGATGATATTTGGAGGGTGGATTATTAGACATAGATGCAGTTGGATGACGGTCTATATATTTTGTTGTAATGCCCGCATGAATCACATAGTAATCTTTATGTCTTGCATATGCACTACGGTGAAACCTTCATTTATCTCAATTGCCCAGCTGTAATTTGTTCACCATGCATGTTATTTATCTTTCACGGAGAGACACCACTAGTGAACTGTGGGCCCTAGTCCATTTTCTCATACTGATAATACACACACTGCTTTCACACTGTTGTCATACTGTTGTTACTGCTTTCATACTGTTTTCCTACTGTTTTCCACACCATACATTTAACCTATTAGTGTTCAGCAAAACCAGTGAGATTGACAGCCTCACTGCTTCGTTGGGGCAAAGTGATCTGATTGTGTTGTGTAGCTTCCACGTTGCTTCTGAACCGGTAGTGCGCCCTGGCATCTCAAATGATTCAACCTTCTGAAGTTACTCCTTACTCCTACTGGTCGATTAAACCTTGGTTTCTTGCTGAGGGAAAACTGCTGCTGTGCTCATCATACCTTCCTCTTGGGGTCTCCCAACGAGTGCAAAATCTGCACTATCAATTACCTTTCTCGGACACTCCATCACTATGGTGTTCCGTGATGCGTAATTTTTAGAACAATTATGTAAATCTTAGATGCTTGCTAAAGTTGTAACTCAAAGTATTCACCTTTATGATCCAAGCTTAAATACTTTTCTTGTTATGATGAATTTTCACTTCATCCCGAAACTCCTTGAGCATTTGAAAGGTTTCTTATCAAATAGAAACCATATATCATTGATGAAAATATATGATGTTGAATCCACTGCTCACAGCTAAACATAATGGACTGCATATATCAACATATATGGTTTTCAATAAGTTAGCCCTCCGTTCAATGTTAGCATGTGAACGGAGTTTTGGTCCTTTTAGACGAGTCTCGGAAGAGTCAAATAATTCCAAATTAAATGACTCCAAAAATCCATCGGTATGAATTTTCTTCATGCGTTTCCTTCTAGTATGACCTAAACGAAGGTGTCATAATTACGAGATATTATAACCATTAGCCTTACGGAGTTTAGCGTCATTCTTATGAGGGGTGTATCCATGCAACATAGTTTTGAGTTGAACAACCATTGTTCTCATGAACTGGAACTATGTAACAATTACAATGTTCTTATAATAAATCTAAAAACTTAGGCAACATGCCTACAATGAACATGGTAAAACCTTATTTAGTTCCCGGCATGCATTATCACCACTTCCTTTTGCTAGTTACTTATGTCTGTATAATTCTTGCATCGTGTTGCTCTGTATTACATTCCAGAGTAACCAATCTAGTATCCAATACCAAGAACTATATTGTTAACCAACAAATAATACATCTATAATTTGTATATCATCTATTTAATGCTGACGTGGACTTTGAGCTACCATATACTTTTGTAGTTTCTCTTTCAGTTTTTCTTCTCTTCACAGAAGAAACACTCAATAAACATAGTGGAGTGATGTTTTATTCGCTATCATCACATGACTAACTTTCTTCCGAATTATATTTTTAGCAATCATTAAGTATAGCAAACAATCAAAAAATTGTATTGGGAAGGTTCAAAATAATGGGCTACATGTAGCCCGGGCCATAAAATACCGCACTCGGGAAATAAGCTCACCTGGGAGCGAATCAACCAACTTAAAATAAAGAGGAACGTGTCTAAGACTAGTCATAGTGGGAGTATCATACACAAGTATCATGCATATGATACTAGTATCTGATAATACATTTCAAATGCATAGTATCATATAGGAGTATTATAGTCACCTTCTATTTATTATTTGTAGAATGTTAATGCAAATACGTGTACAAGATTTGTTTGTCATCAATGTTCTTAGTTTTGCGTGCCATGATACGGTATTTATCTATGATACTCTAATATCCTCTCTACTTTAATTACACGCCACATCAAAAAAATTATGGGACCAACTTGCATCATACTATCTAATAAGATACAACCACTATGGCTAGTCTAATAACTAACGCGTATACCAATTCAAATCTCTTAGCGCGGTTTCATAGTCCAATGCTCGATTATATTCTTAGCAATTATTAAGTATAGCAAACAATTAAAAATTTAGATACAACTTATAAGATACAATGCATTGTATTAGTTGTTAAGTTTTTATTACACATATGATTACGTGTTAAAAGACGATGCATTGACACAAACGTGTCGCGCTAATTGCAGGGAAAAGAACTAGTTAGGTGTGCATCACTACCTATTTACTTTGCAATATATGGAACCGCATCGAACTTTACCCAACCGAAGCGGGAATCAGCGAGCGCATTGCATCACGACCTGGACGCTCAGCAGAAGAATCATTTTCTATAGCTACGAATTGAAGGCAAAAACTAAATATCGCTTTTGGCGGCGCAAATCAGCCGCGCCACCGCCAGCGATTCAATTTTTTTTTTCAAATTTATTTTTTTGGGTGCAATTTTTTTTTTAAATTTATTTCTGTTTAATTTTTGTTCAAAATAAAATGTTTTGAAAAACCCCATTTGCCCCGTCCCGCAGGCGGCGGCACGCTGCGGGCGGCAAATAGGAGCCCAACCAACGAGGAAAATCGCTTTTTGTGTCTAAAACTCCTAGTGGGTTTACAAATTTGATCATAATCAATTGTTTTTTTTTTGGATTGTCTCGTATCTCTTGATTAGTTGGTGTTTATCTCCTCAATATCCAAGTTTCTTACCTTAGACAAAATATTTACTTGTTACTAGTTTAGCCTACATTCCTCCTTAAATCCCTCCTTAAATAGTATTGCAGATCACAATTGATGCAAAGAAAACGAATGCATTTCCATACTTATTATAATAAAAAGGGGTAAGTGGAAAATTGGATCATGTCACATGACTTGTTCCATTTTTAGGGAGCCTGTTCGTGGATGGCTTGCCTGCACTGTGATAAACCGGTTCAAAGGCCAATTGAACGTTTTTTCAGTGTGGCAAATGGTCGAATCCGCCGTGAAGAGCGCAGCGTTCCGTCCCGTAGAGGAAGAGGAAGAGGAGACGTCACGTCACCACCGAGTCGTCTCTTTCCCCGCTCTCGCGACCAATCCAACTCCAGAGTCGAGACTACCTTCCGCATCTCCCCTTCCTCGCAACTCCTAACTACCACCGCCCCCAAATCCCCAAACCCTAGCTCTACCCCACCCCTCGGCCACCATGGCCGAGACCGTCGACGACAAGGTCGGCTACTTCCAGGCCATCACTGGCATCCCCGACACCGACCTCTGCACCCAGATTCTCGAGGCCAACAACTGGGACCTCCAGCTCGCCGTCAACTCCATCACCGACAACCCCTCGTCGCCTGAGCCGTCTACGTACGCCCCGCCGCCTCCGCCGCCGCTGGAGGACGATTTCGTCGCGCCCCCACTCCCACCCCCTGCGCCGGCTCCTCAGCAGCAGCAGCAGCAGCCTGGGATCGCGTGGAGGCTGGTGACGCTCCCCTTCTACGTGGTATCCGGTGGGGTCGGCCTCATCACCGGTTCCATCCGTCTCGGTGTCTGGGTCGCAGGCGGCGTGCTGTCCCGATCTCTCTCCCTCCTCGGCCTCGCGCAGGGCGGTGGCGACGGGCTGCACGGGCTACCCCCGTCTGCCGTGGAGGCGGTTGACTTCGTGGCGGAGTTCGAGCACGAGTTTGGAGCTGGCCGCGGCCCGCGATTCGTCGCCGAGGGCTTCGCTGATGCGCTGCAGCGTGCACAGCGCGAGTACAAGCTTCTCTTCGTGTACCTCCACTCCCCTGACCACCCGGATACCCCTGCATTCTGCGGTGGCTGCCTCTGCTCGGAGCCGGTGGCCGCCTTCATAAATGAGAACTTCGTCGCGTGGGGCGGTAGCATCAGAAGGACTGAAGGATTCAAGATGAGCAACAGCCTGAATGCATCACGCTTCCCGTTCTGTGCGCTAGTCATGGCATCTACCAACCAAAGAATCGTGCTGTTGCAGCAGGTATGGTGTTGGCATGCCACTCAACTTTTCCTTAGTTTCTGCACTACTAATATCCTGGTTTTCAGAAATTTTTTAATTAGCACATCAGCTATACCACGGGTGTGTGTTGTGAAACCTTTAGATTTGCTGGAATTAAGATTGATAAAGCTTCCTTTTATTAGATAAGCTTAGCTGAGTATGTTGTCATTCTCTAGGAGCAATTTAAAGGGAGCTTGGGATTCTTAATCGACGACGGTTGATTAAATTATGACGTGTTCATGTAGTAGCTTAGAACAACAATTACATCATTGTGGTAGCTTAGTTAAGCCTATTGCTATGCACTTGTGTTTATAGACTAATTGCTGGTTATAGTAAGATTCACCCACCTTAAGAATATAATTGCATATGTCAGATATTGTAAGATTCACCCACCTTAAAAATATAATTGCATCATGTCAGATATTGTTGGTTATGTTGGAGAAGTATATACTATTGTAAATATTTGCCTATTTGGAGTGTTCAAAAGCTTGCCCTTCGTAGAGATTTTTTTTATCCTACCCTATTTTTAATGTATGTGCATATGTTAAGTAAATCAAGAAACGGTAAATGCATGATATCCTTCACGAATTATTTTATCAAGCTCCCTCTAGTGTTTATTTGTCTAAATTTGTTACTCCCTCCGTCTTGGTTTATAAGGCATAATCTAAAAAACACACGGTCCCAAAACCCCACCTCCTAGGCATAATTATATTAATTGCCTCTCGATTAGAGGTTGGTTACCTCTCCCCACCAATGTATGCAAGATTTAAGCCCCAATCAAATAGTACCTTGGGCCAAGATATTTGACAAATTGAGCCTTATAAACTACTCCATATGTTCTAAAATACTGGACTTAGACGTATCTAGACATGTTTTAATGTATAGATACATCCATAGTTAGACAAATGGAAGTCATGTGTATTTTGGAACGGAGGGAGTATCATTTATCAGTATGGGAATTTAAAGTTGAGTTAGAAGTGGGATTGGAAAGTGGAGTTTCAGTACTAACTAATATTCACTTGTTTTTTTACCACAATTATACCTCAATGGGATCTTAAGTTGATTTTTTTAAAAGTTTCTACAGTCATTTTCAGTTCCCACTTTCCCAGTCCCAGCAATTGAAAAAGATATCCCATGGGAGTACACATCCGTGGTCCTGATTTTTTTTGGATCATTTTGGCCTGTACTGAACAACTAAACCCCTCTTCCCATCCCTGCTAACCAATTTGCATGAACCTAACATACTGTACGGTACTAGATGCATTTACATGATTTATCAGTAAACCATTATACTTGAGCTCTGAGCTACTATAATGAATTTGAGCAAAAATTGTTCATGATATTGGAAATTGGTTCGGTAATATTTCTTTGCACAATTCAAAGGAGATGCTGCAGTTGTGGGACTTATTGACGAGATACTTGAATTAGTTATTTTTGCCCTCTGTAATCACCTACTCCCTCTGTCTCATATTAATTGTCTCAAAGTTGGACAAAAGTAGATGTATCTAACAATAAAAAATGTCTAGATACATCCACTTTTGTCCAACTTTACGGACGAGTAGAAAATTTTAATCCAGATCCCAGACTGACCAAATATCAAGAGGCTACTGGAGATTACCTGAACTAAATGGTTCTTTGATAGAATAAAAAGTTGTAAACTTGTAATGGTTAACCCAGCTTCAGTCCCAGCAGTTGATGCATTCTCTTGATGGGTTCGTAGGTTGATGACAAAAAGAATCAGGAAAATTCACTTGACAATCACTGGTTATATTGTAAGCTATTAGGGTAATCATGTGCATTATGACTTCAAATTTAGTACATAGTACTCATGCATGATCATACATCAATTAAAAATAACAGTAATTTAATCGCCTGATTTGAGGATGCGCGTCAGTTTAGGGTGATGCTACATTGGTTGTTAGTACTTATATGCTCTGTTCCTATATTTTGAAATGTATGACTCCAGAGTTTAAAATGTACCTCTCGATCCCGAGACTTCCTTTCCTACCTGATAGTAAAGTGAAACTATGCTAAGAACATTGGTCAATAATGGGTTCAGAGCTCTTTAGATCTGCAATTACTCTTCATTATGTTTTTTATATCTAGCCTGTTAAAGTGCCAGGCCTCGTTATCCCTTTATAGTTTATACGGTTGCTCAGTTTTGCTCATGCATTTTCTTTTGATGTTCCAAAGGTTGAGGGGCCCAAATCACCTGAACAGATGATAACAATTCTTCAAAGAGTGGTTGAAGAGTGCACTGCGTCACTTGTCGCTGCCAGGGTTGAAGCTGAAGAAAGACTAAACAATCAACGTTTGCGTGAGGAACAGGATGCTGCTTACAGAGCTGCACTTGAAGCTGATCAGGTATGTTAAGCTATTTAGGCCTTATGCATCCTTTATATAACATTGTTGGTGCTTTGGTAGTAGAACAGTATTTATCCCTACGTAGTAATAAGAAATGAAAGTAGGTTAGACATGTCGTAACTCTTCGGTTTTCCTTCAGTAAAAGGTGACACGCCTTCATAAGAATTGCACTTGTGCACGATATACTGGTAAAGTAAATTCACCATTTAAGGTGTGATTCAAGCAGATTGTACAGAACACACACATGCCACTGAAGTTTCTGCTAGTGTTGGAATGTTTCGATGATAGCATTAATTTAACTACACATATATTATCTATATACTATTACCAGGCTAGGGAACGCCAAAGAAGAGAGGAACAAGAAATACTTGAAAGAGAGGCTGCAGAGGCTGAGAGGAAACGTAAAGAAGACGAGGAGGCACAAGCCAGGGCTGTACAAGAAGCAGCTGAAAAGGAAGCCGCTCTTGCAAGGAGGCGGCAAGAGAAGGCAATGGCTCTTGGAGCTGAGCCTGAGAAAGGGCCTGATGTTACTCGGGTATGTTCAATGCTCTTTGCCCATCTTCAACAACCTTTATCCAATTCTTACTCTATTATAATTTACTGAGAACCACATCTTTCTGCTTTGAAGCATTTTTCTCCTGTCACTGATCACCAAGTATCAGTTCTGTACCTTATGCTGCATTTTCAGTGGCACATAAAACCTCCTAGTCTTCCTTTATTTCTCTCTGGGGTTACTTGTTAGCTTTTTAAAGAGCTAGATAGGGACACATCGTGCCTGCATTTGATAATTATCCAAATACACACATTTGCATTCTCTGAATATGAGGTTATATGTTGTCGCTTGATAGTAGTGTAGTAGTAATAGTGTCATATTTTTATCAGATGTCTTGGAACTAACTGCGAGCTATTGCTTATAATTGTGCAGGTTCTTATAAGATTTCCAACTGGAGAGCGCAAAGAAAGGAGGTTCCACAGTTCCGCCACCATTACCTCGGTGTATGACTATGTTGATTCTTTGGATTTTTTGAAAGCAGAAAAGTACAGCCTAGTTTCCAATTTCCCACGGGTAACATACGGTCCTGAAAAGAACTCCCAGACGCTGGTGGAAGCAGGTTTGCACCCGCAAGCAAGCCTGTTTGTCGAGATAGAACAATGAATACCTCCAGTTTTGTAAGTTCTATGCTGAAACTTGCAAGTATAGGTGCTCCTTTTATACTATATTTGACAAACAGTGAGGACTTCCAGCTGTATGACAATATACTTACTTCCATACAAATGCTGCTTTTGTGTTTCTCATTCGTTGAATAAATTCACCTTCTCCTGTATCAGTTGACTGCTGCAATGTTTCATATTTGTAAGACCGTGGCTTTTTTTGTTTTTTGATATTGGGTGGTGTATTTCTTAGTGATCAGAATAGTCTGCAGAACTAAGGGTGTGTCTGGTAGACTGTGTCATCTGGGAAAGTCTTTCTCGTATGAGACATGCTGACTCTATACGTGCTGAGTTGAGATAGTATCACATGTTTGGCAGACTGTATGTGTCGAGACCGGTTAAAAGTGTGACGTTGTTTGGTATCCTGTATGATATGAGGCATGTAGAAAACTAAAAAAGCAATCAGGTCCTAGAAGGAACTGCCGCCGGCCGGTGAGAGGCGGCCGGAGCTGCTGCTGGGACGTCGCCTGGAAGCTGAGCTTGTCCTACACGCACCGTCGTCAGTACGTTGTTGCCCGTTCCGCCAGGCTGAGCTCCTCGTCCTACACACACCGCCGCCATGACGCCGCAGTCGCCACCGCGCCTTCCGCCAGGAAGCCGAGGTCCTCCTCCACGCGTCGCCGCAAGGACGTCGGTGCTGCCGCTGCACGTTCTGTCGGGAGTCTGAGCTTGTCCCCCATGGCCGCCGGCAGGAGACCGAGCTCCTTCTCCTACATATGCCCTCCCTACTCCTCATGCGGTGGACGAGGCCGGGAGAGGAACTCGGAGGAGGACGACAAGGAGCTAAAGATAAATGGCAGAGCCTAGAAAGGAGGGGCTTTTGGTTAAAGATAAATGGCGGAGCCCAGAAGACGAATCCGAGCCCAAGCCAAAAGACGGGGAACACGTCCTCCTTACTTCTCATATTGCGAGAGGTATGGATTTGCCACCTTCCGGCTTTTTCTTGGAAGTCCTTAACCATTACGGCATTCAACCACATAATCTTCCACCAAACTCCATTCTCTACTTAGCCGGCTTCCAAGCCCTTTTCGAGGGGTACTTAGGAATAGCTCCCAGACTAGATTTTTGGCAATATTGCTTTGGAGTGAAGCGTAACCCTGCAGAGGGCATTTTTCCGATCTGCGGGACTATATCTTTCACTCTTCGGAGATTCAGGGAAGATTGGTACCCAAAGATAAAAACATCGGAATCCGTCAAGTTTTGGACGGGTTCTTTCTTTTACCATCATGACATCCCATTTCCCGGGAAAGAAAACGGGGTTCCTCCATTCGTCAACTCCGCCGCCGTTCCTCAGGAGAGTTGGGCAGTCGAAGCGGTGCAAACTTTGTCGGAAGACTTGATGAAGATAAAACGACGTATCGCCAAACTTACTTCTTCTCAGCCTCCCTTAACTGGAACATACACTGTTTTGTGCTGGTTTGGACGTCGTATTCAACCTCTCTCTTTTTGTTCCCGACTCCTTTGTGAGTACGAAGGGCCTGAAGATAGCATGAGAGGGACAGATAAATCCTACTCCAAAAGAGATTTCAAGAAACGAGTCAACCAACTGGTCGCTATTCGCGACCAATACACAGAAAGTTTGGAAATATATCACGAGGAAAACCCAGTCCCTAAGGTATTTATATTTTCCTTGCTTTTGGGTTTCTCTCGGATTATCTCTTTTTCCTGACTTAGTCGAATCTTTTGCCATCTCCATAGTTCGACGAACTTAAAGGAAACGATCTTGCATCCGACGCCGAGCTCGACAAACTACATGCCGGCTTTTATGGCGGCCGGAAACGCAAGAGGCAAGTGACCTTCGAAGAAGTGATAAATTTTGACGGAATTCCCATCGCCGTATCCGAGTATTTTACTGGAGCTTTTTACTTATCATTCCCTTCTGGTTATTTGAGATATTTATTTCTCGGATGTTTCCCTTCCAGCCTTGCTCCAGTTCCTCTAAAGACAAAGAAACTGAAGAAACACAAGGCTGCTGCTAGCAAAGGAGAACCATCTTCCGTTGTAGTTTCTCCCCCTTTAGCTGTATTTAGCAGGGAAGAGAAAACCACAAATCTGGGCGCAGAATTTCAGCAATCCAGCCAGCCTATTGCATCTAACATGGATGCGAGGGAAAGGGCGGGACCAGTGATGGGTAGAAATCTTCGAGCATCTGGGGAGGACGAACCTATTCCCACTTTTGACAGGAATTTCCAGGTAAAGGAAGAACCGTTCGATGAACTCGGATATATTCGTCCAGAAGCTAGAAAATTCTTCGCTCCTGCCCCTCTAATCCGTCCTTGGCCGCAAGGCGGGCTAATTGTCCTGAAATGACTTCGTATTTTCACCTCGTCAGGTCGTACAAGACGGCCTTCACCACGTTGGAATCCTTTTCTATGAATATGTAAAGGAATTCAACGAAACCTTGTCAAATTTGCAGGAAATGAGCCAGGTAATATCTCTAGCCCCCAAGCAATAAGTCGAAAGCATGCTGTCCACTTAATGCTTCTTATCACGCTTGTTTTAACTTAAGCGTCTTACTTTCATTTCCGTGTTTCAGCAAACCGCTGAAACCATTAACATGGAAGTTTTCAACAAACTTTCCGTCAAGAATAAGGAGGTTAGAAACCTTCTTTCTATTCTTGAGGTGAAAGAAGCAGAGCTGGCATCATCTCAGCTACAGCTATCGGAAACAACAGGTATATTTTGATTCTCTGAAGTTCTTTATCCAGTTTTTTGTCTAAGTACTTTCCCAAGTTTTTCTAAACTCGGAATTTTGTTCCTTGCTTTCCAGCTGCTTTGGCTAAGGCCAAGAAAATAGCTGAAGATACCGGCAATGCCGCGAGTCTCCGACAGGAGAATTTGGACCTTCATAAGGATCTTATGAAGGTTCGAAAGGATCTGGAGGCCAGCAACCTGGCCCTTGGGATTGCTCAGTCCAAGGCCTCTCAGCAGGCAGAGAAGGACAAGGCCACTATCCAGGACTTGGAGAATGCCTTAGCCCTGCGCCTTGAGGAAGGCTCCGAGATGGACAAGATTCTCGGTAAGTTGTCAACATTTACCGGTTTTTCCATGTCTTGATTTCCTTCTCTGCTTTTTCGCTAACCTTTTGGCTGTTTGTCTGAAAAAACAGGAGATAACCCAGATCTCACTCGGATTGAGAAAATCCGAGCTTTTGGGAAGGTATGGACTGTGATCAGGACTGCAGGCATGCAGCTGGTCAACAAGTTCCTTCCCTCAAGAACTGGGGAATTCTCGGAAGTTGAGAAACTTTCGGAAGCTATCCTGGAGGTGGCGGAATCCAAGGAGTCCACCTTGCGCTCCGCAGCACGGGGTGGTGCACGCATGGCCTTAGGCCTTATGCGAATGCATTACCCTAGCGCCAAATCTTGGCGCGTGGCGTCCGGTATCCCCCTTGGATACTCGGAGACACAGCGGACCACCATCTTCGACGATATCAAGGGTCACGCCACCCTCCATGATGAACATCTCCATCACCTACCCGGAAGAAGAGATTCCTGAAGCCCCCGAGAACGATAGCAGCGATGAAGACTCGGATGCCTGAAGGATTCTTCTTAACCTGGATGGTGGAAGTAGAAAATAGGAGCATTACTGCACTTTACAATGTAAACTTATATTGTAATGCTTCTATTCTTTTGTATAAACAAGTACCCCGCCTTTTGCAGTTAATTATGAAATTCTTTGCAAGTTTTCCGGGTTTGATATTCCTTTATCTTCTAAGTTCTCTGGCTTATGTGGTTTAACTGTCCTTAGTGTTTGAAATGGCTCAATAGTACTATGAATCTTCATGCCGAGCTACTGGGTAAAACCAATCAGTTTGAACTCGGAAACATGGATCATACTAAGGACATTTTTACTAACTAGCTCCAGTGACCCAACACATAAACAATCAGATAATGCTTAGAGAATAGTAAGGAATTTTTTGAATGAAACTCGGGCACGCAGGCACAATCCGAGTTTCCTTTAGCCTTTAATAGGCTGAAAATCATTCAGTTTTTAAACACCGAGCACGCAGCCACAATTCAGGTTAACATTGAGTATTTTGTAAGATCATTGGGAAATAGATAAGGTGGAATCATGTTTTGTACTATAATAAACTTGTAAAAAACATTGATATAAGAATTCCGACAACTTTATTTCATGATCTCAAAGATGTTTACATAGAAATTGAACTAAGTATAGAAGGGACGTAACTGCTGGATACTCCAGGGCCTTTTTGTCTCTCCTAGTTTGTGACGCCCCGAGATTGGGCACTATGCAGATTTCGGCATTTCCACCCAAATCCGCATAATAACCGATTTCAGGTTGCCACTTGGGATAACATTACAACAGTTCACGAATAATCCATAACAACAACAGAAGAGGTATATACAAGACGACTCAAACGAGTCAAGGATACAACTGATACAGTACAAAGATCCAAATGACAGCGGAAGAAACAACATAGTGTCCGACTACGGACAAGATACAAATTGGACTAAGAGTCCTGAAGATAACCGATGGCGTCTAATCCCTGCCCAGGCCAAGCCGGAGGGATTCCCAAGCTAACGTCGTCAGACTTCAAACCTGTTGACTGCAATGTGGAATATGCAGCCACGAAATGGATTCGTGGGTCAGTACTTTTAAGTACTGGCAAGTGGATAAACCATACTCACAAGATACCAGCGTAACCAATCATCACAAGATACAAATACTTTGGGTAGGACGGAAAGGAAGGGATTATTGCAAAGAAGCGGCAGCGGGCTGCACTAACTAACTACAGAGACGCACTACAACATCCGGCTAAAAGAAAGGGATAAGATAGCGCGACAAAACCAACTATAACTACTCACCAAACAATACCCATCCAGTGTTACCCCCACTAGGAAGCAACCTAAGGAAACTCACACTGTTGATTAAGGTGACATTCATTTTTATGGTGGAGGTAATCTATATTACTAGTCAAGTTATCATCGTTAAGTGTAAGTTGTCTGAGTACTTGTTAGCCAGCACTTTCACCAAGCCATCCATAACCGCGGACAACACGGCTTCTCGAGAAGATTAACACTGCAGGGATGCACCAATTTGGCCGTACACGTAAGAATGACCCGCCAGATGGAAATGCACTTCCACCAAGCGAGGCACTCAACACAACCCAACTCTTCTTCGCATCAAGCCCAAAGAACCACGTGCTGTGCGTGCGCGGCTAATTGAGCCCCCACGAAGAAAAGGGAGACCCTCATAGCACTCTAAGACCACGCCGCCCTAAATGCCGACTACAAAAGTTCCACCCTGGCGCCAAGGGTTCGCACCTGCATATGCATGCGGCAAATGGAAAACCCGAACTAAGTGTGGCGATTTGGACGAGATGCGAATCGAATCAAAGTTGCGGGGGGCGCCCATACTCGCTTCCCACATGCGGTTAGTGCGCTCATCATGGATCGGAGGACAAGACCCTTTTCCTAATTAAGGTCGACACTAGCAGGCCTCAAAACCACGCCGGGCCTCCTGTCGGTGCCTTATCATCAAATTGTTATTACCCCAAACATTAACATGTTGTTGATTGAATTGAAACCCAACTATCAAACTAGACAGGTGATACGACAAAAGGACAACAAGACTCGGGCGCAAACAAACCTAAGCATGCTAGTACGACACATGCCAACAAACAACAGGGTTATAGGTGTGGAGGTAAGGCAATATCGTGGCAGCAGGGTAAACATGTGATGGGATCGGAACACAAGCATCGAAAGTACTAGGCTAGCATAAAGACAACGGAAAGAATAGGTAACAAGTGAGGAAAGGCAACATAGCTAGCAAGTGAGTATACTTGCCTGAGATCCCGCAAGTAGAGGTACATCCGTAGAACTTGTCGGTGCTCACATCATCTCAACGTCCTATCCGCGAAGCAGCAAAGAGCTAAAAGAAACACCGGATGCAACAATTACTACTACGGCAAAAGGTCCAGCATGATCCTATTTTACATGCATGACAAGTTAAAGGGTGCATCAAAATAAATACAAGACATGATGAAACATTTTAAATGGGCCCAAATGCAAAGATAAGGTTGCATTTGGAAAATCCCAGGTGCATGCATAGTTATTTAAGTGAATTACAAGCAAATATTAGATTGAAGTGATTAAATGGCATGGTGGATGATGAAAACAGAATGTATACAACATTAGCTTCAATATGATATCTCATTTGCCAAATTTGGAATTTTAAATATTTAATTATGAATTTTTGCAATTTAAAAGGTTTAATTAAAGCATTGAATTATTGCACCACTTTTAATTAGGAAAAACAGTAAAAAAATTGTATATTTGAAAAATACAGAGAATTTTTATTGCAAAACATATTTTATATGTTGAATTTGGGTTTGAAATGAGCAAGTAATTAAATTGGCAATTTTAAATGCATTAAACAAAGAATTATTGTTTTCAGCAATTTACATTATTCAAAACAGAAAACAAAGTTTATATTTGGAAAGTTTATTTAATTCCACATGGAAAACATATTTTACTTTGTGAAATTGGAGTTATAGTTTGCAAGTTATGAATTAAAACATTTAGCAAAATAAAAGACTAAAACAGAATAAAAAGGGGTTTGCTTGGGATTTGAACTCAGGTCTGCTGGGAACAGGATCACATGCATTGCCACTAGGCCACCAAGGTTATTGTGATTAACATGGAGTTCGATTGTGGAAGAGGTAGCAGACAAGGAGTTAACTGAATCAAAAATATTCAGAACATCACGGTGGAGTAACAAAACAAAAGGGCTATTCGCCTCCGATGGGAATTGAACCTGGGTCTCCAGAGTGGAGCACAGAGGGGCTTAGCCACTGGGCTACTGAATGAGTTGTGCTTGTTCACCACTCTGACCGAAGATGAAACAAATATCGACAGTGACTGAACCTGGCACGACGGATTCAGAGATAAAACAGGATAAAAGGGGAGTATTTCGCCTCTTGTGGGAATTGATCCAGAGATCTCACGGGTGCAGGAGCAAAGGGCTGGCCATTTGGCCGAATCGGTGTTGGTGTAGAACGAGGAACATGACTGTACAGATCTGGAGACGTAACGTTAACTGAACTTCAAGCAGAAAGCTGAAACGCATCGTCAGGTTCCGAAACGAACGACGGCAACCACCGCAACCACGTTGCTGGTCCTCATGCGCGTCCTGGAGATCGAGAGTGCAGCTGGTCGTGTGATGTTGTGGTGTGCGGGAGGGCTAGAGTGCAGAAAGGGCGTGCAGCGATCGAACCACACATTCAGTTAACGTACCCAAGCTGATCTTCAGGTTGTTCATGGCGGACAGTACGTAGATGGATATGCAGCGGCATGTACAGCGAGACAAAGAGCTGGATATAGGCGGGAATCGGAAGTGGAGCTCACCTAGAGAGGGTCGGGGAAGCCGATCGTGCTCGGGGAAGACTGTCAACACCGAATTTCGCCGAAGAAGGAGCTCTGCCGGAGTGGAAGAAGAGGATGTCGCCTGCCCTGTAGTCGTGCTCGCGCCAGTTTCTCCTGTGTAGCTGTAGCAGAAGACGCAACGGATCTCCTCGTCACGGAAACAGCTCGCAGGCTGGTCGGAAATGGTGGCAAGTTTGAGCACAAGCTCCTGCCATGGAGGTTATTGGTACAGGAGAGGAGAAAATTGTGAGAGGAAGGAGATGGCGGCGGAGAGGAAGGCTAGGGTTTGGGAGGAGGAGCCGGAGGCGGCTTTATGGAGGAGAAAACCACGGAGGGGAGGGGACCAGGAGGTGGTCGTGGACAGGGACATGAGGTGCTCTCCTCGTGTCGTTGCTGTACGGAGGTGGAAGGAGAGGTACCGGGCCAAAAACAGAGAGGAGGTGGGCTGGGCTGGGATGGATGGGTCGTAGGTGGGCCTTTGTGGCCTGCCTCCCCACTGTTGTTTTATTTTTTTCTTTTTTCTCTTTTTTTTTTGTAAAAGGTGATTTAGCATTTGGATTTGAGGGAGTTGTACAACTCCAAAAAAATTATGAAATAAATTTCTTTGCACTCAGCACTCAAAATGCCCAAGTGCACAAACTTTTGTTTTTGAAATCTTCAAATATTTGTGATGTTTTGAATTTGATTGAATTTCAAGTGAATTTGACTTTAAATTGAGTAATTGAATTGGAGCAAGGTTTATTATTTGAATTTAAATTAGAATTAGCAAAATAGGGTTTTAATAAAAGGGTTTTGAAATAACCAAGCATTTTAATATTTGAATTTCCACTTTGTGGATTACAATTTGAATGGTTTGTTTGAAATTTTAATTGAAACCATTTGGAACATGTTTGAAGTTTTAATTTGGTTTGAAAACAAAGGTGCATATGATGCATGAGGCAATGCATGCAAAACAGAAAACAAGCAATTCTATTTGAGGGAAATCCCCCGGGTGTTACAGCCGACACCACTAACAAGGGATTGCGCCCTCGCAATCCGCCCAAGGCAAGGGGAAGAGAGGTGTCAACTACGGAGTCTTCGTGCTGCGGTTGATTTCCCAGGTCAGTGGGCGGATCTCTTCTTCTCGACACCACTAACAAAAGTTTCTCGACACCACTAACAAGGGAAAATTGCTCGGGTTGATGACGATCTTCTCCCACCAGGAATCTTCTGATGATCGAACGTATTAGGTTAAAGGCTCAGAAAACGTCCACCCACATAGGATCCTAACACTTTGAAAGATAGATACGAGAAGAGACTCCAAAACAAATGAGATAGAAGGAGAAGTAGAATAGAGGAAAGGAATAAAAAAAAGAATCCTATCGAGATGTTTCCAAAAACAGGTTTAGCACAAATAGTTCTGACACTCTAGATACACGACCGTCAGCGAGGTTATCCTACAGGCTTTGCGGACCCGTTGCTTCGATAACCATTCGTATCGAAACAACATCGGGAATCGGAAACCATGCTCTGATAGCATTTGTGACGCCCCGAGATCGGGCACTATGCAGATTTCGGCATTTCCACCCAAATCCGCATAATAACCGATTTCAGGTTGCCACTTGGGATAACATTACAACAGTTCACGAATAATCCACAACAACAACAGAAGAGGTATATACAAGACGACTCAAACAAGTCAAGGATACAACTGATACAATACAAAGATCCAAATGACAGCGGAAGAAACAACATAGTGTCCGACTACGGACAAGATACAAATTGGACTAAGAGTCCTGAAGATAACCGATGGCGTCCAATCCCTGCCCAGGCCAAGCCGGAGGGATTCCCAAGCTAACGTCGTCAGACTTCAAACCTGTTGACTGCAATGTGGAATATGCAGCCACGAAATGGATTCGTGGGTCAGTACTTTTAAGTACTGGCAAGTGGATAAACCATACTCACAAGATACCAGCGTAACCAATCATCACAAGATACAAATACTTTGGGTAGGACGTAAAGGAAGGGATTATTGCAAAGAAGCGGCAGCGGGCTGCACTAGCTAACTACAGAGACGCACTACAACATCCGGCTAAAAGAAAGCGATAAGATAGCGCGACAAAACCAACTATAACTACTCACCAAACAATACTCATCCAGTGTTACCCCCTAATAAGGAAGCAACCCAAGGAAACTCACACTGTTGATTAAGGTGACATTCATTTTTATGGTGGAGGTAATCTATATTACTAGTCAAGTTATCATCGTTAAGTGTAACTTGTCTGAGTACTTGTTAGCCAGCACTTTCACCAAGTCATCCATAACCGCGGACAACACGGCTTCTCGAGAAGATTAACCCTGCAGGGATGCACCAATTTGGCCGTACACGTAAGAATGACCCGCCAGATGGAAATGCACTTCCACCAAGCAAAGCACTCAACACAACCCAACTCTTCTTCGCATCAAGGCCAAAGAACCACGTGCTGTGAGTGCGCGGCTAATCGAGCCCCCACGAAGAAAAGGGGGACCCTCATAGCACTCTAAGACCACACCGCCCTAAATGCCGACTACAAAAGCTCCACCCTGGCGCCAAGGGTTCGCACCTGCATATGCATGCAGCAAATGGAAAACCCGAACTAAGTGTGGCGATTTGGACGAGATGCGAATCGATTCAAAGTTGCGGGGGGCGCCCATACTCGCTTCCCACATGCGGTTAGTGCGCTCATCATGGATCGGAGGACAAGACCCTTTTCCTAATTAAGGTCGACACTAGCAGGCCTCAAAACCACGTCGGGCCTCCTGCCGGTGCCTTATCATCAAATTGTTATTACCCCAAACATTAACATGTTGTTGATTGAATTGAAACCCAACTATCAAACTAGACAGGTGATACGACAAAAGGACAACAAGACTCGGGCGCAAACAAACCTAAGCATGCTAGTACGACACAGGCCAACAAACAATAGGGTTATAGGTGTGGAGGTAAGGCAATATCGTGGCAGCAGGGTAAACATGTGATGGGATCGGAACACAAGCATCGAAAGTACTAGGCTAGCATAAAGACAACGGAAAGAATCGGTAACAAGTGAGGAAAGGCAACATAGGTAGCAAGTGAGTATACTTGCCTGAGATCCCGCAAGTAGAGGTACATCCGTAGAACTTGTCGGTGCTCACATCATCTCAACGTCCTATCCGCGAAGCAGCAAAGAGCTAAAAGAAACACCGGATGCAACAATTACTACTACGGCAAAAGATCCAGCATGATCCTATTTTACATGCATTACAAGTTAAAGGGTGCATCAAAATAAATACAAGACATGATGAAACATTTTAAATGGGCCCAAATGCAAAGATAAGGTTGCATTTGGAAAATCCCAGGTGCATGCATAGTTATTTAAGTGAATTACAAGCAAAATTAGATTTAAGTGATTAAATGGCATGGTGGATGATGAAAACAGAATGTATACAACATTAGCTTCAATGTGATATCTCATTTGCCAAATTTGGAATTTTAAATATTTAATTATGATTTTTGCAATTTAAAAGGTTTAATTAAAGCATTGAATTATTGCACCACTTTTAATTAGGAAAAACAGTAAACACATTGTATATTTGAAAAATACAGAGAATTTTTATTGGAAAACATATTTTATATGTTGAATTTGGGTTTGAAATGAGCAAGTAATTAAATTGGTAATTTTAAATGCATTAAACAAAGAATTATTGTTTTCAGCAATTTACATTATTCAAAACAGAAAACAAAGTTTATATTTGGAAATTTTATTTAATTCTGCATGGAAAACATATTTTACTTTGTGAAATTGGAGTTATAGTTTGCAAGTTATGAATTAAAACATTTAGCAAAATAAAAGACTAAAACAGAATAAAAAGGGGTTTGCTTGGGATTTGAACTCAGGTCTGCTTGGAACAGGATCACATGCATTGCCACTAGGCCACCAAGGTTATTGTGATTAACATGGAGTTCGATTGTGGAAGAGGTAGCAGACAAGGAGTTAACTGAATCAAAAATATTCAGAACATCACAGTGGAGTAACAAAACAAAAGGGCTATTTGCCTCCGATGGGAATTGAACCTGGGTCTCCAGAGTGGAGCACAGAGGGGCTTAGCCACTGGGCTACTGAACGAGTTGTGCTTGTTCACCACTCTGACCGAAGATGAAACAAATATCGACAGTGACTGAACCTGGCACGACGGATTCAGAGATAAAACAGGATAAAAGGGGAGTATTTCGCCTCTTCTGGGAATTGACCAGAGATCTCACGGGTGCAGGAGCAAAGGGCTGGCCATTTGGCCGAATCGGTGTTGGTGTAGAACGAGGAACACGACTGTACAGATCTGGAGACGTAACGTTAACTGAACTTCAAGCAGAAACCTGAAACGCATCGTCAGGTTCTGAAACGAAGGACGGCAACCACCGAAGCCACGTTGCTGGTCCTCATGCGCGTCCTGGAGATCAAGAGTGCAGCTGGTCGTGTGATGTTGTGGTGTGCGGGGGGGCTAGAGTGCAGAAAGGGCGTGCAGCGATCGAACCACACATTCAGTTAACGTACCCAAGCTGATCTTCAGGTTGTTCATGGCGGACAGTACATAGATGGATATGCAGCGGCATGTACAGCGAGACAAAGAGCTGGATATAGGCGGGAATCAGAAGTGGAGCTCACCTAGAGAGGGTCGGGGAAGCCGATCGTGCTCGGGGAAGACTGTCAACGCCGAATTTCGCCGAAGAAGGAGCTCTGCCGGAGTGGAAGAAGAGGTTGCCGCCTGCCCTGTAGTCGTGCTCGCGCCAGTTTCTCCTGTGTAGCTGTAGCAGAAGACGCAACGGATCTCCTCGTCACGGAAACAGCTCGCATGCTGGTCGGAGATGGTGGCAAGTTTGAGCACAAGCTCCTGCCATGGAGGTTATTGGTGCAGGAGAGGAGAAAATTGTGAGAGGAAGGAGATGGCAGCGGAGAGGAAGGCTAGGGTTTGGGAGGAGGAGCCGGAGGCGGCTTTATGGAGGGGAAAACCACGGAGGGGAGGGGACCAGGAGGTGGTCGTGGACAGGGACATGAGGTGCTCTCCTCGTGTCGTTGCTGTACGGAGGTGGAAGGAGAGGTACCGGGCCAAAAACAGAGAGGAGGTGGGCTGGGCTGGGATGGATGGGTCGTAGGTGGGCCTTTGTGGCCTGCCTCCCCACTGTTGTTTTATTTTATTTCTTTTTTCTCTTTTTTTTTGTAAAAGGTGATTTAGCATTTGGATTTGAGGGAGTTGTACAACTCCAAAAAAATTATGAAATAAATTTCTTTGCACTCATCACTCAAAATGCCCAAGTGCACAAACTTTTGTTTTTGAAATCTTCAAATATTTGTGATGTTTTGAATTTGATTGAATTTCAAGTGAATTTGACTTTAAATTGAGTAATTGAATTGCAGCAAGGTTTATTATTTGAATTTAAATTGGAATTAGCTAAATAGGGTTTTAATAAAAGGGTTTTGAAATAACCAAGCATTTTAATATTTGAATTTCCACTTTGTGGATTACAATTTGAATGGTTTGTTTGCAATTTTAATTGAAACCATTTGGAACATGTTTGAAGTTTTAATTTGGTTTGAAAACAAAGGTGCATATGATGCATGAGGCAATGCATGCAAAAAGAAAACAAGCAATTCTATTTGAGAGAAATCCCCCGGGTGTTACATAGTTCATCATCTATCTTTCTCTTTCTTTTGCGATTCGGCTTCTCGGGATCATCTTCCGTATCGCGAATGTCGACAAGATAATATGATCCATTCTTCATGGCTTTACTGATGACAAATGGTCCTTCCCATACTGGGGCCAGTTTGTGATTTCTTTGCTGCACCAATCTTAGCACTAGGTCACCTTCTTTAAAAGAATGATGCCTAATTTTCCGACTATGATAACGTCGTAAACCTTGCTGGTAGATGGCGGATCTTTGAAGCACAAGTTCTCGTTCCTCTTCTAAGAGATTGTCGGCATCCTGTCGTGCTTTTTCGGCATCCGAATCGTCGAAATCTTGCACTCTTGGGCTATCATGGATCATGTCCGTTGGAAGGATTGCTTCCGCACCATAAACTAGGAAAAACGGGGTTTGCCCAGTTGACCTTTTTGGTGTTGTTCGAATACTCCAAAGCACGAAAGGTAGCTCTTCTACCCATGCTCCAGCTGCTATATGAAGAGGAGATTCGAGTCTTGGACGTATTCCTTGCAGGATTGAGCTATTCATTCTTTCAACCTGTCCATTGGATTGCGGGTGTGCCACAGATGCGAGATCTAGGCGAATTCCCGTTTGTCAGCAATATTGTGCCAACTCTCCAATGGAGAAATTTGTCCCGTTGTCGGTTATTATGCTGTGTGGAACGCCGTATCTCATGACTATGTCAATGATGAAATTTCTGGCAGTTACACCGTCAAGCTTTTTGATGGGTTTAGTCTCCACCCACTTGGTATATTTATCCACATCTACTAGTAGATGTGTAAGTCCGCCTCGTGCAGTTTTGAATGGTCCCATCATATCTAGCCCCCAGACCGCAAACGGCCATGTAATGGGGATAATTTTGAGTGCTTGGGCTGGCATATTAGTCTGCTTGGCGTAATACTGACATCCTGCACATGTATTTACTATGTGCTCAACATCTATCTTGGCTGTTAGCCAGAAAAATCCGGCACGGAATGATTTTTTGACTATGCTTTTTGATTGATCATGATGTCCGCAATCCCCGGCATGGATTTCTTGCAGGATTTCTCGTCCTTCTTCTGGTGAAATACATCGCAGAAAAATTCCGGAAGTACTGCGTTTATACAGGCAATTGTTAATTACTGTGTATCCTTTGCATCGACGCTGGAACTGTCTTTGCAAGACTTCGTCTGCTCCTTCCGGGTACTTCTGATTAACTAAGAAGTTTATATATGGGATTGTCCAATCCGAGTTAACGAGCATGATTTCAATTGACTCGGAAGCCAGAGGATAATCAACATCTCCACCTTTTATCGATGGTTCGTACAAGTGTTGGACGAATACATCTGGTGGTAGGATTTTTACCCTTTCCGATCCCATGCGGGCTAACGCATCCGCGTTCCAATTTTCTTCCCTTTTAACATGGAGCACTTCGAATCCGAAGAAACAAATGGCGAACTCGTCCACCGTTCTCCGGTATTCGGCCATTATAGGGCTTTTTGCGTCCCAAGTTTGGTTGAGCTGATGTTGTACCAAATCTGAGTCGCCGTAGCACAAGATGCGCTTGACACCTATTTCTTTTGCAATATGCAAGCCATGAAGAAGAGCTTCGTATTCTGCCACGTTGTTGCTGGCATTGAAGTGTATTTGTAATACATACTCCATTGTGTCTCCTCTAGGGGATTTTAAAACTACACCAGCTCCAGCGCCCTCCTTCATCTTGGATCCGTCAAAGTGCATGATCCAGTACTCGGACTCCGGCATTAGTGTTTTCTCCATTGCTTCCGTCCAGTCGGCGACAAAATCTGCCAAAACCTGGGATTTTATTGCCGTCCTGGGCTGATACTTAATGTTGAAGGCTGCTAGCTCGATGCCCCATTTGGCCACTCGGCCAGTCGCCTCCGCATTGTTTATTATATCCCCTAGTGGTGCTTTACATACCACTGTTATGGAATGTCCTTGGAAGTAATGGAGAAGTTTTCTGGATGCGAAAAATACGCCATATGCCAGTTTTTGATAGTGTGGATCCCTTTGTTTGGACTCGGATAAAACTTCGCCTATATAATATACCGGATGCTGGTCTGGTATGCTCTGTTCGTCTTTCTTCCGTTCCACAACAATTACTGCACTGATAACCCGGTTTGTAGCCGTAAGGTACAATAACATAGGTTCTTCGTCTTTTGGGGATGCCAAAATCGGAGCTTTCATCAAAGTTTCCTTTAACTGGGTTAACGCTGCATCTGCCTCTTCTGTCCACTCGAATGTGTCGGATTTTTTCAGCAACTTGTAGAGTGGTAAGGCTTTATCCCCCAGCCGACTAATAAATCTGCTGACGGCTGCAGCGGAACCCGTCAATCTTTGGACATCTTTTACACACGTAGGTTTGGAGATGTTTAAGATTGCTTTGATCTTTTCTGGGTTTACTTCTATTCCTCTATGAGAAACGATGAAACCCAGAAGTTTTCCTGAGGGAACACCGAATACGCACTTTGATGGATTTAACTTCATCTTGTAAGTGCGCAAATTTTCGAAGGTTTCTCGTAAATCCTCAAGGAGAGTATCTTTTTCCTTGGTTACGACAGCAATGTCGTCCACGTAAACGTGGACATTTTTGCCAATCTGACTATGCAAACAACGTTGCATGCAACGCTGGTAGGTTGCACATGCGTTCTTCAGGCCAAATGGCATGGTTATATAATAGTACGTCCCATAAGGGGTTATAAAAGAAGTCTTAATTTGATCTTCCTTTTTCATGCGTATTTGATGGTACCCGGAATATGCATCCAAAAAGCATAAAAGCTCAGAGCCTGCAGTGGCATCTATTATTTGATCAATTCGCGGTAACGCGAACCTATCTTTTGGACACAGATTGTTTAAGCCGGTGTAATCTATACACATCCTAAGGGCAGTAGTATCTTTCTTTGGTACTAATACCGGATTTGCAGACCATTCGGTGTGTATAACTTCCTGGATAAAGTCTGCTGCTAAAAGCCGGATAATTTCCTTGCCGATAGCCTTCCGTCTTCTTCCGTCAAATCGACGAAGACCTTGTTTGACGGGTTTGGAGCCTGGAATCACCTTAAGTTGATGCTCAGCAAGTTCCCTGGGTACGCCTGGCATGTCAGCTGGACACCAGGCGAAAATATCCCAGTTCTCACGGAGGAACTTGATGAGCTCGCTTTCCTATTTGTCGGTCATCCCAGTTCCTACTACGACAAATTTTGTCGTATCTTTGGGATCTAGGATTACCTGTCTTGTGTTCTCGGAGGCCTTGAAGCTATCTGCTGGCTTCCGGGTTTCTTTTCCTGTCGGCATTTCTATCGGCGATACCTCTTTGGCCAGCTCCTTCAACTCTTCCTTTGCTATGATTTTCTCAGCGCAAAGGGCGTTTTCTTTTTCCAGTTTGTTTGCCAACTTGAAGTCTCCCGATATGGTGATTACTCCTCCTTTTGGCCCTGGCATCTTCAGCTTGTTATAGATATAACATGATCTTGCCATGAATTTGGCGAAAGCTGGACGTCCGAGTATCGCGTGGTATACGCTTTCGAACGGCACTACTTCGAAGGATACTTTTTCCTGACAAAAGCGATCTTTTTCTCCGAAAGTGACATCTAGGGAAATTTCTCCTAGGGATCGTGCTTGTCTGCCAGGAACAATGCCGTGAAAACGTATGTTGCTGTGGTTGAGTTGGGTCTCGGAGATTTTCAGATGCCTCAGTGTATCCAGGTACATTATGTTAATGCTGGATCCTCCATCCATCAGCACTCCTTTTAGCCTAGTGTTCTGGACAATAGGGCTTACTATAAGAGCTTGCGTGCCGGGTTCAGGGATATTCCCGGGATGATCAGACTGATCCCAGGTTATTGGTGTGTTTGAATACTTCAAGAATTTCGGGGTTGCCGGAACAACCGCGTTTATTTCTCGAAGCGTTCTTTTGGCCACTTTCGCTGATGGAGTTGCCAGGAAAGTTAGGGCACACTCTCCATCAACCCTCGGAAACTTGGGCTCGCCTTTTCGCTGCTGTTCCTGGATTTTTTTGTCAGTGTCCGATTCACTGTCTTCTTTCTCAGCTTCTGGCTTTTGCTTGGAAAACTTCCTTTTGGAATTTTCCCTTTGTTTCCGGATCCTGCACTGACTTTCATATGCTTGTTCAGCCGGCATTGTGCGTTAGTGTGGGTGGGTTTCCCAAATTGCGAATGGTGGACGCAGGGTTCCGACTTAATCTTTTCCCATTCTTCCTTGGTGTAATTGATTGGTTCTGAACTGCGTCCTTTCCACCTATTCCCTTTTTCACTTCCAAAGGCTATGTTAACTTCTTTGGGCTTTTGTGTTGCGTCTGGAGTTCCTTTTTTCTCAGGGCGAGGATTCTTTTTGGCCTGTATCAGTGTATCGATATTGCCTCCTCTAGCTCTGATGTCGTCTTCGGCTGCATCGTATTCATTGGCGGTTGTAAGCATAGATCCGAGATCTTTGTGCTGTTTGGAACCAACCATGAACGGTACAAGTCCGGGTTTTAGGCCATTGACGAAAGCATGCATTGCTTGTACGTCAGTTACTCCAGAGCAGCTATTCTTCATTGCAGTGCATCTTGAGATGAAATCCACGTATGGTTCGTCCTCAAATTGGGTGCAACGGTTTAGCTGGTTGATGCTATTCGGGCGTTTGTAGGTTCACCGGAAATGCTGAGTAAATACTCGAGCCATATCATCCCAGTTGTTGACAGTTCTGGAAGGTAAACCGTTAATCCAATCTGTGGCTCCATCCAGTAACATTAGGGGGAGAAACTTTACAGCTTCCAGGTCTGTCCCATTGTTAATCTGGACGGTTGTATAATAGTCTGAGAGCCATGTATCCGGGTTTGTACTACCGGTGTATTTTTGGTATGTTGGACCAACTTTGGCAAAACCAGAATGCAGGGTTATCCTTCGGATCCTATCTGTGAAGCACTTAGGTCCAAAGTATAGATCGTCTCTTTCCGCCCTATCCATGTGTGCGGAGTACCTGCCGGCTGAATGGACAGAAGGGGATCTACTCCTTTCTTTCCCATTATTGCGCGGACGCGCTTTTCCGGGATCATCTCTATTTTTTCCGATATCACGCCCCTTTGTATGAGGTGGAGTTCTACTCCTGTGTCTTTCCTTATCCCTGGGGGGTGTCCGAGATCTCTCACGCCTGTGAGGTATACCCTGTCTTCCAACTTTTTCAGCTGGGTGTCTCGGAGGTGGCATTGCTTTACCGTCATTCCGGTGTTTTTCTTCCTGATCGTGGGGGCTAAGTCCACCTTTCGGGAGATGGGATCCGGTTCTAGACGCTTCATCCTTGTTATCAGGATTTTTCTTGTCTTTTCTCGGATTCGTTTTCCTCTCTTTTGAGTTGTTTGAATCTCTAGGCTCCTCCGGTCCAGGTGCTCCAGCGATGCAAGTAGTTGTTTTGCATAGGGCGGAGTTGTCATGCAACTTCCCTGATCGCTCTTTCCCCCGCTGTTGTTGTTGCAATGCTTTTCCTAGGAAAGCATACACCCCTTGAAGTTTTTCACCGTTGGAGTACATATCGTTGTTGAGGATGGAACACTGCTTCCGTGTTTTCTGCTGCGGTTTTGTATATTGGTTCGCCTCTGGCATCTTTGCCGTTTACCTGCTTTTGCCAAGATGGGTTGTGAAACCTTTCTTTTGGCGGCAGTACTTCCGGTCTTACGATTCCGGGTAACCTTGTAGGTTTTATGGCAGATCTATTCTTTTTCTCGTACTCCTCGATTTCTTCCTTCATGAGCTTGATGTCATCCTGGGTTTTTTGGAGGTGTTCATGAGTTCTGAATAGATGTTGCTGTTGCCTTTGGAGAGCTTGTCTCCTGGCTTCTAGCACTTCAGGGGGTTCATGCAATCCCACTGGTGTTTGTAGCAATTCATGTTCTTCTTGCTCTGTCATTGGCAGAACAAGGATTTCCTTTGTTTTCTTCTCCGCAGGTTTTATTCCGCTTGCATCTCCTACTTCCAGGCTTTCATCAGCTGGATCAGCCGGTTTCTTCTTCCGGAGTTTGTATTGGAGTTTTTTTAGCGGCCTTGTGCTTTTTCTTGGAAGAGGGAGGTTTTTTGACAGGTTCATCCTCTGTCAGTTCTTTAACATTGGGAAATATTGGAGAGGTTTCTCCGTCTTCTCTCTCTTCCTCTGGCGGAGGAGTTCTAGGGCTTCCCTGACTGCCGGCATCCGTGTTTTCAGCCGGTTTCGCCATTAGTACTTCGTGGAATCCCTCCTGAAGAGATTTAACCTTTCTTTCAAAGGCGTCCTCGTCTTCGTCTTCGGAATCAAAGTCATCTGATCCGGTTTCTGACTCTAATCTCGCCTCAATGGCGGCTAACACAGAGTCAGCTTCCGAGTTCGTCTCTATATTGACGGATGTCGGATCTTCCACCTCTGTAGTGGGTTTGCTGTTTTCTGCCTCTTGCACGGGGTTACTCTCATCCGTGTTTTCGGCGACCTCGGATTGCACCATACCGATAAAGTGTGAATAACTTTTTTGTCGGCGATCTGAACAAAACCCGGTATCGTAGTCATCTTCGACTGGGTATAGGGCGGGTGGGAAAAATTTGCTTCCACCGCAAAACCCTATGGCCTCTGCAGTTAGTCCGATAAAGATATTTGCAGGTCCAATCGGTAACACGCGGGCACTTACCAGATGATTTTGCGCCGGTATGTAAGATCCATTGTCGAGGAAGCGTCCAACATCGTCGTCGAACTCCAGGCTTCCTACAGTTATGGAACTGCCGATTCCGCCGAGTATCCCAGATCGAAACTTAACGCCTGACGTCGCTGGCCCCACGGTGGGCGCCAACTGTCGAGACATCGTAGTAGAATTCATAGACGGGGGGTGCCATGAGACTACGGGTAGAGACATGGTTGCGTTAAGGACAAAGACACAGGTTTTACCCAGGTTCGGTACGTCGTAGTAATACGGCGTTCCTACTCCTGCAATCTCACTATTCAGGTCTAAAGCCTGTGTATACAAAGTACAACGTGAGGTTCTGTTGGCTATTCGTCGAGGATCAACCTCTCGGCGAGTTAGCTAGTAGCTTCTTGTCCTTCTATCATATCTCCCGTCTGGCTTTATATAATAGCCGGGTTAGGGCATACAGAGTAGGAAACCTAGAAGACTACGGTAACTATTAACTTGGAAAGTAAGGAATCCGCCTTCTACTCCAAGCCAGATCACGTGGGCCGTGATCCGGGTTCTTCTAGAATCCGGCTTCTGCGCGTCAGCCTACTGGGCCGCCCAATGGACCATAGCCCATTACCATTTGGGCCACCCGGGTAATCCGGCACTTTAGACTACCATCTGATATACCCCTATTCGGTATATATCCGACACCACTCCTCCGTGCTGAGGCCTCCCGCATCGGCAGCCAGATCCAGAGTATGAATCTGGCCAAGCAAGGAGGCCTTATTCTTACGGATCTCAGCCCCGAGATTGGCCCCCCAATCCCGCATGAACTGGCGAGAGGTCTTGGCACAGAAGTGCCACACGTCCACCGCATTGTAGTTCCGCGGGGGGGGGGGGGCGAAGGCGGTAATCCACTTCAACCTAACCGCCTCCATGAAGCCCGGCTGACCTAGCCAGAAGTCCTCAAAGTGGAAGCGACTCTTCCTAGGGTCACCCCCACCCCCCCACTGAAAGGAGATGGGGGAGTGGTCCGACCCCACCCGGGTAATGGCCCGAAGCGAACAGAGGGGGACTCGCTTCCCACTCCGCTGAGACCAGAACCCGGTCAAGCACACTACGGACCGGGTCGGCTGGTTATTAGACAACATATATCTAGCACCCACCCGCTCGATTTCAATGAGGGCCAAGTCCGCAATGAAGTCATTGAACAATCGCATACGGGGGAAGTCCATATTATCTGAGCTCTTGTCATCGGGGGACCTAGTCTCTTCTCTCCCCTATGATTAAATCCTGGATCCGCACCTGCGCTCAGCGCCGATGGTGGCACCCGGTAGGGCACGGTAGTTTTGGCAAAAGATAAGGTCATCTCCTGCGGGGCAGCTCAATTGCCCCGGACAGGTCGGATTTGAGTAGTCCGGGCAAAAACCAGGCCCCTACGGGGCTGCCCAACCCTCGCCTCGGTCCGTTTTTGGTCCGTGGCTGCTCAAACCCAGACCAAATATGGTCCAGAAATGATCAGCCCGCGGACAGAAAACAGACGCGCGCGCGCAGCCCCATCACCACTCGGTCAAAGCGCGTGGCCCACCGGTCAGTGACTGTGGCGACGGCTGGCCTTCCTCAGGGTCCTATTTAATGGGACCGCCACCACGCGTTCGTCCCCACGCTCACTAGTCCCACTCCTCCTCCCCCACTCTCTCACCTCGCCGGCGGCTAGCAAACCCTAGCCATGGGTCGCGGCTAGCTCCCCTTCGGCAAGGCCAAGAACGACCACGAGGCCGGGAGCTCCCGCCGCACCGCTCCCGTACCACCCCCACCGCCACCACCACCGCAGACGCGGGCCGTCCGCGCGCAGGCGGAGCTCCCGCCGTCCCCTCCCGCACCTGCTCGCGCCGCCCCCTTCCGCATCGCGCCGCCGCCAATGGTACTAGGACAACGCGATCCCGGTACCATGGTCGGACGTGCACCTGCCGGACGGGTGGCACCTCAACCGCGACCGTATCCCTGTGCCGCCTGATCCCCAAGGGCGACCTAGATCGGGAGGTCGAGATCCACCGGCGCCGCGACGAGCTGCCGCCGGACCTGCGCGGCCACCCCACGTTCGCCGTAAACAGTCCCCACTGGGACACGTGGTTCACGGACGAACACGATATGCGCCGCCGCTCCTTCTTCGGGGCACGGCAGGCGCGCGGCGCGGCCCAGTACCCGCCGCCATCTCCCCCACGCCCGGCGCGGCGTGGACACGCGGGACCTTCCCTTCGCATTGGCGACCCCGCGCCCGTCAAGGTCGAGGAGGAGCCACTGGAGGAGCCTCCCAGTGGTACGAGGAGGACGACGACAAGGAGGGGGCCATGCCCCAGCCCAGCGAGGAGCTGGAGCTGGCCATGGCCATCGAGGCCTCTGCCCGGGAGGCCGAGGAAGCGGCCGCGGCGGAGGCGCGGCCGTGGCGGAGGCAGTGGCGGCTGTGGCTGCCCACAAGGCGGCCGAGGAGGCGGAGGCCGTGGCGTCCATGCGCGCACCGCCCGCGGCGGAAGCCTACGAGGAGGAGGCCGACGAGGAGGAGCGCGACGAGAACCAGCCGTGCGAGCCGTGGTTCTTGCCCCTCGTCGGCATGCAGTGGCAGTGGACAGGGCCACCACCGGAGTTGCCCGTGGCGCCTTGGGTCGCGGGTGCGGCGCCTCCGCAGCAACCCACCCCTCCGCGAGCCTCCGCGCTGCCCCCACCTCGTCGACGACCCGGAGTACATCATCCTCAAGTAGGATGCTCCGGGGTCCTCCGGCCGCCGCGCGGCCACCGCATGCCACTAGCCAGTGACCGGTTTTAGTTTAGTTTAGGTTTTTTTGTTTTAATATTATAAAAACTATTGGCCCTTCTGGGGCCCCTACCGTATCTATGCAATGTCCGTATTTGGAATGAGCAGACCCATAGGGAGGAGGTGCTCCGGTCCCTGTCCGCGCAGCGCGGGTCACTGCTCAAAAAGACAAAATCCGGACAAATTGGGTCCAGATTTGAGCGGACCAGACCAGTAGGAAATATCTAAGTCCGTCCTTGTGTCAAAAATTCAATAATCTGCATAGGCCTAAGTAGACCGGTGGCGGAAGGAGAGTGAGGAGCAGCGTGATTCTGATGCAGTGCGCGAGAGTCGAGACCAAGCGCCGAAGGCAAGCATGCGTTCCGAGCTAGCTTCCCTAGCTGTCTCCTTTTTCCTCTCTCCATAATGTTGCGCCATGCTCCTAGAACTAGCATCCTGTAGCTACTTGGTTAATTTATGGTGCACTATTCCTGCTGATGTGAGGACGCTTCCCATCTCCAAAGTCTGTCTAGTACTTTATTTATTTATTTCTATATATTCTTACTCAGTAGTACTTCCGTGATTTTTTCAGTTCCATTTCCTGTACACGCTACCTAGTTTTGTAGTCATGAGAGCATGGTACTAGTACGAGTCGATGCATGCACTATTATTTGACCCCCCCGGGGCCCGGTCCATGCACGCCACTTCTTGTCACTTGATTCTTGTGCTCATGTATTATTAGTTGGTTTGGTGAAACATTACTTGGCACTGCTCATGGAGATGGCAGGCCTTGAACCGGTACACATTCACATGAGCTTGATTAGCTGGGCGGCAAGAGACCAAGACGCACCACTTTGGTGATTCGGCTAATTTATTTGTCCTCTTTAAATTCCTGCCATACAATCTTCATATCGTACCGGTCGCAGCACGAGTATGAGACCGTCGGAGTTTTCCGCTAGGGATGGTCTTCTTTTGGAACGTGTCGGTGATGGATCTGTAGGATCGATCAACATTAGTAAGTTGAGGTGCTCGGGTTTTACGGGTAAAAGAACTCCGCTCGCCGAGCACATGTGTGGTACTTGTCGAGTTATCGACGTCGGAATACACCTCTTAAGAGTGTAGAAGTGTGAATACTCACCCATGTAATTCCCGAGTCGGGAAACTTGATGTCATATGTGATACCAATTATTTTGTGTCATTCATTTAGTCTCCTTTTAACTTGCAACTATTGTATCTTTGCTTTTTCCTAACCCTTTATTGTTTTACCATTTGCCATCTACTTTTCCCTTTACTCATGTGTGCTTGCTGAGTATGTGTGTCATACTCATTCTTGTGATATTAATCTTTTGCATAAGTGAGCAATGTTGGACTAGATGGCAACCAGTAGGAGTAATCGAGGGTTGGAAGATACATAAAGTTGTTTGTAGCTGAACTAGCGGCATATCGGTTTATTTAAATAGTTATCCATGTGTTTATGATATAGTTATCTACCATAAAATCGATTTATTTAAATAGTTAGCAACCTAGTTTTTCTGATAAAGTTACCATACTAATATTGATAAAATTACCAACATAATACTGATAAAATTATTGCCCAAATAATTATATAGTTACCCACCAACTGGTGATGGAGTTACCCACCCTCTGCTGATAAACATACCAACCTAATAATTATAAAATTACCCACCCACTATTGATGGAGTTACTCACCCAGTATTGATAAATGTTACCAACCTAAAAGTGATAAAGTTACCCACCCAGTACCCGATGGAGTTACCCACACAGTATTTTTAAATTTATCAACCTAGTACAGATAAAGTTATCCACCCAGTACTGAAAGATTTGCCAAACCAGCACTCATAGTGATATGGGGTGGCCCAATCTTCTCGATGAACACTTGATAACTTGAATTGGATAACTCGTCTCTCATTGAAAACGCTCCGGCTGATCCCTGATGCGAATGCAACAATTTGCAACCCAATGGATATTCTCAACTCCACACGCTTGCACAACGTAGCCACAGACTACGAGGTGGTCATGTATCGTCTTATTTTCAATGGAACAATAGATAACACGCAATTTTGGAGGAGAAACAATCACTTCAAGATAAATGCTTACAAGCAAGTCAATCTGAAATTCTAGGGTTTATATTTAACGTAGTCTAATCTCTCTATTTCACATCTACTAGGTACATATGAGGGGTGGGGGTGCGGCCAAGGGACGATTCGCACCACTACTTGGGCCAACTCGACTTGGACCCAAACCTAGCCTATTCCAGCTCGGGTTGGACTCAACCTATGGGTACAAACTGAACCAAATATGGGTGCAGTCATATGGACTCGCTGGTCACTTAATAAAAACGTTTGGGACAGCCAAGGACATGTCCTTGTTGCTCCCATATTAGCCTCCAATGCGCCTATTGTGTGGATGACTCCTTTAGCTCCTGCCTTCTTCTCCTTCTTTGAACCACCATGGCATCATCCTCCATGTGTTCCTCCACGTGTGGCACCATGACTCCATGCTACTCTCATTCAATAATGCTTGTCTTATCAACAACCCTGATCATACATAAATTAGGTAGTATAAAATTCTCAGAATCGGAAACATCATAACCCAATAAGAAGAAATTCACCTTATAATAACCATCAATTAAAATCAATATTTCCTTCCAGCTCAAACATGAACAAACATCATATTCTCCTATTATATCATCATCATCTTCCGTTTCTTCAAGACAAGACATCCCCGGCTTGTGGTAAGCTGAACGTGGAAGAAACAAAAAGAACAACGTGTATGCACAATATATGTATCTAGAATAGGGTGCATGTTGTTTGTGGGCATGATAAATATTTTCACATGACATAGAGCAACGAAATTTGCAAATAATTAACACATAATTGTCATATGAAAACAAGTAGCATCTCAACAAATAGCAATCACAATTGCAGGTATAAGTGAAGCCCATATAATCATGATCATAAGGAGAAACAACTATGTACAAATTTTTATTGTTTAGTATCAAATCAAGTGTTCTCACAGAAGACCTATGATCAAATTTTGTGGTAGCAAAGTCAAAACAATCCAAACAAATTAACTCATTATATAGTGGATACCATGCTTCAACTGCGCTACTTCTGATATGTATCACCAAGTAATGACCGGATAGTAGTACACTCTTTGTATTATCATGATCATTATGTTCATTATGTAAGTTGCAACTCAATTTGCAAATATAAGTGAAGTATAAATCAGTAGCATATGTATTTATCAAGTTCTTGGACCAATTAAACATATGTGTAGAATCATGCTCAGATTTAGCAAATTGTAAGCAATCCAACCGAGGTAACACAATGTTCAATTCAACAATTCTATCACAAGTAATACATATGTGATCCGCCAGAAAAAATTGCATTCGTTTTATAGTCACCAACTACACTAAAAGTGAAACAAGGAGCTTAGGTGCTAGAATTCACACCGAAAATTTCAAAAAATACTATTCGTAGCACAATTCACAGTAACAGGCTCATTTAGCATTATGGAATACACGATATAGGTGTTGTTTTAGCAAGCACTTCTTTATGTGTAATTAAAACTACATGCTCAAAATTTGAAACTGGCAAGTTAGCACACTGTTTAGAATATGTGTGTCATGCAAACCACAAGAATCAACATTGTTACCCATGACACTCTCCTTCAACGGAAGTAGTGATGCAGGTTGTACTAAAGGCTGCCTTTCTTCAAAAGCAACCTACATATCAGAAGATACGACACTAGGAACAATGGCATTCTCCTCCAATGTATGTGGTGATATAGATTGTACTATAGGTTGCTCCCTCTATCCTACACATCACAAGAAACAACACTAGGAGTAGACATGATTACATTAGTAGAAATAACCTCACATATCCCCTTAACGTCTACTCCCACGTTTTCTACAACATCCAAAATCTCATCTTTTATGTCTACATGCTCACTTAATTTAAATATTGGAATTGTAGGCGCACATAGGTTTTGCTTCATAACCATCCAATTTTTCTTATTGTTCCAAAAGAAATGTACATCGGGATATTTTCTAACAAATCAACCTTAAATTTGTAGTACCAAATTCTACTCAACAAGAGATGACAACATGTAAGTGCTCTAGGAATCACATGACATAAAAGTCGTTCTATATGACCATTAGTGGTTAACAGAACAACCATATATTGAGCAACGTGAAGTGCATCATCATTAGTAGGTAACATATATGGTTTAGAAAGTTGTAATGGAACCAATTGCAATTTTTCAACCACTGGAATACTAGAAAAGTTCACCCGAGAACATTGATCAATGGTAACAGCAGCATGGCTACCTTTGATGTCTGTGGTAAAGTGGAATAACTCCGACTCAGGTATAGCACTAGAATCCTCCTCCCAGAATGTGTTACTGCAAAAAGCATATGATGGTAATGGATTTTCCATTAGAGGATCAACCATTGTTATTACATATAATATATGGCAGTATGTATATGGTGGAACTCTCACAACTCACTCAAACAACAAATAATGGTGTATCTTACCGCTCCAAAGTGAATAGAAAACACTCACCAACCAAGTAGTAGTAACACGTGTACGGATGTGAAAAAGAGAATAGCCAGGTATTTTAGCTATCACAAGACAAAACATGATATATGGTGGGGCTTGGTTGGGATACCTAACACCACCAAAAATCCTACTCCTATTTGACGTCCAGTGTGATATAAAAACTCACAAAGGAAACACACACATGGAGAATAATGGGTAATGCAACTATAGGGATGAGCACAAATTATGATAGATGTACGGAGTATAGCTCGTGTTGCAATGCACAAGAAAGACACTAGAAAGTAGCTCAATGAAAGCAGGCACAAGATTTCTCAAACTACGAGTGTCCCACGTGGTATTGATAGTAACAAGCTCCCAAACAACAATCACTAGTAGAAAACTGAGTATTGGAGACTATTACTTGAGGCGGCTTTAACCTTTAAAAAGAGAATGGGCTTGGAAACGCTATCCCTCAGCCGTTTTGTGTATATAAACCGCCTCCGCAGAAAATACCCGGTTCCAATAAGATACAATCTGCGACGGGCGAAAAAAAAACCGCCTCCTGATACGTCCATTTTACCTCCTGATACAATCTACGACGGGCGAAAAAATAACTCGCTGCACTCTTCACAACCTTTCTCTTGGGGTTTACCAATGTCAGCTATCAACAAGGTCTTTAACTATAGCTATTGTAGGTTCTGAAGTTATTTGTTCATCAGGTTCAACAAATTTCTTTATACTCTTGTTAACCACACTAGCTATAATAGAATGTTCCTTTAATTTAGCAGGGAAAGGTATTTGGTCAATATAAGGTTCAGGCATAGAAGGATTAACGGTACGAACTTCTATGTTTCAAGCAGGAACACAATTAACAATATCTTTATAAGGTGCATGATGGTGCAGACCTTGCACTCGTTGGGAGACCCCAAAAGAAAGGTATGATGAGCAAAGCGGCAGTTTTCCCTCAGAAAGAAAAACCAAGGTTCAATCGACCAGTAGGATGAATGAGTAACTTTATGAGATTGATGTAGTTGAGATGGTAGGGCGCACTACCGGTTCAGCAACAACGTGGAACCTACACAACACAATCAAATCACTTTGCCCCACCGAAGCAGTGAGGTTGTCAATTTCACCGGTTTTGCTGAACACAAAGAGGTTAAACGTATGGTGTGGAAAATAATATGAGAACAGTAATAAAACAATAGCAGCAGTGTGAAAACAGCAATTGCAGTGGTTGTATTATCAGTATGAGAAAATAGACCGGGGTCCACAGTTCACTAGTGGTGTATCTCCATAGAAGATAAATAACTTGTGTGGTGAACAATTACAGTTGGGCAATTGATAGAAATGAAGGCTGCACCGTAGTGCACATGCAAGACATAAATATTACTATGTGATTCATGCGGGCATTACAACAAAATACATAGACCGTCAACTAACTGCATCTATGACTAATAATCCACCCTCCGAATATCATCTGAACAAAAGTTGGGTATAAAGTTGCAAGCAACAGATAATCGCAGTATGCAAAGTTTGTAATGTAAACAATGTAAACAAATTAAACATCGTTGTTTTCTTCCTAATGGCAACAACACATCCTCCATCTGTCATGTTTCTGTCACTCGAGCACAGATGCAAAGAAGGCATGACCCACTATCGAGCGTAAATACTCCCTCTTGGAGTCACTAGCATCTACTTGGAGAGAGCATCTACTAATATCGGAGAGCGTGTGAGATCATAAATAACATAAGCACGAAGATAACATGATAGATTGATAATCATAAGACATAGCATTCAACATTCATCAGATCCCAACAACCACATCATGTAGCATTACAATAAGATGATCTCGATCATGTGAGGCATCTCATGAGATCTAAACAAGAGGCATAAAGTGGAGGAGACAACCATCTAGCTACTTCTATGGACCCGTAGTCCAGGGATGAACTACTCATGCATCACTCTGGAGGCGGGCATGGTGGTGTAGACCCCTCCGGTGATGAATTTTCCTCCCGACATGGTGCCAGGGAGAGCTTCAGAACCCTCCCGATCTTGGGTTGACGATGACGGCGGCCTTGGGTGTTTACTGGGAAGAATTGGTATATTTTTAGGGTTTGCGTATCGGGGGGAATAAATAGGCGAAAGGGCGATGGCAGTGGATGCCCGAGGGGCCCACACCACCCCACGGCGCGGGCAGAGGCGCGCCGCCCCATGGTCTCCCCCCCCCCCCCCCCCGCTCCGGGCCTCTTTGGGATTCCGTGGAACCTTAGGGAATTCTAAGACTTCTGGGCTTCGAATTTTCCAATTCCGAAAATATTTCCAGAACAACTTTTCTGAAACTAAAAACAGCAAAAAACATGGAAATGGCTCTATGGCATCTTTTCAATAGGTTAGTCCCAGAAATTGATAAAAATGACATAAAGTGCATAGCAAACATGTAGCAAATAACATGAAAACAATTGAAACATCGGAATTAACAATACGTTTATGACATATCAACATCCCCAAGCTTAGTTCCTACTCGTCGAGTAGGTAAACGATAAAAACACATAATTCCGGAGGTGACATGCTACCAACATAAACTTGATCATCAATATTGTAAAAGCATATGTAAGCTGAGACCATAGTACTTTAAACACAAGCATGATAGATATAATTCTGGCAATAAAACATAGAAATCACTTTGCATCATGAGAATTAACACAAATAAAATATCATGAATAATAATGCATTGAAAGTTATACGTTTGTTTCACGTATAGAGAAAACATAGCAAAGTGATATTTCGCTTGTCCTTAAGAGTGGGAAAAAACATAAATGCCAGGGCACCTTCAAAATTAAGAGAAAGACTAGAACAAATAATTTGAGAGCAAGTAATAACACATCATGAAGCAATTAATAATGTTTTTGGGAAAAATGCACATTAAACTCAGAATGGCAACTATACTCTCTCAACTGTGCATAAAGTTAGAAGATGGAGGCTCAACATAAAAGTAAAAAACGGCCCTTCGTAGAGGGAAGCATGTATCACTCATGTGCTAGAGCTTTTATTTTGTTAAACAGAGGTATTGAAAACATTTTTTTAGAGAGGTGTGTATGCTTATGTCAACGAATGATAAACAGAAAATACAGTACGTCACAAGCCAACTAGACTTCACAAGAGCGGCTCCCATTGAAGGTGTAGAAGGTCATCCCTGTTTCTCTTTTGTCTACACAACTATGCTTTTACTGATAAATCAGGGGGGAAATAGTCCAGGGTGTGAAATACAATCAATAAGTGAGATAATGATTCTCTATTTACGTCCTCATGAGCTAAAACAGGAATACAAAATAGGAATAATTTTGAAAGTTTTAAAGGTAACACATGAGCAATTTACTTTGTAGTGGCGGTGAAGTACCACATGTAGGTAGGTATAGTGGACACAGTTGGCATACTTTGGTTTTTGGGAGTTGGATGCATGAGTAGAGCTCATACTCAGTACAGGTGGAGGCTAGTAAAAGACTGGGAACGACAAATCAAGAGAGAATAAATGCCATAATCACGCATAGCGACAAAAGTATCATTAATCAAAGCATAAGTGGTACTACAAGTTCAAAAACTAAATGATCATAGAGGCTATAAGTAACATGTTTGTACTCATAAACATGGTGTAAGCATGCGCCAAGTCAACCAAATAAAACATTCAAAGGAGAACACTCCAAATTTATGCTTCAATATGACAAGAACAACTCATGATTCTTTCAATGACACATTAAACACTCTCATCTATTTGAGACAATCATGCTAAAAAAATAATAACTAGGATTTAGAATTAAAATAACATCTATCATGACATGAAAAAGTCTAGCCACACCTATACAAGCTTCTATTTGCATCGTCATAACTTCTACCAGATGCAGCGGTTTCTTTTCCCAACAAGCACCATACAAAGTATGTTTTAACAGAAACTATCTAAATGATACAGAAAGCAAGCATGAGAGTACTCACAGAAATCTACTAAAACTAACATCTCTGAATAAGAGATGCATGAAAACAGGAATTTTGCAACAGCTAGAAGAAAAACTAAAATACGAGCATAACGAGTATTCAAATGAAAAGGTGGAGCGTGTCTCTCTCCCAAAAAAGGATGATAGGTTCCAATTATGTTTATTTCAGCAAGTAAAACAAAACACAAAAATAAAAAAAATAAAATCTAACAGACGCTCCGAGTAAATTTCATATGATGTGACCGAATAAAAAAATAGTTTCACTAGAAGTGACCTGATAAATTGTTGATGGAAAAGGGGATGCCTTGGGCATCCCCAAGCTTAGATGCTTGAGTCTTCTTAGAATTTTCTGGGATGAACCATGAGGGCATCCCCAAGCTTTGACCTTGCACTCTTCTTGATCACATTATATCACCCTCTTCTCTTGACCCTTGAAAACTTCCTTCACACCACACTCAAAGAGTAATTCGCATTAGAGGGTTAGTGCAACAATAAAATACATGGGTTCTGTATGGGTACAAGTTCTATTCATACTTTTAATCATTAGATAGGGCCACTTATGTTTTGTGAAGCAAAGAAATCCACTTGACATCGTAAAAGAGCAAATGCAAGAAAAATGGCAGAATATGTAAAAACCAGAACGGTCTGTAAGAGGAATTTGTTCGGGGCACTTACGTTGCTCAAATAAAAAACTTAAAGAACTAAAAAGTTTCGTAATTAGCTGAGGACTAAGCACACAATATTTCATATCATTCCGATCTTTCTGGATTTTATACGATTTTTTACGGTGGACATGAGAAATCTCTTTACCGCGGAGAAATCCAAAACCGACTCCAACTTTCGTTAGAAACTTTAGTTGGAAGAACTAATACATGAAAATAAATATACAAAGGAGTTTCTACAGAAGTATAGAACCCCTTGACTAAAAAAACAGAGAAAAACAAAGCAAAAAAATAAAACCATGGGTTAGCTCCCAAGAAGTGTTTTTCTTTAACGCCTTTTAGCTATTCTCAAAAAAGTGGATTCACGTGTTTTCCAATGGAGAAACATCCAAGTTTGAATAATAGAATCAAAAGGCAACTTCATTCCATTTCTAGGAAAGTGTTCCATACCTTTCTTGAGTGGGAATTGAAATTTAAGATTCCCCTCTTTCATATCAATAACAGCACCAACAGTTCTAAGAAAAGGTCTTCCAAAAACAATTGGACAAGAAGCATTACATTCAAATTCATAACAACAAAATCAACAGGGACAAGATTATTATTAACCATGATAAGAACATAATCAACTCTCCCTAAAGGTTTCTTTCTAACATTATCAATAAAACGAATATCCAAATAACAGTGCTTCAAAGTTGCAAATCAAGAATATCATAAAGTTTCTTAATAACAGAGATACTAGCACCAAGATCACATAGAGAATTACAATCAAAATCATTCACTTTGATTTTGATAATGGGTTCCCAAACATAATCTAGCTTCCTGTTTATAGAGGCTTCACATCTTAATTCATCCTCTCTAATTTGCATGAGAACATTTGTAATATGTTTTGGGAAAGCCATATTCATAGTACTAGCATTAGGACAACTAGCAAGATTTTGTAAGAACTTAATCACTTCAGTTATGTTGCAATCATCAAATTCAAGATCATTTTGAGCAAAGGTAATGGGAACATTGTCTCCCATTTTTCTAAAAAAAATAGCGCTATTATCAGGAACATTTTTAGCAGTTTCAGACAATTTTGCATTTTTAATAGCAGGAGTGCGAATATTGCAAACACCAACTTTACCATTGATAGTAGAAGGTTTAATAGCATGAGAGGCTTCAGTTTTACTAGTGGTGGTAATGGTGCACACATTAGCTATATTATTCTTTCTAGTTATTTCATCTTCTCTTTCCCATCTAGAATGTAATTCAGCTAACATCCTAACGTTGTCATCAATTCGATCTAGCAAGAACATCAATTTTGCCATCATATTATCAAGAACATCAACTTTGCCAAACTTTTCCTCAACATATTTATTAAAAGAAGTTTGTGTACTAATAAAATTCTTAAGCATGTTCTCAAGATCATAGGGTACACTTTTGTTGTTGGTCTAGGAATTACCATAAACATTATTATTATGAGGATATAGCCTATAATTGTTGCTACCAAAATTATTCCTATAAGCATTGTTGTTGAAATTATTATTTTTAATGAAGTTCATCAACATGCTCTTCTTGAGCAACCAAAGAAGCTAAAGGAATATTATTTGGATTAATAGGAGCATGGCCATTAACAAGGATAGACATAATAGCGTCGAGTCTATCACTCAAAGAGCAGGTTTCTTCAACAGAATTTACCTTCTTACCAGTTGTAGTTCTCTCAGTATGCCATTCAGAATAATTTACCATCATATTATCAAGAAAGTTTGTTGCTGCCCCCAAAGTCATGGACATAAAGGTTTCTCCAGCAGCTGAATCCTGCAGGTTTCTTGAAGAAAAATTCAGTCCTGCATAAAAAGTTTGGATGATCATCCAAGTAGTCGGTCCATGAGTGGGGCAATTCTTTACTAAAGATTTCATTCTTTCTAAGTAGCTACATGCTCATTATCAACTTTTTTAAAATTCATAATGTTACTTCTTAAAGATATAATCTTAGCAGGAGGATAATATTTTCCAATGAAAACATCTTTACATTTAGTCGAAGAATCAATACTATTTCGAGGAAAGGATAGTAACCATTCTTTAGCTCTTCCTCTCAAAGAGAAAGGAAACAAATTGAGTTTAATAATATCTCCATCTACGTATTTATATATTTGCATCTCACATAGTTCACCAGAATTATTAAGATGGGCAGCAGCATAATCAAACTAATACCAGAAAATTGCTCTTTCATAACAAGATTTACTAGTGCAGGCTTAATCTCATAGAAATCAGCAGTAGGAGCAGGTGGAGCAATATGTGTGATAATAAAATCAGTGTTATTGGTGCTAGTAAGGTCACACAACTTAGTGTTCTCAGGAGTAGTCATTTTAGCAAGATTAAAAACAGGATAAAAACTACAACTAGAATAAGAACTATTTTTTGTGTGTTTTTGATAAAGAGAAGCAAATAAGATAAAATAAAATAAACTAAGCAAAACAATAACAAAGTAAAGAGATTGCAAGTGAGAGACTCCCCTTGCAGAAATTCTCTTCCTCCCCGGCAACAGCGCTAGAAAAATAGCTTGATGGTGCAGATCTTGCACTCGGTGGGAGACCCCAAGACGAAGGTATGATGAGCACAACAACAATTTTCCCTCACACAGAAACCAAGGTTGAATCAACCAGTAGGAGGAAGGAGTAACTTCAGAAGGTTGATGCAGTTGAGATGGTAGGACGCACTACCGGTTCAGTAGAAACATGGAACCTACACAACACAATCAAATCACTTTGCCCCAACGAAGCAGTGAGGTTGTCAATCTCACCGGTTTTACTGAACACAAAGAGGTTAAACGTATGGTGTGGAAAACAATATGAGAACAGTAGCAGCAGTGTGAAACCAGTAAATGAAGTGGTTGTATTATCAGTATGAGAAAATGGACCGGGGTCCACAGTTCAGTAGTGGTGTCTCTCCATAGAAGATAATAGCATGTGTGGCTGAATAAATTACAGCTGGGAAATTGATAGAAATGAAGGCTACACCGTAGTGCATATGCAAGACATAAAGATACTATGTGATTCATACGGGAATTACAACAAAATACATAGACCGTCATCCAACTGCATCTATGACTAATAATACACCCTTATAATATCATGTGAACAAACGTTGGGTATTAAGTTGAAAGCAACAGATAATCGCAGTAAGGAAAGTGTGATATGTAAACAATATAAACGAAGTAAACATCATTGTTTTCTCCCTAATGGCAACAACACATCCTCCATCTGTCACGTTTGTCACTCGAGCACAGATGAAAAGGAGGCATGAACCCACTATCGAGCATAAATACTCCCTCTTGGAGTCACTAGCTTCTACTTGGCCAGAGCATCTACTAATAACGGACAGAATGCAAAATCATAAATAACATAAGCATGAAGATAACATGATAGATTGATAATCAGAAGATATAGCATTCAACATTCATCGAATCCCAGCAAACACAACATGTAGCGTTACAATAAGATGATCTCGATCATGTGAGGTAGCACACGAGATCTAAACATGAGGCATAAAGTGGAAGAGACAACCATCTAGCTACTGCTATCAACCCATAGTCCACGGATGAACTACTCACACATCACTCTGGAGGCGGGCATGGTGGTATAGAGCCCTCCGGTGATGAATTTCCCTCTCGGCAGGGTGCCGGGGAGAGCTCCAGAACCCTCTTGATCTCGGGTTGATGATGACGGTGGCCTCGGGCGTTTCTCGGGAAGAAGTGGTATATTTTTAGGGTTCACGTATCGGGGGAATAAATAGGCGAAAGAGTGATGGCAGTGGATGCCCGAGGGGCCCACACCACCCCATGGCGCGACCAGGGGTGCGCGCCGCCCTATGGTGTAGCCCCCCTACGGGCCTCTTCGGGTCCCCGTGGAACCTTCGGGAATTCTAAGAATTCCGGGTTTCGAATTTTCCGATTCCGAGAATATTTCGAGGACAACTTTTCTGAAACTAAAAACATCAGACAACAGGGAACTGGCTCTGTGACATCTTGTCAATAGGTTAGTCCCAGAAATCGATAAAAATGACATAAAGCCTATATAAAACATGTAGCAAATAACATGGAACATCATAAATTAAGGATACGTTTATGATACTTGTTCAACTCCTTTTTTGGAATATCGAGATAAGAGGCAAAGGGTTTAAGACAATTTGCAAAGATTTGAGAATCAAGACCACAAACAACACTAACATTATAGAAATCATCTATTCTCACAAAATCTTGAATGCATTCATAATCATAATTTATACCTGACTTTCTACCTTTGTCATTCTCCCATCCTTCAGTATTTTCTTGAATACGGTTAAGAAGATCCCATTTAGCTTCTCCTTTCATACGTGTGAATGATCCAGAACAAGAAGCATCCAATAAATTCTTATCACGAAGAGAAATCCTTGCATAAAAATTATTTATTACTCGGGAGCTCATGAAAGGGGCATTTAAGCATTAATATATTCGCTCTCGCCCTGGCTTGGGCAATACTTTCTCCATCATGAGGCCAGAAATTATATATTTGATCCCGATCTTTATGAATCTCACTGGGAGGATAGAATTTAGAATAAAAGAGAGGTGCAATTTCCTCCCATCCAATAGATTGACCATTATTCAACATTTTGAATCATTCCGCAGCTCTTCCCTTCAGTGATAAAGAGAATAATTTACTCTTAACTTGGTCCATTGTAATACCTGCACACCTAAATAACTCGCATAATTTATGTATAAAGAGCAAATGATCACCGGGATGGACAGTTCCATCTCCAAAATAGCAGTTATCCATAACACGTTCAACAACTTCCATAGGTATTTTAAAAGGATCCAATCGAGCAGATAGCGGGTCATCTATTACATTAGCAGTAGCATTAGTACCCTTGAATAGAGAACTATATGGACTCTCCATAATAAAATAAAGCAGCAGACAGGAATAAAAACATCACTCACAGTAAAAGTTTCCGGCCTTACGCTTTCTGTTTCGACGGAATTTTACTCGGAACATGAAGACGGAAGATGACAAGGAATCCACTGTTTTAAACAAGGATTGCCTATATCTCAGTGGACCGATTTTTTCTTTTAAGTCTAAGTCAATTCAGGAAAATGCAACTGTAGTTAAAAAAAAAGTGCAACTAACCAGAAAAGTGGAGTCGCACTTTTTTTCAATTGCGGTTGCACTTTCTTAAAAGTGATTGAGACTTAAAGAAAATTTCAATCGACTGAGATTTAGCGAGATTTAGCAAAACCGTTTAAACAAAATCCACAATTCTCTAAAAAAAAGAAGCAACGTCTGTTGCAATGATTTCATCAAAAGAACATTGGACGCTGAAATGATCTGCTAATAGCATGGGAAGAACCAGCCACGCCGCGCCCATCCGGCCGACGGGGACCCTCGCTGGCCGTCGTCGGGGTAGATCGTCTCGTCGCGGCGCGCCCACTGGTTCCTCTCCATGTCCACCACCCTGACGACCCCGTCGGGGTGGCCCTGCCTGTCCAAGAGGTAGACGCAGTTGACGCGGCACGCAGGGAACTCCGCCGCCGAGAGCGCGAACGCGCGGTTCCGCCCCAGGAACAGCGCGTGGCAGCCGAGGTCCTCCACCCGCGCCAGCCGCACCCCGCCTTCCCCGCTCAACTCCACCCTGTGCACCTCGACCACGCGCGTGCTGCCGCCGCCCACAGCCATGTCGTCGTCCGAGCTGTACTCCGCTTCTTCGCGCACCGACACGTGCAGCAGCTCGCCGTCGCACTCCACCAGATGCGTGTCGACGACGACGCGCCTCTTCCCGCTTCCCGGTACATCATCCTCGTCGTCAGATCCGCCGTCGGCGTCGGCGTCGGCGTGCTCGAGAGGGATGACCGCAGGGGGCGCGCCGAAGTCAAGGTCGCGGAGGACGCAGAGCCGGTTCTTGAAGGCCACGTAGAACCGCCCCCTGTAGTGCTCGACGGCGGCGTACCCGGCGGCGCTGAAGTGCAGGAGCGTCCAGGCTCCGGCGGCAGAGCTGTAATACGCGAGGCAGTTGGTTGCGAACCCGGCGGCCACCGCGGCCCACCCGTTGTCCGCGCCGGGATCGGCAGAGAGCACGACGGTGGCCACGTCGTGCCACTTCTTGAAGAACCCAATGGGCGGGAGCGGGATGCGGCGGCCGGTTCCGGGCTTGAGGAGCGTGATGGCCTTGGGGGTGGCCCTGGGGTCGGAGAGCACGAGGTAGCCGTGGGAGGAGGAGAGGTACTCCAGCCCGGTGGGCACGGCGGCGGCGAACGGGATGAGACCGCTGGCCTGGGAGAGCCAGAAGGACGACATGGTGGCGCCCTGGCCGGAGCGGTCGGTGCGGGAGCCCACGAGCCATGGGCGCGGGCGCCAGGAGGCGGCCGCGTCGGCCCACCTCGCGCAGACGGAGCGGAAGCGGACGCGGTCGGCGTCGGAGGGGAGCAGCGCGAAGACGGCGAGCAGGAGGTCGGCGGGCAGGGAAGACCACTTCTCTCCAGTCCCGCCGCACGGCATGGTGGAACGAATGCGCCGCCGAGGAGGAGAGACCAGGTCTGCCTATGGTTGTGGCTGGCTCTCGATAAAAACTTGTCCTTTGGGCCTTTTCAGCGTTTGGGATCGCCTGACTTTGACGCTAAGAATGTATAGAGGAAATTAAAGCGAAATCTGGTAGAGCAGACTTTGGAGACGGATCCGATTCAGGTCCGGTCAATGTGGGCTGTAAACCAGATGCGCAAAGTTTAGTAGGACGCGCACGTGTTTTCTGTGATGGCCTCGTCCCCACGGGGCTTTTTGGAGTTTCGTTGCGGTGGGGAGCGCTGGACACGGTGGGTGGTCGTGATGCAAGCCGGGGGCGGCAGTGGCGGAGCCAGGAATTGAGACGAGGGGGGCGAACACATAAGGTCTAAAAAAAATTAGCCCAAAAAACAAGTCTATTCAAGATAATAAAAGGTCCATGGAGATTCAAATATTTGTATCTTATGAAGTACATCACTAATGACATAAAAATAACATAAAAAGAACTCTACAACTACTAACATGGATTCCAGCAATTTCAATTGGACAACCGGAGAGCCACCATATGATAGCTACAATGTATGACAAATTTGTCAGTTAAGTACTAGCACATGAATAGTAACATTGTTAGCTTTTTATGGGATAATATCTTACCATTAAGTTGTAGTTGTGCTAGCAAGATGGAACTTCCGAGGTAGATGACCTCGACGATTCGCTAAGGCATGAAACCGTAGCATAATCTTCTTGTCATCAATTTTTGCAAATATTTCTTTCTCAACATAGCAAACCATCAAATCATTCAACCATTCATCACCAATCTTGTTTCGAAGATATGTCTTGACAATATTCAATTTAGAGAAAACCCTCTCAACTGATGCGGTTGCAACCGGCAATGTCAATGCAAGTGTAATGAGACGGTAGACCAATGGAAAGATCAAATGTTGTCTAGTTTCAACCAACTTGAGAGCAAGACCACCCAAAGTATCACATGATAAGAAATCAGGACTCCTCTTCATCACATCAATATATATGTTGAGTTGGTCAGCCAAGACATAGCAATCATGTGAAGAGAAATCCACGGAATAAATATTGGCAAGTTCAAGTAGCTTCTCATGATCAAAGCTGCTAAATGAGTCTCTAGGATCAAGGCATGCAGTGCATTTCAATAGGCGTGTAGATGTTTCAGTAAATCTATTATTCATCTCAACTATGTTTCTATCAAGCACCTCATTAAAGATTTCTACCTTATAATAGTGGAAGCAAGTAACCATTTTGCTTGAAATCCTTGGATAACCCCTAGCTGGAATGTTATCAGTCATGTTGGGCACTGTAATATTTCTTCCACCACAAAAGTTAGTGGCAGCCAGCAAGAGAGGCTCCCATCCATCATCTCTTAGATTTTGCAATAAACTTTTCACCGAAACAATCATATTCATAGCACTGACTATGTTTTGATCTTTCGCTTGCAATGCGTTTGACAAATCATTTGTTAAACCAAGCACTCGAAGCATCAAATGCAAGATTATAACATATTCAAAGCTTTCCATGTAGAACATATAACCAGAAGCCAAACCTCTTTCCTCGGCATCTCCTCCATCAAGAGAAATACCATGTAGCACTCCTATCACAGAATCCCACATTTGATGCATCCGGATTAAAGTTCTGTGGTGTTAACCCCAACGTGTATCACCTGGTCTTGCTAAACTTGTCTCTTGATGTTGACCTCTGCCTGACAAGATTTCCCCACTCTCTAGTTGTGCTACCATATAGTCATGATGCTTCTGCAATAATGCATCTTTCCTTCTACAAGAGGCACTCGCCTACAAAAGAATGGTGCATTTAGAATTGTATATATAGAATTGAATACACATATTTGCAATTATCTACAAGAATAACTAACCATGTTAACAATCTTATTTACGTGACCAAAGAAATTACCAACACCTAGAACTCCTTTCACAACAGCAACAACCACCAATTCAAGTTGGTGGGCAAAACAGTGGACATAACAAGCATGAGGGTTGTCGGCCAACACCAATGTTTTTAAACCATGTAGCTCCCCACGCATATTTGAGGCACCATCATATCCTTGTCCTCTCAATCTAGACATGGATAAATCATGTTTAATAAAGCTTGCATCCAAAGATGTTTTTAAAGAAGCCGATCTAGTATCAACAACATGCTTAACACCAAGAAATCTTTCTAAAACTTTTCCTTTTTTATTCACAAACCTGCAAACAAAAAGATAAGATTAGAATAGTCGTGAGTTATGAGATTTCAACAAATGAGTTCAATAAAGAAACATATGACACACCTCAATATCACGACCATTTTCTCTTTCACCGATATATCACACGACTCATCAACAAGTAGAGAGAAACTAGCATCCCCAAGCTCATGCATTATGACTTGTGTAGTCTCTTCTGCACATGCTTGTACTATTTGGTGTTGAATCTCATGAGATGTCAGTTGGAGATTGCCAGGAGCATTTAAATTGACCACATTTGCTACTTCATCACATCTTGCAGCATACCACTCCAACATTTCAAGGAAATTTCCTCGGTTGATGGAATTAATGGACTCATCATGCCCACGAAAAGCTAGACCTTGTTCAAGAAGAAACCTTACAATACCAAGCACAACCCTCAAACGTATTTCATAGTCAATATGTGATTTCTCATCATGACAAGCAATAGCATATGACACACTTTGTTTCTGGTTTCTAAAATCTTCACAATATCTTCTTGCATTATTGTGAATGTTGTTTGTTCCACCTATATGTTTTCTAAAATGTTCTGGACCTTTCTTCCAATTTCTAAATCCCGATTTTGTGAAAGCATCATGTCCAAAATGTACACTAGTGGTTGTAGACTTGAAAAGAAAGAAGTGGAAACAATATGCAGCATCTTTCTCCACACTATACTCTAACCAATCAAATTTGTCATACCATGGTTCTAAGAATGCTCTCCAATCTGCCCCAATTTTTGTCTTAGGAAAAGTATGGCCAATCAAGCGGCTCAGACCTCTCAACAAATATGCCCTTTTCATTTTATCCCTGATTTCTTGAGTCCCAAATTCTTCAATTGGTCTCCGAAGCGCAGGATCAGCAACAACATTTGATAGATCAAAAACTTCATTAACAACAACACTACCCTGTCAAAATAGACAACACAAATTGAAATTTCAGCTACAAGTCTACAACAATCAGCATGTGACAACAATAGTCATGAAACATGAAAAATATGGAGAAATAACCTGCTCTTCCCCTCCCTGTCGTTGCTGGTCGTTGGTGTCGTCGCGTCTCCGCCTACAATTTCGAGCTTTGGCTGCCGCTGTTCCTGCTGCGATCTCTGCGGCTTCCTCTGGATTCTCCAACTCAAATGCATCAATCTCTTCTACGAGAGCTTCCCAATCCGGCTCCACCTCTCCGTCCATCGCCGGCGCCCGGCAGCAGCGTAGCTCGAGCGAGTCAGGGGCAAATCAAACTGGGGCAGGGGCGAAGCGGACTGGTCGGTGGCGTCCGGCGGCAGCGCAGCCCTGCTCGCGCGGGTCTGAGGCGAGTCAGAGAGCGCCCGATTGGGGGATCGCGAGGGGATACGGACCGGGGGCAGGGCCGCGGGACGGATCGAGCAGGACGGAGGCGAGAGCGAGATGGGAAGGCAGCACCGCGGTGGCGGATGGGAGCGAGCAGAGAGATCGAGCGGGGCTACGGGCGATCGAGCGGGGCTGCGGGCGGATGCGAGCGAGCGAGCAGAGAGATGAGATCGAACCGAGCGGGTGGTTTCCTGGTGTGCTTTCCTGACCGAGCGCGTTGGTCTGCTAGTTTTTTTATTTATTTTTCTCCCTTTCCTTCACGTATACACGTATAGACTACGTGTAGTCAGTTTTTTGCAAAAAGTTGAGGGGGGGCGGCCGCCCCACCTCGCCCCCCTGGTGGCTCCGCCCCTGGGGGGCGGGGCATGTTGACGGTGTCGGTGCGACCAGACGTGCGCGTGAGTTGGGTTGTTTCGTGTTGAGCCTCGTACGATCTCAGTGGCCACGATCTCAAAAAGTTTAAGTTTCTTCGAGAGAAACAAGATGCTTCAAGTACAGTCCTATATTTTTGTTTTTATTTTTATTTTTGCCAACAGCCTATGTTTGTTTTGACATGTTGAGGACCGCCTTTTTTTTCACGCAGGTGCCTAAAGATGCTTAGAAGAATATATCATGTTTTTTTTTGTCGGGTAGACTTATATCTGGAGAATGAAACAGCACAAAAAGCAAAAATCCGAGTTTACACCAATCTGGGAACGAATGCAGAATTCTAGGCCTTGTTTTTTCAATGTTGTAATTGTGATAATTTTTTTTTGTTATAAACAGTGTTATGATTTGCTACAATAGTTATTTCACATGCTGCAAAGAGATATTGGGCAGAAAAAAGGAAAGTATAAGTCTCAATTACCCCAAATATGTGCCCTTGTCATCTCCATCGTGAAACAGAAGTTGTCCTCACGATCGAGCATCAAATCATGGCACAATTCATATTGCAGCAGGAAAGTTCATAGCAAGTCGCTTGGATGAACCGAGGTTTTGAAATAAGTTAAGGCATTCCGATATTCCGGTTATCTAAACTACTTATAAAAGAGCAAACTTCGTAGATACAATTGATCTCGACCGTTAAACTATGTGGATTAAACGGACACGATCATTTCAATGTTGAGCTACTCAATACATGTTAAAATTACAAAAATTGCCACCCTTAAGTTATCTGAAGCGGTACTCAACAAAAAAAAAATTGATCACGAAAGCCTCCACGCTCCTGCCCCCACGTTCCCCACGACTAAGCAAGGTTCCGTCCGGAGACACGGGGCCGACGCAGCCACGACGCATCATCCTGCACCACGAGCCATCCAAGCGAGTCTCGCCTCTACGCCAAGCGAGGCCCATCTAAACAGAGGAACGCCCGTCAAGAGAGGAACGCCAACATATATTGACCGTTGCCTCTGTCAACGCCCGACTCTGCTTCACGCTTCTGTCCCCATGAGCTCCACAAAAGCAAGGATCCGGCAGGAGAAACACGGCCAAGCAGCCAGGACGCACCCGCCTGCACCAGCAGCCATCCAAGCGAGGCTGCCCTCTACGCCGATCAAGCGAGGCCCACTTGAGCACAGAACGCCAACACCGAACACCACCAGCGACCGCCGCCACTGTATGAGCTCCGCCGTCGCCCGCGGTGCCAGCATGTTGTGCCGCCAGCGAGCGCCGCCACTGTATGAGCTTCGCCGCCGCGCGATCTCCGCGGTGCCCTGCATGTTGTGCCCGTCGATTAGCTCGACCTTTGTGTTGTCACCACCGTCAATCCACGTGATCCAGCGACCTCGTGCCGATCCACGTGAGCCAGCGACATCTATGCCAATACTCGCGAGCGGCGTGCGACTAGAAACTGCACGCGAGGCCAACGACCTCCACGCCCCCAAAAGATTTTCTATGCCGCGAGTGGCTACAGACGAGGCCAACGAGCTCCACGCCCTGAGGAGTCATTCTTCAGGTTCATGTCATCGTTTGTCTCATAATCTTGGCTTCTTTAGGATTCTATACTGCATTCATGTCCTCCGACGGTAATTTCTTATTTTTCAGATCAAGACTTCTTTAGACGTCTAGATTAAGGTCAATCACTTAAATAGAACCGAGTGAAGGCTCGCAAATTTTGACTCAAAATTGTGATGTCTGTCCATTAATGTGTAAGCCGATGGTACAATAATTATATAGAATGCCAGATATTATCTTAACAAGATTCGCTTGAGTTTTCCCTGCACGCTGTCGGTGCCGCCCCGCTACGATCGCCGACCCTGCACGACGCGGCCTACCCGCTACCCTGCGCACTGCGGCTGCCACCCCACTACTATCCCCGATCATGCACGGCGGCCTACGTGCTACCCTGCACATTGCGGTCGCCGCCCCGCTCCCGCTATTCGTCGGAAGCTCGACATCCTCTTCAGGTCCGTTATCCTCCTTTGCCTCTTGACTTCTTTGGATCATACGGTATTCATGCCCATAAACATGACGGTAACTCCTTCATGTAAAGCTATATTCAGGTCATTGCCTCTAGATTCAGATAAGCCTACAAGGCCATTGTAATATTATTGTTCAATTTCAGTGTCAACTGCATAATATTCAGGTCATTGCTTCCGGTAGACAAATTTGCATCCACAAATTTGTATAAATATTTTACACAGGAAAATAGCCACACTCTAGGGTCGAAGCTGGACCTCGAGGACTCACAAGCACCGCCTGTGGTGCCTGTCGTGCCAACGTGCTCATGGCCGGGAGCGCGCCCAACAGGTGGACGCCAAGAACGGGCAGAGGAGTTTGTCCGTGAGTCTGTCCATTAATGTGTAAGCCGATGGTACAATAATTATGTAGAATGCCAGATATGATCTTAACAAGATTTGCTTGAGTTTTCCCTGCACGCTGTCGGTGCCGCCCCGCTACGATCGCCGACCCTGCACGACGCGGCCTACCCGCTACCCTGCGCACTGCGGCTGCCGCCCCACTACTATCCCCGATCATGCACGGCGGCCTACGTGCTACCCTGCACATTGCGGTCGCCGCCCCGCTCCCGCTATTCGTCGGAAGCTCGACATCCTCTTCAGGTCCGTTATCCTTCTTTGCCTCTTGACTTCTTTGGATCATACGGTATTCATGCCCATAAACATGACGGTAACTCCTTCATGTAAAGCTATATTCAGGTCATTGCCTCTAGATTCAGATAAGCCTACAAGGCCATTGTAATATTATTGTTCAATTTCAGTGTCAACTGCATAATATTCAGGTCATTGCTTCCGGTAGACAAATTTGTATCCACAAATTTGTATAAATATTTTACACAGGAAAATAGCCACACTCTAGGGTCGAAGCTGGACCTCGAGGACTCACAAGCACCGCCTGTGGTGCCTGTTGTGCCAACGTGCTCATGGCCGGGAGCGCGCCCAACAGGTGGACGCCAAGAACGGGCAGAGGAGTTTGTCCGTGAGCTTTGGCTACGCCGAGCCAAGCGGAAGAACAACATGCATGAAGGCTTCGTCTGGTCCGGTGCGCGACAACCTACGGCTGCATAACGAGGCATCGGGGATGATACACGTGAGCAGCGCGCATCCGACTACTCAAAGAGGTACGATAGTTCACCCGGTCTGGAATTAGTTCCTGCAAGAAAAAAAAATCAACAAAGCAAATTTAGGCGGTTTTGCTGGAATTCAGTCATATCTTAGTAGATTGGCATCTCAAATATAACATGGTGTGGAATTTATATACATCGACAGGTTCCGGATCTCTATGCAAATGAGTATGACTATGAACACCAATGCAACATCACGTTGGTAACAATTTAAGAAAAAATTTCATGTGCCAAGTATAGAATTGAATAGGACGAGGTGAAGGCCGAGCATAGATTAAATGTCAACAACCTCCAAGGACGATTTCTCATACACAGAATGCAAAGCAAAGTTTACACGGTCGCTCAGATTTTGCTCTTAAAATTGTAAGTGTCAAGATGGCTCCTTACACACGATGGTGGTTATGATGAAAATCTAATTGGCTGAATTACTGCAGCTGAGAGAATTTCACAAGAGAAATAGATGTCATGTGCATTAATAGCTTGCACAAACAACTCTATTTGGTGTAGCGATTGTGTTTGGCAAGCTTCTCTGATCTATTACTTTTGGGGTATGGTGTATTTGTTGGGTGGGTCCAGTTAATTAGAGCATGGCAATTCGAGCATATACCAACTTTCTGTGGAAAATGAGACTATTAAGTGAACTAACTAAAATTACTGTTCAATTTTTTGTCATTCTCATTGTGTATTCCCCTACCGGTTTGAACTTTTCAGTGAAAAAAAATAAACCAGAGTAGTTCTCCTAAACAATCTTCAACTTGTGCCAGTTCTGTTGGGCGATCGATGTTTATGTGGTGAACATTTTTTTTTTGATAAAGAGCTTTATTACTCAAAAAGTTCAAGTATTAGACCCGGCCTCTGCATCGCACACAGCAGAAATCCGAAACTAAAAATAAACAGAGCGACAATACTACAAAACAACCGCCGTAGACTATCGATGCTATGGAGCCGCTATCCGTAGATCAAGTGGCCATCCATGTGGGATAAAAATATCCCTCGCCATCTGCTCCAGTCGTGCACATGCCTCCGTACAAAGGCCTCGTAACTCCCCTCGCTGTAATGTTGACCACGAACGGAGAATACCTGTGCTCCTGAATAGAACCTGCATACGAGAAAAGTTTTTATCATTAAAAATCTTGTCATTTCTACATATGTGGTGAACATACGGAGGGAAACTCTTACTATACCTTGAGAACCTTTTAGTGTCCATGTTTTCAGATATTTTGTTTACTTTATTTTGTGCAGGGATCCTCGGTCTTGCATTTGCCAAGCCAAGGAAACTCATCACCGGCTGCACATGCCATGAGAGAGCGTTTCGTAGGGGTCAGGTGGTACAAACACGTTAGATGTGGGGATGCTATTGATCACTACATCTGTGTGTAAATGAACATAAGGCTGGTGCCAATGCACCTCCCACTATTCACGGGCTATAGTCCCGCCACGTCACCTTTTTTCACCACTCTCACGCCACTCTCACGGCACTCTCACGGCACGGTGCCAGTGCACGGGCTATAGCCCGGGCTATAAGCTTCTCTCTCTGCCACATCAGCTTTTCTCTCTCCTCCACGTCAACACATATTTTGAAGATTAAAAACGTTGCAAATAATAAAAGAAATTATTTTATTCAACTAAAATTGTACCGATTACATAATAATAAATAAAAATTACATAAAAAATGAGAAAATTACATAATCTAGTTTTGATGAGCCCACACATGCTCAATCAAATCCTGCTGGAGCTGTGTATACATCGGCGAGTCCTGCATTTCGTTGTCCATCTGAATCCTTGCTGCTAGGCTTGGTGGTGCATTGGTATGTATTGGAGGGCCGACGTTGCTCGCAACTGTCTCATAGCTGTTCTCCAAATTGGTACCACGCTCATCGTCGATGATCATGTTGTGCAGAATGACAAGTAAGAGTTGTGGACAAGTAATATTTTTCTGCTCTGAAAGAGTACCTTGAAATAGTCCATGTCCAAATAAAATTTTGCAAATCGAGTCTAATGTTTTAATCACTTGCAGAATCTTTTTCCGTGATCCAAAAAACTATAAGTTTCATTGCCAGTTGCAGTTTGGTAGTGCAATGTCAATGCTTATTTTAAAAAAATAAGCTAATTATCATTGATCAACGAAATCATAGGTTGTGTCTTGCAGAGACGTGCGTGCACGTGCAAGGCTACTAGTGCTTGTAAATGCAAAAAAGCTATGCCCAAAGTATGGCCATGTCTTCCTATTAGCCCACATGTTTTCCAGATCATTGCGAACACTTGCAACATATCCTTCTAACAAGTCTCAAATTTCTCACACTATATATGCCATATAGCATGAGTAAGAGCATCTCCACCGGCACCCCCAAACGGCCCTCCAAAGTTCCAACGGGGTCCGGACCAAAAAAAAACTCGCCGCAGTGGCACCCCCAAATGTGTCCACCAGCCAATTTTGTGTCCGGACTTCCCCAGCCCACCCGTCAAACTTGGGGGCCTACCTGGGGCGCCGGACATTGTCCGGTCACCCCACCCGACAGGTGGCTACCGCCCGTCAGTGACACAAACTGCCCCCAAGGCAGTTTAAAGGCGTCGTGCAGGAGGCCGATGAGGCCGCGGTAATGGCAACGACGGGACGCGACTGCCCACGAGGCGACGGGACGACGGTACGTGACTGCCCGCGAGGCGACGAGACACATATGCAGCCTTCCCGGCTTCCCAAGCGGCACGACTAACGAGTGCAGGCGACGTGTTGCCGCCTTTTACTCCGCCGAGACGCGTGCACAGACACGTCATCGCCCTCCCACCGCTTCCCGCCCTCCCGCCGCTTCCCGCGCCATCATTTCCCGCCCAGAGAGCCGGCTATAAAAGATACCGAGACTTCGCCGCACTTGGCACGCACGCCATCGCCGCCGCACTCGTCATCACCACTCGCTTCCTGATACGTCATAAATATCCTTAATTTCTGATGTTCCATATTGTTTTCATGTTATTTGTTACATGTTTGCTATACACTTTATGTCATTTTTATCGATTCCCGGGACTAACCTATTGACAAGATGCCACAGAGTCAGTTCTCTGTTTTCTGTTGTTTTTAGTTTTAGGAAAGTTGTTCTGGAAATATTCTCAGAATTGGATAATTCGAAGCCCGAAAGTCTTAGAATCCCCGAAGGTTCCACGGTGTCGGTTATATACCAACTAGGGGTATATCAGATGGTAGTCAAAGTGCCGGATTACCAGGGTGGCCCAAGTGGTAGTGGGCTAAGGTCCATTGGGCGGCCCAGTAACTCGACGCACAGAAGCCGGATTCTAGAAGGACCCGGATCACGACCCACGTGATCTGGCTTGAAGGAGAAGACGGATTCCTTACTTTCCAAGTTATAGTTACCGTAGTCTTCTAGGTTTCCTATTCTGTAAGCCCTAATCCGGCTATTATATAAAGCCGGACGGGAGATAAGTTTGATAACGAATAACAGAGAAGAGGCTATAGGCTAACTCGCCGGGAAGTTGATCCTCTGCGAATAGCTAGATCTAAACCTCACATTGTAATTCTATATCCAGGCTTTTGTCCTGATTAGTGAGAAGTGCAGGAGTAGGCACGTCGTACTGTCGCGACGTACCGAACCTGGGTAAATCCTGTGTTCACTGTCCACCACGCGATCATGTTACCCCACGTCTCTACCGTAGTCTCATGGCACCCCCGTCTATGAAAACTACTACGATGTCTCGACAGTTGACGCCCACCGTGGGGCAAACAGCGTCAGGCGTGAAGTTCCGATCTGGGATACTCGGCGGAATCGGAAGATCAATCACTGTCGGAAGCCTGGAGTTCGACGACGACGTCGGACGCTTCCTCGACAACGGATCCTACATACCGGCGCAAAACCACCTGGTAAGTGCCTGCGTGTTACCGATCGGATCTGCTAACATCTTTATCGGACTAACTGCAGAAGCAATAGGGTTTTGCGGTGGAAGCAAATATTTCCCACCCGCCCTGTACCCAGTCGAAGATGACTATGATACCGGATTCTGCTCAGATCGCCGACAAAAAAGTGATGCACACTTTATCGGCATGGTGCAGTCCGAAGTCGCCGAAAACACGGATGACGGAAATCCCGTGCAAGAGGCAGACAAAAACACACCCGTCACAGGGAGGGAAGATCCGACACCCGTCATACAGGAGGAATATCCGACATCTGTCAACATGACGATGAACTCGGAAGATGACTCTATACTAGCCGCCATTGAGGCGAGATTAGAATCAGAAACCGGATCAGATGATTTTGATTCCGAAGACGAAGACGCGGACGCCTTCAAAAGGAAAGTTAAATCTTTTCAAGAGGGATTCCATGATGTACTAATGGCGAAACCGGCTGATACCACGGACGCCGGCAGCCAGGAAAGCCCTAAAACTCCTCCGCCAGAGGAAGAGAGAGAAGACGGAGAAACTTCTCCGATATTTCCTAATGTAAAGGAATTGACAGAAGATGAGCCTGTCAAAAAACCTCCCTCTTCCAAAAAGAAGAACCGTGCTGCTAAGAAACTCCAATACAAAATCCGGAAGAAAAAATCAGCTGATTTAGCTGATGAAAACCTGGAAGTAGGAGATGTTAGCGGAACAAAGCCTGCGGAGAAGAAAATCAAAGAAATCCTTGCTCCGCCAATGACGGAACAGGAAGAACAGCAGCTGTTGCAAACGCCAGTGGGATTAAACGAACCCCCTGAGATGCTGGAAGCCAGGAGACGAGCTTTCCAACGGAAACAGCAACATCTACTCAGAACTCGCGAACACCTCCAAAAAACCCAGGATGACATTAAACTCATGAAGGAAAAAATCGAGGAGTACGAGAGAAAGAATAGATCTGGCATTAAACCTACAAGGTTACCCGGAATCGTAAGACCGGAAGTACTGCCACCAAAGGAAAGGTTTCACAACCCATCTTGGCAAAAGCAGGTAAACGGCAAAGATGCCAGAGGCGAACCAATATACAAAACCGCAGCAGAAAACGCGGAAGCAGCGTTTGCCATCCTCAATAATGACTTGTACTCTAATGGTGAAAAGCTCCGGGGGGTTTATGCTTTCCTAGGAAAAGCATTGCAACAACAACATCGGGCCCAAGAGCGATCAGGAAGACTGCAGGATAACTCCGCCCTATGCAAAACAACTACTTGCGCCGCTGGAGCACCCGGACCAGAGGAACCTGGAGATTCAGACTATTCAAAGGATAAAAAAGAGGATCCGAGAAAAGACAAGAAAAACCCCGACAATAGGGACGAAGCGTCCCGAACCGGATCCCATCCCCCGAAAGGTGGACTTAAACCCCACGATCGGGAAGAAAAATACCGGAATGACGGCAAAACAATGCCACCTCCGAGAAACCCAGCCGAGAAAGCCGGACGATATGATATACCTCACAGACGTGAGAGATCCCGGACACCCCCTAAAGATAAAGAAAGGCACAGGAGCAGAACTCCGCCTAATCCAAAAGGGCGTGATCATGGAAGAGATAGAAACAATCCCGGAAAAGCGCGTCCGCGCAACAATGGAAAAGAAAGGAGTAGATCCCCTTCTGTCCATTCAGCCGGAAGATATTCCGCACACATTGATAGAGCGGAAAAGGATGATTTATACTTTGGTCCTAAGTGTTTCACTGACAGGATCCGAAGGATAACCCTGCATTCTGGCTTTGCCAAGGTTGGTCCAACGTACCAGAAATACACCGGCAGCACAAACCCGGATACCTGGCTCTCAGATTACTATACAGCCGTCCAGATCAACAATGGGATAGACCTGAAAGCTGTCAAGTTTCTTCCCCTAATGTTACTGGACGGAGCCAGAGATTGGATCAATGGATTACCATCAAGAACTGTCGACAGCTGGGATGATATGGCTAGAGTATTTACTCAGCATTTCCGGGGAACGTACAAACGCCTGAACAACATCAACCAGCTGAACCGTTGCACCCAATTCGAGGATGAACCATACGTGGATTTCATCTCCCGATGGACGGCAATGAAGAATAGTTGTTCTGGAGTAACTGACGTACAAGCAATGCATGCTTTCGTCAATGGCCTAAAACCCGGACTTGTACCGTTCATGGTTGGTTCAAAACAGCACAAAGATCTCGGATCTATGCTTACAACCGCCAACGAACACGCTGCAGCCGAAGACGACATCAGAGCAAGAGGGGGCAATATCGAATCACTGATACTTGCCAAGAAAACTCCTCGTTCTGACAAAAAAAGGAACTCCAGAAACAACAACAAAACCCAAAGAGGTCAACATAGCCTTTGGGAGTGAAAAAGGGAATAAGTGGAAAGGACGCAGTCCAGATCCAATCAACTACACTCCAGAGGAGTGGGAGAGGATTAAGTCGGAACCCTGTGTCCACCATTCACAATTTGGGAAACCCACCCATACAAACGCGCAATGCCGGCTGAATAAGCACATGAAAGGCAGTGCAGGATCCGGAAATAAGGGGAAGGGTTCCAAAAGGAAACCCGCCAAACAAAAACCAGAAGCTGAAAAAGAAGACAGTGAATCGGACACTGATGAAAAAATCCAGGAACAACAGCGAAAGGGCGAACCCAAATTTCCGAGAGTTGATGGAGAAGCAATGCTAACATTCCTAGCAACTCCGTCAGCAAAGGTGGCCAAAAGAACACTTCGAGAAATAAACGCGGTTGTTCCGGCAACCCCGAAATTCTTGAAGTACTCCAACACACCAATTACCTGGGATCAGTCTGATCATCCTGGAAATATCCCTGAACCCGGCACACAAGCTCTTGTCGTAAGCCCTATTGTCCAGAACACTAGGCTAAGAAGAGTGCTGATGGATGGAGGATCCAGCATTAACATAATGTACTTGGATACACTGAAGCATCTGAAGATTTCCGAGTCCCAGCTCAATTACATCAACATACGCTTCCATGGCATTGTTCCTGGCAGACAAGCACGATCCCTAGGAGAAATTTCCCTAGATGTCACCTTCGGAGATAAAGATCACTTCCGACAGGAAAAAGTATCCTTCGAAGTAGTGCCGTTCGAAAGCGTGTATCACGCAATACTCGGACGTCCAGCTTTCGCCAAATTCATGGCAAGATCCTGTTATATCTATAACAAGCTGAAGATGCCAGGACCCAAAGGAGGAGTAATCACCATAGCTGGTGACTTCAAGCTGGCAAACGAGTTGGAGAAAGAAAACGCCCTTTGCGCTCAGAGAGTCATAGCAAAGAAAGAACTGAAGGAATTAGCCAAGGAGGTATCGCCGATAGAAATGCCGGCAGGAAAAGAAACCCGGAAGCCAGCAGACAGCTTCAAGGCGTCCGAGAATACAAGACAGGTAATCCTAGATCCCAAAGATCCGACAAAATTCGTCGTTGTAGGGACTGGGATGACCGACAAATAGGAAGGTGAGCTCATCAAGTTCCTCCGTGAGAACTGGGATATTTTCGCCTGGTGTCCAGCTGACATGCCAGGCGTACCCAGGGAACTTGCTGAGCACCAACTCAAGGTGATTCCAGGATCAAAACCCGTCAAACAAGGTCTCCGTCGATTTGACGGAAGAAGACGGAAGGCTATTGGCAAGGAAATTATCCGGCTTTTAGCAGCAGATTTCATCCAGGAAGTAATCCACACTGAATGGTCTGCAAATCCGGTATTAGTACCGAAGAAAGACACTACTGCTCTTAGAATGTGTATAGATTACACAGGCTTGAACAAATTGTGTCCGAAAGATAGGTTCGCGTTACCGCGAATCGATCAAATAATAGATGCCACTGCAGGCTCTGAGCTTTTATGCTTTTTGGACGCATACTAGGGGTACCACCAAATACGCATGAAAAAGGAAGATCAAATTAAGACTTCTTTCATAACCCCATACGGGACGTACTATTACGTAACCATGCCATTTGGCCTGAAGAACGCGGGCGCAAACTACCAGCGTTGCATGCAACGTTGTTTGCATAGTCACATTCGCAAAAACGTCCAGGTTTACGTGGACGATATTGCTGTCGTAACCAAGGAAAAAGATACACTCCTTGAGGATCTGCGAGAAACTTTCGAAAACTTGCGCACCTACAAGATGAAGTTAAATCCATCTAAGTGCGTATTCGGGGTTCCCTCAGGAAAACTTCTGGGTTTCATCGTTTCTCACAGAGGAATAGAGGTTAACCCGGAAAAGATCAAAGCCATCTTGAACATCTCGAAACCTACGTGTGTGAAAGATGTCCAAAGATTGACGGGTTCCGCCGCTGCTGTCAGCAGATTTATTAGTCGGCTGGGGGATAAAGCCTTACCACTCTACAAGTTGCTGAAGAAATCCGACAAGTTCGAGTGGACAGCGAAGGCCTGAGAATATCTAGCAGTTATGTCCCTTTTATACTTAGTTCAATTTCTATGTAAACATCTTTTGAGATCATGAAATAAAGTTGTCGGAATTTTGATACCCATGTTTTTACAAGTTCATTATAGTACAAAGCATGATTCCACCTTATCTATTTCCCAATGATCTTACAAAATACTCAATGTTAACCCGAATTGTGCCTGCGTACTCGGCATTAAGAAACTGAATGATTTTTCAGCCTGCTAACGGCTAAAGGAAACTTGAATTGCCTGCGTGCCCAAGTTTCATTTAAAAAATTCCTTGCTTCTCTAAGCATTATCTGATTGATTATGTGTTGGGTCACTGGAGCTAGTTAGTAAAAATGCCTTTAGTATGATCCATGTTTCCGAGTTTAAACTGATTGGTTATACCCAGTTACTCGGCATGACGATTCATAATGCTATTGAGCCATTTCAAACACTAAGTACAGTTAAAACAGATACGCCAGAGAACTTAGAAGATAAAGGAATAGTAAAATCCGAAAACCTTGCAAAGAATTTCATAATTAAGACTGCAAAAGGCGGAATTCTCATTCATGCAGAAGGGATAGAAGCATTACAATTTGAAATACATCATAAAAAGTACAGTAATGCTCCTATTTGTCTACTTTCACCATCCAGGTTCAAGGCAGCCCTTCAAGCATCCGACTCTTCCTCGCTGCTATCATCCTCGGGGGCTGCAGGGACCTCCTCTTCTGGATAGGTGATGGAGATATTCACCATGGAGGCAATCTTGGTGGCATGGCCTTTGATTTCATCAAAAATTGTATTCCGCTGAGCTTCCGTGTATCCTTGAGGGATACCGGACGCCACGCGCCAAGACTTTGCACCAGGGTAGTGCATGCGCATAAGGCCGAGTGCCATGCGCGCACCACCCCGTGCAGCGGAGCGTAGGGTGGATTCCCTGGACTCCGCCACCTCCAGGATAACACCCGGAAGTTTATAAATCTCCGAGAATTCTATGGTACTCGCAGGGAAGAACTTGCTGATCAGTTGCATCCCAGCATTTCTGATCGCATTCCATACCTTACCAAAGGCTCGGATTTTGTCAATGAGAGAAAGACCTGGATAATTTCCTGTTTGTCGAAACAAGCCTCCAAAAAGGTTAGGTGACAAAACAAAGAAAGAAAGAAAGACATGGACGAATCGGTAAATGAAATAACACTCACCGAGAACCTTGTCAATTTCGGAACATTCCTTTAGGCGAAGGATTAAGATACTTTCCAAATCCTGGATAGTGGATTTATCTTTCTCCGCCTGTTCGGAAGCCTTGGATTGAGCAATTCCAAGGGCCAGATTACTGGCTTCTAGTTCTTCTCGAACCTTCATAAGCTCCTCATGAAGGTCCGAATTCTCCTTGCAAAGACGTTCGGAATTGCTGGCATCTTCGGCTACTTCCTTGGCCTTAGCCAAAGCAGCTGAAAATCAAGTAAAAAATTCCGAGTTTAAAAATATCTCGGGAAAATGCTTATTGATAATCCGGATAAAACAGAGTAAAAGCATACCTGTTGTTTCCGATAACTGTAGCTGAGATGATGCCAGCTCATTATCCTTAGACTTAATAATAGAATGAAGGGTTTTCACCTCTTCATTCTTGATGTTAAGTTTATTAAAAACTTCTAAGTTTATGGCATCAGCAGAATGCTGCAACACGGAAATGAAAGCCAAATGCTTAAGTATGAACAAGCATAGTAAGAAGCATTAAGAAGAAGTTAGGCTTTCAACTTAATGCTTGGGGGCTGGAAGTATTACCTGGCTCATTTCTCGCAAGTTTGCCAAAGTCTCGTTGAATTCTTTTGCATAGTCCGAGAAAAGAATCCCAACGTGATGAAGGCCATCTTGTATGACCTGACAAGGTGAAAATACGAAATCATTGCGAACAATTAATCCGCCTTGTGGCCAAGGGCGAATCAGAGGGGCAGGAGCGAAGAATTTCTTAGCCTCCGGACGAATATATCCAAGGTCGTCGAATGGTTCTTCCTTTATCTGGATATTGCTGTCCAAATTGGAGATGGGTTCGTTTCCAACAGATGACCGGAGATTTCCACCCGTCTGTGTTTCCGTTCTCCCCCTCACGCCCGTGGTTGCACAAGAAGATTCTTCTTTGATAACAGCTTTATGTTTCTTCAACTTCTTTGCCTTCAGAGGAGTTGGGGCAAGGCTGAAAGGAGAATATCCGGGAAATAAAAATCTTGAAGAACCAAAGGAAAATGATAACTAGGGAAGCTCCAGTAAAATACCTGGAGGTGGCGATGGGAATTCCGTCAACAATTACCGTTTTCCCGAAAGTCACTTGCCTTTTGCGTTTCCGATTATTATAAAAGCTAGCATGTAATTCGCTAAGCTCGATGTCAGAAGCAAGATCAGCTCCTTGAAGTTCGTCGAACTAGGAAAGAATTAACGTTATGTTGAAAGTCGGAGAAAGAAGTTAATCTGAAGAAAACCCGGAAGCAAGGAAAAGTATAAATACCTTTGGGACCAGATTTTCCACGTGATAAATCGCCAGACTTTCTTCAATTTGATCGCTGGTGGCGACCAGTTGGTGAAGCCGCTTCATAAAATCATTCTTGGTATAAGCCTTATCTGTCCCCCTCATGCTATCTTCTGGCCCTTTGTATTCGCAAAGAAGCCGGGAACGAAAGGAAAGAGGTTGAATGCGGCGTCCAAACCAACATAAAACGGTATCCTTCCCAGTTAAAGAAGGCTGAGAGGAAGTAAGTTTGGCGATACGTCGTTTTATCCTCATCAGGTTTTCCGTCAATGTTTGTACTGCTACAACTGTCCAACTCTCTCGAGGGATGGCGGCGGAATTAACAAATGGAGGAACCCCGGTTTCCTTACCAGGGAATGGGATGTCCTGATGGTAGAAGAAAGAACCTAGCCAAGATTGGGCAGGTTCCGGCATTTTTATCGTTGGGTACCAATCTTCTCTGAACTTCCGAAGGATGAAAGATATAGTTCCGCAGATAGGAGAAATACCTTCTGTGATGTTATGTTTTACCTCAAAGCAATATTGCCAAAAATCTAGACTAGGAGTTATCCCGAGATACCCTTCAAAAAGGGCTTGGAAACTAGCTAGATAGAGGATGGAGTTTGGAGTAAGATTATGTGGCTGGACGCCATAATAGTTAAGGACGTCTAAGAAAAAGGCGGAAGGAGGTAAACCCATACCTCTCGCGATGTGAGAGTTAAGGAGGACGCGTTCTCCGTCTTTTGGTTTGGGCTCGAGTTCGCCTTCCGAGTTCCGCCATTTGCCTTTAACTATTAATCCCTCTTTTGACATTCGTCGAAGGAGGAGGAGAGGAGTGTTACTCGGACTCCAGTTGCCGACGAATTCCGTTGCTTCGTTAGCTCCGGCGACGGTATGCTCGTCGCCATGGAATGTGATCTTTTCCTCCGCCGTCTCGGGAGCGAACGGCGGGGAAGGTACGGAGCTCGAGCCCGCAACGTTCGTGGCGGCGGAAAGATCTCCTCCGCCCGCCGCAGAGGTCGCGGTCTTTTCCGGCTCGTCGCCGGCGTGCTTCGGGGATCCTAGCTGCGGATCTAAGTCACTGATGATGTCGTCGATTGTGTGCGCGGCGGAGCGAGTAGGGGACGACGGCGAGGATGCCATTTGGTGGCGGCGCGTTTCGTCTCCGGTGGTGCTCTGGGTGCGAGGTGCGCTCGGAAAGGGTTCTTCGCTCGAGAGCTTGTGCGCAGGAATGGCGTGGAAGGCGAGAGTGCGGAAGGATTTCAGCGAGGACGAAGACGGCTACTTATAGCCAGAAATCCGTCAAGATACGTGCCAACGGCTATTTTGACCGTTGGATGATCAACGCGTGTCACTCGCCGGAAAATCCGGGAAATAAAACGACAGGGTAATGAGGGCTATCTCCTCGTTTCCCGTGAGAATCTGTCAGAGATACGTTACTGGGTTTCCCGCGTGAAACCCAAACGTCCCTTACGTCAGCATGATTAAGAGTGTTGACGTAGGAAGTTCCTTCTCCGCGAAGGATCGTGAGAGAAAATCCGGATTTTCAGGATTCCGAGTTTCACGTTACCATCTCTTTCAAAAGAAGAATAAGAAGAATCAAGACTGCTGATTGCAATTTCTCGGACAAAGCACACTTGGCGAAAGACGGAGAATCAGAGTTTTAATCCTTCTTGGGGGCTACTGTCGGATATATACCAACTAGGGGTATATCAGATGGTAGTCAAAGTGCCGAATTACCAGGGTGGCCCAAGTGGTAGTGGGCTAAGGTCCATTGGGCGGCCCAGTAACTCGACGCACAGAAGCCGGATTCTAGAAGGACCCGGATCACGGCCCACGTGATCTGGCTTGGAGGAGAAGACGGATTCCTTACTTTCCAAGTTATAGTTACCGTAGTCTTCTAGGTTTCCTATTCTGTAAGCCCTAATCCGGCTATTATATAAAGCCGGACGGGAGATAAGTTTAATAACGAATAACAGAGAAGAGGCTATAGGCTAACTCGCCGGGAAGTTGATCCTCTGCGAATAGCTAGATCTAAACCTCACATTGTAATTCTATATCCAGGCTTTTGTCCTGATTAGTGAGAAGTGCAGGAGTAGGCACGTCGTACTGTCGCGACGTACCGAACCTGGGTAAATCCTGTGTTCACTGTCCACCACGCGATCACGTTACCCCACGTCTCTACCGTAGTCTCATGGCACCCCCGTCTATGAAAACTACTACGATGTCTCGACACACGGAGTCCCGAAGAGGCCCGGAGGGGGGCACACCATAGGGCGCCCCCTGGCCGCGCCTAGGGGTGGTGTGGGCCCCTCGGGCATCCACCGCCATCGCCCTTTCTCCTATTTAATTCCCCCGATATGTCAACCCTAAAAATATACCACTTTTTCTCGAGAAACACCCAAGGCCGCCATCATCGTCAACCCGAGATCGGGAGGGTTCTGGAGCTCTCCTCGGCACCCTGCCGGGAGGGAAATTCATCACCGGAGGGGTCTACACCACCATGCCCGCCTCCGGAGTGATGCGTGAGTAGTTCATGTAACATCCCAGTGTTTGGGAGGTTATAAGGATCTAAATATAATATGTGCATTTGCAAAGCATGCATCTAAAATACGGGAAATTTTGGCGCGAAAGATTAAACGAAGCAATGTGACCAATGTTTCCATGACAGGATGAAATAGGTTTAGATCATCTGATGAAGAATACATTTGGAGTGATCTTTAAAACATAGTACTCCCTGCGTCCCAAATTACAAGGCGCGTTGTTTTTATGGTGGTCCTTGATGGTCAACTTTGACCACAAATATATAACAAATTATATGGATTGAGAATGTATAAATGGTACCGTTAGACTCGTCTTATAAAATTCTTTCATTTTGTATATATTTATGCTATTTATGTGGACATATTATAAGGTCAAATCACGGTCAAAGTTGGACGTCGTTGACCAGGGAAATTAAAGGGCGCCTTTTATTTTGGAACGGAGGGAGTATCTTACAAACCTAATCATTGGATAAGACAAATCACTATTGGTTATGACCAAGCACAAACTCTCTACAACCTTAACCACAAGTATATAAGTGACTTGGGATAATTCACTAGGTTTCTATAACTCAAAGAGGGATGAGTATCCAAATCACATAACTGATGATTATACTTTCACCAATGAGTAATGCACAATAGAACCATCTCGTCAATAGAGATGTTATGTCCTATAAAACAATAACTCTTTAAGCTATAAATCAATTCACACAACATCTTTCTCAGTTATCTAATCATTATTAAGTGCACCTTCACAAGTAAATAAAAAAGGTTCAATAGAATACCAAGGATAGAAACAAGTGTTAACTCAAACCCACAAGTAGGAAATGACATAATAATTGTTATTAACATATTTATGGAACATGTACATATCTCATCAATCATAAAAGAAGTACCTAAAAGAAGAAATAAATCTTCTTAAACTACTCTTAAACCTTAAGCTTTACCTATGATCTTCCCAAACCTCTATGTCTACATTATGCATGACAAAGATTACAAAGGAAGAATATAAAGTAAAATCATGACACCTGAGAAAACAACTAACAACTTTGAACTAAATCATTAAACCCCAATAACCTTCATCTGCTCATTGTCTCACTCAGCTTATACCAGTGAGCATATGAAATCTCAACACATAAATGAACCATTGGATCAATTTACTACTAAGTCATCATTCCACAAACATTCCACATTTCTATTCAGATCAATATTCAACAACTAAAGTATCTCTGGATACAACTAATGAACAACAACAAGTTATAACCTCTGTTAGAGGAATTAAATTTAAAGTTAAGTAAAACCAATCATATATGAAACAAACCCATATCTTATGGGAAGCAAAATGAGAAGCATATGGAAAGAGAATAAAAGCTTAACTAACTCTTAATCTAGATCTTTTTACTGTGTCTATACCATCTTATGTTCTTGCTTCCCAAACTTCTTGAAGACATTCTGCAAGAGAAGCAACCAACAAGAAAGGAGGAACTACCACAAGAAGATATTCAGAAGGATTCTTTAGATTGTCCTATAAGTGCTAACTCAATCTATCCTGGAGAATTTGGAAAATCATACACTAAGATCTATTCTTATTAAATTATCTAGAAACAATGTGGTATTCCAATTTTGGTGTTATATAGAAGTAGTTTGGTAACAAGTTTGCAACCTTGTTAAAAAACCACTTTTGTAGGCTCTAACAATTGAGTGTCATATACAAATAAAGAGAAGGTTTGATAACCTTGTATATCTCAGCCATTTGGATAGGAAAAGTAATTTGGGGCAAGCTTTGCAACCTTGTCAACAAACTCTTCTTATATGCATAAGGCAACTTGATGTCATAAAATAAACCTACATTCTGTTATGGATACAACCATGATACATACAAGGATAAGAATAACAGGGAGGAAATAATAAACCACATTATAACTTGAACCACACATGCAAGTTATAAGTAAGGAAGAAACCTAAATAAGGAAGAATACAAGCAACATATTGAAATACAAGTGTTTGGTGTTATATAAGATTAATTTGGGTACAAGGTCAGATCAACCTTGTGAACATAATGTTCCTGTAAGCATTTAAACAACTGAGTTTCAATAATCTAATCTTCATCATAATTGAATACACTCCAAGAAGGAAATGGTTATGGAATCAAATGAATTCATTTCATTAGGAGCTACAGATTACTACCGAAGTTAGTATCTGGGAACCACTCCATATATCCTATAAGGTCTAGTGGTGAAGTTCTAAAGTCAAGAGACCAACAAGGAAGAGAAAACACTTAGGTAATCTCAGAGATGATCCTTCTTGCAAAGGACCAAGGCAATGTCTGAAGACAAGTGGCAATTAGAGACAAGTACATCGGGAAATAGAAGACTACAAGGAGCAACACTTCCTCGGTAGGGGAGCATAAGAAAGTATCCATTGAATCATGAGGTAATTAGAGAACTTAGAACCTCTATGCCTGGTCAAGCTCATTAGAGATGAGGAACATATAATAATCACTTTAATGGAAACAAGTATCCAGTAAGAAATAATAACAAGACATTGCATCAAAATGTCTTGTGATATGTTGAGGTAGGTGGAAACAAGCTAACCACCTTGTTTTCCAGATCCTTTTCATACATAAGACCAACAGATAATAACATAAATACATCTACACATAACCATGCAAATGATCACATGTGTCCAAAACAAACATGGATAAAATCTATAGTGGAACCTAAGTGGAAAACAAACAGATGAGATTCCAAAGCAACTCATGTTTTCCATTTAATCAGGTACTAAAAACAACAAACATGACTTGCACTCGCCTAAATAAATTGTCAATCAAAATTGTGAAGAGTTTCAATTATGAAAATTACAAAGTATTATAAAAGAAAACAAGTATATTCACTAACCAAAGTATTTGGTAGGACTTGGAAGAATGTTCCATAATTGGATATTTTTCCATAATACCTAAAAACACTACTACGTAGTTTTACCAACTTATTTGCTAAAAAGAATCATATTTAAAAAATTTCAATGAAAAACACACTTTGTTTGTAATAACATATTTGGGGTTTTGTGTTCATACCATAACATGCTCAAAATAATTTTAAGTCCATTTGGAATTTTAAATCGGGAGAAAATAACAAAATCACTTAAAATTGAAAACCCTAAGAGAAAATACAAATATTGTTCAATTTCACCAAAACAAAACTTGGTTAGGTTGGAAATTTGATAAGGAATCTAATTATGATTTTTAATAATTTTATGTTTAAAATAGGCTTTGAAAACATAGGTTTCTTCTCAGTTTTTAAGACGGAGGGACTTAGTTGTAAATTTCAGAAACTTCAGGAGGTTATTGAAATATTCCATTTCTTTTCTTCTTCTACCTTGAGACAGAAGGCAGAGGAACGTGTCGTGCTGTCCACGCCGTCGTTGCCACCTCCTGCCTGTGTCCCTGCTCTCAGGGATAAGACCAGGGGAGACGTCCCCATCTGCTCCACTCTCGCGCAGTCGTCCTCTCTCTCGTTGCCTATGTGCCGAGTAAACCGAAACCCTAGTTCTTCCGGCCGCCGTCGTGCGCCGTCGATTCTGGCCACCTCGATAGCTATTGAATCCACTGGAAGATGTGCCATGACCTCTTGGTTCTCCTCGATGATCCACGAATGCTAGGAAGCACTCCATCGCCGGAATCGAGCCAGTTCCTTTATTCTCTGCTGCTGGCTACCATGGAAGCTCACCGGCGAATTCAACCTCACCTCGGCTCACCGACGCGCCCACGAGCTCCATGGTGAGCTGCTGCCTCTCGTAGTGTTCCACGTAGTCCCTATTGTCGCCGGGAACCTCCTCGCCGTGAGGACCCATGAGCACCGCTGCGACGTTGCACGCCGGCAAGCCGCCGGTGACCATTTGGTCACCGCGCTGCTACCTAGCGACTCGTCTTGGGCTCCTCTGCCTAGTGGAACGATTTAATTGAGAAAATTTTCAGTGAATTCGTGGATTGCAATCAAACAGTGAGGATCCCCTCCATTGATGATACAACCATGATGTCATCGTGACGTAAGCCCATTTTTACTTTTTCTTCTCTTTTATTTTTAATTAGAAATAAAACTGATAGATGGGTCCCACCTGTCAGTTTAAATAATGGCAGAAATAATTAAAATCTACTTATTCAATAACTTCAATACTATAACTCAGAAAAATATAAGTAATATGCCAAATTAATCATAAAAATATAATCTAAATGTTCATAAACATTTAAAAAATGTTTGATAAAATTTAAAAATTAAATATTTTTGAATTTGAATTAATTCATTTAAAAATTGACAAAAACAATAAATAATTCAAAAATTCAGAAAAATACAAGTTATATACCAAATTGCTCAAGATGACAAATACAACTCATCTATGATGTTGTCAAACTCATTTGACCAAGTTTTCATGTATGCAATATTTTTCCTAGTCATTTAATTCATTTAAAAATAATAAATTAATAATTTATTCAAATCTTTTCAGAAAACCTCCAATGATATATCAACTTAAAGAGAACAACATTTCAAAATAAATTATACCGAAAACAAACCATTTTGTTTAACCTGTAAACTTGTTTCTAAAGGTATAATGGAATTCTATAATGTTCCTTTATAACCATAAACAACTACCACAACATTATTTTTCTTATTAATAAAACCCTAATGTTTTCACACCTACTAAACCTATCATCACCTGTCATTGGAAAATTATGTGATGATAGAGTTAGTGGTATTAGTTAATCATTTTCAATTAAACTCTTTGTCATTAGCTCTACACTTTTAAACGTAAAATAGAATGTGTTCGTTATCTTTTCAATAGTTGTTTTCCGTGTGCTATTGTCTTAGTACCTAACCCTGTGATAACACTTCTACTTAAACATGATAATAATTGATTTGATAAATAAAAGTGAAACACGTGTAAGTCTAAAATAAGAAATAACAACATCACCACAAGTAATGAAAGAACTCACCTAAAACCTGTGTGATTAAGTTATCGTATCAAGCATAGCTTACACTTGTAAGCTGCGATATTTTCCAGGGTAATTCGCGATGCATCTCATTACTATGAATTACATCATTTTGTCAGTGTTTTCAGTAGTCCTTACCGGGAGTACTTTTCTATCTTTCAGATCTCGGGATTTTCTACGCGATCCTCGAACCCGAAGACATGGATTATTATGGTCATTATTTCTATCTCAGGCAAGTTCATCACTTGCTCATATGCTTTGAAGTATTTCCTAAGAACTATTTGCGAAACTCTATTGTATTACCACCTATTCTCAAAAGAATGCATGATCCTATTTTTATAATAATATATGACTAATTGAATGACTACCCGAGTGGTAGTGTTTGGTTTGGTGGGCGGATGGGACCATGGTAAGATGAATAGTCAAAGGAAGGTTCCATCTGCATGGGAAAGTATTACCTAGGAATTAACAACAAATGTCGTCAGGATTCTTGCGCCGTAAATACCGCGTTAACCATGGGTCTTGTATGGGGCGAGTAAGTCAGCTGTGATCTTTTCCCGTTCGCATGTCAACGGACTGCCAGAGACGTACGTTATAGGTCTTGCGGGACTACATGCACATGGGTGGGAGCCCTTACGTCCCAGGGACTCTGGGGTCTATGATTGTCTTCCAGGGTCTCTTAGATCTCTATCGTGAGGGGTAGAATCAGGGGTTCAACCTGCTGGCGAAAATGGGTGGGCATGCATTATGCGGAGAAGCATGGTTTTGCTTGGCTCAACAACCGGGCCCAGACGTGAGTGGGAGTGGACAGGAATATACACCTGGTTGTGCAACATGGTCTTGATCGGCCATGGGTAAAGTAACGCACCTCTGTAGAGTGTAAAAGGATGTGGCATGTTACCCCCTGTTCCGGGAAGGAGCTGCGAACGCCGCAGGAAAGGCAACTCCATGAAGTTCTAATCCTGTGAAGATCCAGCGGGCATAGTCTTCCAAATTAAAAGCAGCCTCTTGAAGAAATATTTACAAAACCTTGCGTTAGCTTATGACTCTTTCGAGTCTAAAGTTGTAGATAGTGCATCATACTACCCACTATTTATCATGAACTTGTTGAGTAACGCTCTCTACTCATTGGTTCCCGTTTGCCCCCCTTCTTAGAGTTGAAGTCCTTATGGAAGTCGTCATCGTAAAGCCATCGCTAACTAAGGAAGCGAGGTGGAATGATATCTCACTTAGCCATTGAAGCACCAACATCAACAACACTGGTGGAGGAGAAGCTATCAAGGTGTAGGTGGATTCCATTATTGGAATCATTTCTCACAAGCCATAGATTAGGGCGGACATCAGCCGTAGTGGATTAGGTTCTGAGCTAGAGTTATTCTCCAGCTTAGAGCTTCGAATTGCTTCTTCTGATGTTTCATTTGCATGAGATCTTCTTTGATTATTCAAGGAGATTCTCAAGACTTTGTAATGAAGTTTGTATCCTGTAGCTTTGCTTGGACCTGCTATGTTTCTGTTGTACCACTCTGAGGGATGTAATATTCACAGATAAGTCCTTCTATGAGTATTATGTCAACGACTTGCGCACTACACATGCAGTGGTGTGTTGGGTCACCGCAGCTCATCTCTGGACTATTGGTCCATAGTAGTAGCTAGATGGTTGTTTTCTCCACTTTTTTCCTCATGTTTAGATCTTGTGAGCTTCCCTACATGAACGAGATAATCTTATTATAATGCTACATGTTGTGTTTGTTGGGATCCGATGATTGTTGAATGCTATGTATTCTGATTATCAATCTATCATGTTATCTTCATGCATATGTTATTTATGATCTTGCATGCTCTCTGTGCTTTGTAGATGCTCTGGCCAAGTAGATGCTAGTGACTCCAAGAGGGAGTATTTATGCTCGATAGTGGGTTCATGTCTCCTTTGCATCTATGCTCGAGTGACAGAAACGTGACGGATGGAGGATCTGCTCTTGCCATTAGGGAAAAAACAACGATGTTTACTTTGTTCACATTGTTTACATTACACACTTTGCTTACTGCGATTATTTGTTTCTTGCAACTTAATACCCTTGTTCAGATGATATTTGGAGGATGGATTATTAGTCATAGATGCGGTTGGATGACGGTCTATGTATTTTGATGTAATGCCCGCATGAATCACATAGTAATCTTTATGTCTTGCATATGCACTATGGTGCAGCCTTCATCTCTATCAATTGCCCAGCTGTAATTCGTTCACCACACATGTTATTTATTTTCTATGGAGAGACACCACTAGTGAACTGTGGACCCCGGTCCATTTTCTCATACTGATAATACAACCACTGCAATTACTGTTTTCACACTGCTGCTACTGTTTTCTTACTGTTCTCATACTGTTTTCCAGACCATACATTTAACCTCTTTTTGTTCAGCAAAACCGGTGAGATTGACAACCTCACTGCTTCGTTGGGGCAAAGTGATTTAATTGTGTTGTGTAGGTTCCACGTTGCTGCTGAACCGGTAGTGCGCCCTACCATCTCAACTACATCAACCTTCTGAAGTTACTGCTTCCTCCTACTGGTCGATTCAACCTTGGTTTCTTTCTGAGGGAAAACTGTTGATGTGCTCATCATACCTTCCTTTTGGGGTCTCCAAACGAGTGCAGGATCTCCACCATCACTTCCCTACAGCCAATCTCCACCCGAGACCATGCCACGTAGTCTCCATAGCAGTTGGGTGACGTTCACCCAACAGGCGGCGCGCCGTGGCCTGAACCCGCCGCCACAAAACAGAGGCATTGACGACGATTTCCATTGGCAGGAGGAGCCAATAGAGCCGGATTTGCCGCCGCATGAGGAGGAGGCAGCACAACAGCAGCCCGAACCCGAACCCGAGACGGTGGAGGAGGCCGAGCCCGAGCCCGAGCAGACAGAGAAGGCGGAGTCTGAGCAGCAACGCCCTCCGCTCTAGCCCAACTAGGTCATGGCCTACAACTCATTCGTCACATGGCGCAACGAGGAGGCGTTCCACCGGGTCTGCACCGGCTTGGAGGAGGCGGCGACAGCGGCCGAGGCTGCTGCTATTCGAGCATCCCTAGAGACCGCTGATACGTCTACAACGTATCTATAATTTCTGATGTTCCATGTTGATATTATGCCAATTGCTACATGTTTTTTGTATGTTTTCCTACGTTTTCTTACGTTTTCCGGGACTAACCTATTAACAAGATGCCAAGTGCTAGTTCCCTGTTTTTTGCTGTTTTTATTTCAGAAAAGTTGTGCTGAAAATATTCTCGGAATTGGACCCCAAGAATCCCGAAGTTCCTATTTTCCCGGAAGCATCCAGAAGTCCCGAAGAGCCCTAGAGGGGGGCCACAGGGTGGCCACACCATAGGGTGGCGCGGGTCCCCCTAGCCACGCCACCTGGTGGTGTGGGCCCCCTGGCCACCCCCCGGCATCGCCCTTTCGCCTATTTATACTCCCCCGAGGGAAAACCCTAAAAGAATCGACCTTTTCCACAAAATACATCCGTAGCTCCGCCGCCGCCACCGCAAGTTTTGGGGGGGGCATGTCTCTGTTCAGGCACCCTGCCGGGACGGGGAAATGCCCCCGGAAGCCATCTCCATCAACTCCACCGCCATCTCCGTCGCCGTTGTTGTCTCCTATGATGAGGAGGGAGTAGTTCTCCCCCGAGGCTGAGGGCTCTACCGGTAGCTATGTGGTTCATCTCTCTCCCATGGTGTGATCTATATGTGACCGTGAGCTTTGTAATCTAGTTGAATAAGTAGATGTTAATCTTCATCTTGTGCTACTCAAGTGTTTTATTAATATGAACTTTGGAGTCACCTTGTCCCGCGGTGTGAAGGTGACAGTGTGCACATCGTGTGTGTCTCCTCTATCAATTGTGGTGTTTGTCTAGTACCTTCTAGGGCGCTCATAGTGACAGCGTGGGGTTAACTAGACATGAAAATGCTTACTTTAAGGAATGCTTTTTGCAGCCCTACGCAATGATTAGTGTTTGTTATCCAACCGGAGAGGGTTAAGAGTAGCATAGTGAAGAGAAGATATTTAGTTATTCAATTATGTGATCATTGTTGAGAGTGTCCACTAGTGAAAGTGGATCCCTAGGCCTTGTTTCCAAGCATTGAAACACCGTTTTCCGCCTGTTCTGCTATATGTTTGTTTGCTGCCATATTTATTTCAGATTGCTATTATTATTTATAACCATCAATATTACTCGCATTTCAGTATCTCTTCGCCGAACCAGTGCACCTATATACCTGACAAGTATATTGGGTGTGTTAAGGACACAATAGACCGCTTGTATCTTAATTGCAGAGTTGCTTGAGAGGGATATCTTTGACCTCTACCTCCCTGAGTTCGCTAAACCTTGGGTGATCCACTTAAGAGAAACTTGATGTTGTTCTACAAACCTCTGCACTTGGAGGCCCAACACTGTCTACAAGAATAGAAGCGTGCGTAGACATCAACCGCTCGGAGGGAGGAATATTTTCGCGCCCTCGTGGATGCCGAGCGCCAGGTGTACGAGCAGCTCAACACCAACGCGGCATCCGATGAGCAGCAGGCCCTCGTCGCGCGGTTGGAGGGCGAGTCTACCTCGTTCATGGCCGCCCAGCGTGCGGCCCACGAGGAGTTGAACGTCGCGCGGGCAAGCCGAGAGGCGATGCAGGCTTCCCGGAGCGACGTGGACAACCGCACTGCGCCCGCATCAACGACGGCTTCCGTAGATACTGTTAACCTAAGGAGATGGACGACGAGGCGCACCGGCGGATAAATACGCGCGTGCGCCATCGTTCGGAGCAGACGCAGTTGCACCGGATGCGGCTGCAAGGCAGCGCGGAGCGGCGCTGGCTCGCTCAGGTGGCGAACCCATCGCCAAGCTCTCCATCGTTCTACCGGAGAACGACGATGAGGCTGACCCCTCCAACATGGCGGTCGACAACGAGGAGGAGGAGTAGGACGATGGCAACGACAAGGAGGACGTCTAGGATAGTTTTAGGCTAGCTTTAAATTTCCCTCCTTAGTTTAAATTCAAATGTAATCGTATGAATGGTTGAAATGAAAGTTTCTACTCTGCCCACAAGGTGTCTGTGTCTACGCCCACTAGATAGATGGTCCGATTTGGAGGGCGCCGCTGCAGAACCGGCCCATCAAATAATCGGACACAGGTCCGGCACACCCCAAAGGGAGTCCAATTGGGGGGTGCCGGACACGAAAATAGTGGGTGCCGATGGACATGCTCTAAAGGGCATCTGCAAACAACTTGCCCTCTGCCAAGTGTTTGCCGATCTTCATTCTTGAAAGGCGTGAGACATGAAAGATGCAACCTCTGTGTATTGTAGATGGAAACATATTGGATATCGTTGTGGCCACTGCTTTGTACTGATCCGTCATGATGTGGTTAGGGTGCATATGATCGATTGCAAACCATCAACTGCTGGAAAACCCGCTTGGATGTTTCAATAGTTTCATATGGTAGCAAAGCACTCCCCAAAATAAATGTATGCGTGATGTTTATCCCCACAATAGGAGTGAACAACATATTATACCTGCTGGTAACTAATGTTGTGCCAAAGAACACAGTCTTTATAATTGTGATATAATGCATGTGTCGTGCCATCGACCTTGAAAAGCGCCCTGATAACATTGTTTGCAACTACTTGTGTTGAATAGAATAATTGTGGATTTGATCGCTGCCTCTTCTCCAAATACTGAATCATCATATCCATGTATCACGGTGGCACTTCCTTCATCGGCATAGAATTGATGAACGAAAATTCTTGCTTCGTGCATTCGAGGGATCTCGGGTCACCACCATGTGCATCTTCTAGATATCCCATGATCTGAGCAATGGTAATGTTGTCATTGCGGAGGGACAGTACGAAACGATAATCCTCCTCATATACCTTCCTATGAGAGCGATAGTATTTGTGCTGCCCAAGCTGCCTCACCATGGTGTGTGTATGAGAGCAGTAGTATTTGGGTCGCCCAAGCTACTTCACCATGGGTTATGTGTGCTCCTCTATGAAGACAATGACAGTCCAAGGTCCATCTCGCTTCCAAGAAGCATATGTGATTTACATGCATGGTGCAACACTTCGTTCCATTACCTTGTGCAATTCACATCCATCGATTCGCCGACCTGTAATTTCTAAGCAATGAAGCTTCTCATGTCAACCGTAGCATTGTGTCCCATAGAAGCACTACCCGGACCTTGTGCTTTATCAACAAGTTTTCCAACATATACGCACTTGAAAAACCGATTCAGAGTAAATTTTTTGGGGTGCCTCTCTTTTTGGCTATAGTTACGGTTTCCAATGCTTGTGCTGAAACCCATCTTGAAATCATATTCACTGTAAATTTGTTGGGATTCTTCGAGATTGTCCAAGGTCCTCATTGAACGGACAACAATGTCGCCTAGAGGGCGCGAGGGCGGGGGGGGGGGGGGTCAATAGGAGATTAAAACTTTTCCAATTAAGTCTTGCTAAATGCAGAAATAAACTAGGTGTTTAAAATAACAAGCACATAATCTAATTAATCTAGGGTCAACTAGGTGCACCAACAACTTATTCTAAGCAATACAAGTAACAAGGTGATAGCACGATATATAACTTCAAGCAATAAGGCTATCACAATGTAAATTGCATAAGTAAAAAAAGCTCGGGTATAGAAATAACCGAGGCACACGAAGACGATGACGTATTCCCGAGTTCCTCCCACAAGGGGGGTACGTCTCGTTGGAGGGATGTGATCTCATCACAAAGGCCTACGCAACGCCATAAAGGTCTCACCCTATTCTCCGATGAACCTTGCCACAAAGTCCTAGTTCACCTTACACTATTGGCAACCTTCGATCGAGGCACACATCCACAACTTAATTTGAGCCCCTCGATGTCACCACAATCTTTGGGTACACATCCACAACTCAATTGGAGGCTCCCAAGAACACCGCAACTCGTCTAGGGTCCAATACCTAAGAGTAACAAGTCCACAAAATTTCACTTCCACGAATCCTCATGGAGAGGGCAAACCAATGCAACCGATGGAAAAGGCAAGAGCACAAGTGCTCAAATGCTTCACTCTAAAATTCCAACAAAGCAACCAATACTTATGGGGGAATAAGAGAGGAAGAACAAAGGAGGAGAAACACCAAGAACTCCAAGACCAAGATCTACTAGGTTTCCCTCACTAAGAAGGAAGACGGATTGGTGGAAATATAGATCTAGATCTCCTCTCACTTTTCCCTCAAAGAGATGCAAGAATCATGGGAGAGATTTAGAGGGGGAAAGATTTTCCAAAGTCAACAATGGTGGGAGAGAGAGAGAGAGGAAAACATGCTTGGGCAACTTGGGGACCAATGGGGAAGAAGACCCCCTTAAATAGGTCCCCACAAAAACTCAGAGTGAATGGGATATTCCGGTTCAAAGTTAACCTGGAGATTCTGGTCGAAATTTTTGGTTAACACCAGGACCAAAACTTTCTTTTTCTTAGCCTTTTTTTCGTCTTGGTTCTCACCAGAAATTCCGGTTGACACCAAAATTTCCGGTTGCTACTAGGACCAAAACTGAAACCTCATAACTTTTGCATACGGAATCTGTTTTTTATGTTCTTGGGCTCATTGAAATTGCAACGACGAGCACTACAAGAATATGTAGAAAAACATAATTTTCCAGAATTGGAAGATAAAACCAAATAGGGAAAGTTTTCACCTCTCCAAAAAGAACAACCAGTAAAACTTCCAATACGGAAAACACACATAACTTTTGCGAATGAAGCCCGAATGAGGTGAAACCAGTTGGCTTGGAAAGATAACAACAAGGATTATCCAAACAAAAACTATGGATAATTTACCACAGATGGAAGGTGTGCGAACTTTCTCAAAGACTTACCAGTAAGATTTTCACCAACGAAAACGCAACAAGTTTTCTTACGAAATCCGTTTTCGATAAACCAAGGCTTGTCATGAAGATCACGACAAGCACCAAGACCCAGGGAGATAAAAGCCAAATAAGAACCAAGAAATATGATATGCAGGTATGCAAAGGTTTGAGATCTCCACAACGATTCGATCAAGTTACTCACTTGAGAGCCCCTCTTGATAGTACGACTATCTATCCTATAACCCGTTCTCCTAAAGGCATGAGACCGGAAAAATAGAAAACCTATCAAGATCATACCTTTGCCTTGAGAATTCCACTTGATCTAGATGATGATGATCTTGACTCTCTCAAGTTGGATCCTCTTCTTTATCGTCCATGCTAGCATATTATCCTCTTGATGAAGACTTGCAAGTTGCTTCCTCTTACACCACTATGGGAGATACCCTTTTGGAAACTCTTCATATGGACACTACCTCCAAATGGGTGGCAAGCATCAAGCATAGAATTTCTTAGAGATGCTTCACTTGAGCTTCCACGTCAAGCTTGATGACGAACACTACTTGACGACATAGACCATGGGCTATATGAAATCTTTGTTTTGATCCATGCCCATGGAAAGATACCTAACCACACATAGATATGCCACACACATATACCATGGGTTGGTTCACAAAGCTATATGGACCAATTCTTACCATACCACGAGATACATAATCCACTTGGTACATATTGTAGCTTTGTGTGTTGATCCCAAGCATGATCAACCTTGTATCTTTTCTTCTTTCTTAATTTGATGACGTCTTGAAGATAATCATGAAAGACCACCTAATACTTTTTCCAAGACATACTTGTGATATGCACAACTCTATATATGACCATTCTTCATATAAATCCTTCAATATAACAATGGCCATTATGAAAGCTAATAGAGTTCAACACGTGAACCCCAAACTTTCCTATGGACAAAATCTACAAGGATGACTCAGTGCAAACATTAGTCCATAAGGATTGTCATTAATTAGCAAAACCACATATCGGGCACCATGCGCTTTCAATCTCCTCCATTTTGGCAATTGGTCACAATCCCTTTTTACGTGGGTTTATATAATGAATTAAGCAACCAAGAAAAACAAAGAGAAAGGATTCAATAGCATGGAAAGGCAAATGCTTAAGAACGAAACTAAAGCATAAACCTAACTCCCTTAAACTCTCTAAACTTCTCGCCCATTGGCATCCATTGCAGAAATGGGAGGAAAAACTTAGAAGGTCATTATAATATGAGCTCCCCCATAGTGTTTGCATTCCTCATGATATGAGAGAAATCAAGTGCATATATCCAACTACAAAGAGATGGAGGGAGATCAAACTATATTGAGGATCCAAAGATTTCCAAAGAATACCAAATTGAAGGAAACTTTCACAAATAAGCAGCCAACCAAAGGATAAAAAAAACCACTTGACTAAAATAAATATGATGAGATCAACCAAGTGTTCTAGAAAATAAAGAGGGAACTCCCCAAGGTACATGCACAATGTTAGATTTGAATTACTAAATAATGTGCACAACATGGAATAATCACTCCCTTCTAGATAATTTTAAACAACACAAGAGCAAGAGAATATATGGGAAGTGAAGCAAAACAACTCTCAATCTAACAAAAGTTGAGCAATTAAGATCAAGGAGTGACATATAAAGACTTACTCAACCAAAATAGATTGGTGTAAAAAGAAAAAAATCAGGAGAATAATAGGATGATAAAATCATCAACATAGTCTTTCAATATATGAGGCACATAGTGCATATCATGTCTTTCCCATACACACAAACCAACAAGGATAAAACACAAAGGTCCACAATCTTATTAAGATGCAAAAGTAATACCAAATAAAAAGCAAAGCTTGTGCCTTTTAGGAACCACCAAAGAATATAAAGCAATAAAAGGTGGTCACTAAAGAATTAGAATACCTATTAAAGATGCAAGTATTATCGTATGTATAAGTTTCTAAGTGGACACTAATGACAAAGATATATATCCACAAAGAAACATGCACACACAAAATAGGTATGAAGGTGAAGAACATGGTATCCAAGAGAAAGTCATAAATATACCAATAAGATTTTTTATTGAAAGCAAAGCACATAGCTCAATTTGATCTTAAAGGGATATAACTGAATAATCAACAAACTCATCAAAGCATCACAAATATCACAAGGGAAAAGTGATAGTTGGAATGCTTCGAGAAAGGTAACGCGTATCACAAAAAGGCAAATGGTTTTGAGAATTCATCAATATTGCACATGAGAGACTTTGAGTAGAAGTTTCTAGATTAATATACTTCGTATTGGTGAATCATGAAAATGATTATAAATATACCCTTGATATTTAATCATACCGGGTTACTCACATTTGCAATAAAGATGTTTTTGAACATACAATTGCAAGAACCAAATGAAATACAACAAAATGGAATTCATGCCAAGATACAACCTACACAAGGTTGAAAGCTAGAAATGTATGCATGAGATAAATACTTGTTACCGAGAAGACATTGGTGATGAAGAGGATGTGAGTTCGTTAATCGTCATAGCTTGACTCTTATAATCAATGGTGAGAACACCTTCCTTAAGAAGGAGGGAAGCAACCAATGCATATTCGTTGTACCTAAAAGCAAAATTCAAGTACAAAATGGTCCCCAAAATCATTGGGTCCAAATTAGTTAGAACAGCTACAATACATAGGATAATCTCCACAAAAATATGTGCATATTAATTTGAATTTGAATTTCATCCACATCTTAGCCATTTAGGATTTGATTGAATTTATCCTATATATTTGATCAAAGAAAGTAAGCACGCCAAAGGATATACATATAGTAAATATACACGCAAAAAACTTTCAAGAGCCAAACAAGATACAAATTTGACAAAACACCAATTAAATCAACAAGGCACTCATATGAGTGAAAAGCAAGAGAATTGTCCAAATTATATCAAAAACCGAATCAACACATGATTGAGGAAACCAAATAGATAATATACCAAAAAAAACATCAAAGAATAAACAAACCCTCTACACTTTACATGATGGAACACAAAGTACCAAGACGAAAAAAATTCGTCTTCCAAAGAGACAAGTAATTGGGACACAATACCAATTTAAAGACAACAAGTGTTCAAACACATGTAGGATAGCTCTTCCAAGAATAGTGCATTAATTATGATATTGCATTTGAAAAGAAAATGAACACAATGGAATCATTACTCTCCATATATATTGTTCAACCACTAGTCAAGCTTAAGAAAAGCAATCAGATGCAATACCAATTTAAATAAAGGTGTTCTACTCAATGTAGGATAGCTTCCCCAAATCTAGTGCAACACAAAAAAGTATTACTTTGAATGAAAGTGCACAAGAATGGTATCTTTGATTTTCCTAACTCAAGAAAGCATTAAAAAAAATTCGAGTAGAGCAAAAGGATACAAAACGTACAAGGAAGACACAAGGGAGTTAAACCAACAAAACATTGGCAAGAAACAAGGCAATACTCGAGCAAAGGCCAAAATAAATATGATTAATAAACTTACCATGGATTATTATCACTTGTCAAAGACAAGAGATGTATGGAGATATTTCTTGTGGTGGATGATTTGTTCACAAACATATTCACAAAACATAAGCATGTGGTAAAAGATAGGAATAGAAAAACATGCTTAAATAGAGATTCTTGAAGTCTTCAAATAAGAACTGAAAATACAAATCACCAAGTAACTCTCACAGACAAGATACCAAAAGAAGATAGACGAAACACATTTAAGCTAATATGGAACTTGTTTGAGCAACATGCCACATAAGAACAAGATTATTGGCAATGTCAATTCTAGGTGGCAATACCTCACATGTTCACATTTTATAGGTTTGTAATATGCACATAGCTTATTCCCCCCCCCCCATAATGTGATAATCCATTTTTCAACAAGAGGCAAAGAAAATAAATCCTACTAGACAAAGTTAATGGACATTAGAATTTGAATTTCTCATGAGAATGACATACCACATAGATACTAGATAATCTTTACTATTAAAGGCGAGTCTGTGGTGTCTGTGTCCCGTGGTACACGTCCTATGCCTCCCGCACGGAAATAATCCACTTTCCTTTTCCCCCACGATTTCAGAAACTGCCGTAGAAAAAATGAATCCCACAAACGGGGTCGGAGACTGACCTCGTAACACCCACCCCAACTCTTCCGGACGGCCGCTTCCTCCTCCCCATGCTCGCACACCAACCGCTGCCCCGCGCCATACCTGGATGTCCGCAACCACGGCCGCCGTCCTTGGCTTCTTCGCCCGTGGCTCCGTTTCCACATCTCAACTTCGGCGTCCTGTTGTTCGTCAGCACAGGCCGAGGGCCGCGCATCTACCGATGCCACCATTCTGCCCTGTCCACCCGGTCACCGCAGGCGCGACACTCGCCGACGTCCTGTCTGGTTGCGGGAGAAGTAAGAGGCGGGGATGACGATGATAGCACCATCCACTGTCTACCTGGATGTCCGCAACCGCGCCGCCGTCCTTGGCATCTTCGCCCGTGGCTCCGTTTTCCACGTCCCCACTTCGGCGTCCTGCTGTTCGTCGGCACCGGCCGAGGGGCGCGCATCTGCTGATGCCGCCATTCTTCCCTGTCCACCCGGTCACCGCAGGCGCGACACTCGCCGACAGTTCTATCCGGTCGCGGGAGAAGTAAGAGGCGGGGATGACGATGATAGCGCCGGGCACGTCGGGGCGGGTCTTCATCGAACCTGCTCGGCCGCGGCGGCTTTGGCCCCGTTTACCAGGCAAGCAGATTGCAAACTCACCGTCATGATCATTCCTATTCCTATCCTTTGTTGATCTCCAAGCCTCTGATTCACAGGGCGTGATGGATGGCGGACATGAGATCGTGGTGAAGAGTCTGTGGCTGTATTCATGACATTGGCGCTGGCCCTCAACGAGGTGCTGCTGCTGCTCAAGGCGCTGCAAAATTTTAGTTCTGTTTGATAAAATGAGTTAATCTGCCACAGTTATTTTACAGCAAAATTCAGGAGATGACGTTTTTTGGCGAAGGCTTAATTTTTTTATCTGTTTAACTTTGATCGTCATACATGCAGTCAGGACGATTGCAAGTTACTTGTACCGGTGAGTGAGCATCTTGCTAGAGGTATCCATAATTGCATTCTACCTATTCAAAGCTCTACTCACTCATGGCAGCCACGAGGAGCAATTATTTTTTATGTAAACATGATGAGTAAGAAGTTGCTGAGATGGTGCTCCGGGCAACAATGTTGTGGACACTATTGTTAGGATTTATCTTTTCTCACCCAGTTGTATGATCGCCTCACCATAAAATTAAGCAACGTCATCTTGTATGAGAATTTTAAACATTAGACAATAATCTTGTATGATCGAGATAATTTTTTATTTTTACCTCACATGATACTTAACTGGATACGTACATGGAGGTTATTTCTTGAATTGTAGTGCAGAATAATTGATTGAGCAATACTAATGTTCTGTTAACCTACCGTTGACACAGATATTAGGAGGGGCACTATGATAGTTGGATAGATCGAAACCTAGTGAAAACGTCAAAATCGGTCACTAGTTTAAGATTGTGTACATTTTAGTGTGCCAAGTGCTAACTGAAAATGTACCCCTTTAGTTGTCGATCTACTGCTCGGGGTGAGTTGATGTACGTATCTCTGCCCTCAATCAATTTCAGTTAACAAAACACCCGACCATGCAAGTTATACTGATTTATGCTCTAGAAGTTTTTCCTTCTAGGAGTTGGACTCGGCAATATCTCAGTGAGGAATTCTTCACCCGAGTCACACCTCAGCATGTGATGATAGAGAAATAACAGCGCGCTGCTAGGATAAAAATCCTGGTAGCAGTTGGGTGTGAAATCCTGGAGTGTGGTCTGGTGGCAACGCAAAAAATAGCACTCGGTTCATTTTTCTTGTACAAGGTGAAGCGCTGGGGCAAACCAAAGCAACAAACCTGACAGTTTTGCGTCCTTGGTTATCACTCACGTTTAGAAGCACGCGAGTCCTTTAACTTGAACATGTTATTTTTTTACCTGTACTATAAGCGTCCACCATTGAACATGTCCTTATATAAGCAATTTGTTTCCTTTCAATTACCTGTCGGATATGGAGTGAAATTTTATTTCACAATTGTTCACTATGGTAACATTTTGTAGTTTCCTTGGATATGATTTCAATGGAGTAGCTTGTACTGTATAGTTAGCTTTGTGCATAACAAAGTTATTCCAATTGGAGAAAGCATGCAAACATGAATGTCCATTGGCAGGTGTTGATTCTTTGGTACCACTTAAATCATATCCTATAGGGTTCAAGAATTGAGAAGAGGCAAGGACATACCGGCAGAGTGGAAGCATGCATGTTGTTTGTGCATGGCAGGTGAAAAGGTGCAAAGAGACGAGATGAGAAAAACAAGGCTCATCCGGGTGGTGAAAACGAAAGAGAAAGAGAGCCTAAGTGCCTGAAGCATAATGGAAAGTAGAAAGGAAGGTGGGCGAGCCTCGCGATGGCTAAAGCAGAAAGGAGCATGCGGTGCGGAGGAGGACGACAAGAGGATTGCTATATCCCTATGACTTCTAAGGGCAGGTACAACGCAGCCGCTTAGGCCAGGCGATTCCGCTGAATCCCTCACAGTTAAGGCCAAAATCCCATCCGTTTCCTCTCAATCCCGGCTGAGCCCAGGAACGAGCCTTGCGTCGACGCTACATCTTGCGCCGGGCACTAATACCTTTTTTATCTTCTGATCTAACTAGACTCAAAAGGTACCGTACAAGAGCATGCACTTTCTCTTTCTCATTAGAGTTGCAGGCAACGACGCTACCACGGCTGCTAGGCGATTAAGCGCTCGCTCAAGGGTCCAAGCGATGTACATGCCCTAAAAATTCAGTCGGAGCATGGCACAAGCATTAACAAGCCTATTTTGATTATTTTCACGTATGCGATTAGAGAAAACATAACGACTATTGCAACGCATGGGCATTAAATTTGTTCCATTTGTTCCACTCTGGGGCCCTTCTTTTCTTTCAACCAGAAATTGTGTCCCTAACGACTTTGTTGGATAAGGTGTCCAATTATCCGGAAACACTCAAACAAAATGGTTTCTTTAATAGTATGAGTATCTCTTTCTAAATGATCACAGAAAGTTGAAAGATTATGACAACTTAAAAGAACGTGGCAACGCACGGGCATTCAACTAGTATTGATATATCAACACTAAGTGGTATTCCTCATGTATACACACATTTTAGGATAGTAAAGTTCCAAGAGCATATTACTCCACCAAAATGGAATAGTCCATTAATCTCTCAAAGATCCAACTAAAATAAGAAATAATAGCAATGAAGGTTCAACACAAAACACACTAGTAAATGGAGTGCAAACCAAGAAACAAAAACTAGATTACTCAAGATAGGTAAGTAGTAGGCACACCATATACGAACACATGCTAGAAACAAAACCAACACATGCAAGGGGGGAAGTAACTTTCAACGAATATATGAATTAAATACAATTTACCGCAAGGAGGAACATTGGATAAGAGATATATAATCCAAATGACTTGTATGGAGGAAATATAATTGATGAAGATCCCTTAATTCTTCACGAGATAGCAAAATTCCAACGCCCTCCAACAACACCTATTAATCAAGTTTGAGCTTGTTGGTCCCCAACCAAGTTGGGCCCTAAGAGGTTAGTCACAATATGTTTGGCAAACCAAATGGTTCTTTTCTTGACACCACTTGGAGTACCAACATACTTGGCGAACACACTGCACACATTACCCTTCCGAATGGAATAAACAACATCAACAAGGGTAGGGTTGGATAATGTACCATTAGTTCATGAAGAAGCAAAGTGTCCCTTCTCACGACAAAGGTAGCAACATCGACTCTTTTATTTCTTCTTAATAGGCGTCTCAACAAGAGGAGCATTTGCTTGAGTCTTCTTAGGAGGTGGTCGTTGTTCAACTCATGGTTGAGCATGAGATTGAACAAGTGGCCGCTTCGCTAGTTGCTTCTCACTAAGAGGCCTTGATGCTCGTGATACACACGTTTGTTGGGAGACCCCAAGAGGAGGGTGTGATGAGCACAGCAGTAGGTATTTCCCCTTAGTTAGGAACCAAGGTTATCAATCCAGTAGGAGAAAGAGGACCTTCGGAAGGTTGGTGCCACTGACGGTGGTGCTGGCGCTTCACCGGTGTCAGCAACAACGTGGAACCTGCACACAACACAACCAAAATACTTTGCCCCAGCGGTACAGTGAGGTTGCCAATCTCACCGGTCTTGCTGAAAACAAAGATTAGACGTATAGTGTGGAAAATAGTGTATGCTTGCAGTAAGTAAAGAAAGCAGGAAATTGTTGTGGTTTGTTTAACAGTGTGGAAAAATGGACTGGGGTTCATAGTTTCACTAGTGGTGTCTCTCCATAAAAGATAGCATACTAGGTGAAAAATAGAGGTTGCACCGTAGTGCACAATATGACATGAAGATTACTATGATATTTAGTGGGGGCATTATAACAGGATACATAGACCGACATCCATCTGCATCTATGACTAATAATCCACCCTCAGGTTATCATCCGAACCCCCTTAGGTATTAAGTTACAAGCAACAGATAATTTCATTAAAAAAAGTTTGTAATGTAAGCAATTATTATGCACGCGGGCACTCTCGCCGCTGTTTTCTCCCTAATGGCAACATCACATCCCCCCTTCACGTTTCTGTCACTCGAGCAAGGCAAAAAGGAGGCATGAACCCACTATCAAGCATAAATACTCCCTCTTGGAGTCACTAGCAACTACTTGGCTAGAATAACCACTAGCAACGGAAAGCATGCAAGATCACAAATAACATATGCAATAAAGACTATAATCAACTTGGCCTAAGGTCAATATTCATCGGATCCCAGCAAACACAACATATAGAATTATATAATATCAATCTCGATCATGATAGGCAGCTCATGAGATCTAAACATGGAGGCATATGAGAAGGATACAACCATCTAGCTACAACTACGAACCCATAGTTCAAGGATGGACTACTCACACATCACTCCGGAGGTAGGCATGGTGATGTAGAAGCCTCCGGTGATGATTTCCTCTCCGGCAAGGTGCCGGAAAACATCTTCAGAACCCTCCTGATCTAGGGTTGACGGTGACGGTGGCTGCGGAACTTTTTTGGGGATTTTGATCAGGTGCTTAGGGTTTTCCATTCGGGGGGCTTAAATAGGCGAAAGGGCAAAGGCGGTGGAGCTCTAGGGGTCCCACACCCATAGGTGGCGCGGCCAGGGGGACCCGCGCCACCCTATAGTGTGGCCCCCTATTGCCCCTCTTCGACTCCTCTTCGGTGTTCTGGATGCTTCCGGGAAAAATAGGAACTTCGGGCTTTGTGGGGTCCAATTCCGAGAATGTTTGCAGAGCAACTTTTCTGAAACAAAAAACAGCAGAAAATAGGGAGCTAGCACTTGGCATATTGTTAATAGGTTAGTCCCGGAAAACATATAAAAATGCTATAAATAAGGGAGAAAACATGTAGCAATTGGCATAATATCATCATGGAGCATCAGAAATTAGGGATACGTTTATGACGTATCAAGCATCCCCAAGCTTAGTTCCTACTCTTCCTCGAGTAGGTAAACGATAAAACAATAATTTTTTAGGTGAGATGCTACTAACATAAACTTGATCAATCTAATGTAAAAGCATATGCACGCTGGGATCATAAAACTTTAAACACAGGCATGATAAATAAAAATTTAATAATAAAGCATAGCAATTACTTTGCATCACGAAGAGTAACTCAAATAAAGGATCATGAGTAATAATGCAAAGAAAGGTAAACGTTTGTTTCAGGTATAGAGAAAGCATGGCAAAGTGATATTTCGATAGTCCTTAAGAGTGGGGCAAAACATAAATGCCAGGACACCTTCAAAGTTCATGAGGAAGACTAGAACAAATAATTTAAGAACAAATAATATCACATCATGAAGTAATTATTGATGCTTATGGGACAAATGAACATAGAACTCAGAATGGCAAAAATGCTCTCTCAACTGTGCATAAAGTTAGAAGATGGAGACTCAACATAAAAGTAAAAGAAAGGCCCTTCGCAGAGGGAAGCAGTGATCAACTCATGTGCTAGAGCTTTTTATTTTATAAATCAGAGGTATTAAAAGTTTGACACTGCTCCCATCCATCTTTCATAAACCATGGCTAACTGAATCCTCAGGTGGCTGCCAACAATCACATACCATGGAGGGGTGTCTATATTTTGGGAGATGTATGCTAATGTCAACGAATGGTAAACAGAAAATACAGTACGTCACAAGTCAACTGGATTCACAAGAGCGACTCCCATGGTGAAGGACGCAACTGGTGTAGAAGGTCATCCCTCTTTCTCTTTTGTTTACACAATTATGCTTTGACTGATAAATCAGGGGCAAAAATAGTGAAGAGAATTTGTTTGCATTAATTTGGGGCTGGGCACCCCGCTGCCAGCTCTTCTATCATTTGGATAAGCGGATGAAGCCACTAGTCCAGGGTGTGAAATCCAATCAACAAGTGAGATAAATATTCTCTATTTACGTCCTCATGAGCATGAGTAATTTTGAAGGTTTTAAAGGTAACACATGAGCAATCTACTTTGGAATGGGAGTTAAATACCACATGTAGGTAGGTATGGTGTACACAATGGAAAAAACTTTGGTTTAAGGGAGTTTGGATGCACGAGTAGAGCTTAAACTCAGTACAAGTGGAGGCTAGCAAAATACTGGGAGCGAAAAATCAAGAGAGCATAAGAGCCATAATCATGCATAGCGACATAAGCATCATTAATTAAAACATAAGCAGTATCACAAGTTCATTAACTAAGTGGTCATGGAGGCTATTCGTGACTGGTTTGTAGTCATAAACATGGTGTGAGCATGCGCCAAGTCAACCAAATAAAACATTTGAAAGAGAATACCATATATTGATGCTTTACTATGACAAGAACAACTCATGAATCTTTCAAGACATATTAAACAATCTCAGCTATTTGAGTCTAATAATGCTACTCAATATCCACAAAGCTTTAAAACTAAAATAACATTTAGCATGGCATGAAAAAGTTCTAGCCACAGTCTATACAAGCTTCTCCTAGTACTGTTATAAATTCTACTTCAAGCAGCAATTTTCTTTCTCCCAACAAGCACCATACAAAACATGCTTTAAAAAAATACTCTTTATGATACATCAACAAAACATGAGAGTACTCAAATAATACTACTAAAACTAATAACTCTGATAAGAGATGCATGCAAAACAGGAGCTGAATAAATGCAGCAGCTAGACAGAGATTAAGAATACAACGTATTCTCATGAAAAAACAGAGTGTGTCACTCTCCAATAAAAGAATGCAGGGGTCCAAACAAGCTTATTATGAAAGTAAAAACAAACTGAAAGAAAAGGCAAAAGCAAACTGAAAATAGAAATAAAAGACGCTCCAAGTAAAGCATATAAGGTGCGACCGAATAAAAATATAGTTTCACTATAAGTGACCTGATAATTTGTTGATGAAGAAGGGGATGCCTTGGGCATCCCCAAGCTTAGATGCTTGAGCTTTCTTGGAATTTTCTTGGATGTACCACCGGGGCATCCCCAAGCTTAGCCTTTTTACTCTTCTTGATCACATCATATCATCATCTTCTCTTGACCCTTGAAAACTTCCTTCACATCAAAATTCTCACAATCTTCATTAGCAACGTTAGTGCAATCGAAATAATAAATTCACATGGTTAAGTTTCAACACAAGTCTAAAAATCAAAAAACACATTAGATACTGTCACAAATTCTTTCAAAACTCTTTTTCTCAAAAGAACGCCAAAAGAAAGAGATTAAGATGCAAATGCGATAAATGGCAGAAATCTGTCAAAACAGAATAGCATGTAAAGATCGATTTTTTCAAACATCTTCTGTTGCTCAAATAAAAAAGTGGTCTACTAATAAAAGTTGCTTATATAACTCAGGATTAAGCACAAAAAATCTCAGGTCATTTTGAATTTTCTGTGATTTTTAACGGAATTAACAGTGGACGGAAGAAATCTGTTTCCTGCGCAGAAATCCGAAATATAGTGTCAACTTTCCACTAGAGGCTTTACTTGGCTCAACAAAAACACGAAAGAAAAGATACAGATGGTTTGTTAAGGAAGTAGACAACACCCAGGTGCAAAGCACACCAAATAAAACAAAGGAAAACTTAATGAAAACAGAGAAATAAAACGGGTTGTCTCTCGGTAGCGCTTTTCTTTAATGCCTTTCAGCCAGACATAAAAGGGCAACTCAAGTATTTTCAAATCAAGAAGCATCATCTATACCTTCCTCTAAACCATTATTTGCAGCAATAGGCACTTTAGATGTTTTTGAATATTCAACATGAAGGTCACTCTTAGTCTCATTAATTGTTTTAGCAATTTTCAGCACATATTGAGATTTGCATTTAGCCATCTTAGGAGCATACATAAATATTTGCTCCTTTCCCACAAAGGCTTTCTCCTTTTTTAATTTAAGAGATGAAAAGGTTGAGCTTAAATTTACCATGGCATCCTCTAGTTTACCAATCCTAAAACTTTGATTATCATGAGTGTTGCTAGCTTCTAGAGCCGTGATTCTTTTATCAATAGTAACTAGTAATTCATTAACTTTGCTAGCATTATCAAGGAAGACTGATAAGTTCATTCCCAAAGAGTTTAGTTTATCAATAACACCCTCCAAAGTTATCTCAGTTTTAACAGTTGTAATGGGGGGTTGCTCCTACTAAACTTTTAATCAAATTGCAGGCTTCCAAAGAAGGAGTTCCTAGAAAATTTCCACCCGTAAGAGTATCTAACACATGCCTATACCAGCCAGAAATACCAACATAAAAATTTCTCAGGAGTATCAAGGTAGAATTTTTTTGTGCACCTATTATGAGCATCATTTATTCTATACCAAGCATCTTTTAAACTTTTTCCCCCTTGTTGCCTAAAAGAACGAACCTCTACTTCAGGATTACTCATTTTAGCAGAATAAAAGCAAGCAAATAAATAACAACTATGAAATAAACTAATTTTTTTGTGTTTTCAATAAAGAGTATAAAAACAACACAAAAATAAAAACAAGACAATAAACAAAATAAAGAGGTTGAGAGTGAGAGACCCCCCTTGCCAGAAGACTTCCTTCTCCCCGGCAACGGCGCCAGAAAATGTCCTTGATGCTCGTGATACACACATTTGTTGGGAGACCCAAAGAGGAGGGTGTGATGAGCACAGCGGTAGGTATTTCCCCTTAGTTAGGAACCAAGGTTATCAATCCAGTAGGAGAAAGAGGACCTTCGGAAGGTTGATGCCACTGACGGTGGTGCTCGCTCTTCACCAGTGTCAGCAACAACGTGGAACCTGCACACAACACAACCAAAATACATTGCCCCAACGGTACAATATGGTTGTCAATCTCACTGGTCTTGCTGAAAACAAAGATTAGACGTATAGTGTCGAAAATAGTGTATGCTTGCAATAAGTAAATAAAGCAGGAAATTGTTGTGGTTTGTTTAACAGTGTGAAAAAATGGACCGGGGTTCATAGTTTCACTAGTGGTGTCTCTCCATAAAAGATAGCATGCTGGGTGAACAAATTACAGATGGGCAATTGACAAATAGAGGTTGCACCGTAGTGCACAATATGACATGAATATTACTATGATATTTAGTGCGGGCATTACAACAAGATACATAGACAGACATCCATATGCATCTATGACTAATAATCCACCCTCAGGTTATCATCCGAACCCCCTTAGGTATTAAGTTGCAAGCAACAGATAATTACATTAAACAAAGTGTGTAATGTAAGCAATGATTATGCACGCGGGCACTCTCACCGCTGTTTTCTCCCTAATGGAAACAACACATCCCCCCTTCACGTTTCTGTCACTCGAGCAAGGCAACAAGGAGGCATGAACCCACTATCAAGCATAAATACTCCCTTTTGGAGTCACTAACAACTACTTGGCCAAAATAACCACTAGCAACGGAAATCATGCAAGATCACAAATAACATATGCAATAAAGACTATAATCAACTTGGCATAAGGTCAATATTCATCGGATCCCAGCAAACACAGCATATAGAATTACATAAGATCAATCTCGATCATGATAGGCAGCTCCCGAGATATAAACATGGAGGCATACGAGGAGGAGGCAACCATCTAGCTACAGGTATGAACCAGTAGTCCAAGTATGAACTACTCACGCATCACTCTAGAGGCAGGCATGGTGATGTAGAAGCCTCCGGTGATGATTTCCTCTCCCGCAGGGTGCCGGAAAATAGCTTCAGAACCCTCTTGATCTAGGGTTGACGGTGACGGCGGCTGCGGAACTTTTTCGGGATTTTGATCAGGTGCTTAGGGTTTTCCATCCGGGGGGGCTTAAATAGGTGAAAGGGCAAAGGCGGTGGAGCTCCAGGGGCCCCACACCCATAGGTGGCGCGGCCAGGGGGACCCACGACACCCTATGGTGTGGCCCCCCTGTTGCCCCTCTTCGGTGTTCTGGATGCTTCCGGGGAAAATAGGAACTTCGGGCTTTGTGGGGTCCAATTCCGAAAATGTTTGCAGAACAACTTTTCTGAAACCAAAAACAGGAGAAAACAGGGAACTGGCACTTGGCATCTTATTAATAGGTTAGTCCCGGAAAACGTATAAAAAATGCTATAAATAAGGGAGAAAACATGTAGAAATTGGCATAATATCATCATGGAGCATCAGAAATTAGGGATACGTTTATGACGTATCAGGCTTCTTCTTCAAAGGGAAAGATCTATCATGGCGCCCTTCAATCTTGTACTTGAAGAAAATAATCTTGGCCGAATCTTTTTCTTGTTCTTGGCCATTCTTCTTGTCAACCATGGACTTGTTCTTGATAATGGATTTGAATCCAAATCCACTCTTGTCATTGGGAAGTATTTTCACTCTCAACATCTTGTCAATGGTGGAACTCCCTTCATGACTCTTTTACAAGTCTTTCTTCAAAGAAGTTACTTGGGACTTGAGCTCTTTAATTTTCTCTACATAGTTAGAATAAACACTCGATCTAGAGGAAATAGATGCTTCATTGTTAGAGCAACAAGGAAAGGAAAGCAATTCATCACAAGATGTAGAAACATTATGAGAGGATGAATTACTAATACTAGCACAAGGCAATATAACATTACTAGTAGAGATTGTGCTAGTAACCACATGAGGCTCACAAGATATCACATTTGTAGTGATATCCTCTAGAGCTGACTTTAGCTTAGAATGGGATGATAGAAGATCCTCATGAGAGTAGATAGATTTTCATGGCTTTCTTCCAATTTTCTACACTTTCTAGTCATAAACTCAAGTTGAGCCCTTAGCTCACCATTCTCCTTCAAAATAGATGCTTCATAAGATGTACACTTAGTAGCACAATCATCATTAGAAATAGATGAAGAAAACTTGGCAAGCTCATTATTTAACGTAATATTTTCCTCAATTAATAAAGCATTGCCAACAACAAATTCAACCTTTTTGTTTTTAAGCACTTTATATTTAGAAATAGTATGGTCACGTTCTTTAGTGAGATAGGCTATTTGTTCATTATTCAGCTCTTCAATAGATTCAAGCTTCTCCTCAGGAGTAACTCAGAGCTTAGACACTTCCTCAAGAGTAACGGTAAGAGAAGAAATTTCATCGGCACTTTTCTTTCCTTATCTCCCTTCTTCTCAATGGTTTTTGCGCTATTAATAGCAAAAGTCAAAATCTCACCCAAAGGAGAAATAGGGAGATCAAGAAGAACCAACTCACCCTTCTCTATTAAGGAGACATCATCATCATACTCTCCATAGAATAAATCCTCATCCTCATAATCACAAGATGTAGAGGGCTCCAAAGGTGGAGATACCTTTGAATCCTTAGACATAAGGCACAAGTGAGGATAGGAAAGTGATAAAGAGATAATGCTTCAAACTCCATTGAGGTCCATGTCTTGTTCCAACAAATGTTGGGATTCCTCTACATTGTTAGCCATACAAGTACTAGAGGAAATGGAAGCATTTTTTTTAATGAAAACAAGTCATATGTATCATATCATCATGAGATTTAGTTAAACAACTAGTACATGATATGCAAGGACTATCAAAACTATCATGTAAGACATTTTAAGTGCTAGAAGAGTTTATGTCCAAAGATAGAACATTGCAATGGGATATATATGAAGTATCAACAAAGCAATTTCTATCAACACTCACCATATCATTACCTTGTGACAAATCACATGTTGGTGGAGTGTAAAAAGATGTGAACTCGTCGCGACCATAGGTGTAAGGAGAACAATCATCCTTAATTATGTTAGACACATCATATATGTCTTGAAGTTTTGTCCATAGCTCATGAGCATTCCAAAAAGGCATGATTGACGCAAGAACTACATCACTCAAAACATAAATGAGACCGCTAGATATTTGAGTATCGAGATGAGAGTTTTCCTCATTATCTAAAGATATATTTTTGGGAATCATTTGGAGGAGTAAAATCCACATCTACAATTATCTTTACATAGTGTGTAACCATAGCCCCAAAAAGATTGAGTATGCGAATTTTCCAAACATCATAATTTGTGCCATCGAATTTAAAAGAAGGATCACGCCCTAGTTCCCTAAAAGGCATTGTACTCTCTAGGATGTAAAGACTAATAATGAGAGCCCAGGCTTTGATACCGATTGAATGGACAACGATGTCGCCTAGAGGGGGGTGAATAGGCGATTAAAACTTTCCGGTTGAGGCTTGCTAAATGCGGAAATAAAGTAGGTGTTTAAAATAACAAGAACACAACCTAATTAATCTAGTGTCAACTAGGTGCACCAAAAACTTATGCTAAGCAATACAAGTAACAAGTGATAACAAGATATATAACTTCAAGCACGAAGGCTATAACAATGTAAATTGCATAAGTAAAAAAGCTCGGGTATAGAAATAACCGAGGCACATGAAGACGATGATGTATTCCCGAGTTACTCCCACAAGGGGAGTAAGTCTCGTTGGAGGGGTGTGATATAACCACAAAGGCCTACTCAAGCCACAAAGGCCTCACTCTATTCTCCGATGAACCTCGCCACAAAGGCCTAGTTCACCTTCCACTATTGGCACACATCCACAACTTAATTGGAGGCTCTCGATGTCACCAAAACTTAATTGGAGGCTCTCTATGTCACCACAATCTTGGGACACACATCCACAACTCAATTGGAGGCTCCTAAGAACACCACAAGTCGTCTAGGGTCCAACACCCAAGAGTAACAAGTCCACAAACTTTCACTTCCACGAATCTTCGTGGAGAGAGTAAACCAATGCAACCGATGCAAAAGGCAAGAGCACAAGTGCTCAAATCCTTCAATCTAAAATTCCAACAATACAACAAATTCTTATGGGGTAATAAGAGAGGAAGATCAAAGGAGAAGAAACACCGAGAACTCCAAGACCAGGATCTACTAGGTTTTCCTCACTAAGAAACAAGATGGATTGGTGGAAATGTAGATCTAGATCTCCTCTCCCTTTTCCCTCAAAGAGATGAAGAATCATGGGAGGTATTGAGAGGGGGAAATATTTTCCAAGGTTAACAATGGTGGGAGAGAGAGAGAAAAACATGCTTGGGAAACTTGGGGACCAATGGGGATGAAGACCCCCCTTAAATAGGTCTCCACAAAAACTATTCGTTTGGTGTTCAGAGTGAACAAGATATTCCGATACAAAGTTGACCAGGATATTCCGGTTTAAATTTCCGGTTACCACTAGGACCAAAAAATTCTTTTCCTTAGCCTTTTTTCTCGAGTCGTGGTTCTGACCGGAAATTCCGGTTGACACCAAAATTTCGGTTGCTACTAGGACCAAAACTGAAACCTCATAACTTTTGCATACATAATCTGTTTTTTATGGTCTTGGGCTCGTTGAAATCGCAACAAAAAGTACTACAATAATATGTATAAAAACATATTTGTAAATAAATGGAAGATAAACCAAATGGGGAAAGTTTTGACCTCTCTAAAAAGAACAACCGGTAAAACTTCCAATACCGAAAACACACATAACTTTTGGCGAATGAAGTTCGAATGAGGTAAAACTAATTGGCTTGGAAATATAACAACAAGGACTATCCAAAGAAAAACTATGGATAATTTACCATAGATGGAAGGTGTGGGAACTTTCTCAAAGACGAACCGGTAAGATTTGCACCACAAAAAGCGCAACAAGTTTTTCCTACGAAATCCGTTTTCGATAAACCAAGGCTTGTCATGAAGATCACGACAAGCACCAAGACCCAGGAAGATAAAATCCAAATAAGAACCAAGAAATGTGATATGCAAGTATGCAAAGGTTTGAGATCTCCACGACGATTTGATCAAGTTACTCACTTGAGAGCCCCTCTTGATAGTATGACTATCTATCCTATAACCCGGTCTCCCAAAGGAATGGGACCGGAAAAATAGAAAACCTACCAAGATCATACCTTTGCCTTGAGCATTCCACTTGAGCTAGATGATGATGATCTTGACTCTCTCAAGTTGGATCCTCTTCTTGATCGTCCATGCTAGCACTTTCTCCGCTTGATGAAGACTAGCAAGTTGCCCCCATACACCACTATGGGAGATACCCTTTTTGAAACTCTTCATATGGACACTATCTACAAATGGATGGAAAGAATCAAGCATAAAATTTCTTCGAGATGCTTCACTTAAGCTTCCACGTCAAGCTTGATGATGAACACCGCTTGACGACATAGACCATGGGCTATATGAAATCTTTGTTTTGATGCATGCCCATGGAAAGGTACCTAACCACACATAGAGATGACACACACATATATCATGGGTTAGTTCACAAAGCTGTACGGACCAATTCTTACCATACCACGAGATACATAATCCACTTGGTACATCTTGTAGCTTTGTGTGTTGATCACAAGCATGATCAACCTTGTATCTTTTCTTCTTTCTTCATTTGATGATGTCTTGAAGATAATCATGAAAGACCACATAATACTTTTCTTCAAGAAATACTTGCGATATGCACAACTCTATATATGACCATTCTTCATATAAATCTTTGAATATAACAATGGCCATTATGAAAGCTAATAGAGTTTAACACATGAACCCCAACTTTCCTATGGACAAGATCTACAAGGATAACTCAATGCAAATATTACTCCATAAGGATTGTCATTAATTACCAAAATCACGTATGGTGGCACCATGCGCTTTCACTCATAAATAAGGCACAAAAGGCCGTGAAGAGATTTCTTCACCGACTTGTTCAGCAACATTGAAGGATTCTCATCCACTGCGCTTTGTGCATCTAGTGTATAGGCCGTTGTTGCATTGGCATCGGGCACATCAAGAGCACAACCTTTTGCACCGAGGGTATGGTTCGGGTTGAAACCATCGAGTAAACTATCGTAAGCAAATTCCCGCCAATCACAATCAGCACAATTATTAGGTTCGTTTTTGGATATTTTCACAACAAGCTATCAGGCTGCACTACCACAACAACCAATGAAGCAACTATCTTAGCATTTTTTTCGGAAAACATCAAACATGGCGGCTTTTTGAGCTGAAGCTTTGCAAACATGAGCAGTTCATGTATTGCCTGCAAATTGTAAAATTTCTACAATAAACAATAGTCAATGCACCAATTATATCACAAGAAACACAATGAATTTTGCTAGAATAGTACATATATCAGCGAGTACATAGTATTTTAGCAAAAAAAATTGCAAACATGCAACATACCATGTACTATGTACAATGGGTGAAATTGCTACAATAAACAACAACCAATGCACCAATTTTGCAACAATATACAAGGTATTTTTGCTACAACGATAAAACTTGATTTCGAAAGCATCACAAACTCCTCAAACTCTAGTAGAGATTTCCATGTAACTCCTCGACGTAACCGGGTTCGTGTCAATCTCATCTTCCTCCTCAAAAAAACTAGGCGATTGTTGCAGGACCTAGATATTCTTGTAGCAATTAATGGACCTTGCAAATCATTGTTCGCTGAATCGGTAGCACCTTGTCGTAAGTGGCGGAGCTGGCATATAAGCATTGGGTTCAACAGAACCCAATGAAACCCATGTATTTCTCAGTAAATTAGTCGATTAAGTCTACTTATGAGTTGAAGAATGCACCGAAAGTAACAAAGTTGAACCCAATAAAATTCTACTCTAGCTTCGCCCATGTTGTCGTGGATCAGGATTTGAGCTGCAACTCAAACCAACTATGGAGGGCTTATTTAGGCGGTGAGGTTTGCCAGCGAGAGGGAGATGATAGAGCTACACATGTGAGCCCGAGATGCTACTTTGGGATCGCCGGCAGCTGTTGCAGGCTGGGCCACCATGTCTCACGCTATTAGAGGAGTCAAAAGTTGTGTTTCCTATGATAGAAAGGTTCTTGCTAGGGTCGTGAGCGTTTTGCTTCATTGCAGCAAATACCTATCAAGCTGGGAAAATTGGTCGATCCATGTTAGATCGTCCACTTCAATCGAACGGTAGGAGAGGCGGGGTTCAATCCCCCGAAGGACGCCACAATGCGCCAACAATTTTCCTAAGACATCTCATGATCGGAGCTGTCTCAGTAATTTACTTACCCTAACTAACCCTTCGTTAAAGTTTGATTTTGAGTACTATATTTCTCAATCTTAAAGTTCCACTACTCGGATTTTCAATACTTTCTCCGTTCACTTTTATAAGGCATGGCACATACTTTATTTTGATCTACATTCACATCAAAATGAGCGTATACAGATAGTATGTATATTCACCTCTTTTGATATGAATGCAGATCAAACTAAAATATGTATCACAGATCACAAAAGTAAACGGAGAGAGTAGTTAGGCGCACGGTGCCAGTGTGTAACCTGTGCGCAGCTAATACTTGGTTTTGTCACGAACCCATTTTCGTAACAAAAGATGGCAACAGATTTGTTCTCAGTTTCTCACCCGAGCGGCCGGCCTAGGAAAGTTGACGTGCTCCGGGTCCGGGGTAGAAAATACCAGGCGCGGGACGGGAGAGGGACCTCGTCGCAAATGGCAGACAGCTAAAGCGGCACTCCTTTACTTTCCTCCAATTTCCCCTGCTCCGCGCGTCTCACCGCCGACCACACCCCAAACCCTACCCCTACCGCCGCCGCCATGGCCGACCCGCGGATGTTCCCATCAGGATCAAACGCTCAGGACGACCACGTCCCCGGCCGCCGGAAGTACAACCCGTACCAGGATCTCAACGTCCCCTACAACTACAAGAACCTCTACGATCTCCCCACGTCGCCGGAGTTCCTCTTCAGGAGGAGTCTGCGGTGCAGCGCCGGTCCTGGGGCGAGAACCTCACGTACTACACGGGCATCGGGTATCTATCAGGCGCCGTGGGCGGCGCCGTCCTCGGCCTCCGCGAGGCCGCCGCCGGCGCGGAGCCCGGAGACACCGCCAAGATCCGCGCCAACCGCTTGCTCAACGCCTGCGGCAGCTCCGGCCGCCGCTACGGCAACAGGCTCGGTGTCATCGGGCTGATGTACGCCGGGATGGAGAGCGGCATGGTCGAGGTGCGCGACCGTGACGACTGGATCAACAGCGTGGCCGCCGGGCTTGGAACCGGCGCCCTCTTCCGCGCAGCGAACGGGCCGCGATCCGCCGCCGTTGCGGGCGCCGTCGGCGGGGTCCTCGCCGCCGCCGCCTTGGCTAGCAAGCAGCTCGCAAAGCGATACTTGCCCGCAATATGATCACCTCTCCGTATCTTTTCCTATTCGCTCAGATCTAAGGAGTAGTGATCAAATCAATCAGTTGCCAAGAATGGATTCGAGGTCCTCATTCTCGGGGTTAGCTGCTCCACCACAGAATGCATAATCAGTCGCCAAGAATGTTAGTCACATGTATGATGTATCTGATCGGAATGGAAAATTTTGACCTGTGTTGCAATGTTAGATCATGTTGGATGCAAGAATAATATACAGTTTTTTGGATGTTGCTGAGCAATAAGAGTGGATCCGAGAGTTTGCACTGCATTGAGTAGCAGGAATGTAATGTAATTTGATGAGAATATGGTGTGTTGTGTGAGTATCGTGCTTGTTCCATGTGTTCATCTGCCTGTCTCCTGATGTGGTTGTGTGAGACGGAATTTTTCAAGTTCCTCGGATTGTGATTGTATCAAACAGTGACGATCCTGCTGTAGGCGCCTGTGTTGTTTTGCCACAGAGTAGAGCCAAAACCATTGTGTTTTGAGTTGAGTCTAGCTGATAATTTCAAATATTTGGAACTTCATTTGACCCTAACCAAAAGATGATAAGGCTTTGCAGATGCAAAAAAAAAATTATGTGTTATCATTTCATATGGATGTTTATAGTTACATTTCTTTTGATGTAGGAGTATGATAAAAATGCTGTACCACTATTAATTCTGCTCCTGTCCCCATTTTGAGCTGTTTTGATGGGCTGCTGTTCTCCTGTCCCATTTGATGTATGTTTTGGTTGTGTTCTGGGTGTCTATTCCTGACAAAACTGAATACTGTGAGCACCTAAAAAAGCAAACTAAGCAGGGTCCTGTTCCAGCCTTCTGGTTCCATCTTATTCAGCAGCCCACTCCAGTGAAATGGTCTCACTAGACTTTAATTTGTAAAATCGACGGCTAATTATTACACGTTTTACCGAAACAAAATTTTCTTGGAGACAATCACCAGAAACTCCTCTTGCTAGTAGAATCTTTCATCAACAGACTCGTGGGATTTAAATACAAATATGATCCTATTAGCAAGCATACGGGAGGGAAAGTACAGATTTGGTGCTATGCAAGCTCTACTGTGCCTTGTGTAGCTCTATATGCAGAACGTGTGCTCTGTCCTGACAAAGCTTAATACTGTGAGCACCTAACAAAGCAAACTAAAAAGGGTTCTGTTCCAGCCTTCTGGTTCCATCTTATTCAGCAGCCCAGTCAAGAGCAGAGATGAAGTTGGAGGCAGTCCAATGTCTTGTACACGTCCGTGCTCTCTGGTGTGTTCTAAGGGTTCAGTGGCTCATCTTCTGCAATCATCTCTGTGGCTTCTGCAGAAATTTGGTCTTGTGGTTAGCAATTGAGTAAGCCTGCATCTGATTCCAAGAAAGAAAATGGAATTCGGTTGTATCAAAATTTAAGTGAACGAAGAGAACATACTAGTTGATCTGTGAAGATCAGACACAACCATCAGCCGCCTCTGCAAAATTGCTGCGATGAAAAGGAAAATAGAACACATGCCAAACATGACAGCGATTGGGAAGGCATTCACCTGCAGAATAACAATCATAGGAGAGCATTATTGGTAGTATGAGTAATGACAGTTTAGCTTGTTCTAGTGCAATCTTGTTTCTTCAGGAACAAGGATTCGCTGCTTACATTGTAAAGTACCACGCATACAAACAGGTTGAGTGGTATGCGGAAGAAATTCATGATAGTGCTTCTCGCCTCCTCGGGAATATATTGAGATCTCATCTTCATGATCGATGGCCAGAATATGCCAACACATGACTCGAATATACAGAAACCAAGGAGCTGTAGACAGCCTCCAAATGAGATGCTACTACCTTTCTCTGAGGGAGGTACTATGAACTGTTGAGCACAAATAAGATATTAGTAACATTCAGATCATAAAACTAAAACAAGGAAACAACCCAAGTGGTTATGAGTGGCAGGCTTACATTGGTAGCAACAGGGAGGAAAAGAGTGAAAGCTGATATTGAGAACACGATCTGCATATAACCTTCGACTTTCATCTTCCGAGCTAATAGACGAGATGCAATTGAGCTACCCAACATCGACGAGAGCATGAATGTTGCGAAAATGAAACCATGAGGAATGTCTTCATCATTCGGGCTCAAAGCAGGAGTCCACAAGAAAACAAAAGTGTACATCGAACCCTCAAACAGTGACTGTATGGCCCCAAGCAATGCAATCTTTTCATCTGAAATATCATGAGAAATCCATCAATGCTCACTGCTTATTTCAGAACATCGTTACGTCATTTCTCATGGCAAGACAGGCTAACTTACCAGACGCAATGGCTTTAGCTGCAACCTTGAACTGGGCCATCAAGTCCTTGCCGTCAGATGCATCTCCATAGTTCTCTCCCCACGATGATAAGATTATTGCCATGCCTATTGCTAGGAAGCAAGCAGCAGCATCAAATGGGGCGACAGGGCCAAGACCCAAGTTATCAGCCAGTAGATTTGCAAATAGCCCTGCGACAATGGCAACTAGACCATTCCCAAGAAATATAGCCTTGGAGAAAGTTATCGACAGCCATTGTGGATCAAAACCTCTCTGCACAATCACAAATAAGATTTGCACACTGTCAGACAATAATCAAGGGTGTTTTACAAGAGGAAGTCCCCAGAGACATTGAGATGATTTTGTCACATAAGGTAAAATGCTGCCATAAACAAAATAGAATAGTGGATCGTACTGTACAGGACACAACAGACTACTTGTGATACTTGCACATATCAATTAATTTCTAAAGCAAATAGCTACTTCTCAGAAGAGTTGTCCTGAAAAACTTTTACTGACATTAACATGGTTTTAGTTGCTGGTTGGTTTTGATTCATGATCATGTGATGGGAACAGTAAAGCAGCAGACCTGACCACAGTAGCAAAATTTAAATAAATATATAAAAAGAAACTTGGCCTGCTGATAGGATACGTGCAAGAGAGTTAATCGTGATAAGAGTTCAACAAGCAAACTTCAGATCCTAGTGCAGTCAGCGTGTTTAACTGTGCACTGCATTTCACTGAATCACGATAAATGTGTTCTTATATAGGAGTAGATATCTTCAGTTGTAAGATTTGTTAGCTTCATTGCACAGCTTGTATACTGATCACTGACACTGATATACATAATCAAAAGCAATAATATCCAAAGATGTAAACTAGCTACTAGAGTATTTATTAAGGGGGGACAGAAGGGTCATTTTCCGAACAAAGCTGAAGCCGAACAACACAAGTGTGTGATGGGCACACAGATCTGGGTGAGCTGCTACCTTGTTGTGCTCTGCGACGAGCCACGATTCAAATGCCGAGAAAAGCAGCGACGTTGCAATGCCTCCCAGCACGCGCCCAATCATGAGAATTCTGTACTGCGGGGAGTGTTTTGTGATGCAGCTGAGAATGTAGGTAAGGCAGTAGGTGATGCACGCCCTCTTCCTTCCCCTGTGAATGGCCACCAAAAACGAAATCAGTCATGAGGGCATACCAACGAAATCAACACAACTCCGCCAAGCAAAGGGACGAGCACGCACTGCTTGTCGGCGAGTGATCCAACGATGGTGCCGAAAAGCATGGAGGAGCCGAAGCCGGCGATGAAAAGGCGGCCGATGTCGCCCTTGTCGAACCCGTACTGTTTGTAGAGGTAGTACACGTACGGCCCCTGGAGCCAATCCCCAGCTGCACCACCAACGCACGATTCCAACATCAGACAATCGAGAAAGAAGCCAGCATTGCGCCGCCCGAGTTCAGATCTGGGCGAATTAGGGGGACAGAGGGCGAGAGGGATTAGGCGCGTGCGTACACATCATGAGGGAGTAGACGAGGACGTAGTTGTTCTTGAAGGAGTTGAAGGCCGTGGGGGTAGCGACGCGGTCCTTGCCGGACTTGCCGAGCTCCAGCGCCGCCACGACGGCGGCGAGGCCGCCGAAGACGAGGTAGTAGAACATCTCCATGGCGGGGCGAATGCGAGCAGAGGTGCAGAGGGGATCGGGGTTCGGGGGTGGGGTTTGTTAAGGGTGTGTTTGGTTTGAGTCATGAGGTAGAATGTAATGGGTCCATTCTGCACTTGGGTCATATTCCTATGTTTGGTTGGAGAAGGAACCGGAATTGACTGATTCCTGAAAAGGGAATATACCCATGATATCCTGAACCGAGTGGTTCCTTCAAATCGGAGGAATCACATGGTTCCTGCTCTATTACGACAAAAAAAAGATAAAATTGCCCCTCAACGCCTCGTCTCACCGCCCAACCCAAGCCACTCACCCGTGCGCCTCCTCCCGAGCCGCCAGCGCACCTCCTCCACCGCCCAACCTGCCGCCACAGCTTCTCCACTGGCCACGGCCGCCGCCTCTCCCCCACATATGCGCGCGTGAGTTGAGCTCCTCCACGGCAGGAGACCACGGCCATGGACGGCAAGCTGGAGATTGGAGGAGCGCCACTCCCTGTCCTGATGCAGACCAATCTCGCTGCGGCTGCCGGCGTGCCACTCCCGTCCTGATGCAGGTGCTGTTAGATGCGCTTCTTCGCGTTTGGGTAGCACAAGGTCACACGGCGACTAGATTGGAAACGCCGAGGCTGGACCTTCTCGATGCACAAGATGCTTGCTTCCCCGTGGCCATCGGGTGAACTAGTACAATACCAGGAGTACTACTCTACTACATGACGAGTGATGATAGATTGTGTGCGTCCTAGCTAATTTTGTCTGTGCTCTTTTTTGTTGTTGATTTTTTAGGCTAATTTATAAATTATTTTTGTGCTAAAAAGAGAAAGAGAATTTGCTAGCGAATCAACATTCTATATTTTAAATCGTGTGTATATATGAGGTAATCTCACCATGGTGAGCTGAACCAACATTTTTCACATTCCTACTCTCCAACCAAACGTAGGAATAGAATCAACCCATTCCTTTTTTTGCACCTACCAAACACAAGAATGGAACCGACCCATTCTTTAGGAATGGAACCATGACATTACATTCCACTTCGATTCCCGAACCAAACGCACCCAAAAGGAGACTGGATTTTATACGCATAACGGCGGGCGTGTCATTCCCCATCAGTAGTCGCGGTCGCGGTCGCGGCAGTGGACACTGAGGTGAGGTCCGTGGTGTACAGGTGCGTGGAGCCACCCCCATAGACTTACCCGTCACTTGTACACGTATCCTTGACGGCTATAACATTTTTCTATACCCGTTACCCGACAGGGTATAAGGGTGTCCGCGGGTAAAAAATACACGTGGTTGCAGCACACCATGTTGAGTACAAAATTGTCATAAATTGCAATTTATAATCATAATTTTAACCATTAGCATATTTAAAATAGCAACACATTGTAAAACAACATCTGTGCATAAACAACATACAGTCACAAAACAACCAAGCAGAGTCGTATACTTTAAGGTCACAATCGATACATATATGTAGGCTTGGTGGAATTTTTTTTCACATTGTTCGGCTTAGGTAGGTTCATGCAGTTGCGTGATTAAGGCCAACAGATTAGTATGTATCCTTATGTATCACTGTTATTATATTTTTTTCGTGGAGAAAGTATCGTTATTATTATATATGAGATCCGTGTTGTCATAAATTAAGTTGGATATGGGTCATACGAACCCATACCCTTACCCGCTCTACCCGATGGGTACGAGATTTTCCCGCTTACATACCATGCATATTGTTTTTTCCTATGCCCTTCCTCTAATAGAGTTTTTACCCGTCGAGTACGCGGGTCATGGGTACCCATTGACACCCCTAGGTGTGCCGAACGTTTGGTTGGGCTGCACGGAAAATACGTTTTGTTAAAAATATAAATAAATGCATTAACTGAGTACGTTTAACAGAGCTTGCCGATATGTCGCATTTTGTCAAAACTACAAAACTTAAAGGTGAAGGAGTGAAATTTCGATTTTTACTCTATAGTTGTACATTTTGTTCACGAACACCTTTTTCTTAACACACAAATGGTAGTAACCAGCAAAATAAATAATTAAGAAACACTCTCGCAACAACACCAAAATCTTTTACCTCTCGGACTTGGCCATGATTTCATCGAGGTTGCTCCTGCATCTTGAAATTATTGTTAAACATCCGATTGTTGCGCTCAAGCCAAATTGATCGGAAGACAAAGAGCATAAGAGAGCGGGTCCTCCTTTGCCTCCTTACCAACCCAAGCACCGGACGTCGCAAACCACCATGACTCCAACCTAGCCGACACCGACGGACCAAGGCCAGGGTAACCCAATCCAGAGAGAACCTCGAACAAAGATCACCACGCATACGGGTAGTCCACTGCACATTGGGCATTCACCGGAATCAGCAAGGCCATATGTCGCTTTCTCCGGTCCTCGGTCCAACAACGGTTCCACGCCACCTTCAAAGAAATTTTTTGAACTTGAGAGGAGCTTTGCACTTCCAGATAGGATCTAGGGAGGCCATTTTTTATGCATGTTGCCCATTTTAGTGAAACTTTCATAGCCCATTTGAGAAACTTCGAACAAGTTTTTACCCTATTTTAGTATTTTACATGGTTTCTTAGATAAGATTAGGTCAATGTGATGTGATAAAATATGTTGAGTTCGGAAGGCGTCATTGATGATCATGTCTAGTCTTCTATTCTCGGTATGGTACATTACTTGTCGTCGTTTTGATATTTTTGAATCTCAATCATCACCCCACACCTTTATCAACAAACTTGCATCAGAGAGAGTCCAAAGTTTCTAAAGGGAGAATCTAGACGAGTTTTCACTAGATGGGTAATTTTTTCACAAATACATACTTAGGCCGTAAAAAGTGGACTTGGTCAAATTTAAAATTTTCTACACTAAAGTGAAAAAGGATACATGTACACATTAAAATCGACAGACACCTGATAACAGGACGGTGCCCATGGGTGTACAAGTTGTGTGACAAGAAACAAGCCCTCATTTTTGGGGGCATTTTTTTGGAGCACACATACTTTCTCTGTAGAAAAAAGAAGAAGATAAAAAAGGTATTTCAAATTCAGTCTGTCAGCCAGTCAACCCCTAAGATCTTGTTGGTGAAAGGATCGAAGAGCTCAATTAGAGGAATGTAATTATTTGGCTACAACTCTTATTCTTGTCTTTAATAATTTAGGTATAAACAAGAATATAGATTATCTAGATAACACAACTAGATGTGAGTAAGCTAGATGATGGCAAGATACAATATATCTTAACAAGATAAATAAGCTAATAATCTACATGCGAGTAAGTATATGGTTGAGAGATAACCACACAATGGACACGAATATTTATCTGAAGTTCACTTCTCAAGATAAACTAGTATCTGTTAGATAGGTGTGGATGCACGATGGCTCTGATAGCCACAATGGCTCAACTTATTATCTTCAAGCCTCCTCACAATGAGGAGTCTCGCAATCCACTAAGTGGTGCTCTTGAAGGCGACAACTAACACTTTACAAACAAGTTTGGGGCAACCTCTAATTCTTTACAACTTAATTGGAGGCCCTAAAAAATATCCTGAAGCTTTACGCCACCAAGATTGATCTTTGAAACAATCTATTCCATGTAGAGCGTCCAAGCACCCAAAAGAATAATTGATAGTAGGGGGACAAAATTCCTTTCATTAAACACTAAATCTTGGGCCTCCTAGAGCAAATCCTAAAGTATCAACAAGAATAAAGAATTAGGATGGGAGATCTCAGAGAGTTAAGCTAAAAACAATGGAGAGAAGAGGATAGAAGTCGTGCCTCAATTTTAAAAGAATGGGGTTATTTATATGGTCCCCCAAAATCTAGATGTTGTGGAACGCTTTTCTGCGTGGATCATAAGTTTCATTCAACATTCGGGCCAACTTCCAGAAAACTCGAGAGTTGGCAGACTGCCAAATCTATAGACTACACCGGAGGATTAATCGGAAAGTTCCGGACCCTAGAACTTCCGGGGTGGAACTCTAGAAAGTTTTTGTCCTGCAAAATCGAGACAACAACACAAATGCAGGGTGGGATTTCTCACTTTATGGGAAGGTTAATTTGATTCAACTCACACCTTTTGAAGTGTACCCATCTTAATTGTACGGATTTCCTAGTGATTCAAATAATTAAAAATTGCCACAATATCGTTTCTTTTTTTTCACCTTGAGGGGTCTCTAAGCATCTTATGATTTCAACATATATACCCAGGCACTTTCAGGTACCTCAAGCGCATGGTTTGTCCAGCAATGATATTGTCGTTAAGTTAAAAGAAATAGAGAGGGGAATGCCTTTTAACTAGGGCCCATTTGTTCCCTTTGGAGCCATGGGCATGGGTTATCCCTAGCCATTGAAGCGATTGGAGAGTTCAACGCAGCCTCTCGAATCGATTAGAAATTTGGGCCATCCGTCATCTTTCGTTTTTGCTCCCGAGGCACGTGTTTTTTTTAGATATGACCTAGAGACAATAATATTCAGTTATTATTTATCTCCAAGTTTATTATTAAGTTTATATCTTTGTGCTATAACTGCCCTGGTACTTGAATATTGAGTATTCAAAGGAAAAGCTACAAGCATGTGTAGAGATGTGAACAAACAAGTGTTTCTAATTTTATCTCTAAGATTAATTTGTATGTTGTGAGATGATCACATTTTCCCGATCGTGTACTTTGATAAGTCAAGCAACTATGAGGGAACAATGTTAGGACAACAATAGTACTGAAACAACCCAAGTATATGATCTTGCTAAGAGATAAACTAATCTTTTAATGATTTAGCAAAGTGAGTATGAATTTATCATTAGCTAAGGTCGTTTTACTATGAGAATATCTAGTGAACGCACATTTGACAGTTGTACTTTGGATGTCATCACCCGTCTATCGTAACAAGAGAATATAACGGTGATATTTGGTTATGATCTAGGGTGTGTAATGGAACTAAGATCATTCAAGAATTGTACTTAACTCCTCGAAATGATGGAGAGATACATCCTCTAGGAACTTTCAGCATCACCGATGTCAAACCAATCGTCTGACTAGACATAGTGTGATTTATCACAAGGATATCAGGGATATATATATGAGAAAAGAGAACGATATTGGTATCAGTTTTATATGTATTATGGTCAAAGAGTTTGATCACACTAGAGCATACTGTCTCACCTCGTGATATCGTTGGTATCGTGAAGTTAAAGGGATAAGTGTAATGAGTAACTAAAAGGTTCTCTCGTCCTTCGTGAATGCACACGAGCCATCACGGGCGTCCATGGTTACAATGTTGGTTATTCTTCGGTAAGTTCCTGAGCATGATCGTGTGTTATCGAATCTGGGTCATAGACTTAAGCTATGTGAATCTTTAATTGAGAGTGTTATGTAGTTTTAGTGGTTTATGATAATGTTTGGAGTCATTCCGATGTCACAGGAACAACTCCGATGCCAATCGGAGGTGTTCCGATGAAGTTGTCCCAAGATAGAAATAAGGCTGATGGAAGACATAATTTTTCGGAGAGAAACAAGAGGACATGAGATGTCCCAGGTTATTAGAGATATGTTTCTGACATTAGTGGATAAAGTCGATAAATTTATCTATAGGGGTGATGACCCATAAGTATAGGGGATCGCAACAGTCTTCGAGGGAAGTAAAACCCAAATTTATTGATTCGACACAAGGGGAGCCAAAGAGTATTTGTGAGCCTTAACAAGTAAGTTGTCAATTCACCTGCACCTGAAAGTACTTTTGTTCGCAGTCGTTTATCAGTAGTAACAGTTTTATAGTAACAACAGTAGTGAAATAACAACAGCAGCAGTAGTGTTTGAAGTAAACAGCGGGATTAAATATTGTAGGCATAGGGATGGATGAACGGGTGTTGCATGGATAAGAAAGTTCTAATAATGATCATGTCAGGGGCATTGCAGATAAATAAGATAAAGCATCCAAGCACTAAGTAACCATAGGCATGTGTTCCGTAAATACTCGTACGTGCTCACAATGAGAACTTGCACAACATCTTTTGTCCTACCAGCCCGTTTTCAGCGGGGCCTCAAGGGAACTACTGGTAATTAAGGTATTCCTTTTAATAGAACACTGGAGCAAAGCATTAACACTCCGTGAACACATGTGCTCCTCACATCGCAGCCACCCCCTCCGGTTGTCCCAATTTCTGTCACTTCGGGGCCTCGGGTTCCGGACAACGATATGTGTAAACAACTTGCAGGTTGATGAGGACATCCCTAGTACATTGCCACTTAAACAAGATGAAGTGAGACTTGGACCAATGACAAGATCAAGGACCAAGCTACTAGAACAACATGTGAATTCAATCCTCATTGATTATGCTATTTATGATTATGAGAATTTTATACTACCTAAGTCTATGCATTTATGTATGATTAGGTTTATTGATAACACAAATATGATGGAGGAGAACAATCAAGAGGAGCTAGAAGATGATTATACAAGTGGTGAAAACAAAGGAGCCATGGTGAAAACAATAATGCCATGGTGAAAACAAGTGTCCAAGATGGAGAAAACAAATAAATAACAATTTTTATGGCAATAAAACAATTGTTATTCTTCAAGACAAGGGGATAGGCGCCTCCACCAAGTCAAATGCGCCATAGAAAATCCTATTCCTAATAGGTATGGTTTGTATACCATAATTGGCCGAATCCCTTAATGGTGGATCGGTTTGTATCTCTCTTTGAGTCATAGTTGGACTCCTAGTCCTAGTAGGAGTCCTATTCCTAGTAGGAGGAGGGAACTTGCGCAAGGAGCCCCTTGTGGCCGCACCCTCCACCTATATATGTCCACCACTTGCGTGTGGTTTAGGTAGAACCAGTTTAAACCAAAACCAACAAACCCTAGCCTCTAGATTGTATTGCTGCTAAGCATTCATCTTGAAGTTTACCCTTGCAAAGTTGCGTGATATCTTGTTATTCCATCTGGGAATAGGGGGATACAAGACCACTTGTGATCTTTGATTACTTGTGCAAGAGTGTGTAGTTGAGAATATCCAAAGAGCTTGATTGTTGTTGCATCTGGCAACAGGGGTCTGCTAAGTGAGAGGTCTCAGTGTAGCACTAGTTATCCACATATCAGAAAAATACAAAAAGAGAGAGAATCTCATTGAGAAGATTGGGCCACACCATATCATCTTGGTATCAAATTCTCAGGTTGCCTCAGTGAGCAAAGTTATCTTTACTTTCAATTATTTTTATTCCTATCCAGAAAAAGCCAAAAAAAATTAGGTTTAGAATTTGCCAGAGCCTAGATCAACACCAAATTGCATCTACCTAGTTGCTGCTTTTTGTTGATTTGTGTTTCTGTTTTTCTGTTTTTAGATTTTCATCTTTTAGGGTTAGGGTTCATCTAGCTATCTTTTGTTTTCCCTATATCAAAAAATCTCACAAAAATAGTGTTGCCGTGTGTGTGTTCATCTCGATAAATCAAGACCTACAGCTTACCTTTGGGTGAGTTGATTTTGATCTCGAAATCCCACTTCCAAATAGCCACGGGTGTCTATCCATATTCGGATTCAAATCCGATCCCTGTCGTGTGTGCAAAACCCACCAAACTGATGCCGCCACCCCTCCCTCTGCCGCACTGTTACACCCCTTACCAAACCCGCCCACGGTGCCCTTTTTCCCTTACCGCGCACGTAACTAGTCCTAGCCGCACTCGGACTCCGAGTCTGCCGTGACACGAAAACGCGTCAACTTGCTGCCGCACCGCACCGCTCCCTGCCGCAGTCGGATTGCTCCCTTGCGTGCGCATTACAAAATCCCACCCGCACCCGTACCGCAACACACCACCACACCACCCGCGCTCTGCCGTGAGACCACAGCATGCTGTCGTACGCCTGCCGTGGCCACTTTTCTCTGTCGTGAGCCAAAAATCCTGTCGTAAGCCGTTTCTTCACCAATTTTTCTTAGATTTTTGTTTTGTTTTCTTTCTTGTTATCTCTAGGTTCTTGTTCTGATCCTTGATAAGCCTTAGCCACTGCCTTTCTACAGCAAACTTTAGGTACCAAAACCCATAAGACTAGTTGTTTAATTACTCTCCAGGCTGCTCATTTGATCAAATCTGTCCATAATTTTATGTTTTCTTCATATTGTTGCTCCTAGTTGATTCAAAGGCCATTGAAAATATCAAAAAAATAGAGAAAAAGTATAAAAAAAATAAATAAAGAAAAATCAAAAGAGGCCATGCTACTTATCACTAGTGGAAGCTATTTCATATTGGATATTTTGTGGACAACTTGAGCAATCTTGTGCCTGTTTCATTGAGTATTTGCTAGTGTCTTTCTAGTGCTTGCAAAATCTCTACCATATATTTGCTAAGCCACAATTGTCTCCAAGTGTGAGTGTGTTTCCTTAGTAATTTTTATCACATTAAGCAGTGCATTGGAGTTGTTATTTTGGGGTTGTTAGGATTCCCAACCAAGCCCCACCAAAAACCCTGTTTGCATTGTGATACTTGATAGCTCGGATATTCTCTTCTCACACCAAAGCACATTATTCATTGCTCCTTGTTGGTAAGTTGATCCTTTTCTCTCTTGGAACATTAAGTGAAGCCATCTTTGCTTGGTTTTGAGTGAGTTGAGAGAGGCACCACAAACCCATTGATTATTTTGTTACTAACAAGTTAATCATGAGTTCTTCTAGTGATGTTGATGTGCAGGCAAAGAAGAAGCCCGAGGACATTTTCAAGGGGAATGAGTATGAGGCATTGAGAGATGTCATGTACAAAAGGATTACTAAAGAAGTTGATAAGACTGATGAATATTTGAGAAAGGAGATGACTACTCTTGATTCGAGGATAGATGGTTGTGCATCTCAAGAATCTGTCAATGAGATTAAAGACACTTTGAGGACATTGATACAACAAGTGACTACAATTGCAAATCTAGTGGAACAACTACAACAAAGACCTCAAGCTATTGCTCCAATTGATGATGGGAGAGGAAATTTTAATGGAGGCCGTGGAGGATTGGCAAGAAGAGTACCATTGGAAAATAATAGAGAGGATGATGGCTTGGGAAAACCAAAATTATCTAGCCCTAGTCTTACTTGTGATTCTGAAGATGTGGAAGAGTACTTGATGTGGGAGCTAAAAATTGAGAAACTATGGAGACTCCATGAGTACCCCGAGGAGAGGAAAGTGAAACTTGCATCTTCTTCATTTGATGGCTATGCTCTCTTGTGGTGGGATGGAATTACAAGATTGAGAGAACAAAATGAAGAGGAAGAGGTGAACACATGGAGATTGATGAAACAATTGCTAAGAGAGAGATTTGTTCCCAAGAATTATATTAGAACTCTCTATGAAAAATTACAACAATTGAAGCAAGGATCCAAGACAGTTGATGCCTATTACAAAGAGATGGAATTAATCATACAAAGGGCTCAGATTAGAGAGGCACCTGAACAAACAATGCAAAGATTCTTGAGTGGATTGCAATTCAAAATTAGAAGCATTGTGAGGCATGTTCCTTATGCCAATATGAGTGAATTATTGCATCAATCAAGGGAGGATGAAAAGAGGTTGAATGAGGAGCTACAAGTGAGTGCAAGGAAGAGTTTTCCATCACAAAAATCAAATTTCTCATCACCTACACCTCCAAGTGCTACAACCCGTGGGAATTCTAGTACCAAACCCGAGACCAATACTTCCAATTCCAAGAAATCAACACCATCTACTTCGGGTTCTAGTGGTGCTACACCTCCTCCAAGAAATAGAGACATCACATGCCATACTTGTGGAGGTAAAGGTCATTATAAGAGAGATTGCCCAAACAAGAAAGTTATGTTTCTCAATGCTAATGATGAGTATGAGACTGGAGATGATGTTGATCCCAATGAGGAGGATGCATATGATGATGATGATGATGGTCCTATTGATGCCTATGCTACAAATTATCCAACTATTGTTTGCACCAAAGCATTGAGTATTGTTCCTAGCAATGATGAGAGCCAAATATGCAATTTGTTTCAAACCAAGGCAATTGTTGGTCCTAATATGGCTTGCAAGGTGATCGTTGATGGAGGAAGTTGTAGAAATTTAGCAAGCAAGGATTTATGTGCAAAGCTAAGGTTGAGATATATTCCACACCCACATCCATATTATATTCAATGGGAGAGCAAACACTTATCAATGAGAAGGAGGAAATAAGAGTATGCCAAATTGTGAGAGTGGAGTTTCAAATTGGACCATACAAGGATACTATTGAGTGTGATGTGGTTCCCATGTCGGTTTGCCATCTATTACTTGGAAGGCCATGGCAATTTGATAGAAAAGTGATACACAATGGGAGAGCAAACACTTATCAATTGAATTGGAACAATAAGGATATCATACTGAGGCCTATGACACCCCAACAAATAGTGAATGAATCAAGACAAAAAGTGGAAGTGAATCTTGAGAAGGAGAGTGAGAGGGAAAATATGAGTGAAAACACTACTTCCATGGGTGAAAACAAACCTAGGCCGAGTGGAAAAAGTAAGGGAGTGAGCCTCTTGACAATGTTAGCCACCAAAGAGGATTTGAGAGAGTTTGAGGATGATCCTAGCCTACTACCTATAGTGCTCATGCACAAGGGGAAAATTTTAGTTTCTAATGACACGACTCCTCTTTCTGTTGGTGTTTCTAATGTTTTGCAGGAATTTGATGATGTTTTTCCAGAAGAAGTGCCCTCGGGATTACCACCATTGAGAGGGATTGAGCATCAAATTTATTTAATTCCCGGATCTTCATTACCAAATCGAGCTCCCTATAGGACAAATCCCCAAGAGACAAAGGAAATTCAGAAACAAGTACAAGATCTTCTTGATAAAGGTTACATTCGAATAAGCTTATCTCCTTGTGTTGTTCCTGTTATTTTAGTTCCTAAGAAAGATGGTACTTGGCGCATGTGTGTAGATTGTAGAGCAATTAACAATATCACTATTCGTTATTGTCATCCTATACCACGTTTGGAAGACATGTTAGATGAATTAAGTGGTAGTGCTATTTTCTCTGAAATTGATTTGCGTAGTGGTTATCATAAAATAAGAATGAAAGAAGGGGATGAGTGGAAAACAGCCTTTAAAACAAAATTTGGTTTATATGAGTGGTTAGTAATGCCTTTTGGATTAACTAATGCACCTAGTACTTTCATGAGATTAATGAACCATGTTTTAAGAGATTTTATTGGCAAATTTGTGTTTGTTTACTTTGATGATATTCTCATATATAGCCACAATGAACATGAATACATTGATCATATTAGACAAGTCTTGCATGTGCTAAGAGAAAATAAATTGTATGGAAATTTAGAGAAGGGCACTTTTTACAAAGATAAGGTCATATTTCTTGGATATGTTGTCTCTAAGCATGGGATAGAAGTGGATGAATCTAAAATTGAAGCAATTAAAAATTGGCCAATTCCCATGAATGTGAGTCAAGTAAGAAGTTTTGATGGACTAGCTGGATTTTATGGAAGATTTGTGAAAGATTTTAGTACTATTGCTGCCCCTTTAAATGATTTGACTAAGAAAGGTGTAAATTTCGAGTGGGGGGTTGCTCAAGATATTGCTTTTGATACTTTGAAAAATAAGTTGATTTCGGCTCCATTATTGATGCTACCTAATTTTAATAAACATTTGAGATTGAATGTGATGCTAGTGGCATAGGTATTGGAGGAGTGTTAATGCAAGATAAGAAACCAATTGCTTATTTTTCTGAAAAAAATACATGGAGCACAATTGAATTATTCTGTCTATGATAAAGAATTGTATGCACTTGTTAGAGTACTTGAGGTTTGGAAACATTATTTGTGGCCAAAGGAATTTATTATACATTCTGATCATGAGGCATTGAAATTTTTAAAGAATCAATCCAATCTTAATAAGAGACATGCTAAATGGGTAGAATTTATTGAATCTTTCCCATACATTATTAAACACAAGAAAGGATTAGACAATGTGGTAGCTGATGCTTTGTCTAGGAAAAATATGCTACTCACTAAATTGGATGTGCAAGCTTCGGGTCTGGAAGAATTAAAGCCACTATACGCTCAAGATAAAGAATTTTCTACACCCTATAGTAAATGTTCTAATGTGAAGGCTTGGGATAAATATCATATACATGATGGATTTTTGCTTAGAGCTAACAAACTATGTATTCCCGAGTGTTCTTTGCGTTTGATGTTATTACAGGAATCTCATAGTGGTGGATTGATGGGTCACTTTGGACGAGAGAAAACATTGCTTATGTTGGCTGAAATTTTTTATTGGGAACATATGAGGAGAGATGTCTATAGATTTGTGCAAAAGTGTATCACATTCAACAAAGCCAAGTCCAAATTGAAGCCCCACGGATTATATACTCCATTGCCAACACCAACTACAACATGGGAAGATATAAGCATGGATTTTGTGTTAGGCTTTCCAAGGACAAAGAGGGGACATGATTCAATTTTTGTGGTGGTGGATAGATTTTCCAAGATGTCACACTTCATTGCTTGCCACAAAAGTGATGATGCTTCCCACATTGCTACACTCTTTTTCAAGGAGATAGTAAGACTACATGGAGTACCAAGGACAATTGTTTCGGATAGAGATGTGAAATTAACGAGTTACTTTTGGAAGACATTATGGGGGAATCTTGGAACCAAATTGTTGTTTTCTACAACATTTCACCCTCAAACAGATGGACAAACCGAGGTGGTAAATAGAACTTTGTCCACATTGTTGAGAACTATGATCAAGAAGAATTTGAAGGAGTGGGAAGATTGTTTGCCACATGTGGAGTTTGCCTATAATAGAGTTGTGCATTCAACAACCCAATTATGTCCTTTTGAGGTGGTTTATGGATTTCGTCCTACTACACCACTTGATCTATTACCACTTCCTATTCAAGAGAGAATTAACATGGATGCATCCAAAAGGGCTGATTTTGTGAAGAAGATACATGAGAAAACAATGGATGTCATAGAGAAGAAAGGGAAGGATATTGCTCAAAGGAGAAATAAGAAGAGAAAGGAGGTTATTTTTCAAGAGGGAGATTTGGTATGAGTACACTTTCGAAAGGATAGGTTCCCTAAGCTAAGGAAATCAAAGTTATTGCCAAGAGGTGCTGGTCCTTACAAAGTGATTGCAAAAATAAATGACAATACTTACAAGATAGATCTTACAATTGATGAGTTTGGAGTGAGTAATTCCTTTAATGTTTTGGATTTGACACCATATCATGGAGAGAATCTTGATGTGTACATCAAGGCTTTTCAAGGGGGGGAGGATGATGAGGAAATCCCTAGTATATTGCCACTTAAACAAGATGAAGTGAGACTTGGACCAATGACAAGATCAAGGACCAATCTACTAGAACAACAGGTGAATTCAATCCTCATTGATTATGCTATTTATGATTATGAGAATTTTATACTACCTAAGTCTATGCATTTATGTATGATTAGGTTTATTGATAACACAAACATGATGGAGGAGAACAATCAAGAGGAGCTAGAAGATGATTATACAAGTGGTGAAAACAAAGGAGCCATGGTGAAAACAATGTTAGAAGATGGTGAAAACAATAATGCCATGGTGAAAACAAGTGTCCAAGATGGAGAAAACAAATAAATAACAATTGGTATGTCAATAAAACAATTTTTATTCTTCAAGACAAGGGGATAGGCGCCTCCACCAAGTCAAATGCGCCATAGAAAATCCTATTCCTAATAGGTATGGTTTGTATACCATAATTGGCCGAATCCCTTAATGGTGGATCGGTTTGTATCTCTCTTTGAGTCATAGTTGGACTCCTAGTCCTAGTAGGAGTCCTAGTCCTAGTAGGAGGAGGGAACTTGCGCAAGGAGCCCCTTGTGGCCGCACCCTCCACCTATATATGTCCACCACCTGCGTGTGGTTTAGGTAGAACCAGTTTAAACCAAAACCAACAAACCCTAGCCTCTAGATTGTATTGCTGCTAAGCATTCATCTTGAAGTTTACCCTTGCAAAGTTGCGTGATATCTTGTTATTCCATCTGGGAATAGGGGGATACAGGACCACTTGTGATCTTTGATTACTTGTGCAAGAGTGTGTAGTTGAGAATATCCAAAGAGCTTGATTGTTGTTGCATCTGGCAACAGGGGTCTGCTAAGTGAGAGGTCTCAGTGTAGCACTAGTTATCCACATATCAGAAAAATACAAAAAGAGAGAGAAGCTCATTGAGAAGATTGGGCCACCCCATATCACAGGTATGATCAAGAAACAATAATTATCATCGTGATTCAATAACATGTTCAGATCTGAGATCATGGCACTCGGGCCCAAAGTGGCAAGCATTAAGCATAACAAGTCGCAACAATGTCAATAGCACTAATAGAGGATACTAGGCACTATGCCCTAACAATCACGACATTATCACATGAACGATCTCATCCAATCCCTACCATCCCATTCAGCTTATAGCGGGGAATTACTCACACATGGATGGGGGAAACATGGATGGAGAGGCGTTGGTGATGACGATGGCGATGATCTCCTCTGTTTCCCCGTCCCGACAGAGTGCCAGAACAGGAACTTATGATCCCCGAATCGAGGTTCACGACGGCGGCCCCGCTCTGTTGTGTTTCTCTGGAATATGACGAACCCCCTCGGGTTTTAGGGTTGGAGGGTACTTGTAGTCGAAAGGGGAGTCCGAGGGGGGCCCTGGGGGGCCCACACCCTATGCTGGCGCGGCCAGGGGGATCCGCGCCAGAGGGGTGTGGCCACCCTGTGGCCCTTCTCCTGGCCCCCTTCTGGCTTCCAGGGTCTTCTGGGTTGAAAACATCAATGGGCTCTTTTGTGGGCATTTTCCCGAAAATTGATTTTTCTGCATAAAAACGAGACACCAAAGTAATTCTGCTGAAAACAGCGTTAGTCCGTGTTAGTTGTATCCAGAACACACAAGTTTAGAGGAAAACAATAAGAAAAGTGTTCGGAAAAGGAGTTACGTTTTCGATGTATCAAGGGGTCACAGGATTCCGAAAAAGTTTGAGACAAAACCTGAGAGGGGAGGGAGGAGTGCCGGAGTGGGGCTGGGGTGGTGCCACACATTGTGTGGTGCTTCTGCATGGGACCCAACCCCACAAGGGAAGGCACACCATATCCCCCAGTCTTCCTTATTTTATTTTGTAAATAATAAGAAAAATCCAAAATTAAAGGGAAAGGGAAAAGGAAAGAGATATCCCAAAAGGAAAGGACTCCTAAATTGGGGTTTCCCATCTGAATTGGGCAAGTGGAAGGGTGTGGCTGCCCTAGGCTTGGATGCACCATGGGCGAGGCTAGCTCCTCCCCCAAGGCAACTCCCCATTACTCCCACTATATAAAGGACCCCCACCTTCATGGGATCATACACACGGCTCTTGGGTCTCTCTCTACGAGGTTTTCGAGGTTTCCTCTCCCTTTAGAGGATATCCAATTGTATCTCTCTCTCATGTATTGGGAAATACACGTCTCATATAGATCTAATCCACCTTATTAGATCTACCAACATATCTACGCCGAAAGGATGTTCTCTTTTCGTTAGCGCCAAATCCTTGACGGCAGAGCGCAGACGGATTGACGCAAGTGGAACGTGGATACCACAAGGGAGATTACACGCGTGGTCCTTGACGAGGGAATCGACAACATTCTCACCTCCAGGCTTGCATATGAGAATATTCAACTGTCTTCATCAACGTCAACGAAAAACGTCGTTCTTCTGTTGTCGCTGTTTGTAAGTACTAGATCATTGCATGCTTGTGTGTGCTTCGTATCTTCATTGTAGATCTTGGCGGTTATATAAGACGGATTAAATTCCTGCACGTAACCAAGTACCTGTGTGGTCGCTTATCCCTACTTGCATCTGGCTAACGACGTAGTCCTATTTCTCGCGGCTCGCGTCTCTTCATTCCACCCTTCGCCGCCTAAAGAAAACATGTCGACCAGGTAACATTCGTTGTTCGTAGTTCACGTAACACCAACTAGTACAATTTCCAATGGCTTGTCGAAGTGTCTGGCCTTTACCATCATTGTAGGAGGGGCCAAAATACATTAGATGGCAGCCGAGGGAGCCAACTTGGATTATTTTGTGTTTTGTATGGTAAAAATGGTAAATACTAAGCAGTATTGTACGAATCATAAAGAGTTACTCGAGTTGAATCACATATCACAGAGTGAGAAGAAAATTTTAATTTGCACATGGATAACGACTAGATCACTTGCAACTTAACACCGTATCGCGTAGCAAAGGGATCAAGACATATTGTCACATTGCAGAGTCATGTCAAGTCACTCAGCGTTATCCAAGAGTCGACATTTTTGGTAGAAACCGCTAATGAATGAGCAGTTCCTAGTGCGACCGAACTTTGTCCAACTTATCATAAGCCCGTGGGGTAACACATTTAACAAGATGGAATGGTAAGATCCGACTACAAGTGTGGCGACTCAAAGTTGTACTCAAGTCTCCCACATGACACTGGTCAATTGGGTAGGACCTACGATAACTAGGGTTAGGGTTTGGGGATTGGGGCACCAGGAGTTGCATGCCCATACCCACTTCCTATATAATGATAAGTGTGTGATGCGGTGAAGCTATCACCACCCATTGACAACCCCAAGAGGAAGATGATGTAATGTAGTAGCAATTTTTCGCTCAGTTTTCAGATCAAGGTTTATCGAACCAGTAGGACTTAGAGATCTTCGGCATGGTGCGAATCAACTATGCCGATTAATTGACGAGTGTAGACCTACACAAAACACACAAACTTACTTTGCCTCAACGTTTTAAGGAGGTTGTTGATGGGGTGCGTAGTTGCACTCGTTGGTAAACCCCAAGAGACAGGTTGTGAAGAGTGCAGCGGCAAGTTTTCCCTCAGAAAAGAAACCAAGATTGAATCGACCAGTAGGAGGACAAGCAATTTTTGAAGGTTGATGCAGTTGATGTGGTAGGGTGCACTACCGGTTCAGCAACAACGTGGAACCTACACAACACAATCAATTCACTTTGCCCCAACGAAGTAGTGAGGTTGTCACTCACCGGTTTTGCTGATAACAAAGAGGTTAAATATATGGTGCGGAAAACAGTCGGAGAACAATATGAAAACAGTAGTAGAAGTGTGAAAACAGTGGAAGCAGCGTGAAAGCAGTAATTGCAGTGGTTGAATTATCAGTATGAGAAAATGGACTGAGGTCCACAGTTCACTAGTGGTGTCTCTCCATAAAAGATAGATAACATGTGTGGTGAACAAATTACAACTGGGCAATTGATAGATAATGAAACATGCATGACATGATGATTGCTACGTGATTCATGCGGGCATTACAACAAGACTCATAGACCGTTATCCAACTGCATCTATGACTAATAATCCACCCTCAGAATATCATCCGAACAATCTTTGGGTATAAAGTTGCAAACAACCGATAATCGCATTAAGAAAAGTGTGTAATGTAAACAATATAAACATCGTTGTTTTCTCCCTAATGGAAACAACACATCCTCCATCTGTCACGTTATTTGTCACTCGAGCACAGATGCAAAGGAGGTATGAACCCACTATCGAGCATAAATACCCCCTCTCGAAGTTACTAGTATCTGCTTGGGCAGAGCATCTACTAACAACGTAGAGCATGCAAGATCATAGATAACATACACATGAAGATAACATGATAGATTGAAAATCAAGAGACATAGCATTCAATAATCATCGGATCCCAGCAAACACAACATGTAGCATTACAATAAGATGATCTCGATCATGTAGGGCAGCTCAAGAGATCTAAACATGAGGCATAAAGAGGATAGAACAACCATCTAGCTAATTCTATGGACCCGTAGTCCAAAGATGAACTACTCACACATCACTCCGGAGGCGGGCATTGATGGGGGGATGATAACCCGGTAGGCCAAACTCCAAGGAGTAACCCGGCCCAAAGGACGCTGCGCAGGATCCGGCTAAGGATAAGGAAACTAGTGGAGGGCCCAAGCTTGTAGGCCCGGTAACCCGGATTGTGGGTTACTGTAAAGGAAAGTTAGGGTTTGTGCGCCGTGTCCGGGTAGGATCCAGGGTGCGCCTTGGAGGGTAAGCCAGGGGGTACGGGTGCTTTATAAACCGACCCCCCAGGTCTAGTTTAGATAGAGACCTAAGAACCCTAGCAATATCGCCTGATATCGGGCATCTAGTGTAATCCCAGAGTTGAGTTATTATATCAAGATCAGAGACTCGGCGACTTTGATTGCCGGCTACCAGATCGAGTTGCACCATGTTTTCCTCTGAGCTAAACCCTCTCCCAAACGCCTGTGTCGTCTTGCCCCAAGATCAGTTACCCCCGGTAACGTCTGCCGTGATTATCCCACGACAGTTGGCGCCCACCGTGGGGCCTGCGTCCAAAGGTGTTTACATCACGGGAGAAGCTCGGAAGAGCATGGAGAATCTTGTCGTCGGCGAAATCTACATCGACCACAAAGGAGAAAAGATGGTGGACGATTCCGGCTGGGGGCCAGAGTCGGATCACCTCGAGTCCGGATCTATGGTGACGATCGGCCGGATCAACATCTTCGTCGGTATGGTACGAACGCCTAATTTAAAAGGACAATATCATATGCATACTACAGGAACTTCTAGCAGGAACAAAGAGACATTAAAGCAAGCGGCAAACTCGGTTTCGTCGGCCGCGCCGGGATACCTTAGATGGGCGGAACAAGAGGTAACGTGGAGTAGAAGAGATCATCCAGAAAAAGTAGAGCGTCCAGGAGTCTTGGCATTGGTGGTCGCTCCACAAGTTAATGGTTATGAACTGAAGAGGGTCCTGATGGACGGTGGAAGTAGCATCAACATCCTTTATTGGGAAACCTTCTTACGGATGAGTCTCAAAGAGTCCCAGTTACAGAAAAGTTCGACAATCTTTCATGGGATCGTGCCAGGTCACTCGGCGAGCCCCGAGGGAAAGATCACCTTGGAGGTTGCTTTTGGAGAATCGACGGATAATTATCGAGTTGAGTGGCTCACGTTCGAGGTGGTCAAATTGCGCAGTCCTTATCACGCGCTGTTTGGAAGACCGGCTTACGCCAAATTCATGGCTAGGCCGTGCTACGTGTATTTGCAGCTGAAGATCCCGGGTCCTAAACGGACCATCACCATACATGGGAACCGGGATATAGCGGCCGAGTGTGACGAAGGAGATTCGGTTATGGCTGAGCAAGCATGCAGAAAGGAAGAACTCGAATATTACCGGTCTCAAGTAAATCCGGATGATAGAACAGCCTTGAAAAAGCCGAATACTGAGGATGAGAGAGCAAAATTCAAGGCAGCACAAGACACCAAGAAGATAGATTTTGTCGAAGGAGATTCCACTAAGCAGTTTACCATAGGGTCTAACCTGGGAAAAGAACAGGAGAAGGCACTTGTGGAGTTTATTCGTTCAAATGCAGACGTGTTCGCCTGGACACCTAGCGACATGCCGGGTATCCCTACAGAGCTGGCCGAGCACAGTTTGCACGTGGATCCCAAGTCCAGGCCCGTGAAGCAGGGTTTGAGGAAAATGAATGAGGAAAGAAGGAAGGCCATAGGCGAAGAGATCGCTCGGCTATTGGCAGCCGGCTTTATCATGGAAGTGTTTCACCCGGATTGGTTGGCAAACCCGGTTCTAGTGATGAAAAAGACCAATGAGTGGAGGATGTGCATTGATTTTACGAGTCTCAACAAGCATTGCCCAAAGGATCCGTTCGCGCTACCAAGGATAGATCAGATTATAGACGCGGTAGCCGGAAGCGATCTATTATGCTTCCTGGACGCATATTCCGGGTATCATCAGATTAAGCTCAAGAGGGAGGATTGGGAGAAAACATCGTTCATAACCCCTTTTGGGGCCTTCTGTTATAAAACTATGACGTTTGGATTGAAGAACGCCGGTGCAACTTACCAACGGTGTATTCAAAAGTGCTTCGAGGACCAAATTGGACGCAACGTTCATGCCTATGTGGATGATGTGGTCATCAAGACCAGGAAGGCGGAGACATTTATCGATGATCTAAAGGAGACATTCAAAAATTTGAGGAGGTACCAGATGAAGCTTAACCCGACAAAATGCGTGTTCGGAGTTCCAGCCGGGAAGTTACTCGACTTTATCGTTTCTGAGAGAGGAATTGAGGCAAACCCGGATAAAGTCAAGGCCATCCAGAGTCTGAAAAAACCGGAAAATTTGAAGCATGTTCAAAAGCTCACGGGCTGCGTAGCAGCCTTGAGCCGATTCATATCCAGACTCGGAGAAAAGGCAATACCCTTGTACCGGCTCTTGAGGAAATCAGATAAATTCGTGTGGGATCAAGAGGCGGATGAGGCATTTGAGGCACTAAAGAAGCAGTTATCTGAAGCACCAGTACTAGCGGCCCTGGGTTCTAAAGAGCCTATGTTGCTATACGTAGCAGCTGGCCCCCGAGCCGTCAGCGCAGTAGTTGTTGTGGAGCGCAAAGAGGATGGGAAGGGTTACCCGGTTCAGAGACCGGTTTATTACGTCAGCGAGGTATTATCAGAAGCAAAGCAGCGCTATCCACATTGGCAAAAGTTGGTGTTCGGGGTCTTTATGGCTAGCCGGAAATTGAAGCCGTACTTCCAAGAACACCCCATAACAATGGTTAGTTCAATACCAATGTCGGATATCATCAGAAACTCGGACGCGACGGGAAGAATAGCCAAATGGGCGATAGAGATGGGGGATTATCACATCAACTACGAACCCAGGTCAGCAATCAAATCTCAAGCTTTAATTGATTTCGTTAACGACTGGACACATACAGGCATGACTACAACGGTTCCAAATTCCGAATCATGGATCATGCACTTCGATGGATCTAAGCAATACGAGGGATCAGGAGCTGGGGTGGTGCTAACGTCACCCAAAGGAGATAAATTAAGTTACGTACTACAAATTCACTTCGACTGTTCCAACAACGTGGACGAGTATGAGGCCCTATTGCACGGCCTAAGGGCAGCTAAGGAGATAAACGTCAAGAGGATACGGTGTTTCGGAGATTCGGACCTTGTGGTACAGCAGGTGTCAGGAACTTGGGATAGAAAGGACGCAACTATGGCAGCATACCGCAGGGAAGTTGATAGGGTTGCAGGATGTTTTTCCGGGTATGAGGTGGAACATATAGACAGAAGAAAGAATGAGGCAGCCGACGCGCTCGCTAGACTCGGCTCGCGCAGAGAGCCGGTTCCACCTAACGTTTTCCTCGATGAATTATGGAGACCATCAGTTAAAACCGAGTCAGAGGAGGAATTGGCAAATCAAGACCCGGATTCAGGACTTGTGGCTACTGTACGCACTGTTCCCGAATGGACAGAACCGTTTTTGGCCTACCTGTCGCGAGGCGAGTTACCACAGCAGGAGGTATTAGCAAGGCAAATTTTGAGGCGAGCAAAGGGATATTCTATCATCAACGGGGAACTATATAAGAGAAGCGCAGCAGGGGTCTTTTTGCGCTGCGTAGCGCTAGAAGAAGGCCGACAGATTCTCAAGAAAATACATGAAGGCGACTGTGGACATCACGCATCCACAAGATCTCTCGTGGCTAAAGCTTATCGACACGGATTTTTCTGGCTCACGGCTCTAGCAGATGCGGAGCGATTGGTAGCAAGGTGTGACGGATGTCAAAGGTACGCTCGCCAAACCCATGTGCCGGCTATGGAGCTACGGACCATCCCGTTAACTTGGCCGTTCGCTTTATGGGGTATGGACATGGTTGGCCCCTTTCATATGTCACCATGCAAGAAGACACATCTTTTGGTGGCTATTGATAAGTTTACCAAGTGGGTTGAGGTTATGCCAGTTACTAATTGCAAATCAGCCACAGCAGTCAAGTTCCTGAAGAGGATTATCTACCGATTCGGGTATCCCCACAGCATAATTACCGACAATGGAACCAACATGTCCCTTGGTGAGATGGAGAAGTTCTGTGGCAACAATGGAATTCGACTTGACGTCGCGTCAGTGGCTCATCCGCAGGCCAACGGACAAGTGGAGAGGGCAAATCAAGAATTGCTTCGCGGGTTAAAACCACGATTACGAGTCCCCTGTATCAGGGCAGCTGGCGCATGGGTCGAAGAACTCCCTTCTGTGGTTTGGGGCATCAATACTACGCCTAATAGATCTACTCAGATGAAACCCTTCTTCATGGTCTATGGCGCGGAGGCAGTACTACCGAGTGATATTATTCATGATTCACCACGAGTATCAGCATACGTCGAAGTGGAGAATGAAAAGACCCGGCAAGACGCCGTGGATATGTTAGAAGAGCAAAGGGAACAAGCCCTGGAAAGATCAGCCATATATCAGCAGGATTTACGAAGGTATCATAGCCGGCACGTGAAAACCCGGGTCTTCCAGGAAGGAGACCTGGTTCTGCGCCTGGTACAGTCGAACGAAGGAAAGCACAAGTTATCACCACCCTGGGAAGGACCGTTTGTCATAAGCCGGAATTTGCATAATGGGTCATATTACTTGATAGATGCAAGGGAAGAGTCGACCACAGTTAATGACACTGCTCACACCACTTCATCTATGCAAGAAAGAGACAGACCGTGGAACGTGGCTCAGCTGCGTCCATATTATACTTAGCAAAAATTGTATTGGCATATGGAATTGAACGATGTAATAGGCAGCAGGTTTTCGGACGCACTCTTTTCCTATCCAGGGTACCCTTGGGGACTGGACGGGTTTTTAATGAGGCGGCTTGCTGACCTAGATTTTTCATATCAAGTAAAGAGGTGATTATCAAGAAAAGAGATGGTTATTATCAGGTTATGTACTCTCAGCATGATGCGTATATCTAGGTCTTGGGGGTTGGTCGCTTGAATAGCACAGTTACAAACTCAAAGACCCGGCCATGATGCCTATGAGTTATAAGGGCCGATTACTTGCAAACGAGTACGGCTACAATCTTATAACCGGACAAAGAAGTCCAAATTTCTTGGCTATTCTTACTTAAGCTCGATGTGACTCGCATCAAAGTGGCATGATTTGCTCGCTTACGATTACAGTCAGTCATGAACCTGACGGGGCTTGACTAGCTACGTTTTCGTATAGATGTAACAACATGGTATCCACGCGAAAGCCGGCTTATAGTACAAGATAGTCAAAAGGGTCATCTAAACCACAAGTTATGCAGAGTACAAGGCTAAACAGCTGGAAGCTCAACGATTATTAAGCATAACTTCAAATCCTATGTGAAACAACTCAGGGATCTTTGCGAATTTAGCAGTAGGCAGTTCGTTCCCCTTTCAAGATCAAGTGTCCCAGACTTGGAGATCCGGGTCCGGGTGACTTGAAATCTTGAAAAGAGAAAAAATTGCTTACTTGTAGAATTCCAAAAACCCAAATATCCGAGTCTTGGGGACTTGGGGACTTAGAAGCAAATCCGCTTGTCAATACCCATGAGACCCGAAAATCGAGTTTTCACAAAAAGAACAATAAAGAAAGCCGGGTATCGAGAACAGATGAGCTCAAATAATGGATAAATTTAAAAAGGCCGGCAGAGGCATAGAGTATATCAAGACCTTAGCGTGCATTACAAAATCCTGGTGAAAAGATATCAAAGGTGCACAGGCGCACCACCCAAAATATAACTGTTTAAGCAGCATGTTGGCCAACCAGTGCATAAGAAGAGGCATTAGAGATCAGATGTCACTCGGCGTTCATCTTGGCCTTGCCCTTGCCATCATTGGTGGTAGCAGCAGCACCCGGATCAGCGGTACCAGCCCGTGCAGGAGGGGGAACGACTGGTGTTGAGGTAGCGGGGGCAGAGCCGGCTTCAGCTTGCTTCTTGGCAGCCTCCGCCCTCAACGCAGCAGCTTCCTCCTTCCACCGAGCCAGCATATCATACGGCTCGGGAAGATCCGACTTAATTGCTTCACCAGCAGCATCATATGCTGGAACAAGGATATTAACATCCAGTTCGTCAGCGATCACGCTGGCCGGGTAACGGACCTCCTTCTGGACGGCCTGAAAATCCTTCACCGAGAACTTGGATCCATCAAGCTTGAACTCTGGGAAGCCGCCCATAAGCTTCACTAGCTCGAGCTTGGGGAAATAAGCCTTGGCGAGTGCAAGCCCCCGGGTCACTCCAACCCGGCAAGACGAGCGTTTCCAGTGCCAAATCCACTCAGGAATAGTGGAGAAGGCATCCAACATCCTCTTCAGATCAACATGTCCTTTACCCGGCCACCGTAATTCCTGAAGGATCCATTTGGTTCCGGCACATAGCTGCCGGATAACGCTCTTCATGGTTTTCAGCTTGGCGATGTCATCCTCTTCCGGCATGGTTTCGTCCGGGCCTGAAGAAATGGAAACGTAAGTCGGGAAAACTGTTGCTATCTATCAAAAGGATAAACCCGGAGGAGGAAACGTACCAAGTAAAGCACGATATGTGTCTGATATTTGGACGGAAAGGCTTGTTAGATCATCTTCTGCTTTGTGAGCCCTTTTCCTATATTTCCTCATTATCAGCCTATTCCTCCTGGCCTCAGCTTCGGCTGCTTCACGCAAAGCTACCTCCTTTTCGATGAGCTTGGTGGCGTCTGCCAGTTTCTCCTCAGATTGAGTCACGAAAGACTGCATGCATGAAAACAAGGATCAGTCGGGTAGAGGAGCAAGTTATCAGTCGCTTGTATAATAAAGTCCCAATCAAATTATGAATCAATTCACTCGGAACTTGGGGACTGGACAAGGGCACAAGCAACATTAGTCGGATTTACCTCGTGTTTGGCTATTAAAGCCCCCAAGATGTTTTCTTCATTAGCCCTTAAAGTGCGCAGGGTTTCCAGCATCTGGGCAAACGTTAGTTCCTCGGATCGAGTACCGGAGGAGCCGGCAGCTTGGTCGCCTGGTGGGGGGGCTCTCCCCGCCCTTGGAGTCGAGACCCGGACAGTTTGAGTACCCGGGTTGGGAGAACCCATCCTTGTATCTAGAACCTCGATCTCCTCGTCTACTGGTTCCGATGAGGAAGGAGATCCGGCGGCTCGGGGAAGCGGATTGTTCAGAGGGCCTTGTTCCTGGTTATTGGCCGTATCACCGCCAGTCGCGGTGTCTGCGTTATCAATCGGCTTCTCCACCCGATGGTTATCTGTTTCCACGTTTTCCGGGTCACTGACGGTGACTTGAGTGCTGAAAGAAAGATGAGAAAAGGCAGTTATTAGTGATGACGGTGGCTTGAGTGGAAATTCGTCAGACGTAAAAGGAAATCATGTAGCAAAAACTTACCCGGCATTCACGGTATAGTCCGGCGGGAGCTCGCCGCTGGAAGCAGATGAGGTCGTCACAGGGACCACTAACGGAACCCGAAATTGCCCGGCACGTGGATGGTTAGGAGAAGGGTGGCGTTGAGGAGAGTCGGAAGGACGGGACAGAGGAGCACTGGCACGAGGGACCGAGGGGGTAGAGATGCCCGGGTTAAGGGGATCTTCACCCGGGGAGCTCCGAGTTACTCTGCGCTTGGCCAGGAGAGAATCCTTCAAGCACGACGAATTTGATAATTGATGGTTAAGTCGTCGCATGGCGTCAAAGGAGTAAGGTTTAGAGGATAACGAGGAAAAAGGAACCTTGGACACTGCCCCTCTGGCCTTCCTCTTGGCTCCAACTGTTGCTTCTTGATCAGACTCGGTTGCCTCCGGGTCATCCTCGTTGGTCTCACCTTCGTCCTCCAGCCCTGCGAACCGGGTGTGTGTGTGTTCGTTGGAAAAAAGGTAAACGGGAGGAAAATGATACGAGTAAAGATTATACAAGTTCTGTGCAAGTACCTTCACTATCATCAGCCGGCTCGTCCTCTTCTTCCGGGTCTCTGGAAGGGGGGGGGGAGGTTCAACTCTCCAGAAAGGGTCATCAGCCTAAGACAAAAGAATGAGACTAAGGGTTAGGAGCTGTATCAAGTCAAAATGTGGAAATAAGTTGTGAATATCGGATATTACCGCTGGAGCCGGGTTCTCCCGAGTAAACGGGGGTAACCCGGTGATGCCCTTTATCACCTCTAGCCTCTCTGTCAAGAAGCCCTTGATGGTCTTGTTGGTGTCGCCGGTCGCAAAGCTCTTGGTGGAGTATCGGAGTGCATCTGTGGTGTGCCCCGAATACTCGCACGTCAATTTGGTGCGAATGGAGTTGGGTTGGATCCGAAAATCAACCCATGTTTTTACTAAATTTAGCCCGAGGAGGCCTTGGGCTGAGAGGATGGCTATCTTGGCTAATGAGGGAAGGATCGCCTCCCTATCCGAGTCTGGTGCAAAGGCGTTGAAAGACTCGGAAGGTTCAAGGAGGCTTTCCGAGTAACCCGGCAGTTTCTTTTCGCCGTCTGGGGAGGTATCGTGGCAATAAAAGAAAGACAGCTGCCAATGTTTGACGTGGGAGTTTAAATTGAGGGTTGGCATTGGTGAATTCTTGCGGCGTTGGATGGATACCCCGCCACAAGTAAGAAGTGCTCCGTCACCACTTTCGCGGCACGGCTTACACTGGAATAGTTCGATGAAGAGAGTCAAACTTGGCGGCATGCACAAGTACGACTCGGATAGAACGATGAAGTGGGTAATATTCAACATAGAGTTAGACCCTATGTCGAATACCCGGAGGCCATAATGGCTTAAGACCTCCCGGAAGAAAGGGTGACCCGGAGGACGGAACCCCCGGGTCACGTGCTCTACGAAGCAGATTACCTCGTTATCAGCGGGTGTGGGCCGGGTCTCGTTGCCCGGCGCCCTCCAGTGAATGTCCTTCTGAGAAGGGAGAATTCCTAATTCGGCTAGCTCGTCCAACTTGGCCTTTGTAGCTGTGGAACGCCCCCAGTTGGCGGATATGGTTTGGGTAGTCCTCGCTTGAGTCGGCTGTTTTCCTTGTCGTTTGGGAGCCATGGGATCAACCTGCAAAACACAAGAAAAAAAGGCATAGGAAATAAGACTCGGAAGTGTTGGATTATCCGAGTATAAGGTATCAAGAAAGTATGAAGCTAAGAATTATCCGGGTATCACGCTATGAAGTGGAGATTACAAGGTATCCGGGTGTTAAGTACAATTGTGGAAATTATTGGTTACTTACGTATGGAAAAGCATTTGAGGAAGATGGATGGTTGCCCATGTGTATACCGCAAGCAAAATAGCTGGAAAAGGAGGATTTTCCGGGTGTTAACGCAATGAGCGGAAAATCAAGGAGGAATGGATCTAGATAGGAAAGTTTGTGAGCGATTTTACAGAAGATTTGGTGGTTAGTAATGGTAGGAGGATGAGTTGTAACTATCTAGCAGGTGGTTAAAGGAGATGGCGAGCATCGAATCGATCTAGCTTGATGCAATCGGAAAAAAGACTCACGGGTTGACCTAGATCCGATCCTGGATGAATTGAAAAATTGCGGGGCTAAATTAAACGGCTGCAAGAGGCTTACTGGAGAGATTGGAGTCTAGCGCGACGGCGGCGAGCGGCGTGGCTCGAATGCCCCTCTGCGGCTCTTGGCGCGGGGAACGAAGGTGCGACAGTCTAGCGCGACGGCGGCGCGAGATGGCTCGAGGGCGAGCGCGGTCGGCGGCGACTTAGCTTCGATGGCGAGCGCAAGCTCCTTGCGGTGGCGCTGCGAGGGTGTACGGAGCAATGAAGGAAAGGGGAAGCTGAGGCGTAGTGATGGGTTTGGGGTTACCCTCTGAGTACTATTTATAAGGCGAGGGTGGTTCTATCTCAACGGCCAGAAGCCGGAGATCGTGGGGTGATGGTTATCCACGTGGATTCTGCAAGATATGCGCCAAGTATTGGGCAAAGCATCTGGACAAGAGAAAGAAGGAGATCCACTCTGTGATATCAGGATCGGTTATCAAGTATGGGATTTTGGCATTTTTATTAGGGTTTGGACCTGGAAAATTAAACCAAAGAGTTTGGGGAAAGCCCGGGTTACTATATGGCCACCATGGAGCTAGGCCTAGCCACTTATCAAAGCATCTTAACCCGGCCTCCACATGCCTATGTGTTTGATATCTTTGCAGGGAATAGCGAGCGCTTCAAGGAGGATCCATGAAGCCCAGGCTATTCTGGGGACTACTGATGGGGGGATGATAACCCGGTAGGCCAAACTCCAAGGAGTAACCCGGCCCAAAGGACGCTGCGCAGGATCCGGCTAAGGATAAGGAAACTAGTGGAGGGCCCAAGCTTGTAGGCCCGGTAACCCGGATTGTGGGTTACTGTAAAGGAAAGTTAGGGTTTGTGCGCCGTGTCCGGGTAGGATCCAGGGTGCTCCTTGGAGGGTAAGCCAGGGGGTACGGGTGCTTTATAAACCGACCCCCAGGTCTAGTTTAGATAGAGACCTAAGAACCCTAGCAATATCGCCTGATATCGGGCATCTAGTGTAATCCCAGAGTTGAGTTATTATATCAAGATCGGAGACTCGGCGACTTTGATTGCCGGCTACCAGATCGAGTTGCACCATGTTTTCCTCTGAGCTAAACCCTCTCCCAAACGCCTGTGTCGTCTTGCCCCAAGATCAGTTACCCCCGGTAACGTCTGCCGTGATTATCCCACGACAGGCATGGTGGTGTAGAGCCCTCTGGTGATGACTTCCCTCCCGGCAGGTTGCCGGGGAGAACTCCAAAACCCTCCCGAACTCGGGTTGATGATGACGGCGGCCTCGGGTGTTTTTCGTGGAAAAGTGGTATCCTTTTAGGGTTTACACATCCGGGGGAATAAATAGGCGAAAGGGTGATGGCGGTGGGTGCCCGAGGGGCCCACACCACCCCATGGCACGGCCAGGGGCGTGCCTCCCTATGGTGTGGCCCTACCTGTGGCCCCCTCCGGGTATCTTCAGGACTCCGTGGAACCTTCGGGAATTCTAAGACTTCTGAGCTTCGAATTTTCCAATTCTGAGAATATTTCCAGAACAACTTTTCGGAAAATGAAAACAGCAGAAAACATGAACTGGCTCTATGGAATCTTGTCAATAGGTTAGTCCCAGGAAATCGATAAAAATGACATTAAGTGTAAGGAAAACATGTAGCATATGGCATGAAAACAACATGGAACATCACAAATTAAGGATACGTTTATGACGTATCAACGTCCCGAAGTTCCTACTCGTCCTCGAGTAGGTAAACGACAAAACAAATAATTTCTGAGGTGACATGCTACCAATATAAACTTGATCATCTAAATTGTAAAAGCATAACTAAGCTGAGACCATAGTACTGTAAACACAAGCATGATAGCTATAATTTTAACAATGAAACATATCAATCACTTTTGCATCATGAAAAGTAACACAAATTAAAGATAATGAATAATAATGCACTTGAAATTTATACGTTTGTTTCAAGCATAGAAAAAACATAGCAAAGTGATATTTCGCTTGTCCTTAAGAGTGGGGAAAACATAAATTCCAGGACACCTTCAAAGTTCAAGAGAACAAATAATTTGAGAGCAAATAATAACACAACATGAATCAATTAATAATGTTTCTGGGACAAATGCACATTAAACTCAGAATGGAAATTATGCTCTCTCAACTGTGCATAAAGTTAGAAGATGGAGACTCAACATAAAAGTAAAAGAAAGTCCCTTCGCAGAGGGAAGCAGGGATTAACTCATGTGCTAGAGCTTTTTATTTTATTAAAACATAGGTATTGGAAACATTTTTTTAGAGAGGTGTATGCTTATGTCAACGAATGGTAAACAGAAAATACAGTACGTCAAAAAGACAACTAGACTTCACAAGAGCGGATCCCATTGAAGGACGCAACTGGAGTCAGAAGGTCATCCATCTTTCTCTTTTGTTTACACAATTATGTTTTGACTGATAAATAAGGGGGAAAATAGTGAAGAGAATTTGTTGTATTAAGTTTGGGGTTGGGCACCCCGCTGCCAGCTCTTCTATCAATTGGATAAGTGGATGAATCCACTAGTCCAGAGTGTGAAAGTCCAGTCAACTAGTGAGATAAGCATTCTCTATTTACTTCCTCATGAGCTAAAACAGGAGCACAAAATAGGAGTATTTTTGAAAGTTTTAAAGGTAACACATGAGAAATTCGCTTTGGAGTGGCGGTTAAATACCACATGTAGGTAGGTATGGTGGACACATTTGGCAAAATTTGGTTTTTGGGAGTTGGATGCACGAGTAGAGCTCATACTCAGTACAGGTGGAGGCTAGCAAAAGACTGAGAGCGACAAATCAAGAGAGCAATAATGGCCCTAATCATGCATAGCGACAAAAACATCATTAATCAAAGCATAAAGGGTATTACAAGTTCAAAAACTAAATGATCATAGATGCTATAAGTGACTGGTTTGTAGTCATAAACATGGTGTAAGCATGCGCCAAGTCAACCAAATAAAACATTCAAAGGAGAACACCACAAATTTATGCTTCAATATGACAACAACAACTCATGATTTTTTCAATGGCACATTACAAATTCTCAGCTCTTTGAGCCAAATAATGCTACAAAAATAACCACTAGTCTTAGAATGAAAATAACATCTAACATGAAATGAAAAAATCTAGCCACAGTCTATACAAGCTTCTATTTGCACCGATATAAGCACGAAAATTGTACTACTGCTTTCCAACACCAAATATTTTATACTAAACAAAAACTATCCAAGAGATACAACAATGAAACAAGAGAGTACTAACACAACTCTACTAAAACTAACAGATCTAAATAAGAGATGTAAGAAAAGCATGAGCGAAAAAGGAATTTTGCAGCAACTAGAAGAAAAACTAATAATACGAGTATAACGAGTATTCATATGAAAAATAGGAGCGTGTCTCTTTCCCAAACAAGAATGCTAGATTCCAATGATATTATTTCAGCAAGGAAAACAAAACAAAAGAAAACAAAACAAAAACAAACAGACGATCCAAGTAAAATTCATATGATGTGACCGAATAAAAATATAGTTTCACTAGAAGTGACCTGATAAACTGTTGATGAAGAAGGGGATGACTTGGGGATCCCCAAGGTTAGACGCTTGATTCTTCTTAGGATTTGGTGGGATGAACCACAAAGGCATCCCCAACCTTTGAATTTGCACTCTTCTTGATCATATTATATCACCCTATTCTCTTGACCCTTGAAAACTTCCTTCACACCACACTCAAAGTAATTCATATTAGAGGGTTAGTGCAATAATAAAAAATTCATGGGTTTTGCAAGGGAACACGTGCTATTGATAATTTTAAACAATAGATACATCCACTGATGTTTCATGAAACAGAGAAATCCACTTGACATAGTAAAAGAGCAAATGCAAGAAAAATGACAGAATCTGCCAAAACCAGAACAGTATGTAATGATGATTTTTTTCGGGGCACTTAAGTTTCTCAGATAGAAAAACATAAAGAACCAAATTTTTTTTTGAATTATCTGAGGAATAATCGCAAAAAGTTTCAGGTCATTTTTATCTTTCTGTGATTTATACGATTTTTACGGTGGACAGTAGAAATATGTTTTCTGCGCAGAAATCCAAAACCAACTCCAACTTTCGGTAGAAACTTTACTTGGCACAACTAGTACATGAAAATAAAGATACAAATGAGTTTCTACAGAAGTATATAACCCCTGGACTCAAATAAAACAGAGAAAACCAAAGCAAAAACAAAACCATGGGTTTTCTCCCAAGAAGTGCTTTTCTTTAACGCCTTTTAGCTAGGCCCAGAAAAATAGAATCAAGTAGATGCTCACATAAGAAATACGAATTAAGCAAAAGAGAGCATCAAGAAGCAAGTATAAAATGAATTTAAGTATAACCCACTTCCTATGCATAGTAATCTTGTAAAGAAATAAATTGAAGAAGCTCAAATAGAAATCATGGGAAGATAGAACAAGAGAAATTTCAAAACTTTCAACAAAAAGGGAGGTGTTTTAGTAACATGAAAATTCCTACAACCATATTTTACTCTCACATAATAATTTTCAGTAGCATCATGAACAAACTCAACAACATAATTATCACATAACGCATGTTTATCATGGTATAAAAGCACACAATTCATATCAAGCTCAAAAATAGTGGGATCAAAATTTAAAATAGAGACCTCTTCTTTCCCACTTTTAGCAATAGCAAAACAAAATGATTGGTCACTCTTAAAAGGTATGGGACATATTATAGGAATTATATTTTAAGTAGCATTATAATTTATAACATCAAGTAGCATAGGACCATCATCTAGAGTATTATTATATAAATTTTCTGAACAAACTTCCTCATTATCATGCATATCAATAGTTGGAATAAATAGAGGATTATCATAGGACTTATCAAAGTATCATGGATTGCAATAAAACAAGGTATGAGTTAAAGAGTTACTATCATTGGGAGGTAGACATGGGGTCCATTCTTCCTCCTCTTGATCATCACTCTGCCCCTCTTTTTCATCCAATGAGCTTCCAGTTTCAGCAATTTCTTCTTCCATAGGTTCCTGCAAGGCATTAGTCTCCTCCTTTGGGGGAGGGCATCTATTAAGATATTTAAGTATGTAGTAATTACAATACCTATAATTATCAAAGCTATATTCAAGATAGCATAAATCTCGTATTTATAAGGTGCATCATCAATACTTTCAAACAAATGGGCAATTTCGAATGCACCCTTCCAAGCAATAAATTCCTCAATTTGTTCCACATCATCAAAGTCATAATTTCCCTTACCATAAGAAGATATGGTAACATTATCATTATACGCACATTGAAAAGGGAGGTGTTTATACCTCCTAAAGCAACAAGCTTTATCAAAGCAATAAGTAACATTATAAGTAGAGCACAAGTTTTTAGCATAGTTATGCAATTTATAATTTGCTCCCATAAGTGTATCCCTTTTTGTGACAAGCGGTATTCCTTATAATATTTTTGATCTTCTTCCGTGAACCCATCTTGCCAATAAGATCTAGTTTCAAAGACATCAAACATTGATAGAAAACATGATAAAGCAAGATTAAAACAGGATAAAAATAACAACTAGAATAAGAATTGATTTTTTGTGTTTTTGATAAAGAGAAGCAAACAAGACAAAATAAAACAAACTAAGCAAAACTAAAACAAAGTAAAGAGATTGGAAGTGAGAAACTCCCCTTGCAGAAATCCTCTTCCTCCCCAGCAACGGCGCCAGAAAACTTGTTGATGGGGTGTGTAGTTGCACTCGTTGGTAAACCCCAAGAGAAAGGTTGTGAAGAGTGCAGCGGCAAGTTTTACCTCAGAAAAGAAACCAAGGTTGAATCGACTCGTAGGAGGACAAGCAATTTCTGAAGGTTGATGCAGTTGGTGTGGTAGGGCGCACTACCAGTTCAGTAGCAACGTGGAACCTACACAACACAATCAATTAACTTTGCCCCAGGAAAGCAGTGAGGTTGTCAATCTAACCGGTTTTGCTGATAACAAAGAGGTTAAATGTATGGTGTGTGAAAACAGTAGGAGAACAATATGAAAACAGTAGTAGCAGTGTGAAAACAGTGAAAGTAGTGTGAAAATAATAATTGCAGTGGTTGAATTATCAGTATGAGAAAATGGACCGGGGTCCACAGTTCACTAGTGGTGTCTCTCTATAAAAGATAGATAATATGTGTGGTGAACAAATTACAGCTGGGCAATTGATAGATAATGAAAGATGCATGACATGATGATTACTATGTGATTCATGCGGGCATTACAACAAGACTCATAGACCGTTATCCAACTGCATCTATGAATAATAATCCGCCCTCAGAATATCATCAGAAGAATCTTTGGGTATTAAGTTACAAGCAACAGATAATCACATTAACCAAAGTGTGTAATGTAAACAATGTAAAAAATCGTTGTTTTCTCCCTAATGGCAACAACACATCCTCCATCCGTCACGTTTCTGTCACTCGAGCACAGATGCAAAGGAGGCGTAAAACCACTATCGAGCATAAATACTCCCTCTTGGAGTTACTAGTATCTACTCTGCCAGAGCATCTACTAACAACGGAGAGCATGCAAGATCATAAATAACATACACATGAAGATAGCATGATAGATTGATAATCAAGAGACATAGCATTCAATAATCATCGGATCTCATCAAACACAACATGTAGCATTACAATAAGATGATCTCGATCATGTAGGGAAACTCACGAGATCTAAACACGAGGCATAAATAGGAGAGAAAAACCATCTAGCTACTGCTATGGACCCGTAGTCCAAAGATGAACTACTCACGCATCACTCCGGAGGCGGGTATGATGGTGTAGAGCCCTCCGGTGATGATTTCCCCTCCCAGTAGGGTGTCGGGGAGAACTCCAGAACCCTCCCAAACTCGGGTTGACGATGACGGAGGCCTCGGGTGTTTTTCGTGGAAATACGGTATCCTTCTAGGGTTTACACCTTGGGGGGAATAAATAGGCGAAAGGACGATGGCGGTGGGCGCCCGAGGGGCCCACACCACCTCATGGCGCGGCCAGGGGCCGCGCCGCCCTATGGTGTGGCCCCCCCTCCGGGTCTCTTCGGGACTCCGTGGAACCTTCGGGAATTCTAAGACTTCTGGGCTTCAAATTTTCCAATTCCGAGAATATTTTCAGAACAAATTTTCTGAAACTAAAAACAACAGAAAACATGAACTAACTCTATGGCATCTTGTCAATAGGTTAGTCCCAGGAAATCGATAAAAATGACATAAAGTGTAAGGAAAACATGTAGCATATGGCATGAAAACAACATGGAACATCAGAAATTAAGGATACCTTTATGACGTATCAGTTGTCAAGCTTCCCGTCTTGCTGAAAACCAAGAGATTAAACATATGGTGTGTAAAATAGTAATAAAAGTAAAATAGACCAGGATGCAAGTAATGATTAAAAGCAAGTAAACGAGATTGTAAACAATATAAAAGAATGTCCAGGGGTTATAGTTTGACTAGTGGTTTCTCTCCAAAATATAAGAAGAAAACATGTTAGGTGAACAAATTACAACGGGGCAATTGATAGAATTGGAAAACAGATAATTATGACAAGTAAAATTTAGTGTGATATTCATGTAGGCATTACTCAAACATACATAGAACGTTATCCAACAACATCTATGACTAATAATCCATCTTGAATGTGCTTCTATGTTTTGCCGCTGCTATTAAGTTGAAAAATCAACAAATAATTGCATTAAGCACGATACATAATGTAAACAATATTCATAATCATAAAATACACAAACACCGCAGTTTTACCCTTAGTGGCAGCATCATATCCTTGGTCTTAATCGTTGCTGTCATTCGAGTCCGGACATAAAGGAGGCATGAACCCACTATCTAGCACGAAACCCTCTCTTTGGAGATACAAGCAATCACTTGGCCAAAATAACCACATGGATGATAGAGCATGCAAGAACTTAAATAAAACATGCATATGATAATTGTAACAAAATCATATAGTAAATATGAACAATCTGATCATAACTTCATAATTTATCGGATCCCAACAAACACAACATGTATTGATTACATAAGAACGATCTTGATCATGTTAGCCAGCTCAAAAGATCGTGGCATGGTAGCATAAGGAGAAGAGACAACCATCTAGCTACTGCTATGAACCCATAGTCTAAGGACAAACTAATCACACATCACCGCGAAGACAATCATGACGATGAAAAGGCCTTCAGTGACGATTTTCTCCTTCGACAGGGTGCCGGATCAGGACTCTAGGAACCCCAAATTAGGGTGTTAGATGGTGGTGGCTCTGTGGAACTTTCGTGGAAAATAATGCCCACTTTTCGATTTTTGGGTAAGGGGGGGCAAATAGGCGAAGACGGAGCCCCGGGAGAGGCCAGGTGGACCCATACGACTAGGGGGCGCAGGCGGGGGCGCCTCTCCTCGTGCTCGCCTTCCGCTCTCCTTTGGATTTCTTCGTTTCGGGTAAAACTGATCACTGTGAATTTTGAGGTTCTTTCGCGGACTTTTGCGAAACAATTTTTCTGAAACTCAAAAAAGTAAAAGATACTTAACATCTTGTTAATAGGTTAGTCCAAAAAAACTCTAAAGTAATATAAAAATATATTAGAAACATGTAGTAATAATATAAAACAACCATTAAACAATAAAAAAATATAAATACGCTAGACATGTATTAATGGGACGACGGCCAAATTGACCAACTTGGAGAGAGCAATTGAAACACCAACACAAAAACATATGCGAGTACGTGCGCCTCCGCCCACCTCCATCTCGAGGCGCCAATGTGAAGCCTAGCAGCTCGTCGTCGCTGCTCCGCCTTATACGTATATATACCCGTGGAGACACCATGATTGTAGTGCTTGACCATACATCGGAGAGCTCGCCGGTACTAGGACACTAGGAGGGGGCCAAGGAAAGGTTGCACTCCCCCGAGCGAGACGCGTCGTTGACAATTCCGCAACTGACGTCTAGTGGTAAGAACATTGACCTCCCTCATGAAGAAGATTATGGATGCACCGTGTTGGTAAAAAGTTTGTCTTGCAACGTGCTAGCTTAGTTCGATCGGGCGCGGCCCAAGCTCAAGTCCTTACTCAATAGTACTCTATCTGTACTCTGTAGGAAGTTCCCTGGAGCTTTCCTAGTCTTACTCTCTCTGTCCGCAAATAAGTGTACATTTTTTATTTTTGGAAGTCAAATATTTTTAAGTTTGATCAACTTTATAGGAAAACGTAACAACATTTATGACACTAAACATTTGATCCGTTTTAAAATATAGTTTCATAATATATAGATTTTATATATTATATGTTGCCAAAACTAATGCTAGAGGTACACTTATTTGTGGACGGAGGGAGTACGTCCGAGTTGATTCAATCAGTGCCCTATGAGTTTATTGAGCTATTGAAGCAGCTCGTCAGCCTAGAAACGGACAATTCCATCATGTTAGTAGCGGACAATTCCAAAGAAATTAAAATAGAGATTATTGCTATTACATGCTTCCTCCGTTCAAAAATACTTAACTTTCATTTGTCTATATATATGTATGTATGTAGACACTAAAACATGTTTAAATACATTTACATTTGATAAATAAAAATTATATATTTTTGAAACGGAGGGAGTAGGTTAAAGAATTGTAAAACCCCAAACAGGGTTAACATATTTGTCTCCCAGCTTCATCATAATTCTAGAATCAGACGCGTGAGCCCTTCCTGCTTCATGTGGTTCTCGAGAAACATCGTCAGCTTTTTCTTTGGAGCGTTGCTTCAGGTTGTCGACGGATTAGAGCATGACTAGTGGTACCCTTAAAACCCCAAACCCTAAAAAATAACTGCTTTTTCCGGGTTGAAACGAAAAAATACAAAATAATAGAACCCCTAAACCCATAAACCTCTAATTTTTTTTTGCAGATTGGAGGAGGGGTTACCCTCCCAAGCAGTAAAAGCGAGGATTGGGGAGGCCAACCCCCCACAACCCGCACGGCCCGTTGCACGCGCGGGAATGAATTTTCCCATGCCCGCCCGCCTCCCGTCCGTCTCCCGCACGCCGGACGCCGCCCGCCATGGACGTGCCACCGCCCCCGGCCGCCGTCGCCCCGACCCCGCCCCCGCCCGCCGGCGCCCCGCCCCCGTCGGCCACAGCCGCGCAGGTGGCCGGCATGGTGGCCGCCACCCACGTCGACTTGAAGAGGCGCCGGACGGGGCAGCACCTCCTCGCCCCGGCCGCCGTCCACCCCGCCCCGGCCGCCCTCCACCTTGCCCCGGCCTCCGCCCACCCCGCACCGGCCGCCCTCGCCCCGCCCCGCCGAAGGCTCGCCCGAAGAAGCCGTCGGCCGTCCCGAAGGGTGCCAAGTCCGCCGCGGGAGCGGTCAAGCCGAAGAGGAGCGCATCCCGGAGGCCGCCTCTGCCCGCATCCGCCCCGGCCGCCGCCCCTCCACCCGTCGTGCACGAGGTGCTCGACAAAATGCCCACCCCGCCGACGTCGTTCTTGCATCTTCTCGAAGACGCGGAGGTGGACCTCGGGGCTCCTCCGCTCGAACCCTTTGGGTTTGGTGACCACTTGGAGGAAGAAGGTGGCGAGGAGGAGGAATGGGAAGATGAGGAGGAGGTGGAGGAGATAGAGGAGGCGGCGTTCGTCAAATGAGTGTTGGGTTTGAGGGTTGTGCCAAAGACTAGAACTCTCTAACCCTTAAAACTGGTTTGAGGGTTGGGTTTGAGGGTTCTAGTATTTGCCACTGTTTTTCAACCCTTAAAACTGTCAAAAAATGCCATTTTTCAACCCTTAAACTAGTTTGAGGGTTTGGGGTTTTAAGTGTACCGCTAGTCATGCTCTTAGACCCGGACGAACCTACCACACTAGAAAAAGCTGGCATCCCACATCGGAGTTGGTAAAACCTGGCAGAGTTGCTAAAACCAGTCTGTATGACTGTATACAAGCTTTAGATGCTACAGAGTGAATAATACTCAGTTGTCAGTAGCTTGTATTAGCCTGTACGACATCAGTTTAATGTGGTTGCTAATTAGAAGTAACAGTTGAGGATGTCAAAGCCATCTCAGCTATATCCGAGAGAAAAGACACTGTCAGCAAAACTCTTCGATTTCTAGGGAGTTTTCACGGCTAAATAAACGTACAAAGTGTGTGAAAGAGGAGACAAAGGATCGAAGTATTATCAAACTGGTTCAGGCTCAAGTAAAATGGGAGCGACCAATCGAGTGAGAATTAACTTGATTCTTACTCAAATTATGACATCCCAGTTACAGTTGCAACTCATATATAATCCATATATGACTAGAATAATTTCAATTGCAACTCATGTGCAATCATATGTAACTGAGAAAATTTCATATGCAAATATGTATAACTGAGAAAATTTATATGCAATTAACTCGTGTGAAACCCATTTGTAAAGTTACAACTTATGTGCAGTGGGAAAATCTATGTGACAACCTATATACAATTAATAGATCGCACGAATCACGATGTAAATCTACCCGTTTTTGAGTTGAGTGAGCTAGAACTTAATTTTCACTCCAAGTGAGAAATAGCAAAACCGAACAATTTAAGGAGCCTGTCGTAGATCGATTTTGCATTTGCTTCTAACCCCAACGTTCTAATCCGTGTGTTATCTAAACCGGATGAGTAGCTAATCCGTGTTGGGCGTGGAGTTCGCGCCGAGCTAGACGCAGGGTGCGTCACCGAGTCGGATTGGGTCTCGTCTCCTGGCCCCGTATAAAGGTCGACAATCATCTCTAGCTTAGATCAATTGCTGCACGCGGCTTAAGGTATTTCGGCGAGATCGGCGAACCAGCGGCTGTGCCAACATCTCCACCGTACCGTACGTCGCCCTCAACAGAGCCCTCAACAGAGATCTCAGCATCATGACGACGAGGATGAAGCCGCGCGTCATGGACGAGATAGAGGAGATCCAGCAAACCCTGCGCGAGATCGACAAGCGAACCCCCAACGCCCTCCGCGCTGCGTTCCGCCTCGGCTGCCGAGTTGCCTCGACGCCCCCTATCGAGGGCCAAGACATCCACGGCTCCGTCGCCTCCGTTGTGCCGCCGCCTATTTCCGAGGACGCGTCGCGGAGGGCTCTCAGGCTGGACTGCGCGTCGTGCTACGTGCCGGATCCGCGCAGCGACCACGACGCGCATTTCGGGGTTGCCGACCTTGGCGTCCTCGGCGTGGCGGACGGCGTCGGCGGCTACAGAAAGGACGGCGTCGACCCAGCGGCCTTCTCTCGGAGCCTCATGCAGATCGCCCGCAAGACGCCGTCGCCCGGCGAGCCCATCTGCCCCTACACGCTGCTCGAACAGGCGTACGATGAAACGGTCAAGTCGGACACGCCCGGGGCGTCCACGGCGGTGCTCGTCTCCCTCGTCCGCGACAAGCTCAGGTGGGCCAACCTGGGCGACAGCGGCTTCGCGGTGCTCCGCGGCTGGAAGATCGTGCACCGCTCGCGGCCGCAGTACGGCCGCTTCGGCTGCCCGTTCCAGCTCGCCGCTAAGGGCGGCTGGAGCGTCGCCGAGGCGGAGGTGGGCGAGACGCCGGTGAGGGAGGGCGACGTCGTGGTGGCCGGCACGGACGGGCTGTTCGACAACATGTTCGACGCGGAGCTGGAGCGCGTCGTGCGGATGGGCACCGCGCTGGGCTTCTCGCCCAAGAACATGGCCGACATCATCGCCGGCACCGCCTACGAGACGTCGTTGAGCGGATCCAAGGACTCGCCGTACAGCGTCGCCCAGCGGAGGCACCACGGGGGCGCAAAGCGGGGCGGGAAGCCAGATGACATCACCGTTGTCGTCGCGTTCATCGAATCGACGGCTCAGCTTCAGCTAGCGGGCGTGGACAAGACTGAAGATGGTGATGTGACTTCCAGTTGGATGGATCAAGTTAAGAGGAAGAAGATGGCACGCGGGAAGATCCCTCAACAACGAGATGCGTCGCGCCCCGCTCCGGGAGTGCGGGCCCAAATTCCTGCTCCCGCCGGACCGCAGGCCTGATGCCAGAAGCTCATCGGCTGATCGCGCGCGCCGGCCCGCGGGAAGATGGTACTAGCAGCCGAAGCAAACGAGGAGGCTGTGTACTTTTTTCTTTCTTTTCTTTTTTTCTGAACTGCGGCTGTCTACTACTCGGTCGGCATGTATGGTTTATCACTCCCCAGTTGATTTGGCATTCGTGCAAACACAATGACCATCACGTGATAAAACTTCTGCTGCTTGTTCTAAAAAAAAACTTTGTTTATGCTTTGTGGAAAAAAGGAATGTGTGCATATACCATATAGAAAGGATAAGTCAAATATTTTTTGTTTTCAATTTACCGTGCATTCATTAAACACGTGACAACTTACAACACTTGCATAATTAACAACCAGGTCTAACCTATACTCTCCTCAGCTGCATACATTTCTGAATAATCGTGCACCAAAAGACGAAATTGCTCCCATTGTCATTTAGCCTAGAGAACACTGGACATCGTATATCCAATTCAACATCCTCCCTTTGATGTTTATATTCGTAAGGCTAGCCTTTTTTTCCTTTTCAAAATGGAGGATGAACCCCACCCCTGCATTAATGCACAACATTTTCTTTACTAGAAATTAGCACATCTGTCCGTTCTTTGGAACGGAGAATACATGGTTGAAAATCATCGGCATAACCCAAATTCTGCAGAAAGTTGATTCACTCATGTAACCCCAGCATCAGTTCATCCTTTTTTTTTTAAGAAATGGAGGTCCTATCCACAGCCTCTGCACCAAAATGGTGCACACAGCCATATTTTTATTAATAAAGAAAGCGAAACCACAGAGCCTTTACAAAGAATTACAATAATCAACCGAAAACCAACTTCCTGACGATCATCGTCACACCTACAAACTACTCTTGATGAAGGGGGTGGTCTAAGTCGGAGCCGTCTGCCCTGACCTAACACGCCTACGCACATCATCTAATCCGATTGTTTCCACCAGGCCGCCCGATGACGGACTGGGAGCATATAACCGGTTCAGCCGGCCCGTAATATGCACCGATGCGCACACTCGAAAGCCGCTACCGCAACATCCGCCAACCCATGTTCTGGAGATCAATGTAGAAACCTGGCCAAGTCTGCCATCGACGCCGCCATGGCGCCAACCATCACCACCATCATGCACACGTCCATCCTTCGGCGTCCATCGCCCAGACTCCGCGGCGCCACGCCGCCAAGACTCGCCGCCTTCGATGAAGATGAAACGCCGCACCACCAACAAACCCCCTCCACGTAGCCCGTGTTCCAAAACGATGCCCCCAAGGGAGTAAACGACACCGAAGGTGCCACCATCATCCGATCTGTATAGACCAGATCTAGAGTTTACCCCAGAACACATTTCTAGAAGCGGGTGATTAGCAGCGGTGACTCCTTTAAGAAGTTTGATGTCTACGCACGCTTCTATTCTTGTAGGCAGTGTTGGGCCTCCAAGTGTAGAGGTTTGTAGAACAGCAGCAAATTTCCCTTAAATGGATTACCCAAGGTTTATCGAACTCATGGAGGAAGAGGTCAAAGGTATCCCTCTCAAGCAACCCTGCAATTACGATACAAAAAGTCTCTTGTGTCCCCAACACACCTAATACAATTTTCAGTTGTATAGGTGCACTAGTTCGGCGAAGAGAGAGTAAAATACAAGTAATATGGATGATTGTAAGTGATAATAGCAATCTGAAGTAAAAATGGCAGCAAGCAAACATGTAGCAGAACTGATTGTAAAAGGTGTTTCAATTCCTAGAAACAAGGCCTAGGGATCCTACTTTCACTGGTGGATACTCTCAACAATGATAACATAATTGAATGCATAAATATCTCTCTTCACTATGCTACTCCGAACCACTCTCCAGTTAAATAACAAACACCAATTCATTGCGTAGGGTTGTAACAGCACTCTTCAAAGTCGCATTCCCATGTCTAGTTAACCCCACGTTGTCACTATGAGCGACCTAGATGGTACTAGAAAAAGACCACAATTTCATAGGGTCGTCCAACACAAGATATAAATATCATGCTAAACCACACGATGCACACACTATCACATTTATACCGTGATCAAAGTGTTTGCGGAGATCTCATAACAAAACCACTTGAGTAGCATAACAGATGAAGAGTAACATCTACTTATTCATTAGATTACAAAGCTCGTGATGACATAAAGATCACACCATGGGAGAGAGAGATGAAACACACATCTACCGGTAGAGCCCTCAGCCCCGGGGGAGAACTACTCCCTCCTCATAATAGGAGACAAGAACGGCGATGAACATGGCGGCGGAGTCGATGGAGATGGCTCCGGGGGCACTTTCCCGTCCTGGCAGGGCGCCGAAACAGAGATTTGTGTCCCCCGAAACTTGTCGTCGGCGGCGGCGGGGCTACGGAACTTTTCGTGGAAAAAAACTGATTCTTCTAGGGTTGCTACATCGGGGGGGGGGCATATATAGGCGAAAGGGCGATGGCGGTGGGTGCCCGAGGGGCCCACACCACACCCAGGCGTGGCCAAGGGTCCACCCGCACCCAGGCATGGTGTGGGGGCTCCGGGTCTCCTTTGGACTTCCTTGACCCTCCGGGACTTGTAAGACTTATGGCTTTTGAATCGTCCAATTCCGAGAAATATTTCCAGAACAACTTTTCTGAAACTAAAAACAACAGGAAAACATGAACTGGCTCTGTGGCTTCTTGTCAATAGGTTAGTCCCGGGAAATCCATAAAAATGACATAAACTGTATAAAAACATGTAGGAAATAACATGAGAACAACATGGAACATCAAAAATTAAGGACACATTTATGACGTATCAACATCCCCAAGCTTAGTTCCTACTCGTCCTCGAGTAGGTAAACGATAAAAACACATAATTTCTGAGGTGACATGCTACCAACATAAACTTGATCATCAATAATATAAAAGCATATGTAAGCTGAGATCATAGTACTTTAACACAAGCATGATAAATAAAATTTTAACAATAAAGCTTAGCAATCACCTTGCATCATGAGAAGTAACACAAATAAAAGATCATGAATAATAATGCACTGAAAGATATACGTTTGTTTCAAGCATAGAGATAACATGGCAAAGTGATACTTCGCTTGTCCTTAAGAGTGGGGCAAAAAATAAATGCCAGGACACCTTCAAAGTTCACGAGGAAGACTAGAATAAATAATTAGAGAACAAACAATAACACACCATGAATCAATTAACAATGTTTCTGGGACAAATGCACATTAAACTCAGAATGGTAACTAGGCTCTCTCAACTGTGCATAAAGTTGGAAGATGGAGACTCAACATAAAAGTAAAAGAACGACCCTTCGCAGAGGGAAGCATGGATCAACTCATGTGCTAGAGCTTTTATTTTATTAAACAGAGGTATAAAATGTTTGAAACTCCTCCCATCCATCTTACACAAACCATGACTAACCGAATCACATACAATGGAGGAGTGTCTATTTTTTAGAGAGGTGTATGCTTATGTCAACGAATGGTAAACAGAAAATACAGTACGTCACAATCCAACTAGACTTCACAAGAGCGGCTCCCATAGAATGACACATATGGGTAGGAGGTCATCCATCTTTCTCTTTTGTTTACACAATTATGCTTTGACTAATAAATTAGGGGCAAAAATAGTGAAGAAAATTTGTTGTTATTAATTTGGGGCTGGGCACCCCGCTTCCAGCTCTTCTATCAACTGGATAAGCGGATGAAGCCACTAGTCCACGGTGTGAAAGTCCAATCAACAAGTGAGATAAAGATTCTCTATTTACGTCCTCATGAGCTAAAACAGGAGCACAAAACAGGAGTAATTTTGAAAGTTTTAAAGGTAACACATGAGCTATTACTTTGGAGTGGGGGTTAAATACCACATGTAAGTAGGTATGGTGGACACATTGGGAAATTTTTGGTTTTTTGGAGTTGGATGCACGAGTAGAGCTCATACTCAGTACATGTGGAGGCTAGCAAAATACGGGGAGCGACAAATTAAGAGAGCATAAGAACCATAATCATGCATAGCGACATAAATATCATTAATCAAAGCATAAGTGGTACCACAAGTTCAAAAACTAAATGATCATAGAGGCTATAAGTGACTGGTTCGTAGTGATAAACATGGTGTGAGCATGCGCCAAGTCAACCAAATAAAACATTCAAAGGAGAACACCACAAATTTATGCTTCAATATGACAGGAACAACTCATGATTCTTTCAGTGGAACATTAAACGCTCTTAGCTATTTGATACTAATCATGCTACTAAATAACCACTAGGCTTTAGAATTAAAATAACATCTAGCATGTGATACGTCTCCAACGTATCTATAATTTCTGATGCTCCATGATAATATTATGCCAATTGCTACATGTTTTCTCCCTTCTTTATGTCATTTTTACACGTTTTCTGGGACTAACCTATTAACAAGATGCCAAGTGCCAGTTCCCTGTTTTCTGCTATTTTTGGTTTCAGAAAAGTTGTTCTGGAAATATTCTCGGAATTGGACCCCACAAGGCCCTAAGTGCCTATTTTCCCCGGAAGCATCCAGAAGACCGAAGAGGGGCATCAGGGGGACCACACCATGGGGTGGCGCCCCCTAGCCGCGCCACGGGGTGGTGTGGGGCCCCCCCAGTGTCGATTAGTCATCTCAACAAGTCCCTCGGATGATCCGGTGGGGTTTCGATTAAGAGAATGTATGGACGCTGGTGACGATCGTCGGCTAACAGGAGGCACGATTTACCCAGGTTCGGGGCCCTCGTAGAGGTAAAACCCTTACTCCTGCTCTTTCGATCTGTATTAAGGTTAGATCGGTTACAAGGGGGTGCTCAAGTCGAGAGTACGATCTCGAGCTTAAGGCTTTAGTGGTCAAAAGTAGATTGGATCCCCCTTGGTGATTATCCTGGCCTTATATAGGTGGCCAGGTCCCGAACCGTGCCCGGGGGGGTTACAAACCCTAGCTGTAGGTCGGTATGAGTTTCCTTCTTGACCCACAAGTCTTTGCGGGTGGGCTTCAGTTGGGCCTTCTAGAACCGCCTGGTGGCGCCTCCCTTTGGGATTAGGTCTTGGGCCTTGGACCGGGTAGCCTCACCCGATAGGTCCAGGGTTCATCCCCACGTCAGTAGCCCCCGAGTGTTTATTCGACTGAGAATCAGTCGAGTGGGCACTCATAGTTCGTTCTTGATTTCTTCGACTGGTCATTCAATCGCCTGATTTGGAGGGTGAATACCCTGTGCGTGATGCGCTTATGTACTCGAGCATCGAGTGATAAATGTGCCTTGTATTGGCTGTTTTCGCAGAAGGATGTGGCTCGGTCGCTTGGCTCTCCCGAAAGATCAGGGCCAATTAATTGCATCTAGGGCAAAAACAGTTCTGGCCTAGGCAAATTCAAGACCTCTGACTCGAATCTGGTGAGGTGATCGTTGCGACTGGGCCATGGAGGTCTTACCGAGTCGAACTTAACCTAAAGGGGTACCTGGCGCGTCCGCTAGGATTTTTCTTCGTGTTGTTGACACGGAAAATTTACCGGAGGACGCAGCTTGAGTGCGATTCCAGGCCTATAGGAGAGATCCCTAGGTGTTACCTTCGTACTCGAAATAATACGGCGTTCGGATGTGCCTAGTCGGACGAACGATCCAAGATAAGGATGTGTAAATACATCGTGTGGTAGAGTTGCGGGAGCCGCGCACTCGCGATTTTACCTTAAACAATTTTTTGCGATTCTTCAGGTGAAGAGGTCTTCCTTCTTCTTGTTCTTGTGCGAAAGAGATTCGCGTTTATGAAGTTTATACGGAAGAGGTTTTTGCGTCTTGATATGCTCATACGAAAGAATTTTCGTGTCGAGATGCTCATGCGAAAGAAATTCCACGCCTTGGTGTGCCCATACGAAAGAGATTTCGTGTCAGGGTGCTTATGCGAAAGAAATATAGCGTCCTGATGTGCCCATACGAAAGAGATTTCGTGTCAGGGTGCTTATGCGAAAGAATTTTCACGTCTTGTGAGGTATGCAGTGATGTCACTGCGCACTTGTTCATTCTGACTCCTCCCGATGGGACGTGACGAAACGAAGTAGAGCAAGCGGACCCATCTTGTCAGATTTTTGACCGAAGACGATAGGCCGTGTCCGGTTTTTCTGCTGGCCGCGTGCTGTAAATACGCACAATCTTTTCGTAAAGATCGTGCCAGAGTAACTGTTCCCTGCCGCTTCGTTTCCACTTCACGCGTGGCAGCCGCAATGGATGCCACGTCGTTAGATCTACGGCTTGGATCAGCCTGGCTTGGGTATAAATGATGACCTTTAGGGAAGGGGTAAATTTCCCGGCCCTTAGTCACCTTCTTCTTCCTCGCGCACGCATCCTTCTTTGAGAGCACCAATCATCCTCCAATGACGGGAGCGAAGCAGCGTGGAGCTGCTGCAGCGTCCTCAAAAGATGTGGCGAGCGCTTCCACGGCGCCTCCCGTGAAGACGGGCGACTGGCGCGCCGCGAACACCACCAAGAAGAGCATCGCCGAGATGCAGCGGGAGGGATTACTCCCGCCGGAGGCTGACAAGCACGTGCGCCTGTCCAAGAAGGAGGAAGTCCCCAACCCCCTCGCCAACGAGTGTGTCTTCTTCTCAGAGCACGTCTCCCGCGGCCTGTCTCTCCCCCTCCATGCATTCTTGGTTGGGCTGATGTATGTCTACAGCATACAGCTGCACGACCTCCCTCCAAACGCGATTCAGCATATATCGTGCTTTATCGTTGTCACGACCTGGACCCAAAGGTATACATACTGTTGTGCGCTCCTAGTCATGGACCCACAAGGGCTTCAGGGTTACCAGCCCCGGCCGCAACAAACAACGGCAGGCAGACCGGATTCATTGGCACGCAGGCCGGATCACCATGGTACTACTCCTCCTTATGTCGATGATAGTCATAACCAACTATACATATCAAAGCGTCCACGAATCGTATGAAACTGAAGGAACGGGAACAAAGTTATACAGAGATGCTATGTGTCCAGAAAGTGCAACAACAATCGAGGGTTACTGGGGTTACCAAGCCCCAGGCCGAATCACATCGGCAGGCGTGCACGGAAATGGATCATTGGCTCCACAACCCCTTGACTGCGACAACTATGTAGGCATAGCCAAAACTGTATAACAATGAGCTCGAAACCAACAACCGATCAAAGAAGTACTCTAGACATGGAAGATGTATTAAACAGGTGTTACTAGAGTATAGCTTTACATACAGAGGTCACACGACCCAACATTACATCAGACGACGGAAGGCAAATTATGTTGCTAATCAACAAGAACCAAAAAGGCCTAAGAGGCCGCAACATAAGGCGACGTCCCAGCCCATAGATTCCAGGCTACTACCTGGGAACCCCAAACTACTCGTCGATGTCCATGTTGAAACACCACCGAAGTGAGGAACTCCACCTGAACCAAAATTAAGCAAACCTGAGTACGGGAGGTACTCAACAAGACTTAGTTAACTTATTATATCTGCTTCTTTTAGAAAGAGTTATGAAGCTTATTTTGCGTAAATCCATCTTTGTTTTCCAAGTTGAGGAAGAAATAGCACGTCTCATGGAGTATTTTGAAAACAGATGAGAAAACTACTCATCTACTGATATGATCATCTTTTTAATCCACCAATATCATATCAGCACCTCGTGCTTCAAAGATCACCACCTCAAGTTGTTCCGGTACCTCATGCTACAAGGTAACCCCTCTCGGCATCTCCGAGGAGGCATCCTTCATTCGTTATCAATAAGTTTTAGTCATTCCGTTAAACTTATCTATGATCACAGAATCCGTCACCAAGTCGTCTTTAACCGTAGACACGACTTTTCGAAAAGATTAAGCCTGCAGGGGTGTACAACTTTACCCACACGTACCAACCGACTCTTAGTGCCACCGGGTTGGCACTAGTACGGGAAGTGCCGGCAGAGGGTGCTCGATTCCCGGCCTTTACCTTGTCGAACCATATCCATGAGTCAACCCAAACAGGGCCACCCCGTCAACAGGTAGTTGGCCAGCTCCTGACGGCACCTGTTCTGTGAGTCGGGATCAAGATCCGTGTACGTCCATCACTTGTCCCGGTCACGACCTAATTTTCTCCAAAACATTTTCCGACTCACACGCAGATGGAAAGCTCAAACTACGTGGCTCATAGATAAGGTTAAACAAGTGAGTTAGCCGGGCGGGGTTCATCGGCCCACGTGTGGCTGTACGCTCAGTCTTGGCTCGGAGGCGAGAACTCGCTCCTAGGGGCATAAACAGGACAAAACGCCACAACCCATTGTGGACTCACATCCATGCCGTTATTAGTCATGTTATCAAGGATAATTCAAAACGTAACCACCTGACATAGAAGATTCATGCATTGACAAGATTCATCAACCGGATGGATCAGATCACAACTAGGCATGTCTAAGCAAGACTCACAGGGTTTAGCGAAGCACGCAGAAACAAACCTATAGATGCTAGGTGAAGTGGATCAGCTTATGTTGGCTATGCAGTATATATGAGAACTCTATCTAATGACATCAAATAGTTTGGAACCGAATGCAAAGTACGCGATTCAAATCACTTTGAAACCATATATGAGAAGATAAGAGGTTATGCTTGCCTTGGTTAAGAAACCAGATAAAGACTTCAGGAATAAGTGCTTGACTTGTTGGTTAGGATCAAATATTCGCCATTGGAGTTGTTGGCCTTCTCTTCGGAGTCACGTTCTACCGAGGGGAACAAACACCGAAACAAGAAGAACAACAATCAACACATGGCATCGATGCAATGCACAACATGTATGCATGAGCAAGTTAATGCACTGAAATAAATCCCTAAACATGTTTGATGGGTCGCTAGGGTTCGTATGGCAATTAAGCATTTTTACTGAAATTATCCCGAAATAGACCCCATAGGGGCAGTTCGGACAATTCTGAAGGTGTGGACAATTCTGAAAGTATCATAAATGGATTGCATTTGTTATTTTGAGCATTTTGGTATATAACTTGTATTTTTTTAATTTTATTGATTAAAAACTTATTTTCTCCATTTTAAATGAATTAAACAAATTTAAATAATATCCAAAATTGAAGTTTATCAAACATGTATGAAAATGACATATTTGGCTTGGAAATAATTTTCTGATCAAAACCAGATTTTTTTTCTGATTAATAAAACATTAGTTATTGAATTTACAAAATTTAACCATTTTCTGTAATTAATTAAAGGGGTGGGCCCACTGTCAGTGTAATATCCATTTTTCAAAAACAGATAAAATCTGCGCTGATGTCAGCGTGACGCGAGGGTGACGTCACCCTGCTCTGTTTCCTCACAGATGACCTCAAATTCCGGCGAATTTGCGCGCAATTCACGAATCGAGTTATACCACGAGGTAAAGGAGCTAAAGGGGGTCCAGGGGTGGCGGCGATTGGACCGAATGGTCATTGGCGGCGAGCCGGTGAGCATCCACGCGGCGGCGGTCGGCGTTCCTCGACGTCACATCGATTCAGAGGGAGAGGGAGGAGGGAGAGAGCACGGGGGTGCTCGGGAGGTTACCATGGATGTGGTGGAGTGGTCGGAGAGACAAGGGATGGCCGGAATCCGCGGCGGCGTGTGAGAATCCATGGCGGCCAGAGAGGAAGGAGACAGTGGAATCCGCAAGCTTTAGGCCATCATGGCTTCTCCTCTTGCTCGTGGAGGACGAGGGGACCGAGGCGGTTCTTTGGAGCTTCTTGGAGGGGTCGCGGGTGGCCGGAATCGATGGCTACGACGGATCACCGGAGAAGCTAGGGTTCGGTCCTCGCTACAGATACAGAGAGGGAGGGAGGGTGCAAGGGGGAAAGGGAGGGAGAGGAGGGCACACACGTCCTCGTGGGAGTCTTATCCGCAACGAGAAGGCCGAGGTAGGACGTGGCGTGGTCGTCGTCGGAGCCCTTCCTGCCTTCTAGCACGAGGAGGAAGACGAAAGAGGGGTTTTCCTCCATAACCCCCTGAAGTTTTGGAGATTTTACAACGAAGCCCTTCTGCCTTTAAAAACTGCAAGGAAAACGAAAGTTTGGGGAACTAAATGAACTCATAAAAATTAACCAAAATATGTTTTGGAATCCTTAAGAAATTTCCAAGGTCACCGTGTCTTGGCTTTGCAAAATTGAATTTGTTTTGAAAACAAATTTCGTGTGACCACTTTAAGTGATTTTTATGCAAGTTTCATTTAAATTCAAACTTAAATTGGTTCAAATTTTTTTCATGCATGAATGACATGAGCACAACACAACAAACCCTATTGTAGCAAAACAGGGATGTTACAATCGTGTTTTGCGAGTGCTTCCTGGGGATCCGCCCGCACTGGGGGCTTTGGAAAGCCATCTTCAAGGTGCGGATCTTCGGGGAGAAGGCGCGGCCAGGCGAGAAGATGGGGGGGCCGCTGCATACCGGAGGCTTCGGGATTCAGGCGAGTAAAGATATCCCCTACATGGAGATGTACTTCGTCGACTCGGCGCAGGGGTGGAGGAAGAAATGGTTCTACGTCACCGATAATAGTGCGAGTGGAGCTCCTGAATTCCATCCATTCGCCACTCTTAAGCGACGGAATTTCTGGCTGCACTCGCTTACTGCCGAAGAAGGTAAAGTTGTCACGCCTTTACTCGCAAAGGTGGCGAGCTTTCGCAACAAGGAGTTGGGGACCCCGCTGAATGGGATACACCTGTCAGGTGTGTTTCTTCGTCGATGAATTGAGCCCCTTCAAGAGAGGCCAATCGCCATGTGGGAGTACATGGGCATCAAGGACCCGAGCCGTGTTTGCGAAGATATCCTTTCAAACGCCGAGTTCGAGAAGAAGATCGCGACCATCACCAAGCTGAAGATGGGAGAGGTTTGCTCAGCGTGTCCTCTCGAACCATTCGAGGCGGGGAAATCTCCGACTGAGGTGAGATTTTCGAGTTTCTCCTTCTTGTCTTTTGTTCTTCCACGCCTGGTTTTCTTTCGAGTGAACAATTTCTTCTTTTTCTTCTGTAGAATCAGGATGTGGCAACATGCTACCCGCCAGTTTTTTTAGACGATGTCTCAGATCTTCTAGCGAGTAACATTAAAGCCCCTCACGAGACTAGCGTCGCGGAAGCTGACTCAAGCTCTGAACGCGATTATATGGATGAGGAGAAGGAGTTGGGTAGTGACCAACTTCGCCACCGCAAGCGCTGCCAACGCGAGGAGGAAGAGGTCACTTCAAAGGATAGCTCTTTGGGTGACAAGTCCGTCAAGGATGCTGAGCCCCTTCGGGTGGCTCCTCTCAACGTTCTTCCTCCCGCGGGCCGTCAGTCGAAGGTCTCCACCGCCTGGAACCCAGATGTTCTCAATGATGAGGATGACGAGGATGAGTAAGTCTTGTGCACTTTGCTTTTAGTTACGAATATTCTTCCATTTCCATCCGTCTTTGCTCTTTATCCGATTTCATTTTTTTGTAGCAGCCTTGCGACCATCAGTCCGGGCCAGTTCGCCTCCTCGATCCCTTCGTGAACAGGAAAGAGACCGTCGTAGATCCTGCTCCAGCTGCTGACGCTGCCCTAAGATCTTCGAGCCCAGTAATAGAAACCGAAGCCCCGGAGTACGAGATGCCCAGCTTTGTGGGTGGAGCACCTGTGGATGTTGGAGCGTCAGCAAATCGGGAGGTCTTGGGTAGCTCCGTGGACCCTCTGTCTACCGCTCATGGCAAGGTAAGCCCGTTTACTTCCTTGCATCTTGCTTCGCTTGTTCTCAATTTTATCGGGTGCACGGAAGTGCTCCCGATGAGAGTAGCCCCGGAGTCTATGGTCAATTGCTTGCAGTTGGTCATGGACTCAAGTTGAAGTGTTCTTCTTTTGCTTGTATGTTGGTCTTGTTTTTCATCGGGTGCACGGCAGTGCTCCCGATGGGAGTAGCCCCCGAGGCTATACTTGACTGTGTACAGTCGAGTATAGGCTCAAGTGATACATCTGTGGTTTTTTTGACTTGGATTTTTGCAGGCCCTTCTCGACTCCCTCGCTGCTTTCGGGCGTCGAATTCTTTTGGCTGAAGCGGACTGCGTTTCCCTACGGGCGGATCGCGACCAGCTTGCCCAAGATAACCGCTCCCTTCAAGGTATAGTGCGCACTTTTGGTCTTTACCGTTTCTTCTTGGTTGTAATTTATTGTTCCAATCGCGTCTTTCACATTGCAGATGAAGTTAACCGCTTGAAGACTGAAGGGGCAGAAGCTGTTTCTCGAGTGAAAACTCTTGAAACGGAGCTGGAGTCCACCCGAAAGGAGTTGGAGTCCGCCCGCAAGCGCTCATCCGACCTTGAGGGGAGTCTCGCGGAAGCTTAGGGAGCTTTGAAGCAGCTGGAGGAGGCGAGTGTGAAGCATGAGAGCGATCTTGTCGGCGTCAACCGTCCTCTGGCCTAGAAGCTTGCTGGTAAGTTGCGTTGTATCGTCCTTCGATTGTGGCTCGTTTTCCTTTCTCTTCTGATGATCGTTCTGTCTGTGTCTCAGATGCCCTTGGAGTTGGGTTGGAGCTAGCTGGACACCAACGACTCGATGCCCTCACTGACTCGTGTACTCAGCTTCAGGAGCACGCGAATAAGATCTACTCCCTCCTTGGCGATGCCACCGAGTGCTGACGCAGTTCCACGAGCGCCTGCTCGTGGACGTGGCGGTTTCGCCTACTCTGGGTGGTCTTCTGCAGTTTTTCCTGGGTGATGAAGATCTCCGCCACGAGTACTCGATCGCGCAGACTGAGTGCGGGGCCAAGACGGCTATCCAATTTGCTTTGGCGCATGGAGTCTCGGGTGACCTGGAGAAGGTGTACTCGGAGGTTCCGTGCGACTCCCTGGGCAAAAAGGTAGCGCTACGTCCTTTTGGCGACTGTGCTGAAGAGCTCGCGAAGATGCTTTTTGGGGTGCTTTCCTGTGCTGGTCGTAAGGGACAGCCTTCCGCGGGTGGGACTACCTCTGGGGCTCCATAGGATAGTTTTTTGTTTTCGTGTGCTCTTGATTTAATGAACCTTGGGATGTATTCCCGTACTTTATTTTGCCTAATCGAAGTGTTTTCCGAAAGTGTCAGTGTTTCGTGTTTGCGCCTTACTTTGTATTCTTGTGATGGTAGTAGCCCCCGAGCACCTGAGGTTTGGGTGGTATATTCTCGAGTGGGTCTTATATTGTCTCTGAATCTTCTTTGTTCCTTTTCAGGTAGTGGATTCCAACGTAGGGTCTTCGAGTGGATCTGCTTTGCTGGATAATCTCTTGGTTGACGTTGCCAGCACATTTGCATCACTCCGTGACCGTGTCGCAGATGGCGATCGTAAGCTGAAGGCTCTGCGAGGTGTGGCTGATGTTGCCAAGTCAAAGCAGAAACTTGCGGCGGAACGTGAGCAATTTGTGATGGAAGAACTGGCAGCTGTTGGAAGGGCATGCTCTGTAAGTTTGCGAGCCCCCGAGTACTTGTTGCTTGTTACCGTCTTTATTTTGACATGCTCGTTGTTCTTGCAGTTGTTGAGCCCGATGGAGTCTGTGAAACCCATTGGGTGGACAATCACATTGTTCATGAGTCAGGTAGCTCAAAACCTCACGCGAGCAACTTCTGGTCTCACCGTAGCCGCAGTATTATCATGGCTACCCTGAAGTACCGGGTGAGTCAAGCGCAGATACTTGTCGAGTCTTGTCGCGAGGCTCTGTCTTCTGTCCATCGGGCATTTTACCCTTTGGGTGTTGTCCCAGATGACTTCAGTGGGTTGCTGAGGATGTTTCGTCGGGTAGGGGAAGCTCGAGAGTGCGTGCGTCAACAACTTGTCAGTGGAGCTCAAGTGGCACTTGCCTTCATTTGCCTGTGGCATCCTGAGGTCAACCTTTTCTCTATGGCGCGACTTCCTGACTCGAGAGGTCCACCGATGGATCTTTCTCCCCATTATGCGGCCGTGCGTCCTGCAGTGGAGCAGATTGTTCGACTGACCTCCGAGGAGATTGATCAATTGCTTGAAGATGCGGCTGCTCGCCGAGAGTTGTAGATTTAAGATGTAAATATCTTGTAGTTTTTGTTGTAAGGTGTTTGAAGGTGTAAACCCTGTGACCTTGTATGTTTCACTCGCTATGTTTAAGGTGTTTATAAGGTGTGCACCTTGTTATACCCTGTATTATTTTTATCGAGTTTGAGTGCTCGAAGGAATGTGGTGATGCTAGTTAGGCGTAGCCCCCGTGTGTTGGGGGTGTTTACCTGTCGTTTTAGCATGTAAAGAGGAAAAAATGCGATAGTCTTTGTAGCTATAGTTGAGAAACCATGTTTTATTGCTATGGCTGAGAGTCATGTGTTTGCTCAAGCTACAAAGTGGCTGGTACAACCTTATTTCTTGCGAGTAGAATAATAATCCTAGGGGTAGAACTTGCGGAGGTGCGCCACGTTCCACGAGTTGGAGTAGATACCGCAGTTCTTCGGGTTCTTCAAGCGATAGGGGCCTTCTGGGATGACTTCATGTATGATGAAAGGTCTTTCCCATGGTGGATCGAGCTTGTGTCCCTCCTTTTGCTTGAGCCGCACTACAAGGACTCCTACCACGAAGGATCGGTGGCGTATGCGGCGACTGTGGTAGTTGCACAGCGATTGCTCATAGACTGTTGATCTTGCGAGTGCAATGTCCCTGATCTCATCCAGTGTGTTTGAGGTTTCTTCGCTGTATGCAACGACTCCTGGGGCACTGAATTTGACATCTTCGGGTAGCACGGCTTCAGCTCCGTATACCATGAAGAATGGCGTGTAGTTTGTCGACCGATTTGGTGTTGTTCGCAGGCTCCATAGCAACGATGGCAGTTCTTCGGCCCAGTGCCCTGCTGCTGGGTGTAGCCGAGTGAGTAGCCGCTTCTTTAGGCTAGTCAAAACTAATCCATTGGATCGTTCTGCCTGGCCGTTAGTTTGCGGGTGAGCTACCGAGGTGAAGCTGACGGTTATCCCCTTTTCCTCGCAGAAGTCCTGAGTTTCTTTGGCTGTGAAGTTGCTTCCGTTATCTGTGATGATGTTGTGCGGTATGCCGAATCTGCACATGATGGAGTTGAGGAATCTCACGGCGCACTCGGCGTGCGCGGAGGTGACTGGCATAGCTTCTATCCACTTTGTGAATTTGTCGACTGCTACGAGCAGGTGGGTGTATCCTCCGGGTGTTGACTTGCGCAGCGGTCCCACCATATCTAGCCCCCATTGAGCAAAGGGTCAGGCGATAGGGATCATGTCGAGTTCTGTGGCAGGTGCGTGTCGCTTGGGCGCAAACCTTTGGCAGGCGTTGCATCTGTCGACTAGATCTTTGGCGTCTCTGGCTGCCGTGAGCCAGTAGAATCCTGCCCTGAAAGCCTTGCCCACGATTGCTCTCCAACTGGCATGCTGCCCGCAGTCTCCTTGATGCATGTCATTGAGCAGCTCTTTGCCATCTTTTGGTGCGATGCATCTCTGCAGTACTCCTGATATTCTTTGCTTGTATAGCTCTCCGTTCATCACCCGAAAGGATTTGCTGCGTCGTACTATCTATCTGGCCTCGCAAATGTCTGCTGGGAGCTGTTTGTTGGACAAGTAGCCGAGGTATTTCTGCGTCCAGACTGGCTCGACGAGAAAAACTTGCCTTGAGATATTGTGGATGAGCTCGATGATAGCAATTTGCAGGTTGGTATCTATTTCCACTGTTGCGGGTATTCCTGCTGGTTTCTTGACTTTGACTGATCGCTTGATCATTCTTTCGAAGTAGATTCCTGGTGGGATGGGGGCGTTTGTTGACCCAATGTTTGTCAGTTTGTCTGCTTCCTCATTGCTCGATCGCGCGATGTGCTTCAGCTCACACCCTTTGAAACTTCCTTCGAGTAGCTTGTACATGTCACGGTAGGTGACCATGCTATCCGCGATAGCGTCACACCCCTTCATCGTCTGCTGCACGATGAGATTTGAATCCCCGTATATCATCAATCGAGTGGCTCCGTAGTCGATCGCCATCTTCATGTCGTGCAGGAGGGCCTCGTACCCCTCGTCGTTGTTGGACACTGGGTCATCAGGAGGGAAGTCCAGTCGCAAGACGTACTACAGCTTGTCACCCCTGGGAGATATGAGAATAACTATGGCTCCGGCTCCTTCGTTTCCTTTCGACCCGTCGAAATACATGATCTAGTTTCTCGTGTATTCTGGGGGTCCTGGTGTTTGCAGCTCCGTCCACTCGCTTAGGAACTCCACGACGGCCTGGGATTTTACAGCGTTGCGCCCTGCGTATATTATGTCCCAGGCGCCTAGCTCGATGCTCCACTTTGCGATTCTTCCAGATGCCATGGGGTTGTTCATGATAGTACCGAGTGATGCGTCGCTTAGCACCGTGACGGTGTGTTCCTAGAAGTAGTGCTTGAGCTTGCGGGCTGTAAAGACTACTCCATACGCGAGCTTCTGATAGTGAGGGTATCGATGTTTGCACAGCGAAAGCACCTCGCTGATGTAGTATATTGGCCGCTGAACGCCATACGCCTTTCCTCTGGCCGCTCGATGACAATTACCGTACTGACGACTTGGTTTGTTGCGGCTAGGTAAAGTTACAGGGGCTATTTCTCCTGTGGCGTTGCCAAGACGCGCTTGCTCCGCAACACTCTTTTTAGGTTGATGAACGTCTTTTTTGCTTCAGGAGTCCACTCGAACTTATCTGTTTTCTTCAGCAGCTTATAGAAGGGCAGCGCCTGCTCGCCTAATCTTGCGATGAATCTGCTCAGAACGGCCAGTCGTCCCGCGAGCTGCTGTATGCCGCGAAGATTTGTTGTTTCCTTCATTGTCATGATCGCTTGAATTTTCTCTGGATTGGCTTCGATTCCTCAGGCGGACACCAGATACCCGAGAAGTTGTCCTGCAGGAACACCAAAAGACGCATTTTGTCGGGTTAAGCTTGATCTTGTACGCGTTGAGAGCGTCGAATGTCTCCCTGATGTCATCGAGGAGTGTAGCCTTCACTCGAGTTTTTATGACGATGTCGTCAACGTACACTGGTACGTTCTTGCCAATGAGCTTGGCGAGGCATTTTTGCATGCAGCGTTGATATGTTGCACCTGCGTTTTTTAGCCCGAAGGGCATTGTCGTGTAGCAGTAGACACCGCGAGGTGTGAGGAATGCTATCTTCTCCTCATCCTCCTTTTTCATCCTGATCTGATTATAGCCCGAGTAGGCGTCCAAGAAGGAGAGTCGTTGGAAGCCTGCAGTGGAGTCCACGACCTGGTCGATCCGTGGTAATGGGAAGTTATCCTTGGGGGCAGTGTTTGTTCAGCGAATTATAGTCGATGCACACGCGAAGGATGTCAGTGTTTTTCTTCGGGACCAGCACCGGGTTTGCTAACCAGGTGGATATTTTGATTTCTCTGATGAATTTTGCGGCGAGTTGTCTATTCACCTCTTCTCCGAGTGCCATCTGTTTTGGCTCGGAAAATCGTCGGGTCGTTTGCTTGACAGGTTTGACATCGTTGAATACTTCGAGTGAGTGCTCGGCGAACTCCCTGTGTATCCCTGGCATATCTGAAGGCTGCCAGGCGAAAATTTTCCAGTACTCACGGAGGAGTTCGACGAGCGCGTCTTCCTATGCGGAATATAGGATGGTGGACACCATGGCCGTCTTCGAGGGTTCTGTCGGGTGCACTTGATGCTTTTGAGTGTCGCTATTTGTACTGAACTCGAGTTCTGGGGCGTTCTTTTTGGTGAGCGGCATCACAGAGTGATCCGTGGTCTTTGCCAATTCTTCCAGCTCCTCCTGCATCTCGAAAGATTTCGCGATCTCGTTGAAATCAATATCGCACTTGTCTGACTTTTAGAAGTCACCATCTATAGTGATGGTGCCGTATTCTCCTGGGAGTTTGAGCTTCAGGTAGGCGTAGTGGAGTACTGCCATGAATCTCGCGAACGCTGTTTGGCCGAGAATGGCGTGGTACTATGAGGGCCAGTCGACTATTTCGAAGTCGAGGAATTCTCTCCTGTAGTTTCTTGGGTTTTCGAGCACCACCTCCAAGTTGATTGTTCCGAGTGGTCGAACTGCCTTTCCCGGTACTATCCCGTGGAAGGATGTCTCTGACTCTGCGAGTCCGTCCAGGTTTTTGTTCATCTTGCGGAGCGTGTCCGCGTATATGATGTTGATTCCGCTGCCACCATCCATGAGCACCCGAGCGAGGTCGTAGTTGCCTATCTGCGCCTGAATGACAAGCGCGACGTGTCCTGGTCGATATACCCGAGGGGGACGCTCTTCTTTGCAGAAGGTTATCGACTGATTTGCCATCTTCAGGTATTCGGGTGTGGATGATGGAGTTTGTACTGTCATGATCACTTGGTGTGTATTTGTCTTCTGGACTCATCGGGACGGGCAGACCTTCTGGATCATTCCTATGAGTCCATGTGGGTTCGGGTACCCATTGGCTCCCTGATTTGCGGCGGGTGGTACTGGTAGCACGGCTAATACCGCGTTCTCATGTCCTGGTGGAGGTAGGGGCTGTGGCGGCTGGTATCCTCCTGGGAGTTGCGGGTATCCCTGGTTGACTGCGGCTCTGTTCTTGTTCGTGTAAGCCTTGTGGATGTCCTGGAACTTTCGACAATACTTGAGGAGGTGAGTTGGCTTGGTCTTGCCTGTGCGCTTATATGTGAATAGATGTAGCGTGCAATAACCGTCAAGGTCTTCCTCGAAAGTTTTATCATCTCGTTTTGGTTTCTAGTCGCGATTTCCACGAGGCCCGCTGTCACGATTTCTTGTGAATTCTGCTGCCACCAGTTCTTCTCGATTGTCGTGGTCGTAGTGTTTCCTCTTCTTTATTCGACCGTGGTGATCCTCCTCAGGCGCGGATGATGATGCTTTTTTGTTGCGCACAAAATCTTCGCTGTTAGCCCATCTGCCGGCTATTGCCATCATCTCCCCGATAGTTTTGGGCGCAGCTCGTCCTAGCTCCTCTCGGAAGGCAGCGCGTCGGGCTCCTTTGGTGAAAGCCTTGACTGCGACCTCCTCTGATATATTTTCCGCCGTATTTTTGAGTGTGGTCCACCGCTGGATATACTCGTGGGTAGACTCGCTGCTTTTCTGCTTGCAAGCCCGCAGCTCCTCGATAGATGCAAGTCTTTTGTATGTCGCCTAGAAGTTCTTGCGGAAGTCGTAGGTTAGATCGTCCTATGATCCGTATTGTCCTCGCGGTCTTCCTTCGAGCCAGTTGTACGCTGCGCCTACAAGGTGTAGGTTTAGGTACTGCATGGCCGTTGTCTTGTTCCCACACTGGCATTTTACTGCCGTGAGGTAATCTGATAGCCAAGACTTGGGCTCCAGCGAACTGTCATATTTTGGGACCTCTGTGGTAAGCTTGAATCTCTTGGGCATCGGCGCCTCACGGATGTCGCGGGTGAAACACAATGCACGGCAGGCCTCTTCGTCGGAAGAGGTGGATAGCGATCGTGCGCGGTTCCTGATTGCTCGCGCCATGTTGACCTTGTTTTGCGCGATGTCGCCTCGCGCATCGTATTCAGGCCGGTCGCGATTATCCTCTTTCCGTGGTTCCTTGCTGCGGTGTCGCGAGCGGCTGCCATGGTGTCGTGGACTGCGGTCATGATCTCTCGGGCTGTCATCGCTGCTACTCGGGCTATCGCCGCGGCGCCGGGATTCTTTCCCTCAGGCGCGACGAGGTGATTCGTTCCTTTTAGGTGACGTTCTCCCGCGTCCGCGGGGTATTTCCTTGTCTTTCCGAGGAGTCTTTTCAGTTTCCGGCTTTGTCGCGCGCCTGCGGCCTTGAGCGGCGATTCTTGCGGCTGCCATGCCTAGCCCCTTCTGGACTTTTCGGTATTGTTCCGCGTGGGGATCATTCTCAAGCGGTTGGTTCGCCTGTAAATATGTGGCTGCTGCCAAGAGTGCCACGGTGGGGGTCGTCGGGTGTATGTTGCCTTCATCGTTGACATGCATGAGGGATGTCTCGAGCGTCTTGCTGATTCCACTGAGGGATTCGCGATCCATGGCAGGGGTCTTCAAGACGTATCTCTTTTTTGGGGGATTGTTTCCCACCGAGTGAGTCCGGGAGAGTGCCGCACGACGCGCGCTCGACTCATCCGCCGCTTTCTTTCGTGTATCCAGATTCTTGCGGGCTTCGTAGTGGTATGCAGTTAGATCTTCACGGGGAGCTCCCTCTTCGACTGGATGGACTAGGTGTACATCCGTCTTCGCTTTGAGCCAAGCAGCTCGCGATACTTTGATGCGCTCTCGCTCCTTCAGGCTTTCCTCAGTTTCCTCGGGTGGATCAGTTGAACCCGCCATGCAGACCTGGGCTATAGCTCGCGAGTCCTAGGTGTGGGCCGACAACTTTTACCAACTCGATATGGTTCCTCAGCCTCGTAGTGTGGAAGTTGCGGATGTTGCGGAGGATGGATCCACCATTGGGTGCTAGGTGGCGACCAGCATCGTCAGGCGGCGAGTCAAAGGTCGCCGGGCTCGAGACAGACTCAGAGTCCGATTCGCTGAGATCGATCTACCCGGGGAAGCGCAAGATTCCTGCCTTGTTGGCGTGGAAGTGGAAGCTCCCGAACGTCAAGCTAACGCTCTTTTCCAATCCGCTAAACGCTGGGCGCAATTCCTGCGAGTGGGACACGTAGATGAGTGACCCGAAACGGATCGGTTCCGCTGGATTCGAAGTTCCGGGGCTCCAGCTGAAGGTTGGCGATGATGAAGCCGAAGACGCCGTAGATCCAGCGCCCGCCGTTCCCACAGATGGTGCCAATTGTCGATTAGTCATCTCAACGAGTCCCTCGGATGATCCGGTGGGGTTTCGATTAAGAGAACGTATGGACGCTGGTGACGATCGTCGGCTAACAGGGGGCACGATTTACCCAGGTTCGGGGCCCTCGTAGAGGTAAAACCATTACTCCTGCTCTTTCGATATGTATTAAGGGTAGATCGGTTACAAGGGGGTGCTCAAATCGAGAGTATGATCTCGAGCTTAAGGCTTTGGTGGTAAAAAGTAGATTGGATCCCCCCTTGGTGGTTCTCCTGGCCTTATATAGGTGGCCAGGTCCCGAACCGTGCCCGCGGGGGTTACAAACCCTAGGTGTAGGTCGGTATGAGTTTCCTTCTTGACCCGCAAGTCTTTGCGGGTGGGATTCAGTTGGGCCTTCTAGAACCGCCTGGTGGCGCCTCCCTTTGGGCTTGGCTCTTGGGACTTGGACCGGGTAGCCTCACCCGACAGGTCCAGGGTTCATCCCCACGTCACCCAGGGCTCCATCGCCTCTGCCCTTTTGCCTATTTATCCCCCCGAATGGAAAACCCTAGACACCTGATCAAAAATCTCTGAAAAGTTCCGCAGCCGCCGTCAACCCTAGATCAGGGGGGTTCTGAAGCTGTCTCCGGCACCCTGCCGGAGAGAAGATCATCACCGGAGGCCTCTACATCACCATGCCCCCCCTCCGCAGTGATGCGTGAGTAGTTCTCCTCCTCATATGCATCCATGTTTACATCTCGTGAGCTGCCTAACATGATTGAGATTGATCTTATGTAACTCTATGTGTTGTGTTTGCTGGGATCCGATGAATATTGTACTTATGCCAAGTTGATTATAGTCTTTATTGCATATGTGATTTGTGATCTTGCATGCTTTCCATTGCTAGTGGTTGTTCTGGCCAAGTAGTTGCTGGTGACTCCAAGAGGGAGTATTTATGCTTGATAGTGGGTTCATGCCTCCTTTTCGCCTTGCTCGAGTGACAGAACCGTGAAGGGGGAGGATGTGCTGTTGCCATTAGGGAGAAAACAACAGTGAGAGTGCCTGCGTGTACAATCATTGCTTACATTACACACTTTATTTAATGCAGTTATTTGTTGCTTGCCACTTAATACCTAAGGGGGGTCAGATGATAACCTGAGGGTGGATTATTAGTCATAGATGCAGTTGGATTACGGTCTATGTATATTGTTGTAATGCCCGCACTAATTATCATAGTAGTCATCATGTCATGAATGTGCACTACGGTGCAACCTCTATTTGTCAATTGCCTGGCTGTAATTTGTTCACCCAGCATGCTATCTTTTATGGAGAGACACCACCAGCGAGCCTATGAACCCCGGTCCATTTTCCTATACTGTTAAACAAACCACCACAATTTCCTGCTTTCTTTACTTACTGCAAGCACACATTATTTTTCACACTATACGTCTAATCTTTGTTTTCAGAAAGACTGGTGAGATTGACAACCTCACTGTATCGTTGGGACAAAGTATTTTGGTTACGTTGTGTGCAGGTTCCACGTTGTTGCTGACACCAGTGAGCCATCACCACCGTCAGTGGCATCAACCTTCCGAAGGTCCTCTTTCTCCTACTGGATTGATAACCTTGGTTCTTAACTAAGGAGAATTTCCTACCGTTGTGCTCATCACACCCTCCTCTTGGGGTATCCCAACACACACCATCAAGGAAATTTCTGGCGCCGTTGCCGGGGAGGAATAAGTCTTCTGGCAAGGGGAGTCTCTCACTCTCAACCTCTTTATTTTGTTTATTGTCTTGTTTTTATTTTTGTCTTGTTTTGCTTCTCTTTATCAAAAACACAAATTTTTTAGTTTACTTTATAGCTGTTATTTATTTGCTTGCTTTTATTTTGCTAAAATGAGTATTCCTGAAGTTGAGGTTCGTTCTTTTAGGCAACAAGGGGGAGAGATTTTAAAAGATGCTTGGTATAGAATAAATGATGCTCATAATAGGTGCACAAAAAAATATTCTACCTTGATACTCCTGAGAAATATTTATGTTGGTATTTCTGGCTGGTATAGGCATGTGTTAGATAATCTTACGGGTGGAAATTTTCTAGGAACTCCTGCCTTGGAAGCCTGCAATTTGATTGAAAGTTTAGTAGGAGCACCCCCACTACAACTGTTAAAATTGAGACCACTTTGGAGAATGTTATTAATAAACTAAACTCTTTGGAAATGAACTTACCAATTTTCCTTGATAATGCTAGAAAAGTTAATGAATCAATAATTACTATTGATAAAAGAATCACTCCTCTAGAAGCTAGCAACATTCATGATGATCAAAATTTTAGGATTGGTAAACTAGAGGAGGCTAAAGGAACATTAAGATCCACTTTTCATCTCTTAAATTCAAAAAGGAGAAAGCCTTTGTGGGAAAGGAGCAATGATTCATGTATGTTCCCAAGATAACTAAACCTAAATCTCAATATGTGCTGAAAATTGCTAAAACAATTAATGAAACTAAAAGTGACCTTCATGTTGAATCTTCAGAAACACCTAGAGTGCCTAATGCTGCAAATAATGATTTAGAGGAAGTTATTGATGTTGATGCTTCTTCACTTGAAAATACTTGAGTTCTTTTTTATGCCTAGCTGAAAGGCGTTAAAGAAAAGCGCTACCGGGAGACAACCTGTTTTATTTCGCTGTTTTCTACCTGTTTCCTTTGTTTTCTTTTGTGTGCTTTGCACCTGTGTGTTTTCTATTTCCTTAGCAACCCCTCTGTATCTTTTATTTTGAGTTTTTGTTGAGCCAAGTAAAACCTCTAGTGGAAAGTTGAGGCTATATTTCGGATTTCTGTGCAGGAAACAGATTTCAGCTGTCCACTGTTTATTCCGTATAAAATGACAGAAAATTTAAAATGACCTGAGTTTTTTTGTGCGTAATCCTGGACTGTATATGCAAATTTTCTTAGTTGACCATTTTTTCTATTTGAGCAACAGAAGATTTTCGAAAAAAATCATCTTTACCTGCTGTCCTGTTTTGACAGATTTCTACCAATAATTGCATTTGCATCTTAATCGCTTTCTTTTTGTGTTCTTTTGATAAAAAGATTTTTAAAGAAGTTGTGACAGTAGCTAATATTCTTTTGAGTGTTAGACATGTGTTGAAACTAAACCATGTGAATTTATTATTTCAATTGCACTAACGTTGCTAATGAAGATTGTGAGAAGTTTGGTGTGAAGGAAGTCTTCAAGGGTCAAGAGAAGAGGATGATATGATGTGATCAAGAAGAGTGAAAAGCCTAAGCTTGGGGATGACCCGGGGGTACATCCCAGCAAATCTCAAGAAGACTCAAGCGTCTAAGCTTGGGGATTCCCAAGGCATCCCCTTCTTCATCAACAAATTATCAGGTCACTTCTAGTGAAACTATATTTTTATTCGGTCACATCTTATGTGCTTTACTTGGAGCGTCTTTTATTTTTTGTTTCGGTTTGTTTTTGTTTTTTCTTTCAGTTTGTTTTTACTTTTTCAATAAACTTGGTTGGACCCCAGCATTCTTTTATTGGAGAGTGACACGCTCCGCTTTTTAATGGGAATACTTTGTATTCTTAATCTTTGTGTGGCTGCTGCATTTATTTAGCTCCTGTTTTGCATGCATCTCTTATTAGAGCTGTTAGTTTTAGTAGTATTATGTGAGTACTCTCATGTTTGCTTGCTGTAGCATTTAGAGAGTTTTTGTTAAAACATATCTTGTATGGTGCTTGTTGGGAGAAAGAAACTGCTATTTAAAGTAGAATTTATATTGGTGCAATTAGAAGCTTGTATAGACTGTTGCTAGAACTTTCTCATGCGATGCTAAATGTTATTTTAGTTCTAAAGCCTTGTGATGTTTAGTAGCATGAATAGCCTCAAATAGCTGAGAGTGTTTAATATGTGATTGAAAGATTCATGAGTTGTTCTTGTCATAAGGAAGCATAAATTTTTTGTATTCTCTTTCGAATGTTTTATTTGGTTGACTTGGCGCATGCTCAAACGATGTTTATGACTATGAATCAGTCACGATTAGCATCCATGACCACTTAGTTTTTGAACTATGATACTGCTTATGCTTTAATTAATGATGCTTATGTCGCTATGCATGATTATGGCTCTTATGCTCTCTTGATTTGTCGCTCCCAGTCTTTTGCTAGCCTCCACCTGTACTTAGTATGAGCTCTACTCGTGCATCCAACTCCCTTAAACCAAATTTTTTCCCATTGTGTCCACCATACCTACCTACATGTGGTATTCAACTGCCACTCCAAGTAAATTGCTCATGTGTTACCTTTAAAACCTTCAAAATTACTCATGCTTTATGTTCCTGTTTTTGCTCATGAGGACGTCAATAGAGAATTTTTATCTCACTTGTTGATTGGATTTCACACCTTAGACTAGTGGCTTCATCCGCTTATCCAAATGATAGAAGAGCTGGCAGCGGGGTTCCCAGCCCCAAATTAATACACGCAAAATCTCTTCACTATTTTTGCCCCTGATTTATCAGTCAAAGCATAATTGTGTAAACAAAAGAGAAAGAGGGATGACCTTCTACCCAGATGCGTCCTTCACGTGGGAGCTGCTCTTGTGAATCCAGTTGGCTTGTGACGTACTGTATTTTCTGTTTACCACTCGTTGACATTAGCATACATCTCCCAAAATATAGCACCCGAGGATTCAGTTAGCCATGGTTTGTGAAAGATGGATGGGAGTAGTGTCAAACTTTTAATACCTCTGTTTAATAAAAAAAAAGCTCTAGCACATGAGTGATCCCTGCTTCCCTCCGCGAAGGGCCTTCCTTTTACTTTTATGTTGAGTCTCCATCTTCTAACTTTATGCACAGTTGAGAGAGAATTTTTTTGCCATTCTTAGTTCTATGTGCACTGTCCCATAAACATCAATAATTACTTCATGATGTGATATTATTTTTTCTTAACTTATTTGCTCTAGTCTTCCTCATGAACTTTGAAGGTGTCCTGTCATTTATGTTTTTCCCCACTCTTAAGGACTAGCAAAATATCACTTTGCCATGCTTTCTCTATACCTGAAACAAACGTTTATCTTTCTTTGCAATGTTTCTCATGATCCTTTATTTGAGATACTCTTCATGATGAAAAGTTATTGCTTTGCCTTATTATTAAAGGTCTATTTATCATGTTTGTGTTTGAAGTTCTATGATCTCAACTTGCATATGCCTTTACATTTTTATGATCAAGATTATGTTAGTAGCATGTCACCTCAGAAATTATTGTTTTATCGTTTACCTACTCGAGGACGAGTAGGAACTAAGCTTGGGGATGCTTGATACGTCTCCAACGTATCTATAATTTCTGATGCTCCATGATAATATTATGCCAATTGCTACATGTTTTCTCTCTTCTTTATGTCATTTTTACATGTTTTCCGGGACTAACCTATTAACAAGATGCCAACTGTCAGTTCCCTGTTTTCTGCTGTTTTTTGTTTCAGAAAAATTGTTCTGGAAATATTCTCGGAATTGGACCCCACAAAGCCCGAAGAGCCAATTTTCCCCGAAAGCATCCAGAAGACCGAAGAGGAGATGAAGAGGGGCATCAGGGGGCCCACACCATGGGGTGGCGCGCCCCCCCTTGGCCGCGCCAGGGGGTGGTGTGGGCCCCTAGGGTTCCACCGCCTCTGCCCTTTCGCCTATTTATTCCCCCTGGATGGAAAACCCTATACACATGATAAAAAATCCCCGAAAAGTTCCACAGCCGCCGTCACCGTCAACCCTAGATCAGGGGGTTTTGAAGCTGTCTTCGGCATCCTGCCGGAGAGGAGATCATCACCGGAGGCCTCTACATCACCATGCCTGCCTCCGGAGTGATGCGTGAGTATTTCATCCTTGGACTATGGGTCCATAGCACTATCTAGATGGTTGTCTCCTCCTCATATGCGTCCATGTTTAGATCCCGTGAGCTTCCTAACATGACCAAGATTGATCTTATGTAACTCTATGTGTTGTGTTGCTGGGATCCGATGAATATTGAACTTATGCCAAGTTGATTATAGTTTTTAATGCATATGTTATTTGTGATCTTGCATGCTTTCCGTTGCTAGTGGTTTCTCTGGCCAAGTAGTTGCTAGTGACTCCAAGAGGGAGTATTTATGCTTGATAGTGGGTGCATGCCTCCTTTTCGCTTTGCTCGAGTGACAGAAATGTGAAGGGGGAGGATGTGTTGTTGCCATTTGGGAGAAAACAACGGTGAGAGTGCCTGCGTGTACAATCATTGCTTACGTTACACACTTTGTTTAATGCAGTTATCTGTTGCTTGCAACTTAATACCTAAGGGAGTTCGGATGATAAACTGAGGGTGGATTATTAGTCATAGATGCAGTTGGATTACGGTCTATGTATATTGTTGTAATGCCCGCACTAATTATCATAGTAGTCATCATGTCATGAATGTGCACTACGGTGCAACCTCTATTTTTCAATTGCCCAGCTATAATTTGTTCACCCAGCATGCTATCTTTTATGGAGAGACACCACTAGTGAACCTATGAACCCCGGTCCATTTTCCTATACTGTTAAACAAACAACCCCAATTTCCTGCTTTCTTTACTTACTGAAAGCATACATTATTTTCCACACTATACGTCTAATCTTTGTTTTCAGCAAGACCGGTGAGATTGACAACCTCACTGTACCGTTAGGACAAAGTATTTTGGTTGTGTTGTGTGCAGGTTCCACGTTGTTGCTTACACCGGTGAGCCATCACCACCGTCAGTGGCATCAACCTTCCGAAGGTCCTCTTTCTCCTACTGGATTAATAACCTTGGTTATTAACTAAGAGGAATTTCCTACCGCTGTGCTCATCACACCCTCCTCTTGGGGTATCCAAACACACACCATCAACATGATATGAAAAAGTCTAGCCACAGTCTATACAAGCTTCTACTTGCACCGTTATAAATTCTACTTCAAGCAGCAGTTTCTTTTCCCAACAAGCACCATACAAAGTATGTTTTAACAAAAACTCTCTAAATGATACAGCAAGAAAACATGACAGTACTCACATAACCCTACTAAAACTAACATCTCTGAATAAGAGATGCATGAAAAACAAGGGCTAAACGCAGTACTACCAAAAAATTGAACACTCACAGAACAATAAGAATGAAAACTAGAGTGTTCTAAGCAATGTAAACGGAACATGTCTATCTCCAAAACAAGTATGATAGGATCCAACCATAAAATATAGAAAAGAAAACTACACAAACTGAAAGCAAAAAATAACTGACGCTCCAAGTAAAATTCATATGATGTGACCGAATTAAAATATAGTTTCACTAGAAGTGACCTGATAAATTGTTTATGAAGAAGGGGATGCCTTGGGCATCCCCAAGATTATATGCTTGAGTCTTCTTAGAATTTTATTGTATGAACCACGGGGGCATCCCCGAGTTTTGACCTTGCACTCTTCTTGATCACATTATATCACCCTCTTCTCTTGACCCTTGAAAACTTCCTTCACACCACACTCAAAGAGTAATTCGCATTAGAGGGTTAGTGCAACAATCAAAAAATCATGGGTTTTGCATGTAAACAAGTGCTACTGATACTTTTAAACATTAGCCACAGACACTTATGTTTCATGAAGCAAATAAATCCACTTGACATTGTAACAGAGCAAATGCAAGAAAAATGGCAGAATCTGCCAAAACCAGAACATTCTGCGAAGAAGAATTTTTCGGGGAACTTATGTTGCTCAGATCGAAAAAATTAAAGAACAAAAAAGTGGCGTAATTAGCTGAGGAATAAGCACAAACAATTTCAAGATATTCTAATCTTTCTGGATATTATACGATTTTTTACGGTGGACAGCAGAAACCTGTTTCCTGCGTAGAAATCCAAAACCAACTCCAACTTTTGCTAGAAATTTTACTTGGAACTAATAAAATATGAAAATGAAGATACAAAGGAGTTGATACAGAATTCTAAAACCCCTTAACTCAAAGAAAACATAGAAAAACAAAGCAAAAATAAAATCATGGGTCATCTCCCAAGAAGTGCTTTTCTTTAACGCCTTTTAGCTAGGCATGATAATTTCAGAAGATGCTCACATGAGAAATATGAATTGAAGCAAAATAGATCCTCAAGAATAAAATGTAAAACAAATTTAAGTCTAACCCACTTCCTATGAAAAATAATCTTTTATAAAAACCAAGTCATGAAAACACAAAGCGGCTAGCATAGGAAGACAAAATAAGTGCAACTTCAAAAATTTCAACATAAACAGGGGAAACTTGATATTGTTGATATGCATAAGACTATGTTTCCCTCTCTCATAATAAGTTTCCGTAGCATCATAAATGAAATTAAAAATATAACTATCACATAAAACATTCTTATCATGATCCACATGCATAAAAGAACTAACACTCTCCACATAAGCATAGTCATTCTCATTAATAGTAGTGGGAGAACATTCAACAAAATAACTATCATTATTATTCTCATCACCATAGTCATCAATTATAGGAGGCATATTGTAATCATAACTAATTTTCTCCTCAATAATAGGTGGACTGAAAATATCATATTCATCATTGTAATCATCATATATTGGAGGCAAAGTATCATCAAAGAAAATTTCCTCCTTAAAACTTGGGGGACTAAAAATATCATATTCATCAAAATCAGCTTCCCCAAGCTTAGAGGTTTCCATAGCATTAGCAATAATGGTATCCAAATAATTAATGCTAATAACATTTCTACTAGCATGCAAATAAAGCTCCATAGGTTTTTTAATTTTCTATTCAAACACTTCATGTCCTAAATCAAGATAAATATTATAAAGCTCTCTCATATTTTTGTTATTTTCCATTAAGCCTATCTAGTGAAAATAGAAACAAGAAACAAAAATATATAATTGCATAATCTAAAGGAAATAACTTTGAGCACTCATAGCCGAGGATGCGAGTACCTTTTACCTTACCTCCCCGGCAACGGCGCCAGAAAAGAGCTTGATGTCTATGCACGCTTCTATTCTTGTAGACAATGGTGGGCCTCCAAGTGCAGAGGTTTGTAGAATAGAAGCAAGTTTCCCTTAAGTGGATTACCTAGGGTTTATCGAACTCAGGGAGGAAGAGGTCAAAGGTATCCCTCTCAAGCAACCCTGCAATTACGATACAAGAAGTCTCTTGTGTCCCCAACACACTTAATACAATTGTCAGTTGTATAGGTGCACTACTTCGGCGAAGAGAGAGTAAATACAAGTAATATGGATGATTGTAAGTGATAATAGCAATCTGAAATAAAGATGGCGGCAAAAAAATCATGTACCAGAACTGATTGTAAATGATGTTTCAATGCTTAGAAACAAGGCATAGGGATCCTACTTTCACTAGTGGACACTCTCAACAATGATAACATAATTGAATGCATAAATATCTCTCTTCACTATGCTACTACGAACCACTCTCCCGTTGAATAACAAACACCAATTCATTGTGTAGGGCTGTAACAGCACTCCTCAAAGTCGCATTCCCATGTCTAGTTAACCTCACGCTGTCACTATGAGCGCCCTAGAAGGTACTAGACAAACACCACAATTTCATAGGGTCATTCAACACAAGATATAAATATCATACTAAACCACACGGTGCACACACTGTCACCTTTACACCGTGATAAAAGTGTTTACGGAGATCTCATAACAAAACCAATTGAGTAGCATAACAGATAAAGAGTAACATCTACTTATTCACTAGATTACAAAGCTCATGATCACATAAAGATCATACCATGGGAGATAGATGAAACACATAGCTACCGGTAGAGCCCTCAGCCCCGGGGGAGAACTACTCCCTCCTTGTCGAGACATCGTAGTAGGGTTGATAGACGGGGGTGCCATGAGGCCTACGGGTAAAGACGTGAGGGTGACGTGGTAGTATGACAAACAGGGACACAAAAGTTTACCCAGGTTCGGTACGTCGCAACTAGGCGGATTTCCTACTCTTGCAATCTCACTAAATCAGGGCTGAAGACTGAAGTATACAGAGTACAATGTGAGTCTGGGTTGCTAACTCGACGAGGATCAACTTCTCGGCAAGTTGGCTTCTAGCTTATCTCTCTCCTCTTCTCTCCCGTCCGGCTTTATATAAATAGTCGGGTTAGGGCTTACAGAAAGGAAACCTAGAATACTATGGTAAGTTCTAACTTGGGAGGCAAGAATCCGCCTTCTACTCCAAGCCATACCACGTGGGCTGTGATCCGGGTTCTTCTAGAATCCGACTTCGGTGCGTCAGCTTACTGGGCCGCCTAATGGACCATAATCCATTACCATTCAGGCCACCCTGGTAATCCGGCTCTTTAGGACACTATCTGATTTACCCCTAATCGGTATATATACGACAGTAGCCCCCAAGAAGGATTGAGACTTCAATTCGCCGTCTTTCGTCAATTTTGTAACCTTTCCGAGAAATGCTGGCTCTATGTCTCGATTCTTCTTTTCTTCAATCTTTCTTTAACGCAAAACTCGGGTTTCGGGAAATCCGGCACTTCTTCCACGAACCTTCGCGACGAAGAATCCTCCTACGTCAGCGATAAAACCATGCTGACGTCAGGGAAGTTTGGGTTTCGAGTGTGAAACCCTGGAACGTATCTCTGACAGATTCTCGCGGGAAACGAGGAGATAGCAGTAATCACTTGCCACCTCATTTCCCGGATTTTTAGGCGAGTGACACGCGTTGATAATCTAACGGTCCAAAGAGCCGTTGCAACGTATCTTAAAGATTTTCTGGCTATAAATAGCCTACCTCGAGCCCTCCAGCGACCCTTCTGCTCTCACTCCACCTCCCAGCCCCCAAGCGCCACTGCACCCGTGCCAAGGTTCACTCAGAGCGAGCAGATCTCACGCACGTCCGCGCCGTTCCCGGAACTTCTCCGTCGGGAGCTCGCAAACCTCACCGCGCCGCCCGCGAATGGACTCCGGCGATTCACCACGCGCGGCGGAAAAGCTCTCGGTCACCGTTGAGATCGACGAGATCATTAACTCCATGGATCCACAGCTCGACTCCCCGAGCCGTGCCTCCGCCAACGCACCGGAGAAGAACTCCGGTGACCAGGCCCACGAGGAAACGTCTCTCGTGGCCGAGACTCTGGCTGCCTCTTCCTCCGCGCCGCCTCCGCCGTTCGCTCCTGAAACGGCAGACGAAAAAATCCTCCTCGTCGGGGAAGAGCTCGCCGCCGCGGCCGCCGCCACCGGAGCCGAAGACGAGGGCAAAATTTCCGGCAACTAGATCCGGTGCAACATCACCCCCTCCCTTCTTCCGACAATGGAGAAGTAGGGTTTGATTGTGAAAGGGAAATGGAGGCATGAGGAAGAAGAGTCTGAGTCCTCGCCCAAAGTCGGGGAACGGGTCCTCCTGACCTCGCATGTCTCAAGAGGTATGGGAATTCCGCCTTCCAGCTTCTTCCTCGAGATCCTTAGCCATTATAACATCCAACCACACAACCTGCCACCGAATTCCATTCTTTATCTAGCCGGGTTCCAGGCCCTCTTCGAAGGGTATCTACGATTAGCAACTAGGCTAGATTTTTGGCAGTATTGTTTTGGGATTAAGCGAAACCCCTCAGAGAGCGCTCTCCCAACTTGCGGAACCATATCTCTTACCCTGCGTAGATTCAGGGAAGATTGGTTCCCCAAGATAAAAACGTCGGAATCCGTCAAGTTTTGGACGGGTTCCTTTTTCTACCACAAAGAAATCTCGTTTCCTGGAAAGGAAACGGGGGTTCCACCTTTCCACAACTGCGTTGCTACTCCCCAGGATAATTGGGCAGTGGAGGCAGTCCAAACTTTTCCACTAGACCTTATCAAGATCAAGCGGCGCATCGCCAAGCTTGTTTCCGCCTCTCCGCCTCTTACCGGCATGGACACATTTCTATGCTGGTTAGAAAGGAGGATTCAACCTCTGACCAATCATGGTTCCCGTCTTATGTGCGAATATACGGGAACCAAAGACGCGATGCGGACAACAAGCAAATCTTTCTCGGAAAAAGATTTGAGGAAGCATGTCAATCAATTGGTCGCAACTCGCGACCAATACGTGGAAAGTCAGCCAATGTACACGGCGACGAACCCCGCCCCAAAGGTATGGTTTATTCATTTTGGGATTTTGATTTCGCGTTTCTCCCTTGTCGGATTCTTAACTCGAACGTTGTCCTTTTTTGACAGCTTTTCGATCTTCCGGAGAAGGATCTTCCATCCGACGCCGAGCTAGACGCCATGCGTGCTAACTTCGCAGGTGGGAGGAAGCATAAGAAGCCTTGTGCCACTCAAGAAGTAATCGACCTTGACGGAATTCCCGTCGCTACCTCCAGGTTAGACATCTGGGTTTTATTTGTTTTCTCGGAAATTTATTCCTTTATCTCGGAATTCTTATTTCTCGGGATTTTTTCTTTCTAGCCTGGCTCCAACAACACTGAAGCCAAAAAGGCTGAGAAAACTTCAGTCTGTTGCCCAAAGAGGGTCACAGCCTTCTCCTGCAACTTCTCCCGAAACTCCAGCCGCAGCTGCGGAGGAAAGTGTTGCTGCTAGGGAGGAAGAACCCTTGCAGTCCAGCCAACCTTTTGCGTCCGAGCCGGATGCGAGGCAAAGGGCGGACCCGGAAATGGGTGGTCCTTCTCGCACAGCTGAGGAGGACCCCCTTCCTACTTTCTACAAGGATTTCAAGGTCATCCAGGATGGCCTTAATAACGTCGGGGCTCTTTTTGCAGAATATGGAAAAGAGTTCAATGAAAACCTTTCGGGTTTGCAGCGGATGAGCCAGGTAATATCTCTAGCCCCCAAGTAATAAGTTGAATGTATGCTTTCTTCTTAATACTTTTTGCATTGTTATGCTTGTTATTAACTTAAGCATTTTTTGTTTCTTTTCCATGTTTCAACAAACTGCTGAAAACATCAACATGGAGATTCTCAACAAACATACCATTAAGAACAAGGAGGTGAAATCCCTTCTTTCTATTCTTGAGGGTAAGGAGGCAGAACTGGCATCCACTCAACAACAGCTGAAGGATTCAGCAGGTAAAATATTTCTCTGCTTTCAGTTGTGAATTTTTTCTAAGTAGTTTTCCGAGTTTTTAACTCTTCCTTTGCTTGCTTTTCAGCTTCTTTGGCGAAAGCGAAGCAAATTTCCGAAGATGCCGGCAACACCGAAAACCTCCGCCGCGAAAACCTGGATCTTCACAAGCTTAATGTGAAGCTGCAACATGACCTGGAGGCCAGCCAACTAGCCATTGGCATTGCCGAATCTAAGGCCTCCAGCCAGGCCGAGAAGGATAAGGCCACCATCCGAGACCTGGAGAACGCCTTGAACCAGCGCCTAGAAGAAGGCGCTGAGATGGAAAAGATTCTCGGTAAGTTCTTTGTCATTTACCAGATTTTCCATGTTTCATCTCCTTCTGTTTTTCCTAACATTTGTGTGTTTAACTGAAATAGGAGATAGCTGTTAGGAATTTAGGAAATTTACAGATTAAATTAATCCAAGTATAAACCACGATCATGACGTAAGCATACTGATAATTAACCATATTCATGCATACTAGGTTGACAGTAGACACATCTACGCAAACTACTAGTATCGCACACATGGAAATAACAAGGGCAGGGATAAACGTGTTATACCCTGCAGTTGGCCAATTGGCAGTAGCCGTAGCAGAGGCGGCGGCCGCGGCGGCGGCAGCAGCAGCGTTGGCGGCCTCAGCAGCAGCGGCCTCGGTGGCAGCAGCGGCGGCAGCAGCAGCTCGATCGGCATCGGTGGCCATGTTGACGATGAGGGCGACGCGGTAGTAGACGAAGTAGACGTACAGCAGCAGCGAGCAGTCGCGTAGGAGACGCTCCCCAAAAACCTAATCGCCCCTCTCCCGTACAGGATCTGGAGAGGCGGGGTTTCGGAGGCCTGCTCTCCCGTAGGCCGTGTACGCGGTAGACGGGATGGGATCACCGGCGACAGCAACAGGAGGTGGAACGACAGGGCGCAAAGAGGGTATGAGTTGTGTATATGTGTCCGCCCCTGCGCCCTCAATATATAGGCACGGCCGGGTAGGAGAACGGTCAGCTCACGAATTCATTTGGCGTTTACTACAGCCGTTACCACGCACTCAATGCGCCGTTTTACTACGCGCGGTTACCACATGATCAATGCGCGTTTTACTGCGCGCGGCTGTTACCAAAATAAATGTCAATCAATATGACGTCTCATATTATTGGCGTGTCTGTTGACTCTCCGTTTCCAACTGCCAAAATAAAGGCATCGGCTCGGCTCATTCCCGCAACCCGCGGCGCGTCGTGACGAGGCGAGGCGTGGCGAGGCGGGCGGCGGAGGAGGAGGAGCGCGCGTGTGGAACACCTCCACTACTCCTCTCTCTTCATACCAACTCACACTAGTGGGGAGAGAGCTCACCTTATAAACTGGTGCAAAACTCTCCCAACTAGCAATGTGGGACTAAACTCCCACCATTTGCTATGGCTGCATGGGCCTTAGGGATTAAATGGAAATTGCCTAATGGGCCTGCTAGCCCATGCGAATTTCAGCAATCCCCCACCAGATCCCGAAGACCCATGTGTTGTCCTCTGTTCCATTCACTGTTTTTATATACCGGCATTTTCAGTGGAGACCCGTTAAGGTTGAACATGCACCTAGAACAAGTAGCTACACTACATCACAACTGAACAATGGACTATGCCTTGAATTGTCAGTTTGGCGTAAAATAGTTTCACTAAATGTCTTGCCAGTACTAGGCTGCCGAAGGCTGACCCCTCGGGTGGAGCATATTAGTCATACTCCTGGCCTATTCATGAACTTATTAGAGATCACCCAATCTCATAGACTGTGACCAGCAGTCAGGATCATATAGGTGTGTTCCTCCAAAGATCGCTCTGTAGGATAGCATCTTGCTTATACAAGCCTTGGGACACATTAAGACAAAAGTCAACCTGCCATACAGTTTTTGAGAGTACTGCATCTCCAGTGGAGTGGGTTAGTAAAAATTACTCTCCTCAGTTAACCACTAGCTTGTTTTCCCAGGTCCCACTTCACGGGATCTCCGATCACATGGGTTGGGTTACTGCCATGGCAACTCATGTGGGTCTCATACCCATCTCCCTCGATGCACTTTCTATCACAACACGTGATAGCCCTTTAGTAAAGGGATCTGCCAGATTTTTAGCCGACTGGATATAATCCACCGCTATCACTCCGGAGTTTCTTAAATGTCTGACAGCTTTTAATCTCATTTTTATGTGCTTTGTGGACTGTGCATTGTCCTTTGAACTCTTCACCTTGACAATCACCGTTTGATTGTCACAGTTCATAAGGATAGCCGGTACTGGCTTTTCAACCACAGGCAAGTCCATCAAAAGATCTCGAAGCCATCCTGCTTCGACACTAGACGTGTCTAATGCTGTCAATTCTGCTTCCATTGTCGATCTCATTAAGATCGTTTGCTTGCAAGACTTCCAGGAAACAGCACCACCTCCAAGGGTAAACACATACCCCGTTGTGGCTTTCATCTCATCAGCATCAGAGATCCAATTCGCATCACAATACCCTTCAAGTACCGAAGGATATCCACTGTAGTGAAGTCCATGGTTCATGGTACCTTTCAGATAGCGCATAATTCTTTCTACAGCATGCCAATGCACATCACCCGGATTGGAAACAAACCGGCTTAGTTTGCACACAGCAAACATGATGTCAGGCCTCGTAGCGCTCGCTAGATACATGAGTGAACCAATTACTTGAGAATACCTCAGCTGATCCTTGGCTGTGCCTTCGAACTTTCGAATCCGCACACTAGGATCATATGGCGTTGGAGAAGTTTTGCAGTCCGAATATCCAAAACGACTCAAAACCTTCTCAACATAATGGGATTGCAGAAGTGTAATCCCACCCTCATTGTTTCTCAATAGCTTGATGTTCAAGATAACATCAGCCACACCAAGATCTTTCATCTCAAAGTTCTGGGATAGAAATGACTTAACCTCATTGATTACTTTGAGGTTGGTCCCAAATATCAGTATGTCATCAACATACAAACACAAAATAACTCCTTCGCCCCCACCATGGCGATAGTATACACATTTATCAGCTTCATTAACAACAAAGCCAACAGATGTTAAAGTTGTATTGAACTTCTCATGCCATTGCTTAGGTGCTTGTTTCAGCCCATATAAAGATTTCAGTAATTTACACACCTTTCCTTCTTGACCATCTAACACAAAGCCATCTGGCTGTTGCATATAGATTTCCTCGTCTAACTCTCCATTTAGGAAAGCCGTCTTAACATCCATCTGATGGACGAGAAGACCATGCGAGGCCGCCAACGAGAGTAATACTCGAATGGTGGTCAGTCTGGCCACAGGTGAATAAGTGTCAAAGAAATCTTCATCTTCTTTCTGGGAATAACCCTTGGCCACAAGTCTAGCCTTGTACTTTTCAATCGTACCATCAGGCCTAAGCTTCTTTTTGAACACCCACTTACATCCTAATGGTTTACAGCCATAAGGACGTTCAGTGATCTCCCACGTTCCATTAGCCATGATGGAATCCATCTCGCTACGGACCGCTTCTCTCCAGTAGTCAGCATCTGGAGATGCATAAGCTTCTGAAATAGAAGTGGGAGTATCATCCACAAGGTACACAAGGAAATCATCACCAAAGGACTTTGCAGTCCTCTGTCTCTTGCCCCTACCAAGGGTTTCCTCGTCATCCTTCTCAGGATTCTCATCATGTGTTTGTTCATAATATTCCATAGGAATGGCAGGTTCAGGAGTCTCCTCTGATTCCTGTCTAGAAGTGCTTTGCATATCTCTCATAGGAAAAATATCCTCAAAGAATGTAGCATCTTTAGACTCCAAAATCGTACCGACCTTCACGTCAGGTACCTCAGATTTCACTACTAGAAATCTATAGCCAACGCTATTCTTAGCGTATCCCAAATTAACGCAATCCACGGTCTTTGGTCCAAGTTTACGCTTTTTGGGGATCGGCACATTGACTTTTGCCAAACAGCCCCAAGTACGTAAGTACGAGAGTGTTGTTTTTCTCTTCTCCCATTGCTCATAGGGAGTGACCTCATTGTCTTTCGTCGGAACTTTATTCAGGACATGACATGATGTCAATATAGCCTCCCCCCACCATGCCTTGGATAAACCCGATGTATCTAACATGGCGTTAACCAAATCTGTTAGAGTACGGTTTTTCCTTTCGGCAACCCCATTTGACTGAGGTGAATAGGGAGGCGTCCTCTCGTGAATAATGCCATGTTCCGCACAGAAAGAGTCAAACTCATTAGAGAAATACTCTCCACCACGATCTGACCGGATTCGTTTAATTTTCTTTTCAAGTTGATTCTCAACTTCTGCCTTATAGATTTTAAAGTAGTGTAGAGCCTCGTCTTTAGTGTTTAACAGATATACATAGCAAAACCTAGTGGAATCATCTATTAACGTCATGAAGTATCTCTTTCCACCTTTAGTCAACACACCATTCATCTCACAGAGATCAGAATGTATGAGTTCTAATGGCGCCAATTGTCTCTCCTCCGCAGCCTTGTGGGGCTTGCGAGGTTGCTTTGCTTGTACACACGAATGGCACTTAGAACCTTTGGCTAAAGTGAAACTTGGAATTAAATTTAGTTTTGCTAACCGCGTCATGCAACTGAAACCAACGTGACAAAGACGTGAATGCCAAACTTCTGTTTCATTAACACTCGAATGAATATTGTTCACGACTTTATTACAAAAATCAGCGAGGGAAAAGCGGAACAGACCTCCGCACTCATACCCTTTTCCAACAAACAGTCCATATTTCGTTACAACTACTTTATTGGACTCGAAAACCAACTTAAATCCTTCTCTACATAGAAGGGAGCCACTAACGAGATTCTTCTTGATGGCGGGGACATGCTGCACGTTCTTGAGCTGCACGATCCTTCCCGAAGTAAACTTCAGATCGACCGTGCCAACACCAAGTACAGAAGCACTTGCGCCGTTCCCCATCAATACGGACCCGTTCCTTGTGACCTGATAAGAAGAAAACAATGAGATGTCAGCACACACATGAATGTTTGCACCTGTGTCAATCCACCAATCAGTAGACTGACAAACTGAAAATACAGTAAACAAATTACCATACCCAGATGCCCCATTCTCATTGTTGCTCACGATCATGTTGACAGCCTTGGAATCCTGTCCTGGCTTCACATACTTCTTTGGGCACTTCCCAGCCCAGTGTTCCAGTGAACCACAAGTGAAGCAGCCATCTTTCTTCTTATCCTTCTTGAAGGTCTTCTTAGCCTTGTTCTTGAAGTCGGTATTCTGCTGGACACCAGTCCTCGCCTTGTTCTTGTGGGAGTTGTAGTTCTTCTGTACCATATTGGCCGCAGAAGTCCCTTCATTCCCTTTTCCATGCGAGTCCTTTGCCCTCGAATTCTGCTCAACACTCAGATGGCCGATGACATCCTCTACTGAGAATTCACGCCTCTGATGTTTCAGAGTAGTGGCAAAGCTCCTCCAGGAATTAGGCAGCTTGGCGATTATGCATCCCGCGACATACTTGCCCGGTAACACGCACTTGAGAATTTCAAGCTCCTTAGCGATGCACTGTATCTCATGAGCCTGCTCCAAAACAGAACGGTTTTCGACCATTCTGTAGTCATGGAACTGCTCTATACTGTACATCTCGCTGCCAGCATCGGTTGCGCCGAATTTGGATTCGAGCGCCTCCCACAAGTCCTTGGCAACCCGCACATGTAAATATGCGTCAACAAACTTCTCTCCGATCACGCTTAGAACGCATCCAACAAAGACGACGGTGGCATCCCTAAACGCCTTCTCCTGCTCAGGAGTAATCGTTTCCGTGGGAGTGACACCGACGACCCAGAACACGTTCATAGCCGTGAGCCATAAGAATGTTTTGGTCTGCCAACGCTTAAAGTACGTCCCCGTAAACGGGTCCGGTTTCAGTGCAGTAGCAAAACCATGAATCGAAAATTGCCTACACATATTAGGTTTTTGGATTGTTAGGAATTTAGGCAATTTACATATTAAATTAATCCAAGTATAAACCACGATCATGACGTAAGCATACTGATAATTAACCATATTCATGCATACTAGGTTGACAGTAGACACATCTACGCAAACTACTAGTATCGCACACATGGAAATAACAAGGGCAGGGATAAACGTGTTATACCCTGCAGTTGGCCAATTGGCAGTAGCCGTAGCAGAGGCGGCGGCCGCGGCGGCGGCAGCAGCAGCGTTGGCGGCCTCAGCAGCAGCGGCCTCGGTGGCAGCAGCGGCGGCAGCAGCAGCTCGATCGGCATCGGTGGCCATGTTGACGATGAGGGCGACGCGGTAGTAGACGAAGTAGACGTACAGCAGCAGCGAGCAGTCGCGTAGGAGACGCTCCCCAAAAACCTAATCGCCCCTCTCCCGTACAGGATCTGGAGAGGCGGGGTTTCGGAGGCCTGCTCTCCCGTCGGCCGTGTACGCGGTAGACGGGATGGGATCACCGGCGACAGCAACAGGAGGTGGAACGACAGGGCGCAAAGAGGGTATGAGTTGTGTATATGTGTCCGCCCCTGCGCCCTCAATATATAGGCACGGCCGGGTAGGAGAACGGTCAGCTCACGAATTCATTTGGCGTTTACTACAGCCGTTACCACGCACTCAATGCGCCGTTTTACTGCGCGCGGTTACCACGTGATCAATGCGCGTTTTACTGCGCGCGGCTGTTACCAAAATAAATGTCAATCAATATGACGTCTCATATTATTGGCGTGTCTGTTGACTCTCCGTTTCCAACTGCCAAAATAAAGGCATCGGCTCGGCTCATTCCCGCAACCCGCGGCGCGTCGTGACGTGTCGTGACGAGGCGAGGCGTGGCGAGGCGGGCGGCGGAGGAGGAGGAGCGCGCGTGTGGAACACCTCCACTACTCCTCTCTCTTCATACCAACTCACACTAGTGGGGAGAGAGCTCACCTTATAAACTGGTGCAAAACTCTCCCAACTAGCAATGTGGGACTAAACTCCCACCATTTGCTATGGCTGCATGGGCCTTAGGGATTAAATGGAAATTGCCTAATGGGCCTGCTAGCCCATGCGAATTTCAGCAATAGCCCCTTACCCGGATTGAAAAAATCCAGTCGTTCGGGAAGGTGTTCACCGCGATTTTCTTGTCAACAAGTGCCTTCCCGCCAGGTCTGGGGAATTCTCGGAAGTTGAAAAGCTTTCGGAAGCTATGGTGGAGGTGGCGGAATCCAGGGAGTCCCTTCTCCGTTCCGCGGCTCGTGGTGGTGCACGCATGGCTCTTGGGCTCATGCGCATGCACTACCCAACTGCCAAATCTTGGCGTGTGGCGTCCGACATCCCTCAAGGATACACGGATGCTCAACGGGACAACATCTTTGATGAAATCAAAGGTCACGCCACCAAGATCGCCACCATGGTGAACATCTCCACCTTCTACCCTGAAGAGGCCATCCCGGCAACTCCAGAGGAATCCAGCAGCGAGGAAGAGTCGGATTCCTGAAGAAGCTGCCTGGACCTGGGTAGAATTAGGGAAATAGAAGCATTATTGTTCTTACAATGTAAACTTATTGTAATGCTTTCTATTCTTTTGTATGAACAAGTACTCTGCTTTTGCAGTTAATTATTAAGTCTTTGCAAGTTTTCCGGGTTTTTATTCCTTTATCTTCTAAGTTATCTGGTTTATATGTCTTAACTGTCCTTAGTGTTTGAAATGGCTCAATAGTACTTTAATATTCATGCCAAGTAACTGGGTATAACCAATCAGTCGAAACTCGGAAACATGGATCATACTAAAGGCATTTTTTACTTACTAGCTCCAGTGACCCAACATAAAAACAATCGTATAATACTTAGAGAAAAAGTAAGGAATTTTTTGAATGAAACTCAGGCACACAGGCACAATCTGGATTTCCTTAAGCCATTTTTGGCTGAAAATCATTCAGTTTTTTAATGCCGAGCACGCAGGCACAATTCGGGTTAACATTGAGTATTTTGAAAGATGGTTGGGAAATAGATAAGGCAGACTTATGCTTTGTACTATAATAAACATGTAAAAAACATAGATGTATGAATTTTGACAACTTTATTTCATGATCTCAAAGATGTTTACATAGAAATTGAACTAAGTGTAGAAGGGAAGTAACAGCTGGATGCTCCAGGGTCTTTTGGTCTCCCCAAGTTCGTCATCTATCTTTCTCTTTCTTTTGTGATTCGGTCTTTTGGGATCATCTTCCGTGTCCCGAATATCTACAAGATAGTATGATCCATTTTTTATAGCTTTGCTGATGACAAATGGTCCTTCCCAAAATGGAGCTAACTTGTGCTTTCTTTCTTGCACCAATCTTAGCACTAAGTCACCTTATTTAAAAGAACGATGCCTGATTTTCCGACTATGGTAACGTCGTAATACTTGCTGATAAATGGCGGATATTTGAAGCACAAGTTCTCATTCTTCTTCTAGGAGATCGACAGCATCCTGTCATGCACTTTCGGAGTCCGAGTCATCGAAAGCTTGCACTCTTGGGCTATCATGGATCATGTCCGTCGGAAGCACTGCTTCTGCGCCATAAACCAGAAAAAACGGGGTTTGCCCTGTTGACCTGTTTGGCGTCGTTCGAATACTCCAAAGCACGGAAGGTAACTCTTCGACACATGCTCCTGCTTCTCTATGAAGAGGAGATTCGAGTCTTGGGTGTATTCCTTGCAGGATTGAGCTATTCATTCTTTCAACCTGCCCATTGGATTGTGGGTGAGCCACAGACGCAAGGTCTAGGCGTATTCCCGTTTGTCGGCAATATTTTGCCAACTCTCCAATAGAGAAATTTGTCCCGTTGTCTGTGATTATACTGTGTGGAACGCCGTATCTCATGACTACGTCAATGATGAAATTTCTAGCAGTTACACCGTCAAGAGTTTTGATGGGTTTTGCCTCCACCCACTTGGTATACTTGTCTACTGCAACGAGTAGATGTGTGAGTCCACCTCTTGCAGTTTTGAATGGTCCCATCATATCTAGCCCCCGGACCGCAAATGGCCATGGGATAGGGATAGTTTTGAATGGTCCCATCATATCTGCCTGGCATAATACTGACATCCGGCACATGTGTTTACTATGTGTTCGGCATCTGTCTTGGCTGTTAGCCAGAAAAACCCTGCACGGAAAGCTTTCTTAACTATGCTTTTTGATTGAGCATGATGTCCGCAATCCCCTACGTGGATTTCTTGTAGTATTTCTCGGCCTTCTTCTGGCAAAATACATCGCTGAAAGATTCCGGTAGTGTTGAGTTTATACAGGAAACCATTGATTACCGTGTATCCTTTGCATCGATGTTTTATTTGTCTTTGCAAGACCTCGTATGCCTCATCCGGGTACTTCTGATCTAGTAAGAAGTTTAAATATGGAATTGTCCAATCCGGGTTAACGAGCAGGACTTCAATTGACTCGGATACAAGAGGATAATCAACATCCTCACCTTTTATCGATGGTTTATGCAAATGTTGGACAAACGCACCTGGTGGTAGGGTTTTCACTCTTTTCTAGCCCATGCGGGCTAATGCATCCGCGTTCCAATTTTCCTCTCTTTTGACGTGAAGTACTTCAAATCCCAGGAAGCAAATAGCAAACTCATCCACCGTTCTCCGATATTCGGCCATGATGGGGCTTTTGGAATCCCATGTTTGGTTGAGCTGAAGCTATGCCAAATCTGAATCACCATAGCATAATATGCGCTTGACGCCTATTTCTTTTGCAATTTGCAAGCCATGAAGCAAAGCTTCGTATTCTGCCGCGTTATTGCTGGCATTGAAGTGTATTTGCAATACACACTCCATAATATCTCCCTTTGGGGATTTTAGCACTAGACCAGCTCCGGCGCCTTCCTTCATCTTGGATCTGTCAAAGTGCATAACCTAGTATTCCGACTCCGGTATTGGTGTGTTTTCCATTGCTTCTGTCCAATCAGCGACGAAATCAGCCAACACCTGGGATTTAATTGCCTTCCGGGGTTGGTACTTAATGTCGAACGCAGATAGCTCGATTCCCCATTTGGCTACTCGGCCTGTTGCGTCTGCATTCTTAATTATATCCCCTAGTGGTGCTTTACACACCACTTTTATGGAATGTCCTTCGAAATAATGGCAGAGTTTTCGAGATGCGAAAAATATGCCATATGCCAGCTTTTGATAATGTGGGTACCTTTGTTTGGACTCGGAAAAAACTTCGCTTATATAATATACCGGATGTTGATCTGGTATGCTTTGCTCTTCTTTCCTTCTTTCCACAACTATCACAGCGCTAATAACCCTGTTCGTTGCTGTGAGATAAAGTAACATGGGTTCTTCGTCTTTTGGTGATGCCAAAATCGGAGCTTTCATCAAGGTTTCCTTTAACTGGGTTAATGCTTTATCCGCCTCTTCTGTCCACTCAAATTTGTCGGATTTCTTCAACAATTTGTATAATGGCAGAGTTTTGTCTCCTAGCCGACTTATAAACCTGCTGACGGCAGCTGCAGAACCTGTCAATCTTTGTACATATTTTAAGCATGTAGGATTTGTGATGTTTAGGATTACCTTGATCTTTTCCGGGTTTACTTCTATTCCTCTGTGAGAAACGATAAAACCTGGAAGTTTTCCTGAGGGAACCCCGAATACGCACTTTAATGGATTCAACTTCATTTTGTAGGTGCGCAATTTTTTGAAGGTTTCTCGCAAATCTTCAAGGAGTGTATCCTTTTCCTTGGAAACGACGGCAATGTCATCCACGTAAACGTGAACATTTTTGCCAATCTGAGTATGCAAACATTGTTGCATGCAACGCTGGTAGTTTGCACCTGCGTTCTTCAGGCCAAAAAGCATTGTTATGTAATAGTATGTTCCATATGGGGTTATGAAGGAGGTTTTGATTTGGTCTTCTCCCTTCATACGTATTTGATGATACCCGGAATAAGCATCCAAAAAGCATAAAAGCTCAGAGCCAGCAGTGGCATCTATTATTTGATCGATTCGCGGTAACACAAACCTATCTTTTGGACACAATTTGTTCAGGTCGGTGCAATCTATACACATCCTAAGAACTGTACCATCTTTGTTTGGGACTAATACTGGGTTCACAGACCATTCAGTATGTATAACTTCCCGGATAAAATCAACTGCTAATAGCTGGATGATTTCCTTGCCAATAGCCTTCCATCTTCTTCCGTCAAATCGACGGAGACCTTGTTTGACGGGTTTAGATCCTGGAATCACCTTGAGTTGATGCTCAACAAGTTCTCTGGGTACACCCGGCATGTCTGCAGGACACCAGGCGAAAATATCCCAGTTCTCACGGAGGAACTCGATGAGCGCGCTTTCCTATTTGTCGAATCTTTGGGGTCTAGGATAACCTGCCTTGTATTCTCGGAAGCTTTGAAACTATCTGCGGGCTTCCGACTTTCTTTACCTGCCGGCATTTCTGTCAGCGATACTTCTTTTGCCAGCTCTTTCAATTCCTCCTTTGCAATCACTTTTTCTGCGCAAAGGGTGTTTCCTTTTTCCAGCTCGTTTGCCAATTTGAAGTCGCCTGATATGGTGATCACTCCTCCTTTTGGCCCTGGCATCTTCAGCTTGTTATAGATATAACATGATCTTGCCATAAATTTGGCGAAAGCTGGACGCCCGAGAATTGCATGGTATACACTCTCGAACGGCACGACCTCGAAAGAGATTTTTTCCTGGCGGAAGTGCTCTTTTTCTCCAAAGGTTACGCCTAGGGAAATTACTCCTAGGGATTGTGCTTGTCTGCCAGGAACGATGCCGTGGAAACGTATGTTGCTATGATTGAGCTGGATTTCGGAGATTCACATATGCTTCAGTGTATCCAAGTACATTATGTTAATGCTGGATCCTCCATCCATCAGCACTCTTTTTAGCCTAGTGTTTTGAACAATAGGACTTACGATTAGATCTTGTGTGCCGGGTTCTGGGATAATTCCAGGATGATCAGACTGATCCCAGGTAATTGGTGTTTTTGAGTACTTCAAGAATTTGGGGGTTGGTGGAACAACCGCGTTTATTTCTCGAAGTGTCCTCTTTGCCACCTTTGCTGAGGGAGTTGCGAGGAAAGTTAAATTGCATTATCCATCAACTCTCGGGAACTTTGGTTCGCCTTTTCGTTGTTGTTCTTGGATTTTTTCGTCAGTGTCCGATTCACTGTCTTCTTTTTTAGCTTCTGGCTTTTGCTTGGAGAATTTCCTCTTGGAGTTCTTCCCCTTGTTCCCGGATCCTGCACTGCCTTTCATATTCTTATTGAGCCAGCATTGTGCGTTCGTATGGGTGGGTTTCCCAAATTGCGAATAGTGGGCACAGTTCTCCGACTTAATCTTTTCCCACTCTTTATTTGTGTAGGAGATGGGTTCTATGTTTCTTCCTTTCCATTTGCTTCCGTTATCTTTTCCGAAGGCTAGGTTAACTTCTTTGGGCTTTGGCGGTGTTTCTAGAGTAGCTTTTTTGTCAGAACGAGGCAATTTTTTTGGCCTGAGCCGAAGTGTCGATATTTCCACCTCTCGCTCTGATGTCATCTTCGGCTGCTGTGTGCTCATTTGCGGTTGTAAGCATAGATCCGAGATCTTTGTGCTGTTTTGAACCAACCATGAATGGTACGAGGCTGGGTTTTAAGCCATTGACGAAAGGATGCATTGCTTGTACGTCACTTACTCCAGAGCAGCTGTTATTCATTGTAGTCCATCTTGAGATGAAGTCCATGTATGGATCATCTTCAAACTGGGTGCAGCGTTTGAGCTGGTTGATGCTGTTGGGGTGTTTGTAAGTTCCCCGAAAATGCTGAGTGAAGACTCTAGCCATATCATCCCAGCTATCTACAGTTCTTGAGGGAAGCCCGTTAATCCAATCTCTGGCTCCTTCCAGTAACATTAGGGGGAGGAATTTTACTGCCTCTAAATCTGTCCCTTTGTTGATTTGGACGGTTGTATAATAGTCTGAGAGCCAGGTATCCGGGTTTGTACTGCCGGTATATTTTTGGTATGTTAGACCAACTTTGGCGAAGCCAGAATGTAGAGTTATTGTTCGGATCCTGTCAGTAAAACACTTAGGTCCGAAGTATATATCATCTCTTTCCGCTCTGTCAGCGTGTACGGAATATGTACCGGCTGAATGGACATAAGGGGATCCGCTCCTTTCTTTTCCATTGTTGCGCGAGCGCGCTCTTCCGGGATTATCCCTATTTCCTCCGCTATCATGTCCTTTGGAATAAGGTGGAGTTCTACTCCTGGGTCTTTCCTTATTCCTAGGAGGGGTACGGGATCTCTCACGCCTATGAGGAATATTGTGTCTTCCGGCTTTTTCAGTAGGGCGTCTCGGAGGCGGCATTGCTTTTCCGTCTTTCCGGTTTTGTTCTTCCCGATCACGGGGGTTAATTCCACCTTTCGGCGGATGGGATCCTGTTCTGGACGCTGCATCCTTGTTATTGGGAATTTTCTTGTCCTTTTTCGGATCTCCTTTCTTCTCTTTGGAATTGCCTGAATCTCCAGGTTCTCCAGGTCCAGGTGCTCCAGCGGCGCATGTGGCTGTTTTGCATAGGGATGAGTCGTCATGCAACTTCCCTGATCTTGCATGTCCTCTCTGCTGTTGTTGCAATGATTTTCCTAAGAAGGCATACACCCCTTGGAGTTTTTCATCATTGGAGTACAGATCGTTCTTGAGGATGGCGAAGGCGGCTTCCGCGTTTTCTGCCGCGGTTTTGTATGTAGGTTCGCCCCTGGCATTGATGTCATTTACTTTCTTTTGCCGGGCGGGGTTTTGGACCCGATCCTTTGGCTGCAGTACTTCCGGTCTTCGTAGGAGACTTTCCCGAGTTTTGAATAGATGTTGTTGTTGCCTTTGAAGAGCTTCTCTCCTGGCTTCTAGCACTTCAGAGGGTTTGTGGGGTCCCACTGATGTTTGAAGTAAATCCTGTTCGTCATGTTCTGACATTGGTGGAACAGAGATTTCCTTCGTTTTCTTCTCCGCAGACTTGACTCCGCTTCCTCCTCCTGCTTTCGGGTTTTCGTTGGTGGTATCCACCAGTTTTTTCTTTCGGAGCTTGTACTGAAGTTTCTTGGTAGCCTTGTTTCTTTTCTTGGAAGAGGGAGGTTTTTTACCATGTTCATCTTCTCAATTACTTGACATCAAGGTAAATTGGATTGGTTTCACCGTCCTCTCTTTCCTCATCTGGCGGAGGTTTTTGGGGGTTTCCCTGACTTTCGGCATCCGAGTTGTCAGTCGGTTTTGCCATAAGAACTTCATGGAATCCCTCTTGAAAAGACTTGACCTTTCTCTCGAAAGCGTCTTCATCTTCGTCTTCGGAATCGAGTTGGTCCGATCCGGGTTCTGATTCCAATCTCGCCTCTATGGCGGCTAGTACGGAATCAGCTTCCGAGTTCGTCGTCAGATTGATGGATGTCGGATCTTCCACCTCTATTGTGGGATTATTTTGTTCTGCCTTTTCCATGGGATTGTTTTCATCCGTGTTTTCAGCGATCTCCGTTTGCACCTGTAACATCCCAAGGATGAAAAATAAGCCTTTAGAATGTTTGCTCTCTGTTATTTTATGTTTTGCATCATGGCATCATGTTCATTGCAATTGTTTTGCTTGTTTTCCTTTTGTTTTCCAACTGTTTTCTATTTGAATTTCAAACCAAAATTCAAACCTTTTTGTTTCATCCTTGTGATGTTACAATTTCCAAAATCATATTTCAAATAAAAACAAACAATTGTTTCCATTAAAGTGTGATTCCAAAACTATTGTTTTGTTCTATCAAAAATTCATTTAGTATCAAACCCTTCTCAAATTCAGTTATGTTTTTCTTCCAAACAACAACCCTGTTGAAATTATGAAAATTGCAAAACAAAACTCTCCAAATAAAATGGTTCAATTAACACTTCCATTTGTTTCCATGAAATAATAAAAAGCTCAACTCTTATTTGTTATTTAATAATCCACCTAATATAAATTGCATTCAAAACTCAAATTCAAATCATCAAACAACACCCCAATTGAATATGTGCAAATTACCAAACATTCTAATTTGTTGTTTCTATTTCAAACTCCAAGGTTCATGCCATTTAAAATTTTGTTTCAAAGAATGCAATTAATAATAAAATCCATCCAATTTGAATTAATTTACAAACAGCAAATTAAATTTGAAAACTTTTGGAAATTAAGGTTAGCATTTAGTTGCTATTGAAAAACTAACCTAACCATACTTTTTTTCAAATTTTTCCTAACCCTAACACTCATCTTTCTCTTCCTATTCCAATTCAGCAAAAAAAAATATAAAACAGAATCAAATAATAAAAAGAGAGAGGAGCACACAGTAGGCCCAATTTCTCCCCCCAAGCCCACTTCCCTCTCAGCCCATACCCCTTCGCTCTCTATTCTTCTTCCACCTCTGTACGGTTTGCATCCATGGTGTCCACGTGCATCAGAGCACACAGGGAACGGCCATCCTTCTCCCCTCCCTCCTATAACTCCACCTCGTTGCCCTAGGGTTTTCCCCTCCATCTTCTTTCTCCTCCTTCTTCCCTCTCCCCGCCTCCATCCTTTCTTCCCTCTTCCTCCTCTCTCTCCGAACCTCTCTGTATCTTCTGTATCTCTGAAACTCACCCGAAGCCCCTCTTCCTCCGGTGATCGTCGGAGCTCTGGGCTCCCTCCGGCCCGGGCGACCGCGGGAATGGAACCCCACGGCCGCCCTCTTCCTCCTCCCCCCCTCGGCACGGGCCGGGAGGGGCTGTGCCGCCGCCGCCATCTTCCCCAAGACGCCGGCGACCTCCCTGTCCGCCCTGCTGCCCCGAGCGCTGCTCCGCCTCCCTGCCTCGAGGTGAGCAGCATCGACCCCTCCCTCACCTCCTCTCTCTTCCGCCCCACACCGCACCTCACACCCCACAGCGACCACCGCCCCACTGCCGCTCGCCTCCACCTGCCGTCGCTGGTTATCTCCCTGTCGAGGTACAGAAGCCATCGTGCGATTCAGTTCAGTTACGGATTCAGAAAAAAAACAGCCGCAGGCCACACCTTATGCACCCCGAGGCCCCCTTCCCATCACCAACCGATCACCACCCTAATGGTTCTGCTCCTTGCGCTCATAGCAGCAGATCTCGGGTTCGAGTCCCCCCTCCCACCAATTAACCAATTTTTTTTTTCTTTTGTTTTGGTACTGCACAAATCTCAGTAATCACACCCAGGTCCCTGCACTTATTTTCTAGCCCCTGTAATAATTTTTTCCAAGTCCCTAGATTCATAAAAATGGCAGATTTGCACAAAATCTTCTAAAATGCATAACTAATTCATCTAAAATCCAAATTTAACTTTTTAAATATGTTTTCTGTCCCAAATTGAATGTTCTATCCAAATATAAAATTTGTTTACTGTTTTGAATATTTTAAATTGGTGAAATATTTAAAAACTTGCTTAATTCACTTAAACTTGCAAAATTCATAACTTGGGCATAAAAATTCCAAATTCCACAAACTAAATATGTTTTCCAATCAACTTTGCATGTACTTTCCAAATATAAATTTTGTTTGCTGTTTTGAATAATTTAAATTGCTGAAAACAACTGTTTCTTAATTATTGCATTTAAAATTGCCAAAATAATAACTTGCTCATTTTAAATCCAATTTCCACAAATGAAATATGTTTTCCATGCAAAATTAAACCCTCTTTCCAAATATAAAATTTGTTTCATGTTTTGAATAATTAAAATTGGTTAAATGATTTAAACTTTGTTTAAATCATTTAATGTTGTTAAATTCATAACTTGGTCAAGTTAATTTCTTTTGGGACATATAAAATATGTTTTCCAACCATAAAAGTATGAACTTTTCAAATATGAATTTGCTTCAATGCTTTGAACAAATAAAAATTCAAATAAGTTCATGTTTGAATTAAATTCATTTAATTCTTGCTTAAACTTGTTTAATTCATAAATAATTTATTTGAAATCCTTTTTCAACAAGTGAAACATGTATTCCAACTAAAATCTTGTGTTCTTTTCAAATATAAACTTTGTTATCTATTTTGAACAATTAAACTTGATGAAAACAACAAATGCTTCTGTGGCACCTTTAAGTAACCAAAATTCCAAAACTTAATAAATGAATTTCCAAACTTGGTAAACCTTATTTCCAATTGCTTCTATTGTTGTTATTTTTCTGTTTTCCTCATCCATGCATCATGCTAATCAACTTTCATATGATGATTAGTTGTAAAACAATTAATTCAACCATAATTCACGGGCTTTCCATATGCAACCCAATTGCATATGGGTCCATTTAATCCTGTTTCTATCTTGTCAACTAGTTTATTTCTGATGCATCAATTAAATGGTCATGCATCATCCCATGTTTGTGCACTATGCCATGTTATTGATTGTTTATCTTTCTGCATTGTTTGTTTGCTTCTTCTCGGATATACGACGACGTTGAGACCGACGATACTTACGACACCCCTTCTAAGGAGTTAGCTCAGTACCAGGCTACTGGGTTTGCAGGCAAGTATTCACTCACATGAACCATCGTGTTCCTTTCAACATTGGATACCGATACTTTTCCGTTGTCTATTCTGCTAGCCCTATGATTAGTTGCTTCTGTTACGAACCTATCACATGAATCCCTTAACCCTGATATTGCCTCACCTCCACTCCTACAACCCCTTTGTTTGAGCCAGTGTCTTACTAGCATGCTTAGGTTGTTTTGCTCGAGTCTGTTACCCGTTACTTTCTGTTACTATTTCTATTATGTTCTGGGGGCTCGATGTTTAATCAATCAATCATGTTAATGCTATTGTTAAATAATAATTTGATGATAAGGCACCGGCAGGAGGCCCTTGTGGTTTTGAGGCCTGCTAGTGTCGACCCTAATAGGAAAAGGGTCTTGTCTACTGATCCATGATGAGCGCACTACCCGCATGTGGGAAGCGAGTATGGGCGCCCCCCTCAATTTGATTCGATTCGCATCTCGTCCAAATCGCCTCATTTAGTTCGGGTTTTCCATTTGCTGCATGCATGATCTTGCGAGCACTTGGTACCCGGGTGGAACTTTAGTAGTCGGCATATAGGGGGACACGTTCTTAGAGTGCTATGAGGGTCCATTTTCTTCTGGGCTCGATTAGCCGTGCGCCCAAGGTGCTTTGGGCTTGATGCGAAGAAGAGTTGAGTTGTGTTGAGTGCCCCGCTTGGTGGGAGGCATCCCATCTGGCGGGTTATTCATACGTGTACGGCCAAATTGGTGCAACCCTGTAGGGATAATCTTCTCGAGAAGCCGTGTTTTCCGCGGTTATGGACTACTTGGTGAAAGTACTGGCTAACAAGTACTCAGGACAACTTAAACCTAATGATTAACAACCTTACACCCAATGATTAACAACTTGACTAGTAATAGGCTTATTGACACAATAATATGAACCATCATTAATTCAACTGTGTGAGTTATCCTCGGATTGCTTCTTTGGATAAGGGGCGAGATCCAGGATGGGTTTGTTTGGAATTAGTTGATAGATTGGTTACGATACACGATCTTATCTCCTTTCTGATAGCCGGAAGTGGTAGTAACTCTGTAGTTGGTTAGAGCAGCCCGTTGCAGCATCTTTTATATCCCCTTTCCTCCGTTGAATCCAAAGCATCTGTGCTTGGTGTTGATGGGTTACACTTTGGTGAACTGTGAGTCTTGCTTGCCAGTACGTTTATGTACTGACCCCTTTGGGGCTGTGGTTTCCGCAGACCTACGTTTCCGAGGATCTACATGGTGGCAACTACGTGGAGTATGACGAGACTGCTGACGAGTAGATAGCGGACCCGGGCAGGATCCGAGACTTCGTGGATGGGCTCCGTCTTTTCATTTCCGGCCTCTTAGGCCTATTTGGATCTTGTCTGTACTCAGACATTTTGAATGCTTCCGCTGTGATGTAATGATGATATGTTGGGACATGTGTCCTCTGGATGATTGTATTTGCTATCTCTGCTCTAGTGAGAGCTATTTGCAACTTATTTCAATCTTTTGTGTCGTAGAGATCTGTTGTGATATCACTTGTTCCAATGCCGTTGACGTACCATGTGTGTATGTTTTGAACTACGTCAATGGAAGTATCCTGATTTCTATGGGATAGTTTACGTCGACGCTGAACAGATAGGGGTTGGTTGTCACACATACGTGTGTTGGCCTACTCGTAAGAGGACGCGGGTGCCGTTAAGCCCCGTAATCCAATCTACTACTGTTCAACGGAACGACGAGTATCCTTTAGAAGTCTGGGTGCGACAAATGGTATCAGAGCCTGTCTGCCTGTAGGATCCCTTTTTACTGGTCGCAGTTGAGTCTAGAAACTATTTTGTAGCTATATAGGAAAAATGAAACGTGAGAGTAGGAATTCTGTTCTTTTTCTTCTTTCCCCACCCACCCTCCCTTTTTCTGGTAAGGAAGTGCAACGATGTTTTCCCTTCTCATCTAAACTTTCAATTTAGGATTTCACGAATTCTGGTTTCTCTAGGATGGTTATACTACTAGACCATAGGAATGGAGGTGGTTGTGACATGATTTATCATGTTGCCTACTCATGATTGAGAACGGAGGCGTGTAAGCCCCGGAAGCAGATCCTCTATTTCTTAAGCAGTAGATATTGATCCTTTAGAAGCCCGGATGGGTTTTCCGTAGTACCTCAGGAGTTTTTGGTCTCGTTTTTTCCGGTGTTGCTTCGTTATCCTGTTCTTCTCAACATCCTTTTCGTCCGTTGAAACCTTGTTGTTGTTTTCCAGTTCAATTCTTCTATCGGCGTCTAATCAAAACTTCCCAAATATCAAGTCTATCTGGCCAGAAAGGTTGTTGTTGTTTCGAAAACTACCAGGCTATGAGAGCTGGCATTCCTATCACCTGGGGTTGTTTCGAGGAAGCATTCCTGAATCACCACATTCCAGATAGTCTATTCCCCAAATGAATCAAGTTTTATCCAGCTATACACCCTCGATACAAAACCTCTCCCTTTACTTGAAAATGTTCCGGTGGTTTGCAAATTCCCTGACGTCTATCCAATGTGCACGTTGTGTTTCACGTGTCACGGCTCAAGAAGATCTTCCCAAGAAGTATCCGGACCTTTTCTTTTCTCAGTAGGAATCTTGGGGCGCGATTCCTTCAAGGGGGGCGTTTTGTAACATCCCAAGGATGAAAAATAAGCCTTTAGAATGTTTGCTCTCTGTTATTTTATGTTTTGCATCATGGCATCATGTTCATTGCAATTGTTTTGCTTGTTTTCCTTTTGTTTTCCAACTGTTTTCTATTTGAATTTCAAACCAAAATTCAAACCTTTTTGTTTCATCCTTGTGATGTTACAATTTCCAAAATCATATTTCAAATAAAAACAACCAATTGTTTCCATTAAAGTGTGATCCCAAAACTATTGTTTTGTTCTATAAAAAATTCATTTAGTATCAAACCCTTCTCAAATTCAATTATGTTTTTCTTCCAAACAACAACCCTGTTGAAATTATGAAAATTGCAAAACAAAACTCTCCAAATAAAATGGTTCAATTAACACTTCCATTTCTTTCCATGAAATAATAAAAAGCTCAACTCTTATTTGTTATTTAATAATCCACCTAATATAAATTGCATTCAAAACTCAAATTCAAATCATCAAACAACACCCCAATTGAATATGTGCAAATTACCAAACATTCTAATTTGTTGTTTCTATTTCAAACTCCAAGGTTCATGCCATTTAAAATTTTGTTTCAAAGAATGCAATTAATAATAAAATCCATCCAATTTGAATTAATTTACAAACAGCAAATTAAATTTGAAAACTTTTGGAAATTAAGGTTAGCATTTAGTTGCTATTGAAAAACTAACCTAACCATACTTTTTTTCAAATTTTTCCTAACCCTAACACTCATCTTTCTCTTCCTATTCCAATTCAGCAAAAAAAAATATAAAACAGAATCAAATAATAAAAAGAGAGAGGAGCACACAGTAGGCCCAATTTCTCCCCCCAAGCCCACTTCCCTCTCAGCCCATACCCCTTCGCTCTCTATTCTTCTTCCACCTCTGTACGGTTTGCATCCATGGTGTCCACGTGCATCAGAGCACACAGGGAACGGCCATCCTTCTCCCCTCCCTCCTATAACTCCACCTCGTTGCCCTAGGGTTTTCCCCTCCATCTTCTTTCTCCTCCTTCTTCCCTCTCCTCGCCTCCATCCTTTCTTCCCTCTTCCTCCTCTCTCTCTGAACCTCTCTGTATCTTCGTATCTCTGAAACTCACCCGAAGCCCCTCTTCCTCCGGTGATCGTCGGAGCTCCGGGCTCCCTCCGGCCCGGGCGACCGCGGGAATGGAACCCCACGGCCGCCCTCTTCCTCCTCCCCCCCTCGGCACAGGCCGGGAGGGGCTGTGCCGCCGTCGCCATCTTCCCCAAGACGCCGGCGACCTCCCTGTCCGCCCTGCTGCCCCGAGCGCTGCTCCGCCTCCCTGCCTCGAGGTGAGCAGCATCGACCCCTCCCTCACCTCCTCTCTCTTCCGCCCCACACCGCACCTCACACCCCACAGCGACCACCGCCCCACTGCCGCTCGCCTCCACCTACCGTCGCTGGTTATCTCCCTGTCGAGGTACAGAAGCCATCGTGCGATTCAGTTCAGTTACGGATTCAGAAAAAAAACAGCCGCAGGCCACACCTTATGCACCCCGAGGCCCCCTTCCCATCACCAACCGATCACCACCCTAATGATTCTGCTCCTTGCACTCATAGCAGCAGATCTCGGGTTCGAGTCCCCCCTCCCACCAATTAACCAATTTTTTTTTCCTTTTGTTTTGGTACTGCACAAATCTCAGTAATCACACCCAGGTCCCTGCACTTATTTTCTAGCCCCTGTAATAATTTTTTCCAAGTCCCTAGATTCATAAAAATGGCAGATTTGCACCAAATCTTCTAAAATGCATAACTAATTCATCTAAACTCCAAATTTAACTTTTTAAATATGTTTTCTGTCCCAAATTGAATGTTCTATCCAAATATAAAATTTGTTTACTGTTTTGAATATTTTAAATTGGTGAAATATTTATAAACTTGCTTAATTCACTTAAACTTGCAAAATTCATAACTTGGGCATAAAAATTCCAAATTCCACAAACTAAATATGTTTTACAATCAAATTTTCATGTCCATTCCAAATATAAATTTTGTTTGCTGTTTTGAATAATTTAAATTGCTGAAAACAACTGTTTCTTAATTATTGCATTTAAAATTGCCAAAATAATAACTTGCTCATTTTAAATCCAATTTCCACAAATGAAATATGTTTTCCATGCAAAATTAAACCCTCTTTCCAAATATTTTTTTTTTCATGTTTTGAATAATTAAAATTGGTTAAATGATTTAAACTGTGTTTAAATCATTTAATGTTGTTAAATTCATAACTTGGTCAAATTAATTTCTTTTGGGACATATAAAATATGTTTTCCAACCATAAAAGTATGAACTTTTCAAATATGAATTTGCTTCAATGCTTTGAACAAATAAAAATTCAAATAAGTTCATGTTTGAATTAAATTCATTTAATTCTTGCTTAAACTTGTTTAATTCATAAATAATTTATTTGAAATCCTTTTTCAACAAGTGAAACATGTATTCCAACTAAAATCTTGTGTTCTTTTCAAATATAAACTTTGTTATCTATTTTGAACAATTAAACTTGATGAAAACAACAAATGCTTATGTGGCACCTTTAAGTAACCAAAATTCCAAAACTTAATAAATGAATTTCCAAACTTGGTAAACCTTATTTCCAATTGCTTCTATTGTTGTTATTTTTCTGTTTTCCTCATCCATGCATCATGCTAATCAACTTTCATATGATGATTAGTTGTAAAACAATTAATTCAACCATAATTCATGGGCTTTCCATATGCAACCCAATTGCATATGGGTCCATTTAATCATGTTTCTATCTTGTCAACTAGTTTATTTCTGATGCATCAATTAAATGGTCATGCATCATCCCATGTTTGTGCACTATTCCATGTTATTGATTGTTTATCTTTCTGCATTGTTTGTTTGCTTCTTCTCGGATATACGACGACGTTGAGACCGACGATACTTACGACACCCCTTCTAAGGAGTTAGCTCAGTACCAGGCTACTGGGTTTGCAGGCAAGTATTCACTCACATGAACCATCGTGTTCCTTTCAACATTGGATACCGATACTTTTCCGTTGTCTATTCTGCTAGCCCTATAATTAGTTGCTTCTGTTACGAACCTATCACATGAATCCCTTAACCCTGATATTGCCTCACCTCCACTCCTACAACCCCTTTGTTTGAGCCAGTGTCTTACTAGCATGCTTAGGTTGTTTTGCTCGAGTCTGTTACCCGTTACTTTCTGTTACTATTTCTATTATGTTCTGGGGGCTCGATGTTTAATCAATCAATCATGTTAATGCTATTGTTAAATAATAATTTGATGATAAGGCACCGGCAGGAGGCCCTTGTGGTTTTGAGGCCTGCTAGTGTCGACCCTAATAGGAAAAGGGTCTTGTCTACTGATCCATGATGAGCGCACTACCCGCATGTGGGAAGCGAGTATGGGCGCCCCCCTCAATTTGATTCGATTCGCATCTCGTCCAAATCGCCTCATTTAGTTCGGGTTTTCCATTTGCTGCATGCATGATCTTGCGAGCCCTTGGTACCCGGGTGGAACTTTCGTAGTCGGCATATAGGGGGACACGTTCTTAGAGTGCTATGAGGGTCCATTTTCTTCTGGGCTCGATTAGCCATGCGCCCAAGGTGCTTTGGGCTTGATGCGAAGAAGAGTTGAGTTGTGTTGAGTGCCCCGCTTGGTGGGAGGCATCCCATCTGGCGGGTTATTCATACGTGTACGGCCAAATTGGTGCAACCCTGTAGGGATAATCTTCTCGAGAAGCCGTGTTTTCCGCGGTTATGGACTACTTGGTGAAAGTACTGGCTAACAAGTACTCAGGACAACTTAAACCTAATGATTAACAACCTTACACCCAATGATTAACAACTTGACTAGTAATAGGCTTATTGACACAATAATATGAACCATCATTAATTCAACTGTGTGAGTTATCCTCGGATTGCTTCTTTGGATAAGGGGCGAGATCCAGGATGGGTTTGTTTGGAATTAGTTGATAGATTGGTTACGATACACGATCTTATCTCCTTTCTGATAGCCGGAAGTGGTAGTAACTCTGTAGTTGGTTAGAGCAGCCCGTTGCAGCATCTTTTATATCCCCTTTCCTCCGTTGAACCCAAAGCATCTGTGCTTGGTGTTGACGGGTTACACTTTGGTGAACTGTGAGTCTTGCTTGCCAGTACGTTTATCTACTGACCCCTTTGGGGCTGTGGTTTCCGCAGACCTACGTTTCCGAGGATCTACATGGTGGCAACTACGTGGAGTATGACGAGACTGCTGACGAGTAGATAGCGGACCCGGGCAGGATCCGAGACTTCGTGGATGGGCTCCGTCTTTTCATTTCCGGCCTCTTAGGCCTATTTGGATCTTGTCTGTACTCAGACATTTTGAATGCTTCCGCTGTGATGTAATGATGATATGTTGGGACATGTGTCCTCTTGATGATTGTATTTGCTATCTCTGCTCTAGTGAGAGCTATTTGCAACTTATTTCAATCTTTTGTGTCGTAGAGATCTGTTGTGATATCACTTGTTCCAATGCCGTTGACGTACCATGTGTGTATGTTTTGAAGTACGTCAATGGAAGTATCCTGATTTCTATGGGATAGTTTACGTCGACGCTGAACAGATAGGGGTTGGTTGTCACACATACGTGTGTTGGCCTACTCGTAAGAGGACGCGGGTGCCGTTAAGCCCCGTAATCCAATCTACTACTGTTCAACGGAACGGCGAGTATCCTTTAGAAGTCCGGGTGCGACAAATGGTATCAGAGCCTGTCTGCCTGTAGGATCCCTTTTTACTGGTCGCAGTTGAGTCTAGAAACTATTTTGTAGCTATATAGGAAAAATGAAACGTGAGAGTAGGAATTCTGTTCTTTTTCTTCTTTCCCCACCCACCCTCCCTTTTTCTGGTAAGGAAGTGCAACGATGTTTTCCCTTCTCATCTAAACTTTCAATTTAGGATTTCACAAATTCTGGTTTCTCTAGGATGGTTATATCTACTAGACCATAGGAATGGAGGTGGTTGTGACATGATTTATCATGTTGCCTACTCATGATTGAGAACGGAGGCGTGTAAGCCCCGGAAGCAGATCCTCTATTTCTTAAGCAGTAGATATTGATCCTTTAAAAGCCCGGATGGGTTTTCCGTAGTACCTCAGGAGTTTTTGGTCTCGTTTTTTCCGGTGTTGCTTCGTTATCCTGTTCTTCTCAACATCCTTTTCGTCCGTTGAAACCTTGTTGTTGTTTTCCAGTTCAATTCTTCTACCGGCGTCTAATCAAAACTTCCCAAATATCAAGTCTATCTGGCCAGAAAGGTTGTTGTTGTTTCGAAAACTACCAGGCTATGAGAGCTGGCATTCCTATCACCTGGGGTTGTTTCGAGGAAGCATTCCTGAATCACCACATTCCAGATAGTCTATTCCCCAAATGAATCAAGTTCTATCCAGCTATACACCCTCGATACAAAACCTCTCCCTTTACTTGAAAATGTTCCGGTGGTTTGCAAATTTCCTGACGTCTATCCAATGTGCACGTTGTGTTTCACGTGTCACGGCTCAAGAAGATCTTCCCAAGAAGTATCCGGACCTTTTCTTTTCTCAGTAGGAATCTCGGGGCGCGATTCCTTCAAGGGGGGCGTTTTGTAACATCCCAAGGATGAAAAATAAGCCTTTAGAATGTTTGCTCTCTGTTATTTTATGTTTTGCATCATGGCATCATGTTCATTGCAATTGTTTTAATTGTTTTCCTTTTGTTTTCCAACTGTTTTCTATTTGAATTTCAAACCAAAATTCAAACCTTTTTGTTTCATCCTTGTGATGTTACAATTTCCAAAATCATATTTCAAATAAAAACAACCAATTGTTTCCATTAAAGTGTGATTCCAAAACTATTGTTTTGTTCTATAAAAAATTCATTTAGTATCAAACCCTTCTCAAATTCAATTATGTTTTTCTTCCAAACAACAACCCTGTTGAAATTATGAAAATTGCAAAACAAAACTCTCCAAATAAAATGGTTCAATTAACACTTCCATTTGTTTCCATGAAATAATAAAAAGCTCAACTCTTATTTGTTATTTAATAATCCACCTAATATAAATTGCATTCAAAACTCAAATTCAAATCATCAAACAACACCCCAATTGAATATGTGCAAATTACCAAACATTCTAATTTGTTGTTTCTATTTCAAACTCCAAGGTTCATGCCATTTAAAATTTTGTTTCAAAGAATGCAATTAATAATAAAATCCATCCAATTTGAATTAATTTACAAACAGCAAATTAAATTTGAAAACTTTTGGAAATTAAGGTTAGCATTTAGTTGCTATTGAAAAACTAACCTAACCATACTTTTTTTCAAATTTTTCCTAACCCTAACACTCATCTTTCTCTTCCTATTCCAATTCAGCAAAAAAAAAAAAAAAAAAACAGAATCAAATAATAAAAAGAGAGAGGAGCACACAGTAGGCCCAATTTCTCCCCCCAAGCCCACTTCCCTCTCAGCCCATACCCCTTCGCTCTCTATTCTTCTTCCACCTCTGTACGGTTTGCATCCATGGTGTCCACGTGCATCAGAGCACACAGGGAACGGCCATCCTTCTCCCCTCCCTCCTATAACTCCACCTCGTTGCCCTAGGGTTTTCCCCTCCATCTTCTTTCTCCTCCTTCTTCCCTCTCCTCGCCTCCATCCTTTCTTCCCTCTTCCTCCTCTCTCTCTGAACCTCTCTGTATCTTCGTATCTCTGAAACTCACCCGAAGCCCCTCTTCCTCCGGTGATCGTCGGAGCTCCGGGCTCCCTCCGGCCCGGGCGACCGCGGGAATGGAACCCCACGGCCGCCCTCTTCCTCCTCCCCCCCTCGGCACGGGCCGGGAGGGGCTGTGCCGCCGTCGCCATCTTCCCCAAGACGCCGGCGACCTCCCTGTCCGCCCTGCTGCCCCGAGCGCTGCTCCGCCTCCCTGCCTCGAGGTGAGCAGCATCGACCCCTCCCTCACCTCCCCTCTCTTCCGCCCCACACCGCACCTCACACCCCATAGCGACCACCGCCCCACTGCTGCTCGCCTCCACCTACCGTCGCTGGTTATCTCCCTGTCGAGGTACAGAAGCCATCGTGCGATTCAGTTCAGTTACGGATTCAGAAAAAAAACAGCCGCAGGCCACACCTTATGCACCCCGAGGCCCCCTTCCCATCACCAACCGATCACCACCCTAATGATTCTGCTCCTTGCACTCATAGCAGCAGATCTCGGGTTCGAGTCCCCCCTCCCACCAATTAACCAATTTTTTTTTCCTTTTGTTTTGGTACTGCACAAATCTCAGTAATCACACCCAGGTCCCTGCACTTATTTTCTAGCCCCTGTAATAATTTTTTCCAAGTCCCTAGATTCATAAAAATGGCAGATTTGCACCAAATCTTCTAAAATGCATAACTAATTCATCTAAACTCCAAATTTAACTTTTTAAATATGTTTTCTGTCCCAAATTGAATGTTCTATCCAAATATAAAATTTGTTTACTGTTTTGAATATTTTAAATTGGTGAAATATTTAAAAACTTGCTTAATTCACTTAAACTTGCAAAATTCATAACTTGGGCATAAAAATTCCAAATTCCACAAACTAAATATGTTTTACAATCAAATTTTCATGTCCATTCCAAATATAAATTTTGTTTGCTGTTTTGAATAATTTAAATTGCTGAAAACAACTGTTTCTTAATTATTGCATTTAAAATTGCCAAAATAATAACTTGCTCATTTTAAATCCAATTTCCACAAATGAAATATGTTTTCCATGCAAAATTAAACCCTCTTTCCAAATATTTTTTTTTCATGTTTTGAATAATTAAAATTGGTTAAATGATTTAAACTGTGTTTAAATCATTTAATGTTGTTAAATTCATAACTTGGTCAAATTAATTTCTTTTGGGACATATAAAATATGTTTTCCAACCATAAAAGTATGAACTTTTCAAATATGAATTTGCTTCAATGCTTTGAACAAATAAAAATTCAAATAAGTTCATGTTTGAATTAAATTCATTTAATTCTTGCTTAAACTTGTTTAATTCATAAATAATTTATTTGAAATCCTTTTTCAACAAGTGAAACATGTATTCCAACTAAAATCTTGTGTTCTTTTCAAATATAAACTTTGTTATCTATTTTGAACAATTAAACTTGATGAAAACAACAAATGCTTATGTGGCACCTTTAAGTAACCAAAATTCCAAAACTTAATAAATGAATTTCCAAACTTGGTAAACCTTATTTCCAATTGCTTCTATTGTTGTTATTTTTCTGTTTTCCTCATCCATGCATCATGCTAATCAACTTTCATATGATGATTAGTTGTAAAACAATTAATTCAACCATAATTCATGGGCTTTCCATATGCAACCCAATTGCATATGGGTCCATTTAATCATGTTTCTATCTTGTCAACTAGTTTATTTCTGATGCATCAATTAAATGGTCATGCATCATCCCATGTTTGTGCACTATGCCATGTTATTGATTGTTTATCTTTCTGCATTGTTTGTTTGCTTCTTCTCGGATATACGACGACGTTGAGACCGACGATACTTACGACACCCCTTCTAAGGAGTTAGCTCAGTACCAGGCTACTGGGTTTGCAGGCAAGTATTCACTCACATGAACCATCGTGTTCCTTTCAACATTGGATACCGATACTTTTCCGTTGTCTATTCTGCTATCCCTATAATTAGTTGCTTCTGTTACGAACCTATCACATGAATCCCTTAACCCTGATATTGCCTCACCTCCACTCCTACAACCCCTTTGTTTGAGCCAGTGTCTTACTAGCATGCTTAGGTTGTTTTGCTCGAGTCTGTTACCCGTTACTTTCTGTTACTATTTCTATTATGTTCTGGGGGCTCGATGTTTAATCAATCAATCATGTTAATGCTATTGTTAAATAATAATTTGATGATAAGGCACCGGCAGGAGGCCCTTGTGGTTTTGAGGCCTGCTAGTGTCGACCCTAATAGGAAAAGGGTCTTGTCTACTGATCCATGATGAGCGCACTACCCGCATGTGGGAAGCGAGTATGGGCGCCCCCCTCAATTTGATTCGATTCGCATCTCGTCCAAATCGCCTCATTTAGTTCGGGTTTTCCATTTGCTGCATGCATGATCTTGCGAGCCCTTGGTACCCGGGTGGAACTTTCGTAGTCGGCATATAGGGGGACACGTTCTTAGAGTGCTATGAGGGTCCATTTTCTTCTGGGCTCGATTAGCCATGCGCCCAAGGTGCTTTGGGCTTGATGCGAAGAAGAGTTGAGTTGTGTTGAGTGCCCCGCTTGGTGGGAGGCATCCCATCTGGCGGGTTATTCATACGTGTACGGCCAAATTGGTGCAACCCTGCAGGGATAATCTTCTCGAGAAGCCGTGTTTTCCGCGGTTATGGACTACTTGGTGAAAGTACTGGCTAACAAGTACTCAGGACAACTTAAACCTAATGATTAACAACCTTACACCCAATGATTAACAACTTGACTAGTAATAGGCTTATTGACACAATAATATGAACCATCATTAATTCAACTGTGTGAGTTATCCTCGGATTGCTTCTTTGGATAAGGGGCGAGATCCAGGATGGGTTTGTTTGGAATTAGTTGATAGATTGGTTACGATACACGATCTTATCTCCTTTCTGATAGCTAGAAGTGGTAGTAACTCTGTAGTTGGTTAGAGCAGCCCGTTGCAGCATCTTTTATATCCCCTTTCCTCCATTGAACCCAAAGCATCTGTGCTTGGTGTTGACGGGTTACACTTTGGTGAACTGTGAGTCTTGCTTGCCAGTACGTTTATGTACTGACCCCTTTGGGGCTGTGGTTTCCGCAGACCTACGTTTCCGAGGATCTACATGGTGGCAACTACGTGGAGTATGACGAGACTGCTGACGAGTAGATAGCGGACCCGGGCAGGATCCGAGACTTCGTGGATGGGCTCCGTCTTTTCGTTTCCGGCCTCTTAGGCCTATTTGGATCTTGTCTGTACTCAGACATTTTGAATGCTTCCGCTGTGATGTAATGATGATATGTTGGGACATGTGTCCTCTGGATGATTGTATTTGCTATCTCTGCTCTAGTGAGAGCTATTTGCAACTTATTTCAATCTTTTGTGTCATAGAGATCTGTTGTGATATCACTTGTTCCAATGCCGTTGACGTACCATGTGTGTATGTTTTGAAGTACGTCAATGGAAGTATCCTGATTTCTATGGGATAGTTTACGTCGACGCTGAACAGATAGGGGTTGGTTGTCACACATACGTGTGTTGGCCTACCCGTAAGAGGACGCGGGTGCCGTTAAGCCCCGTAATCCAATCTACTACTGTTCAACGGAACGGCGAGTATCCTTTAGAAGTCCGGGTGCGACAGCACCATACCAATAAAGTGTGATCTCATTGCAGGCATCTCAGAGGAGGCGGCGATTTGAGCAGGATATTGGCGATCTGAGAAAAATCCGGCATCATAGTTTTCTTCAACTGTTTATAGGGCGGGTGGGATAATTCTACTTCCACCACAGAATCCCATTGCCTCTGCAGTTAATCCGATAAAGATGTTGGCAGATCCGATCGGTAAAACGCAGACACTTACCATATGATTCCATGCTGGCATGTACGATCCGTTGTCGAGAAAGCGCCCGACGTCGTTGTCGAATTCCAGGCTTCCGATAGTTATGTTACTGCCAACTCCGCCGAGTATCCCCAATCGAAACATAACGCCTGACGTTGCTGGCCCCACGGTGGGCGCCAACTGTCGAGACATCGTAGTAGGGTTCATAGACGGGGGTGCCATGAGGCCTACGGGAAAAGACGTGAGGGGGACGTGGTAGTATGACAAACAAGGACACAAAAGTTTACCCAGGTTCGGTACGTCGCAACTAGGCGGCGTTCCTACTCCTGCAATCTCACTAAATCAGGGCTGAAGCCTGAAGTACACAGAGTACAATGTGAGTCTGGGTTGCTAACTCGACGAGGATCAACTTCTCGGCGAGTTGGCTTCTAGCTTATCTCTCTCCTCTTCTCTCTCGTCCGACTTTATATAAATAGCCGGGTTAGGGCTTACAGAAAGGAAACCTAGAAGACTACGGTAGGTTCTAACTTGGGAGGCAAGAATCCGCCTTCTAATCCAAGCCGTACCACGTGGGATGTGATCCCGGTTCTTCTAGAATCTGGCTTCGGTGCGTCAGCTTACTGGGCCGCCTAATCGACCATAATCCATTACCATTCAGGCCACCCTGGTAATCTGGCTCTTCAGGACACTATATGATATACCCCTAATAGGTATATATCCGACACTCCTCAACATAGGAGACAACAACGACGATGAACATGGCGGCGGAGTCGATGGAGATGGCTCCGGGGGCACTTCCCCATCCCGGCAAGGTGCCGGAACAGAGATTTATGTCCCCCTGAAGCTTGTCGGCGGCGGCGGCGGAGCTATGGAACTTTTCGTGGAAAAAGGTTAATTCTTCTAGGGTTGATGCATCGGGGGGTCCACACCCGGGGCGAAAGGGCGATGGCAGTGGGCGCCCGGGGGCCCACATCACCCCCAGGAGCGACCATGGGTCCACCCGCGCCCAGGCATGGTGTGGGGGCTCCGGCCCCCCCCCCTCCGGGTCTCCTTTGGACTTCCTTGACCCTTCGGGACATCTAAGAATTCTGGCTCTTGAATCGTCCAATTCCGAAAAATATTTCCAGAACAACTTTTCTGAAACTAAAAACAGTAGAAAACGGGAACTGGCTCTATGGCATCTTGTCAATAGGTTAGTCCCGGGAAATCCATAAAAATGACATAAAGTGTATAAGAAACATGTAGGAAATAACATGAGAACAACATGGAACATCAGAAATTAATGATACGTTTATGACGTATCAAAGGTGACGACACTCGCGAGTGCCGCAGTCGTCGGTATGAGCCCTGCTTGCACCGGCCACCATCCTCGCCTCCTAGATCAAGGGATCCTACCCCGCAAGCAGCCGCCCTGCGGCGGAGGAGTGAGGTCACCACACTGCCAATCTAGCTGGAACCGCGGAGGAGTGGGGAGACGTGGACTTCCAAGACGACGCCTTCAACAAGCTAACGGCGTGTAGGCGTCGTCACCGCCCGTCACGACCGGAGTCGGAGCACGGCTTTCACCGGTAGCCGCACGTCCCCACTCCAAGATGTAAATATGCCCCATGCATTGCCACGAGTCACTAAGTAAAATGATCTATCTGTTCACTCAATCGGCACGCACATGGCACGGAAATATCGGAAGAAGTAGTTTGTGTGCTACAGGCTACAGCTTGCTTGAAGTAAACCTCGAACTATGCTTACCCGGTACCATATGTACCTGATTTTTTTCTTTTTACCTCAGTTAGTTAGTTCATTGTTGTCTGCTAAGTAAGAAACTAGATCTATATCCTCTCATCTCCAATCGGTTTTACATGGTGCAACCACCTGGTCATTGAGTTATTTTGTGTGTTTTAATTCGGAATCCACACGAGGCTGGTTGTAGTGGAGTTAGAGATACCTTATTTGCACTCACTATTTGTACACAACTACACAGGACACAACAATGAAAGGAAATTAGCCATGCTTGCGCAGGTTCATGGAGCAAATCACTTACATGCAAAGGTAACCGTGGAGCAACTCACTTACAACTTGTGCTAACCTAGTGAAACTAAAAAGTCCATGTGGCCTTATTGATATACAATTTCGTATGAGTATGACCATTGTGGTTTGGCATTTCATAGAACAGGTGAAAGTTGTACCTGCTGAACTATTAATCAGGCGGCATGCTGCTGCCAACAAATTTCGAAGAGATGGAGGGGAGATAATAACGAGAGCACTTCACTGATGATATTTTGGTGGCGTCCCTTGAGATGTGAACATGATTTTAACCTTATCAGAGAAGCACGCATGGAGAGTGGCAAGGTCTAGTCACCACGCACCCTTCTGCGGCTGCTCGGGCATTAGCGCTCGCGTTCGAACGGCTTGACATGCATGACCTCCTTGGGCTGCGCCAACGAGAGCACACCATGCCCCCTCACGCCGCGCGCGTCATCTTGCACCTTGTTCCAGCTTCATGGCTTTGGTGGCCTAGTACTCGGCCACCTCGCCGTCGAGCGCGGTCTGGAGGGCCTGGAGTCCGCTGATGGTGTGTGTTGGGATACCCCAAGAGGAGGGTGTGATGAGCACACCGGTAAGAAATTCCCCCTAGTTAAGAACCAAGGTTATCAATCCAATAGGAGAAAGAGGACCTTCAGAAGGTTTAAGCCACTAACGGTGGTGATGGCTCACCGGTGTCAGCAACAACGTGGAACCTGCACACAACACAACCAAAATACTTTGTCCCAACGATACAATAAGGTTGTCAATCTCACTGGTCTTGCTGAAAAAAAAGATTAGACGTATAGTGTGGAAAATAATGTATGCTTGGAGTAAGTAAAGAAAGCAGGAAATTGTGGTGGTTTGTTTAACAGTACAGGAAAATGGACCGGTGTTCATAGGTTCACTAGTGGTGTCTCTCCATAAAAGATAGCATGCTGGGTGAACAAATTATAGCTGGGCAATTGAAAAATAAAGGTTGCACCGTAGTGCACATTCATGACATGATGACTACTATGATATTTAGTGCGGGCATTACAACAATATACATAGACCGTAATCCAACTTCATCTATGACTAATAATTCACCCTCAGGTTATCATCTGAACCCCCTGAGGTATTAAGTTGCAAGCAACAGATAACTGCATTAAAAAAAGTGTGTAATGTAAGCAATGATTGTACACGCGGACACTCTCACCGCTGTTTTCTCCCTAATGGCAACAGCACATCCTCCCACTTCACATTTCTGTCACTGGAGCAAGGCAAAAAGGAGGCATGAACCCACTATCAAGCATAAATACTCCCTCTTGGAGTCACTAGCAACTACTTGGCCAGAGCAACCACTAGCAACGGAAAGCATGCAAGATCACAAATAACATATGCAATAAAGACTATAATCAACTTGACATAAGTTCAATATTCATCGGATCCCAGCAAACACAGCACATAGAGTTACATAAGATCAATCTCGATCATGTTAGGCAGCTCACGAGATCTAAACATTGAGACATATGAGGACAGACAACCATCTAGCTACTTCTATGGACCCGTAGTCCAAGGATGAACTAATCACGCATCACTCCGGAGGCATGCATGGTGATGTAGAGGCCTCCGGTGATGATTTCTTCTCCGGCAAGGTGCCGGAGACAGCTTCAGAACCCCCCCTGATCTAGGGTTGACGGTGACGCGGTGATGCACTTTGTTCGGAACCCCAAGAGGAGGGTATGATGAGCACAGTAGGAGTTTTCCCCTCAGTTAAGAACCCGGGTTATCAATCCATTAGGAGAAAGAGGACCTTCAGAAGGTTGATGCCACTGACGGTGGTGCTGGCGCTTCACTGGTGTCAGCAACAACGTGGAACCTGCACACAACACAACCAAAATACTTTTCCCCAATGGTACAGTGAGGTTTTAAATCTCACCGTTCTTGCTGAAAACTAAGATTAGACGTATAGTGCGGAAAACAGTGTATGCTTGAGTAAGTAAAGAAAGCAGGAAATTGTTGTGTTTTGTTTAATAGTGTGGAAAAATGGACCGGGGTTCATAGTGTCACTAGTGGTGTCTCTCCATAAAAGATAGCATACTGGGTGAACAAATTACAGCTGGGAAATTGACAAATAGAGGTTGCACGGTAGTGCACAATATGACATGAAGATTACGATGATATTTAGTGCGGGCATTACAACAAGATACATAGACCGACATCCATCTGCATCTATGACTAATAATCCACCCTCAGGTTATCATCCGAACCCCCTTAGGTATTAAGTTGCAAGCAACAGATAATTGAATTAAACAAAGTGTGTAATGTAAGCAATGATTATGCACGCGTGCACTCTCACCGCTGTTTTGTCCCTAATGGAAACAACGCATCCTCCCCCTTCACGTTTCTGTCACTCGAGCAAGGCGAAAAGGAGGCATGAACCCACTGTCGAGCATAAATACTCCTTCCTGGAGTCAATAGCAACTACTTGGACAGAGTAACCACTAGCAACGGAAAGCATGCAAGATCACAAATAGCATATGCAAATAAAGACTATAATCAACTTGGCATAAGTTCAATATTCATCGGATCCCAGCAAACACAGCATATAGAATTACATAAGATCAATCTCGATCATGATAGGCAGCTCACGAGATCTAAACATGGAGGCATATGAGGAGAAGACAACCATCTAGCTACATCTACGAACCCGTAGTCCAAGGATGAACTACTCACGCATCACTCCGGAGGCAGGCATGGTGATGTAGAAGCCTCCGGTGATGATATCCTCTCCGGCAGGGTGCCGGAAACAGCTTCAGAACCCCCTGGTCTAGGGTTGACGGTGACGGCGGCTGCAGAACTTTTCGGGGATTTTTTATCAGGTACTTAGGGTTTTCCATCCCGGGGGCTTCAATAGGCAAAAGGGCAAAGGCGGTGGAACTCCAGGGGCCGCACACCTATAAGTGGCGCGGCCAGGGGTACCCGCGCCACTCTATGGTGTGGCCCCCCTGTTGCCCTTCTTCGACTCCTCTTCAATGTTCTGGATGCTTCCGGGGAAAATAGGAACTTCGGGCTTTGTGGGGTCCAATTCCGAGAATATTTGCAGAACAACTTTTCTGAAACAAAAAAAAGCAGAAAACAGGGAACTGACACTTGGCATCTTGTTAATAGGTTAGTCCCGGAAAACGTATAAAAATGCTATAAATAAGGGAGAAAATAAGTAGCAATTGGCAAAATGTGATCATGGAGCATCATAAATTATTGATACGTTGGAGACGTATCAGGCAGCTGCGGAACATTTCGGGGATTTTTGATCATGTATCTAGGGTTTTCCATCCGGGGGGAATAAATAGGCGAAAGGGCAGAGGCGATGGAGCCCTGGGGGCCCCACACCACCCCCCTGGCGCGGCCAAGAGGGGAGCGGCACCTCATGGCGTGGGCCCCCTGGTGCCCCTCTTCGTCTCCTCTTCGGTCTCCTGGATGCTTCCGGGGAAAATAGGCACTTTGGGCTTTGTAAGGTCCAATTCCGAGAATATTTCTAGAAAAACTTATCTGAAACCAAAAACAGCAGAAAACAGGGAACTGGAACTTGGCATCTTGTTAATAGGTTAGTCCCGATAAAAGTGTAAAAATGACATAAAGAAGGGAGAAAACATGTAGCAATTGGCATAATATTATCATGGAGCATCAGAAATTATATATACGTTGAAGACGTATCAACATCCCCAAGCTTAATTCCTACTCGTCCTCGAGTAGGTAAATTATAAAACAATAATTTCTGAGATGACATGCTACTAACATAATCTTGATCATAAAAATGTAAAGGCATATGCAAACTGAGATCATAGAACTTCAAACACAAACATGATAAAGAGAACTTTAATAATAAAGCAAAACAATAACTTTTCATCATGAAGAGTATCTCAAATAAAGGATCATGAGAGACATTGCAAAGAAAGATAAACGTCTGTTTCAGGTATAGAGATCATAAAAATGTAAAGGCATATGCAAGCTGAGATCATAGAACTTCAAACACAAACATGATAAAGAGAACTTTAATAATAAAGCAAAACAATAACTTTTCATCATGAAGAGTATCTCAAATAAAGGATCATGAGAGACATTGCAAAGAAAGATAAACGTCTGTTTCAGGTATAGAGAAAGCATGGCAAAGTGATATTTTGCTAGTCCTTAAGAGTGGGGCAAAACATAAATGCCAGGACACCTTCAAAGTTCATGAGGAGGACTAGAGAAAATAATTTAAGAACAAATAATATCACATCATGAAGTAATTATTGATGTTTATGGGATAGTGTAGATAGAATTAAGAATGGCAAAAATGCTCTCTCAACTGTTCATAAAGTTAGAAGATGGAGACTCAACATAAAAGTAAAAGAAAGGCCCTTCGCGGAGGGAAGCATGGATCACTCATGTGCTAGAGCTTTTTATTTTATTAAACAGAGGTATTAAAAGTTTGACTCTCCTCCCATCTATCTTTCACAAACCATGGCTAACCGAATCCTCGGGTGCCTGCCAACAATCACATACCGTGGAGGAGTGTCTATATTTTGGGAGATGTATGCTAATGTCAACGAATGGTAAATAGAAAATACAATACGTCACAAGCCAACTGGATTCACAAGAGCGGCTCCGATGTGAAGGACGCATTTGGTTAGAAGGCCATCCCTGTTTCTCTTTTGTTTACACAATTATGCTTTGACTGATAAATCAGCGGCAAAAATAGTGAAGAAATTTTGTGTGTATTAATTTGGGGCTGGGAACACCGCTGCCAGCTCTTCTATCATTTGGATAAGCGGATGAAGCCACTAGTCGAGGGTGTGAAATCCAATCAACAAGTGAGATAAATATTCTCTATTGACGTCCTCATGAGCAAAAACAGGAACATAAAACAAGAGTAATTTTGAAAGTTTTAAAGGTAACACATGAGCAATTTACTTAGAGTGGCAGTTAAATACCACATGTAGGTAGGTATGGTAGACACAATGGGAAAAACTTTGGTTTAAGGGAGTTGGATGCACGAGTAGAGCTCATACTCAATACAGGTGGAGGCTAGCAAAAGACTGGGAGCGACAAATCAAGAGAGCATAAGATCCATAATCATGCATAGCGACATAAACATCATTAATTAAAGCATAAGCGGTATCATAGTTCAAAAACTAAGTGGTCATGGAGGCTATTCATGACTGGTTTGTAGCCATAAACATGGTGTGAGCATGCGCCAAATCAACCAAATAAAACGTTCGAAAGAGAATACCAAAAATTTATGATTCCTTATGACAAGAACAACTCATGAATCTTTCAATGACATATCAAACACTCTCATATATTTGAGGCTATTCATGCTACTCAACATCACAAGGCTTTAGAACTAAAATAACATTTACCATGGCATGAAAAAGTTCTAGCAACAGTCTATACAAGCTTCTACTTGCACCAATATAAATTCTACTTTAAACAATAGTTTCTTTCTCCCAACAAGCACCATACAATATATGTTTTAACAAAAACTCTCTAAATTCTAAAGCAAGAAAACATGAGAGTACTCACATAATACTACTAAAACTAACATCTCTAATAAGAGATGCATGCAAAACATGAGCTAAATAAATGCAGCAGCCAGACAAAGATTAAGAATACAAAGTATTCCCATGAAAAGGCGGAGCGTGTCACTCTCCAATAAAAGAGTGCTGGGGCACAACCAAGTTTATTGCAAAAGTAAAAAACAAACTGAAATAAAAAACAAAAAACAAAAAATTAAAAGACGCTCCAAGTGAAGCACATAAGATGTGACCGAATAAAAATATAGTTTCACTAGAAGTGACCTGATAATTTGTTGATGAAGAAGGGGATGCCTTGGGCATCCCCAAGCTTAGACGCTTGAGTCCTCTTGGAATTTTCTGGGATGTACCACCAGGGAATCTTAAAGCTTAGGATTTTCACTCTTCTTGACCACATCATATCATGCTCTTCTCTTAACCCTTGAAAACTTCCTTCAAACCAAATTTCTCACAATCTTCATTAGCAACGTTAGTGCAATCGAAATAATAAATTCACATGGTTCAGTTTCAACACAAGTCTAACACTCAAAAACACATTAGCTACTGTCACAACTTCTTTTAAAACTCTTTTTCTCAAAAGAACACCAAAAGAAAGCGATTAAGATGCAAATGCAATTATTGACAGAAATCTGTCAAAACAGGACAGCAGGTAAAGATGATTTTTTTCGAAATTTTTTTGTTGCTCAAATCAAAAAGTGGTAAACTAAGAAAAGTTGCGTATACAGTCCAGAATTATGCAGAAAAAAAACTCAAGTCATTTTGAATTTTCTGTGATTTTATACGGAATAAACAGTGGACAGCAAAAATATGTTTCCTGCGCAGAAATCCGAAATATAGCCTCAATTTTCCAATAGAGGCTTTACTTGGCTCAACAAAAACTCAAAAAAAAGATACAGCGGGGTTTCTAAGGAAATAGAAAACACCCAGACGCAAAGCACACCAAAGAAAACAAAGTAAAATGGGTTGAAAACAGCGAAATAAAACGGGTTGTCTCCCGGTAGCGCTTTTCTTTAACGCCTTTCAGCTAGGCATAAAAAGGAACTCAAGTATTTTCAAGTGAAGAAGAATCAACATCATAACTTGCTCTAATAATAGAGTCAAAAGGTAGTTTCATCCTCTTTCGAGGAAAGTTTTCGATACCTTTTTTGAGTGGGAATTGATATTTAACACTCCCCTCTTTCATATCAATAACAGCACCAACAGTTCTAAGAAAAGGTCTTCCCAAAACAATAGGACAGAAGCATTGCATTCGATGTTCATAACAACAAAATCAACAGGGACAAGGTTATTGTTAACCATAATAAGAACATCATCAATTATACCAAGAGGTTTCTTCTTAGCATTATCAGCAAGATGAACATCCAAATAACAGTGTTCCAACGGTGGTAGATCAAGCATATCATAAAGCTTTTGAGGCATAACAGAGATACTAGCACCAAGATCACACAAAACATTGCAATCAAAATCATTTACTTTTATCTTAATGATAGGCTCCCAACCATGATCTAATTTCCTAGGGGTAGATGTCTCAAGTTTCAGCTTTTCTTCCCTAACTTTCATGAGAGCATTGGTAATATGTTTAGTAAAGGCCATATTCATGGCACTTGCATTGGGACTTCTAGCAAGCTTTTGTAGGAACTTAATAACTTCAGAGATATTGCAATCATCAAAATCAATATTATTATCATCAAAATAAATGGGACCATTATCTCCCACATCTCTAAAAATTTTAGCACTTCTATCAGAAGCAATTTCAGCACTTTGAGGCAATTTAGCATGTTTCACTGAAGGGGTGGAGTCTTTGTTAACACCAAATACTTTACCATTGATAGTAGGAGGTTTACTAGCACTTGGAGCTTCAGTTTTACTAGTGGTTGTGATAGTGCAAACTCTAGCAATATTATTCTTTCTAGCTAATTCATCTTCTCTTTCCCACCTAGCACGTAATTCAGCCATCAACCTAACATTATTATCAATTCGAACTTGGATGGCATTCAAAGTTTTACTTTCTTTAACATCATGTGGAAAAACCTTCACTTTTAGAAAATCAATATCAATAGCTAGGCTATCTACTTTAGAGGTAAGAACATCTATTTTACCAAGCTTTTCCTCAACAGATTTATTAAAAGCAGTTTATGTGCTAATAAATTCTCTAAGCATGTTTTCAAGATCAGAGGTAGATCTTTTATTATTGTAGGAATTTCCATAAGAATTACCATAACCATTATTAGGAGGATAGGGCTTATAATTGTTCCCACCAAAATTGTTTGTATAAGCATTGTTGTTAAAATTATTATTTCTAATAAAGTTCACATCAACATGCTCTTCTTGGATCAACTTGAGCTTTACCATTAACAAGCATAGACATAATAGCATCAAGCCTTTCACTTAAAGAGGAGGTTTCCTCAACAGAATTTAACTTCTTGCCTTGTGGAGCTCTCTCAGTGTGCCACTCTGAATAATTTATCATCATATCATCAAGAAGCTTTGTTGCATTGCCCAAAGTGATGGACATAAAGGTACCTCCAACAGTTGAATCCAATAGGTTCTTTGAGGAGAAATTCAGTCCTGCATAAAAGGTTTGTATAATCATCCAAGTAGTCAGTCCATGAGTGGGACAATTCTTCACCATAGTTTTCATTCTTTCCCAAGCTTTAGCAACATGTTAATTATCAAATTTTTTAAAATACATTATGTCACTTCTCAGGGATATAATCTAAGCAGGATGATAATATTTTCCAATGAAAGCATCTTTACACTTACTCCATGAATCAATACTATTTCTAGGCAAAGATAGCAACCATTCTTTAGCTCTTCCTCTCAAAGAGAAAGGGAATAATTTCAGTTTAATAATATCTCCATCCACATCTTTATATTTTTGCATCTCACATAGTTCAACAAATTATTAAGTTGGGCAGCAGCATCATCAGTACTAACACCATAAAATTGTTCTTTCATAACAAGATTTAATAAAGCAGGTTTAATTTCATAGAAAGCAGCAGTAGGAGCAGGTGGAGCAATAGGTGTGCAAATAAAATCATTGTTGTTTGTGTTTAGTGAAGTCACACAACTTAGAATTCTGAGAGGAACTCATTTTTAGCAAAATAAAAGTAAGCAAATAAATAACAGCTATAAAGTAAACTTTTTTTTGTGTGTTTTTGATAAAGAGAAGCAAAACAAGACAAAAATAAAAACAAGACAATAAACAATATAAAGAGGTTGAGAGTGAGATACTCCCCTTGCCAGAAGACTTCTTCCTCCCCGGCAACGGTGCCAGAAATTTCCTTGATGGTGTGTGTTGGGATACCCCAAGAGGAGGGTGTGATGAGCACAGCGGTAGGAAATTCCCCTTAGTTAAGAACCAAGGTTATCAATCCAGTAGGAGAAAGAGGAGCTTCGGAAGGTTGAAGCCACAGACGGTGGTGATGGCTCACCGGTGTCAGCAACAACGTGGAACCTGCACACAACACAACCAAAATACTTTGTCCCAACGGTATAGTGAGGTTGTCAATCTCACCGGTCATGATGAAAACAAAGATTAGACGTATAGTGTGGAAAATAATGTATGCTTGTAGTAAGTAAAGAAAGCAGGAAAACAAATTACAGCTGGGCAATTGACAAATAAAGGTTACACCGTAGTGCACATTCATGACATGATGACTACTATGATATTTAGTGCAGGCATTACAACAATATACATAGACCGTAAACCAACTGCATCTATGACTAATAATCCACCCTCAGGTTATCATCCGAACCCCCTTAAGTATTAAGTTGCAAGCAACAGATAACTGCATTAAACAAAGTGTGTAATGTCAGCAATGATTGTACACGCGGGCACTCTCACCGTTGTTTTCTCCCTAATGGAAACATCACATCCTCCCCCTTCACGTTTCTATCACTCGAGCAAGGTGAAAAGGAGGCATGCACCCACTATCAAGCATAAATACTATCTCTTGGAGTCACTAGCAACTACTTGGCCAGAGCAACCACTCGCAACGGAAAGCATGCAAGATCACTAATAACATATGCAAGGCATAAGTTCAATATTCATTGGATCCCAGCAAACACAACACATAGAGTTACATAAGATCAATCTCGATCATGTTATGGACCCGTAGTCCAAGGATGAACTACTCACGCATCACTCCGGAGGAAGGCATGGTGATGTAGAGGCCTCCGGTGATGATTTCCTCTCTGACGGGGTGCTGGAGACAGCTTCAGAACCCCCTGATCTAGGGTTGACGGTGACGGCGGCTGCGGAACTTTTCGGTGATTTTTGATCATGTATCTAGGGTTTTCCATCCGGGGGGATAAATAGGCGAAAGGGCAGAGGCGGTGGAGCCCTAGGGGCCACACACCACCCCCTGGCGCGGCCAAGGGAAGGGGGCGCCACCTATGGTATGGGCCCCTTGGTGCCCCTCTTTGTCTCCTCTTTGGTCTTCTGGATGATTCCGGAGAAAATAGGCACTTCGGGGTTCGTGGGGTCCAATTCCGAGAATATTTCCAGAAAAACTTTTCTGAAACCAAAAATAGCAGAAAACAGGGAACTGGCACTTGGCATCTTGTTAATAGGTTAGTCCCGGAAAACGTGTAAAAATGACATAAAGAAGAGAGAAAATATGTAGTAATTGGCATAATATTATCATGGAGCATCATAAATTATAGATACGTTGGAGACGTATCATCCGTCCAAGAGCGCGTTGTGGGTGTGGGTCACCACCGCCGGGTTCTTGGCCGTCCACATGGTGAGGCAAAACAGGAGTGTGAACACAAGCTGGAGCGCATGGTTGAGACTTACGTCATTACCTATGCACGAGAACGCGAGCCAAATCTTCAACGCATTTTTTTGTCTAAAAAATCACTAGTACCAATCCGAGCTTTAGAGACTCCTACACATGGTGCAGCCGGTTTCTCAATCCGGATCCAAGTGATGGTCGCTAATGTATAATAGGACGGAGCCAGTTAAAAAACCCGTCTATGATTACCCAATCCCGCAGACGACCAAGAATTAAAGCCGTCTCGGAAAACATATTTTCACAGGCGAACATAAAAAATAGCCGTCCCTAATTATGCAGAAACAGAGTCGGTCGTAGTTCGCGGCCGGCTCCCATTTCCATAGCTTTCAACATCGTACCGTCCGAAATATTGTCTGGACGGTCCGATCATATTATACGGCTGAAATAATAATTAACACTGTTCCAAATATCATCCGATATGCCGATTTATCAGCCGATTTATCGCTTATCGGGTAGTGACCGATATGATAAATGAATATCGGTGGAGTTTATTATTAGGGCCATTTTATCGGTCTTACAATCGGTTTATCAGTCGATATGCCGATAAATCGGACGATATATCGATTTTCCAGCATTGGAACATATGATAGATGACATTCATAATAGAATTTTTAGAATTATTGAATAAAATATATTTATATATCATAATTTAGAGTTTTTAATGCCAATATGATATATTTGAATATCATATTTTAGTGCTACAATTTGGGATTTACAAGAAAAATGTCCGATAAACAGTCGACCGATAAAATCGATTTATCGGCCGATAAGCCGATATATCTCTTATCATGGTCTGACCGATAAGTTAACGATAAGCGATATCCTGAACATTGATAATTAATAATATGTAAATCAAAACACATAATTAAGTAATACGTCTACATAATATTGTTCACATTTCTCACAAATATAACATTCGACTTTAACCAATACCAAATATTTCAAATTACTAAGTAACAAAATAGAAACAATACTACTCATAGCTTGAGATCATGGGTTTTGTGTCTCTCTGAGGCCTCGAAAGTGTCTGAATCATCCTCACTCTCCACTTCATTGATACCATAATTGATAACAACAACATATATTCTAGGATAAGGTCCTGACATAATAAAAACAAGAAGGTCTGCCATGTTGAGATTGTTCTTTGTGACGAAGTCTTTCCATCCTTCGCTATGCAACCGGGTTCTCCTCCATCCTTTTGACACATCAACGTTGTATGTGCTCCCGAGCGCACGAAACAACACAAGCTATGTATGCAACAGAAAAACAAACAAAAAGAACAGAATTGTAAACACGCTATTTCGTACAAAATACACTAAACCGATTTGTTTTCTTACCAGTGACTTATGATGAGAGTCTTGTAGACAGACATTAAAACTAGATCGAATAAAGTTCCTAGTTGTGCAATCATTTTTTGCAACCTGGACATGCCATCTCCTGTTATATAATTTGGAAAGGAAGCAAAAATTAATACAAATTACCCATGTAGTTGAAAAGATAGCAAACATAACCTATATTAACATGTCATACACAAAATAATTTGAAATTGAACCATACACAAAATATATGTCCTAACACTAAATTTTTTTCTGTTGTCAATACAATACCGAATATCCTAACAGGCTAGCAAGACTAAAAAAATAATTAGATTATACACGATATCTATTAACATTTTGAATCCTACAAATTTTCTTTGAAAATCGTATGAATGAAAGGAGGCCTAAATCCATATGGTTGTCTCCTAAATCCATGTGGATGTGTGCTAAATCCACGGGGATGTGTCCTAAACCCGTGTGCATAAATCCATGTGGAGATGCACGGTCGACGATAGAGGAAGAAATAACTCACCAGATGGGCGTAGATCAAAGATGTGAGGTTTCGAGATGCAGGGTCGACGATAATGAACGGCCGCCGACGGATGGGAGGAGATTTGGCGAGGAAAGAAGGCGGCGAAGGCGCGACGCGGCGCAGGGGACAACGACGGAGAATGGGAGGGTTTGGCGAGGAAATAAGGCGCGGCGGCGGAGAGGGGCACGTTTGTATGTAGATGAGGGGGCAGGGGACACGAGCTAAGTGATGGGGATTTGTAGATAGGAAAATGGGGGAAATCCCCGTCTCCGTTATGAAATTTTGAGCAACGAAATTTATGTTTTTCCACCAAACGACAAATGTACGGACGGTCTGGATTTACTCGGACGGTCCGGTAGATGCCATTATGGAAAAATCATTATTTTTTGAAAATAAAATGAAAATAAAATGCACATGCAATCTTGTGAAAGCCATGTGAAGATGTATAACATGTATTTTGTGCAAAAAACCCACAAATTACATGAAGTTACCGCAAATAATAGTTTGATTGAACTGTGTGGTAAGATGTCAAACGCTTTTGCGACGATGCACTTCGTGCAATGATAACTTCAACGCAATTTTTTTTGCAACTTTCTAATGTAATTACCACGACATTGTGCTGTTATTTAGTGACCAAAATGTAATTTCATTTTTTTGACAATTTTAAGTTATTGTTTTCGTGTAAATAAAAATCTGGAGCATACCCGGATCCCACGAATATTTGTTTTGACACTCTAACACCGAGTCTATACAGGCGCTGACCGGTGGGTCCACCCGAGCCATGGCGCGAACTTGGAGCTACCCGGACCTCACGAATATTTGTTATCGACACTCTACCACCGAGTCTATACAGCCGCTGACCTGTGGGTCCACCTAGTCCACTTTGAATGGCTTCACCTTTTGAGTTGGATGCATAATGTGCTTGTCCCTAATACTGTAAAAAGATCTGGCAAACGGGTGCCCAAACCACAAATGACAAACTAAAACAATAACAATTAATCTCCTCATACTTTGTTTCTAAGAAATCGGTTCAAACATAGCTTGTGAAAACAAAAAAAAATTGGAATGACATTGTTCCTAAAATGGTAGCGCTTTTAGAAGCCATTTGACATGAAAGATAATAAAGTATTTATTAGCATTCACTGACATAGACATACACCTCTATCAAAATTATATTTTCAATATGCTCCATTTTATAAAATAAAAAGCTCTAACACATGAGTGATCCCTGTTTCCCTCTGCGAAGGGCCTTTCTTTTAGATATAGGATTAGTCTTCATCTTCTTACTTTATAAACCAATTAAGATATCATAGTTGTCATTCTGAGTATAATGTGTATAGCCCCAAAATTTATTATTGATTGGAATACGACTATGGTATTGCTTGTATAAAATTATCTGTATCTAGTCATCACTTGAACTTTGAAGGTGTCTTAGCATTTATATTTTTCTATTCTATGAAGGACAAGCGTAATACCACTTTATTATGTTTTTATTATGATCGAACAAACGTATCATTTTTAATGCATTATTGCCCATTGTCAATTATTTGTGTTACTTTTATCACTACAAGAAGAACCATCCTATAGCTACGTATACTTTGCAACGATGTTTCATATGCGTAAGATTTTTTGTATAGATACATATATATGTGTAGCAGACTGTATCCGTTTTCTAATTAGACTGTACGGGAAATAAATTGGTCAAACTTGCGCGCGCATAAGACGTTTGGGTTTCGCGCCGTGGAGATCCCATCGGGTGTGTCTCTCCTTCTGTTCTGTCCCCGTTGCTGCGGCGTTGTCTCCGGCGTCATAGTGGAGCAGGGAGGATTTGTCATCCGGGAGTACGCGCAGACGGCTGCCTGCGCAGTTAATAGCTGGAAGATGGTGCATCTTGTGCTGGGTTTGTGGATGGAAGCTGGCAGTTCTGATTTCTTCCTTCGACGTTGTAGTCGTGCGGGGATGTCAGTTCTGGAGTTCGATGGCGTGTCCGGGGACACGTTGCCCCGGTCTGATTCGTTCAACGACAATGGTTTTGCTTCTGGCAAACTATTTTGGAGGTCCGTAAAGCTGCAGATCAGCGATGGAGCCGCGTCGAGCTCGGATGAAGAGGTGATTTGTCTTCTCTCTCTTGGTGGTCACTTTGGTGGTGCTGAAGGAGATGGACAGGCGCTGGTCTTTTGCATAGGATTATACTATCCTTCCAGTACTGTAATGTCGGTGTTTACGTGTCTTGTAACCGGATATTTATCTTATGAATGAGAACGTATTACCTTGCAAAAAAAAAAGAGGCACTGGATTTTTTATTTTCGGAAATTAGCACGCGAGTGGGCCAGTTTATTTGAGGTGAGATTCGGTTTTTTTCTTCCGATCTAATCTTATGGAGTTTCTCATCTCCTAGCAGCCGGCCGCTCCTAGCCTCCTCCCGCCGCCGCTCCAATCTTCTGCTACCGATTAGCTCGGCCGTGGATGTTCCCAGATCCTAACTCATGTTTGTCTCCCCTCCCCCTTCCTACCAATAGATCAGGTACCCCTTGGCCACCTGACCCTTGATAGTTGCCCGACATAGTCGATCTACAATGTCCGTTCAAGGGGAGCTGCAGTCTCAAAACAAATCGAGATTTGTGGCGGCGTTCGCCTCCAGTAACGGCCAATAGCCTGACCAAGGTGTACATGAAGGAGCTGAAGGAGGTACCAGGAGATCCAAATCTTTTAGAAGCGTTTGCCATGTTGGATTTTAATAAGGTTTCTCAATGGGGATGTCTACGATTTCTCCTTTTCCTGTTTCAGTTTCCTCTCTCCTTTCCCTTGCTTATCCGTAAACCATTTTTTCTAATTTTTGTGCAACCTTGTTGCATCGCTGGTATGCTCTCTTTGTTCATTCGGACTGATGTTTACATTTGTTGCGCATTGTATAAATTATATGACCAAACCTAACAACTTGCTCACTGCTCGTTATTCATTAATTGTGGTACATACACGACCAATTCACCCTGCTCTTTGCTGGAAACAACTAGTTGGTTGCTCATTTTGTTAGTTAAATATGAATGCACCGATCTGCCACAACAAAAATCACATACACCAGATTGCGACCAGATAGGATTTGACGGGATGATCCCTTTTTCAGTGTCCATCTCATGTTGATGGATTATCTGGTTGATAATATCTAGTACGGAACTACATCAAAATAGCTAGCCTTTTAGATTAGGTAGGATTCAAATTCAGATAGCTAGTTGCTGGCTTGTCTTGTTTTTGTCGAACTGGAACCATTTCGTATTTTGTATACATATCTATAAATAATCACAAATGTCGCATTTGTTTTAGTCTTTTAGAAAAAAAATACTCACTATTGCTTCAGAGGTGCGGCAAGCCCATCAGATTGTCAATGGAGCTAGATAATGATCACATCGAGGTAAATATCTCTTTGTCTTTTCTTGTTTGGGTTGGACTGATGTCAATCACATGAAGTTAATTTTCCTAAGAATTTGTGCATATTTTAACGGCACAATTTTCCTAGGCAGCAGTGCACGCGGTAGTTGCACACGATGGCACAGTAAAAAGCATGAAGTTTTTGTCCATCAATGCATCAACCAGCAGCAGAGCGACCATCAGGTGTTAATTCCTCTCCTTTGGGAGATTTTTATCACATCCAGTACTGCTCTCCATGCGATGTTCCAGATTATTATTTTTTTCTTGCAATGATCCATTTGTATTTTTTTCAGGGTATTAGTATTAGAGCTCATGGTAAAATTGCCAAGGAAAGTTACCGGCTGAAAGGATATGATTTGAATCCAGACCGTTCAGCCCAAGGAATGCCTACTAAAGAGACTTGTACTACAATTTATATTCTTGATTTTAACCTTCAATAGACAAAAATGCAAACGGATGTTCAAGTTCTTTTATTTGTTCCAAGTGGAATGTCAATGTCAGAGGTATGTGCATTTTTCTGTTTTGCCATTCATTATTAACCTATTCTGTTTTGTCATTCATTATAAACACATATGTTATCTCTGAAACATATCAATATCTTGTTTGTTTATCATTTCCAGTGATAGATCTTCGTGCCTTTGGTCAATTGCAGCAAATTAATTTCCTATTTTGTTGTCTCATATATTGTACCTAATCTTACTTGTCCCTGGCAGAGAATTTTAATGAAGGTATACTAGTGAAGGTATGCTTTCATTATTGAATCAGAACCTGTAGAAAAGAGAAAACTGAAAATTCCTCAAGGCCGGTGTTAACGTTATTGATGATATCTTAGTGAAGGTACGCTTTCCTTATTGACGTAGAACTTGTCCCTGATATTATTTGAAATATTTATTTGGGATATCGTTGTGCAGCATCAGATTGCACATTGTTTATGTGTTTAACTGCTCCATGTTATTATCAAAATATGTTTAGCTGTTGGTACTTTGCTTGGTTGTACATGCAGAATCTACGGTGGAACATTGAACACAATATACACTAACTACAGCATGAACTTTATCCCTTCTCACAAACTAATTCCTCCCTTGTGTTACTTGTACAACTACAACTTAATAAAAGCTAGGACTATCATCAAACTTGTGATAAGAGTTGGATTCATGTTTTTCCCGCTTCACATAATATGTCTTGCTTGGAATTTTGGAACCGCACCATGGCAGCGAATTAAAGTTTCAAGTGACATGGTTCCATGATAGTAATTGCTAGGCCCCTTTTCTGTTTTTCTGTAGTTTTCTTAAGTACACATTTATTTGTGCACGACAAGAGTTTAGACTTCAAATGTTGGCCCAAAAACCTTAATTCTAGGTGTGTGAATTTCTACTTATGCATGCCAGTCTATCGATTAGTTTATTAAATGACTTTGATCCTCTTTTTGGATGGTTCTGTTCAAACCCCTCCGTTTTAGGTTCTTATGTAGATTCCCTTTTTATTTTCTTGTGTGGTAGCAAATATTACTTGTGGGTTTGATGAGCCATTTCAAACGCAGAGGATATCAAACATGTGTTGTATTTTGAAATATCTTTGGAATGTCACCAAGGTGAGTACCTACAATTTCAGAAGGAGCTTAATTCACTACAAGGTTCACTGTTTTCTTCCACTTTGGCACTGAAAATAAAATTTTGTATATGCAGGTCACATACATTAGAAGACTTCTACATCTGGATATCAGCTTTGAACTTGTAGGCAAAATATTAGAAGGATATATATTTATAGGACTAGATAGAGTATAATATTTTGATGCAAGATTGTAAACTGTCAACCCTTTGGATCATTTTCATGTACGGAATGGTGATTATAATATATATGATTTTTTTGTCGAAATGTATTCATGTGTTATGTTTTTTATGATGTGATATGACACCTATGAACTGTGTGCACACGCTGAGAAAAAAAATACAATCTTCCAAACCAATCAAACCATCTGTTCTATAAAATAGTATTTTCTGTAGAATTTTCAATCCGAATACAATGTGTACCAACGCATACAGTTGTTGTATAAAGTCCGTTGCTACTTTGCAACGGTTATCCCATTGGTTACCAACGCACGTATATGTGTTGCCTTGCATCTTTGCAACGCCATATAAGGCTACGCATTCTTATCCGTTGGTATAGTCGCTCGCAACGCATATATGGACATTTAGATACTTATGAGTGCGTTGCTGTAGAGGGGGTCCTCTTGTAGTGCATGTGCAACATAGTTGCGAAGTTTTCATTGTTCAAATAAAATTTATCATGCCTTTGTTAAAGTGTTTTGTTCTCAGCTTACAATGCTTTTACATAATGAGTGATCAAGTTTGTGTTGGCTGCATGTCACCTCAAAAATTATGTTTTTTATCACTTACCTACTCGAGGACGAGTAGGAGTTAAGCTTGGGGATGCTGATGCGTCCCAAACGTATCTATATTTTTTTATGCTCCATGCTTGTTTTCTTTATGTTCTCCATGTTTTATATATGTTTTACTTTGTTTTCCGGATGATTTCATGGACTAGCCTATAAACAAGATGCCTAGAGTCAGTTTCTATTTTCTGTTGTTTTTATGTTTCAGAAAAGTTCTGAAGAAAATATTCGCCAAAAGTCCTGAAATTTCACAAAGATTATTTTTGACGCGGAACAAATGTGGAGTCCAAAGGAGGGCCGGAGGGGAGCCAGAGGGGAGATAGGCGCCCCCTCCCCACCTAGGACGCGCTTCGAGGTCACCTCATGGCCCTAGCCATTGCCTCTTATCGCCTCTTCGGCTATAAAATCACATTAACCCAAAAGACATTGGGGAAGGAGAAATTTTCCATGAAACAGATACAGAGGCACCGTCACCTCGAAATTCCAATCTAGGTCTTCACGAGTCCTGCTTCAACATCCTGCCAGAGAGGGGGATCATCACCGGAGGCCTCTACATCTCCATGATGGCCTCCGGAGTCCGGACATATGTGTGAGTAGTTCATCCCGGAACTACGACTCCATAGAAGTAGCTAGATGGTGTTTTCTCCTCCTTGTGCCATCAAGATCACCATTATGTAATTTCTACATGTTGTATTTGATGGGATCCGATGAACCATGAGATCATGATTATTTTGTTCATGTCATATTGAGATGCTTCACTATAAGAGAGAAATTATGCCGGTGTTAGGCGTAATTTATATGAGAGGTAACAAAGGACGTGAGATGTCTCAGGGTGTTAGAAATGTGTTTCTAACATCTTTAGATAATACTGATGATTTTATCTATTGAGGAAAACTGGTTCCAAAGGAGTTTTGGGGACTTTCCAAATAATGAAGAAGTGTTGGGAGGAGGCAGATTTCCCCCTCATGGCCGAACCTATTTTAGAGGGATGACAGGTGGGCCCCACTGCGTTCAAAAGTTGGTACTCATCGTTCCAGTATTTTTCAAGAATGCATTTGACAACTAAATGAGTGGGAAAAATAAAAGGAAAAAAGGAGGGAGGGGATTAGAATCCACATGGGAGTCCAATCCGAGTCCTCCTAGGAGGCTTGGTGCGGTCAAGGTAGGGATAGGGAAACCGACCCTCCCTCCATGGAAGGTGCCCTCCTTGATCCCACTATATAATCCCCACCTCCTCCTCTTTGGAGGACACACAATTGGCTCTCAAGCCTCTCTCTCTAGTAGAATTAGAGGATCTAATTAGAGCTTATAATTAGAGATCCTCTAATTGAATTAGAGCCTCTTCTAATCAGGTTTTGAGTTATACTCCGGATTAGACCTAACTCTAATTATCTCTTCTCTCTCATGTGTTGAGAACTTCCAGATTCATAATAGCTCTGATCACAGTTGATTAGAGCTACCAATTAGCAACACCGGAATACTGTCTCTCTTTGTTGGTGCCGAGTCCTGAACAACGGAGCACTGACGGGTTGACACGAGCCTACCCGTGCACACCATAAGAGGGATTACACGTGTGATCCTTGATGAGGGGGACCTTAGCGACCTCCTTGCAACTAGCCCTAGTTTTGAGGATCTACGATTGTTCAGAACTCTTCTACGACTACATTGAATCCAATGTCGGGTGAGTCGTGATCCTGATCCTCGCATGTATGGGCATACGTAATTATCTGCATAGTGATTTATACATTGCAAACGTATATATAATTTTTATGCTCCATGCTTGTTTTCTATCCACTACCCTTTTTTTTCTACCATTTTCCTTCGTTTTTCGAATGTTTTCACAAACTAACCTATTAACAAGATGCCCCAGGCCAGTTGCCTTTTTCTGTTGTTTTTCTATTTTAGAAAAGTTCTTAAGGAAATATTCTCAGAAAGGGGTGAAAATCCACGGAGATCAATTTTTACCCTGAACAAAGACGAAGTCCAAAGGGGAGCCAAGGGACCACCAGGCGCCTGCAAGGCGCCCCCCTCCTAGCTGCGCCTGGTGCGCCCCTTAGGGATCTCGGCACCGCCTCACGTCCCCCCTTCGCCTATAAATTGTCTTTTACCCTAAAAATTACGGGGACAGAGTTATTTTTCATGAAACATACAGAGAGGCGCCGCCACCTCGAAAGCCCGATCTAGGGCCTCTGGAGTCCTGCTCCGGCACCCTGCCGGAGAGGGGATCGTCACCAGAGGCCTCTACATCGCCATGATTGCCTCCTGATAGATGCGTGAGTAGTTCATATTGGGACTACAGGTCCATAGCAGTAGCTAGATGGTTTTTATTTCCCCTAAGCCTCCATGTTTAGAGTCTTGTGAGCTGCCTCACATGATCGAGACCACCATTATGTAATTGTGCATGTTGTGTTTGCCGGGATTCGATGAACCATGAGGTTATGATGATTTTGTTCATGTCAATCTGAGATGCTTCACTTATATTTGTAGAGAGTTTTAATCTTTTCTTGCAATGCTCTCCGGTGTTTATGATTACCTTGGCCACGTAGTTGTTTCACCTTCAAGAGACGGTTTATATGCTACATAGTGGGTTCATGCCTCCTTGTTGCCTGCGCTTGAGTGATAGAAACATGCGGGGGGAGGATGTGTTGTTGTCACTAGGGAGAAACTAGCGTTGTTCCTGTCTATAGATGGGGACCACTGCTTACATGACATATTGATCTTTATGCATTTGTCTGCTGCACACATAGCAAGCACTTTGTTGCTACAACTTAATACCAAGGAATTTATTAGATAGCTTTCTTGACGTGGATATGTAGATATGGATGCATACTGGATAGCGGTCCATATGCCTTGACTTAATGCCTACAATGTTAGAACCCGTGAACTTTATCTTGTCATAATAGTATTTTTATATGTTCATGATTTGTCAATTGCCTAGTTGTAATTTGTTCACCCAACATGTTTGCTCTCTTTGGAGAGACACCACTAGTGAACCTATGGCTCTTGGTCCTATTTTCCTCATATTCCAAACCTTCTTTTAAGCACTTTCGTCATTGCTTCCTTGGTGCCCCATTTTTACTTTTATTATTTTCCAAGACTCTATACGTTTAATTCTCCTGTTTTCAGCAAGACCGCAAGATTGACAACCTTCTGGAAAGTTGGGGAAAGAGAGAGTTTGTGCTTGTGTGCAGGTTCCACGCCTCGTCAACAACACTTTTACTAGGGTCGTTGATAAAGCAACCTTCTTCAAGACTATGAAGTCCTACTGGTTCGATAACTCTGGTTCTTTACTAGGGGGAAACTTACTCTATACTGCATCATACCTTCCGCTTGAGGTCTCCCAACGAGTGTGTTATCACGTCCTCATCGCGTACTTTTTCTAGCACCGTTGCCAAGGATTTCTAGCTTAATGCAAGAGGATTCTCACAGTTCCACTCTCTTTATTTTGTTTTTTCTTGCTTAGTTTACTTTTGTTTAGTCTTGTTTTCTCTTTATAAAAAAACCAAAAAAATTAGTTCTCTAGTTTCTAGTCTTTTATTTGTGTTATCTTGCAAGCATGGCTACCAATGATAATACCAAGCTTTATGAATTTAATACTACCGATAATAATGATTTCATATGCACACCAATTTCTCCACCTGCTGCTACAACAGATTCTTATGGAATTAAACCTGCTTTGTTGAATCATGTCATTAAAGATCAATGTTTTGGTATTGGAGAAGATGATGCCTCTCATTTAAATAAATTTTTTGAGTTATGTGACATGCAAAAAATATAAAGAGGTAGATGGCGATATTATAAAATTAATATTGTTCCCTTTATGTTTAAGAGGAAGAGCTAAGGAATGGTTATTGTCTTTGCCTAAAAATAAAATTGATTCTTGGACTAAATGCAAAGATGCTTTTCTTGGGAAGTATTATCCACCTGCAAAAATTATACAACTAAGGAGTAACATTATGAACATTAAACAATATGATAATGAACATGTTGCTCAAGCTTGGGAAAGAATGAAAACTATGGTTAAGAATTGTCCCACACACGGACTAACTACGTGGATGGTTGTCCAAACCTTTTATGCATGATTAAATTTTTCTTCAAGGAATTTATTGGATTTAGTTGCGGGAGGATCCTTCGTGAACCTCACTTTAGGTGCATCAAACAATTTATTGGATGATCTAATGACAAACTATTCCCAATGGCACATAGAAAGGGCTCCAACAGGTAAAAAGGCAAATTCTGTTGAGGAGGTCTTTTCTTTGAGTGATAAAATTGATATGATTGCTTCTTTGCTAGCTAAAGAAATGCCAATAGATCCTAATAATATTCCCTTGAATTTTCTGGTTGCTAATGATAATAATAAAATTTATGTGAATTTTATTGCTAGAAACAACTTCAACAAGAGTGATTCAAGAATAACTTTGGTGGTAACAACTATAGGCCATATCCTGATAGTAATTCCAATTCATATGGGAATTCTTATGGCAATGCTTATAATAATCCTAAAATTACCACCTCTGGTCTTGAGAACATGCTTAAATAATTTATCACTACACAACAGACTTCAATAAAACTGTTGATGAAAGGCTTGAAAACTAGATAATCTTGTGCCGAAAGTTGATAGTCTTGCTCACGATGTAGAAATTTCAAAAATTAGGAATACACCTCTTGAGGCCAAGAAAACTTAACCTATAAATTCTATACAAGTTAAAACAAATGGAAACATGAGAATGTTAGCTCAAATATATGCTAGAAGAGAAAGAGAAGCTTAAATTGCTGAAAAGTCTGCTAAAAGTGAGTCTGTTAAAATGTATACCATCCAACCCATTGAGGAAGTGAAAAATTTCAGTACCAATGAGTATCCTAATGCTCCTAAACATGTTGATGTCAAAATATATGGGGTTGGTGATGTCATGACTTTAGGTAGAAGGAGTCCCAAAAGTTTGGAGATTAAAAATATTTCAAGTGAGAAAATTGTTGAAAGTGGGATTGAAGATAATATGACTTTAGGAGAAATTTTTACCACCATGTTTGAGGATGATAAACTTGATTTTCATAATTACACTATCTCTTATGTTATAAAGTTCGTACAAAAAATTATCTAAAGATCCTTATACCAATAAGATAAAAATTGCTTTCACTAAACATATCACTAATGCTCTCATGAAAGATAGAGAAGAAAGGCTCAAACTTGAAGCCTCTATTCATATAAAATTACAAGATGGTTGGGAGCCCACTATTAGAATAAAAGTGAATGGCCACAATTTCGCACAAAATCGGTTAAAGTTGAACCTCATCGTCGTGGAATCGAGCTCGGAAGTCACCGGCGCCGGTGCCGACAGGAGCGTTGACCAGGCTCAGTTCATTCAGTTTTGGACACGTAAATCAAATCTGAAACTGGAAGTATGGGTTCGGACGAGAAAATACCGGAAACGATTTTTGGAGTTTACCCGGACGGAATCTATTCGGTGCGTGTTTCCCGACCACTTTCACGGTTACTGTTAGAGATGCTCTAAACCGTGTGTAAATGTTGCCGCTGCTTCTTCTTCTTCTGTTCCGTCTCTTCTCCAATTTAGTGTGCAAGTCCTTTTTTTTGTGTGAATATCTGCCTCATGTGCTCTATGGAATCCAAAATACTCGAGATTGTATACAGTTTGAGCTCAATCCTAGAAGAATCTATATCCACATGTCCACGTAGAACATTTTAATTTGTGGTGCATACAAAAAGGACAAATATACCACTCTATAGCTATTGATCTTTTATATAAAATTGTGCGTGTAATTTCTTAATCAAACTTTTGAAGCTTCACAATGTGTTTTTTCATTTTAACCCCGCTCGCCAAAGCCTAGGATCCATTGTGTTTTGATTTTTCATTTTACTTTATTACTTAACTGTGTTTCAAGTTTACTTAATTATTCATACAATGTCCTCTTGAATATCTCATGACAAAATTTAGTTTCTTATTATTTTTTGATTCAACTGCTTCTTTTGATGAATTGTGTTTTATTGCGAACATCTTTAGTTTTTTTTAACTTTATTTCTCCCGATGGTTATATCTGAATGATCAAAAAAAAAATATTTTTTATTTTTGAAACAAGGAAAATATTTGTCTTTTAATAAATAGAAAAGGAAGTTCAATGTACGGGTTGCTCAAATTTTTGTCCCCGCCGGTAAGCCACGCCGCTGCACTTATTTGATGCTCGCCACAATGATCATCGGAAGTGTAGCCATATGTCGTTACACTTATTCCAGATTTTTCAGGAGGCCAAAATAATGAGGGAGGAAATTAAGCGAAGCCTTCTCTGCGGTAGCCTGTAGAGCCGACCACGTCGTTTCTCCAATCCTCCACAAATTATGTGTTGTTCCCTATGTTGAGGTTGATTTTGTGAAATTCAGAGCTAGCTCAAAATTGCTCTCTCAATCGTGATGGTGATACTTGTAGAAAAGACAGACTGCTGACTCTTAGCCTGGTCATAGTGGGAGTAACATAGGTGGTAACATCAGTGCCAACTAAGCCAAAAAAAAATTATGTGGCGGTTAACTACTGAAGGGAGAAGCAAATAGAGTAACATAGCTAGTTACTGTAACATCACACATATCAAGATAATATGAGTCTATAGTGCAATAAATGAACCTTTGCATACCACTACATAGATGTTACTGGCCACTATGAAGGTAGTAGCATAGAATAGGGAAACGTATATGTTACTCTCCATTGTGATTAGGCTTACTCCTCTTGTAGAGCTGGAAAGGTTGTGGCTGGGCAAGCCTCGGCATTGAAGGCGATTGGACATGTGCCAAAAGCTTTTTTTGATGTTGAATTTGAGGAGGCGAGTTTTAATGTTCGTCTGAGGCGGAGATGTGCGGGTTCAAACTTACATAAAGCTATGATGTGCGCTCCTTTTTTTTCTTTTGGTATATCGGAAAGATACCAATTACACGCAGCCTCTGCACCAATAAAATGTCTAAAAACATCACGGATGAACAAAACCAAGTACAAAATAAAAAAGAGAAAAGAAAACAAGGACCCCATTGCGGTGTACAACCACTCGCAACAGAAACACTCTAACCGCCACCAAATACAATACTCGTACTATAAACTAGGCTCTCCAAAAGACACGCCTCCGGGAAGGAAACAATGCACAAGCTTTGTCGTCGCCCAATCGAAGATCTTAGATTTTCACCCTGGAGAAAGACCTGAGTTTCTAAAACAATGCATTTAGCAAGGCTATTGCGGTACAACCAATGAATTCCATACATTGGGTTATTCACCCTGGAAATCAAAACTCGGTACTCAAGGAACACCGTAAAAATGCACGCACGCTCCTCTTCCTAAAGAAAGCAAATATGGGAACTCATAGAAGAAAATTCAAGAGTAGAGCGAGCCTTGTAGCAGGCATCTATTTTTTTTGAACAAACAGCGTCCCCGAAGAGACTAGAAGCCTTTCATTAATTATAAGTTGTGGATGTACATATCATTACAAAGGACCCCATGACGTAGTAAATCAAACATAGGTCCCTAGAATTTGCAGAAAGGACCTCACTGAAAGATAAAAAAGCGCAATATGATCCTTCTCTTTGTCCACCACCGAGCCGGAGTTCGACGCCGCTGCCATCATACTCGGAAGCGGGGAAAAAACCACTTGCCGCCGAGGAGATGCCATCTGCGGGTGTCAAACTGAAGACGGACCTCACTATGGAGGTTATGAGTTTGCTGGAGCCCTTCACCGGCGATAGAGTAGGTCATGTTGTGGCCTTGGATGCTCGACGGCTTGAACCTGCCGCCCAGGTGATGCTCGAAAAAATGGTCTCCCAACTCCACTGTTGCCTGACACTGCTACTCACCCAATCCACTCCTCCATCCTCCGACACCACCTCGACAGCTAAAGCAAGAAGAAAAAGGAGTAAGTAGAAGTACCCAGCAGCAGGCAATCTCTTGCCATCCCCGTCCGTGAAGACCGGTCCACCGTCAAACTCCACACTCCTGCCACGGGTGGGAGGAGGCAGACGAAGAAGATGACCAGCACAGCTCAAGATCTGGTAAACGAGCTTATTCAAACCGCCATGTCCACCAGATCCTACACCTTCCGCCTCCATCCACCATGGATCCAGGCCAGCAGAGAGAGGAGATGCACCACCGGCGCCTCTCGACAACACCGTAAGCCTGAGATGGTGTGGCATAACGCCAACAACTTGCAAAGAGTAGCAAAGCAAAGCAACTAGCCTAATCCTACCACTACTACTACGGCTGTACAAGGGGGGGCAACCTCCTAATCCATCTCCTCTCCGGCCGACAGGGCCTCTGGCGAGCAGGAAAGATAGGGGCAGCGACGGGGATCTCCTCTCGAGTCTCAACGGGGGCAGAGGAAATAGAGGATTGCGGGCCTTTCCATTATTTACTCACACCTTTGTAGCAGGCATCTTCGCCACAACCTTTGCGATGTCGTGGACCAAACGATCGGTTTATGGTTTGCTATCTTGTTAAGCCACTCAAACTATTCGGATGTTCGACTCCGAGAATAGGGGATCACCCATGGTGTCACTTTTCGTGGGGTATTTGCTACGGGTGAGAGGTGAGAGTGATGGTGACCTAGGAGGGCTCCCGTGAACTCCTAGGGTTCCGCCGCTGCCGCCGCCCTTGCCGGTGCGCCCCCGCTCCGTCGAGCCGCCATCTCGTCCTCTCCTCCCGCACCCTCTCCCCCTCCTCCTCCCCCTTCCCTCTCCTACTTCTCGCTCCCGTCCCCCCCCCCCCGCCCGTGGGCGGCCGGAGCGCCCTCAACTCCGGCGGCCGGGGCCTTCTCTTCTCTCCCCTTCCCCGTTGTCGCCGGCAGGTGCCGCCGGGCTAGTCCCACGCGGGGCTGGTGGCGGCAGGTGCTCCTTTCCCCGTGCTCCTTGATGACCCGGCAGGGCGGGTAGTCGTGGAGGCGGTGCTCCTAAAGGCGGCGGTGGCCTGGCTTAGGCTAGGAGGCGAAGATCGACGGCGACCTCCACCAAGCTGTGGGGCTGCGTGGGTGTGGAGGTGTGCGACCTGCAAGTCCTCGCTGGCGCTTGTACGGCCCAGATCTGGGCCCTGCGGGCCGCATCCGGGTCAGAATGGGTTGGACGGACCTGCGGGGCGTTCCGCAGGTGGCGGTGTCAGAGGTGGTGCAAGGGAACAACAGGGTCGGCAGCTCGCCTGTTGCAGCGTGGTGGCAGGCTTCACGGGATGTCGTGGGATAATCACGGCAGACGTTACCGGGGGTAACTGATCTTGGGGCAAGACGACACAGGCGTTTGGGAGAGGGTTTAGCTCAGAGGAAAACATGATGCAACTCGATCTGGTAGCCGGCAATCAAGGTCGCCGAGTCTCCGATCTTGATATAATAACTCAACTCTGGGATTACACTAGATGCTCGATACCAGGCGATATTGCTAGGGTTCTTAGATCTCAAACAACTACTCCTAGGGGTCGGTTTATAAAGCACCCGTACCCCCTGTCTTACCCTCCAAGGCGCACCCTGGATCCTACCCGGACACGGCGCACAAACCATAACTTTCCTTTACCATAACCCACAATCCGGGTTACTGGGCCTACAAACTTGGGCCTTCCAAAAGTTTCTTTATCCTTAGCCGGATCCTGCGCAGCGTCCTTTGGGCCGGGTTACTCCTTGGAGTTTGGCCTACCGGGTTATTATCCCCCCATCAGTAGTCCCCAGAATAGCCTGGGCTTCACGGATCCTCCCTTGAAGCGCTCGCTATTCCCTGCAAGGATATCAAACACACGAGTATGTGGAGGCCGGGTTAAGGTGCCTTGATAGATAGCTAGGCCTTACTCCATGGTGGCCATATAGTAACCCGGCTCTTCCCAATTACCTAACTTACCTTTCCAGGTCTAAATCCCAAAATGTCAAGATTCTATACTTGATAATTGACCTGATATCACGGGATGGATCTCTTTCTCCTTTTCGTTCAGATACCCTGCTCAACATTTAAAGCGCATCTCGCAAAAATTCAAATAGATAGCCGTTTACTCCGCAACTCCCGGCTCCCGCTCGCTGAACCGGGCTTATCCACTCGCGCTATAAATAGGCTCCTTGGGGGTAACCCAAACCCTAACGGCTCATTTCCCCCCACTCTGCTTCCTTTCTCCCTTCGTGCTCATCCTCGCTGAGCGCCACCACGGAAATCCCGCGCGCATCACCGGAGCCCATTGGCCGGAGGCTGCGCTCCGCCACAGCTCACCCCGCGCCGCCGCCAAGATCCACCGGCAAATCTCCATCCGGCCCGTCGGGAACCGCAAAAGGGCACCAGGCTTGCGCCATCTGCCTCCGCAAGGCTTCACTCAGATCTCCTCCAGTAAGCCTCTTGCATCCATTAATTTGCCCTTGCAATTTCTTGATTTCTCCTCAGATTAGATCCAAATCAACCCGCCAATGATTTCTCAGCCATGCCGAATTAGGTCGCTAGTATTCTTTCCAGCTCGCCCAATAGATAAGATATAGACTCCAGTTCACTCTCCTATTACCTGCAATTGTTAATTTAGCCACAAATCTGAAGATGGAATTTCCAATCTGAGCTTGAACCACTCAAAATTTCCGCCTTTGCCTCAATCACCCGGCTAATCCTCCCCTTTCCAGTTCCTTTTATTCGCACTAAGTGCCTGTGCAGCCATCCATCGTCCTCAAAAGCTCCTTCAACACTTAGATCCCCATAATTTTTGCTATAATACTTGACACCCGGATAGTTCGAACCTCGCTCTGCAAACAGACACCCGGATAATACGCAATTTTCGTGTCTCAATATTACCTTGCCGATACTTGGCCGGCTCACAGCTTTCGTGTATTATTCCTTTTATCCTTTTACCTTGTGCTTTGCAGGTCAACCACATGGCTCCCAAAAAGCAGGGGAAAACTCCGACTAAAGCCAAAGCCACCAACTCCATATCCGCCAACTGGGCGCGGCCTACGGTCACCAAGGCCAAGTTGGAGGAGCTGGTCGAGCTGGGAGTTCTTCCTCCTCAAGAGGATATCCAGTGGAGGGTGCCGGGCAAGGAGACCCGGCCTACCCCGACGAAAGACGAGGTAATCTGTTTCGTGGAACATGTGACCCGGGGCTTCCGCCCGCCGGGTCACCCTTTTTTCCGTGATGTTCTAAGCCATTACGGCCTTCGCGTTTTTGACATCGGGCCTAATTCTGTATTAAACATTTCCCACTTCATCGTCCTTTCTGAGTCATACTTGTGCACTTCGCCAAGTCTGGCTCTTTTCATTGAGCTTTTTCAGTGCAAACCGTGCCGCGAAAGCGGTGACGGGGCGCTTCTTGCTTGCGGCGGGGTTTCTATCCAGCGTCGCAAGAATTCTCTGATGCCACCCCTCACCCTTAACTCCCACGTCAAGCACTGGCAGCTCTCATACTTTTACTGCCAAGACACCTCCCCACCCGGCCAAAAGAAACTGCCGGGTTACTCAGAGGGTCTTATGGACATCTCCGAGAAATTCAATGCCTTCGCCCCTGACTCGGACAGGGAGGCAATTCAACCTCTACTAGCCAAAATCACCACTCTCACGGCCCAAGGTCTCATCGGGCTCAACCTGGTGAAAACTTGGGTCGACTTCCGGATTCAACCCAATTCCATCCGCACAAAGTTGATGTGCGAGTATTCGGGGCAATCTACAGACCCGCTCCGGTACTCTGACAACATCTTCGCGGCTGGCGACACTCATAAAACCATCAAGGGTTTTCTGACAGAAAAGCTTGAGGTAATCCGGAACATATCCGGATTGGAGCCCTTCACACTCGAGAACCCAGCCCCCAAGGTGAAAACCCAATTTTGATGTCTTTACCTTTGCTCTTTCCACTCGATACAGTTGATGACCCTTGTACTGATACTTTTCAGGCTGATGATGATTTTTGGAAGATCAACACTTCTCCTAGCTCCGAAAGTCCAGAGGAGCAAGAAGAGGCCGTTAACTCGGACGAAGGTGCTCTCCGGATTTTATTTAGTTCCTTTAAGCTCATCATAACCCCTTCATTTTCCAATTATAACTTTGATGATATCCAGAACAAGAAGATGACGAAGAAGAAGACACCGACGGCAAAGTAGAATCCGCCAGCGACGAGGAGGAATTGGAGCCGACAGTCAAAGTCGGATCAAAGAGAAAACCTCAAGAGGCCACCTCCAAGGTTTCATATCACCTCCTCGCATTCAATTCGCATTCCTTTAATAATATACATGAGCTACCTTGACGTTGTTCCACTGGCCATGCTTTGAAGGAGTCACCCATGACCAAGCGCAGGTCAACTCGAAATCACCCGGGTGATGGTGCTCTTAACCCGGGTATTTCATCGACCCCGACTCGGCGGGCTGGTATTTACCTTATCCTTTCTCGGACGAAACATTCTCCTTGAACCATCCCTTATGAAATCTTACTTGATGCTTTCCAGCCTCTCCCGGGTCCAGCGACGGATTTCCTGCGGATTTCGCGGTGAATACCGGGTAAAATCCCTTTCCTGATGCTCTACCACGCTTCATCACCCTTTCCTGATTGTGCACTAACTGCTCACTCATAACATCTATAGGGCCACGGTCGTTACCAGCGATCAAGAGGATATGGAAACCGAGGGCCCGGGTAAGGGGAGCCCGGCTGATAAGACTACCGCCGCGTCTCGCGGCGAAGGACAAGCGTCTCCGATAAACCCAAACATACAAGAAGCCGAGTATCCAATTGCCTCCCATGCAAGCACGAAGAACAGAGCCACAACCTTGGGTGCAGAAGAAGGAGCATCAGATTCCGACATACAAATGACTCGGGTGCCGCCTCCCACTAAGAAGAAAGCTCCTTCCCGGAATTTCCAAGGCCCCGGGTCCTCTGATACGGGTAAGGACACTTTTGATCAATTGATGAACACTCTCCTCACTATGAAGACTTCGGAGAGCAAGATCTTGGAGCGCATGGCCGCAGAGCACCAGGTAATGACACTTTATATCTCGTAGTGCATACCTAGTCCCCAATTTTCGAGCATGACTTGGTAAAGTTATGCTTGGTACTTTACGCAATATTCAGCTTACCATAATATCCAACTGATACTTGTGTTCCTTGCTACTTACAGGCGCAGATAACCCGATCTGATGAAATTTTACTCAAGACCGAACAACTTCTTCTTGCCGAGGTAAAGCGAAGAGAAACCCTTGAGGATGACATGAAAACTTTGAAGAAGGATGTTTCTAAATACAAGAAGAAGTGCAATACCGCTCAGACCGCACTGAAGAAACTATCGGACCAGGTCGCCGCAACTTATCAGATCTTGCTTAGTAAGTTTTCGCTGCCGATTGGCTTTATTTCTTTGCTTTATTATATGATACTCGGGATTACTGATACGTTCTTTCTTTTGTTTCAACTGTAGGTGCCAACCTTGCGGCCCAAGAGGAGGATGCCATTGTCAAGGCTAGAACCCTAAAGACCGTGCTCCGGACTTTCTTTGCCGGCACAAAATTTATACTGGATGCCGTGAAGTGGCCTACGGAGGTATATCCGGGTGAAGAAAATCTCATTCAAGCCTGCTCCACTGTGCCTGGCTGGATTGAAATCTGGAAACGCTCGTCATGCCGGATCGGTATGACCCGGGCCTTTACACTGGCCAAGGCTTTCTTTCCGAAGCTTGACCCGGCAAAGGTAATTTCCGGGTTTCCAGAATTCAAGGCGGACGGTTCCAAATTTACACCCAAGGATTTCAAGGCCATACAGTCCGCAGTGCGTCCCTCGGCTACCACTTTAGCCAATAGTTTGGATCTAAACACGATTATGAGTGCGTACGACGCTGAAGGCAAGATTGTTACAGAGGAAGCACCCCCGCCCTTTGATATCTTGGAGAAGTGGGTTGCTAACTCGGCCAGGAAGAGGGAGGCAACTGCGAAGAGAGAGGCCGAGTTAGGATCAGGGCCGTCTGCTTCTACACCAGCTGTCCCTCCGCCCGTCCGCCCTGGTGCGGTGAGTCCGGGGTAATGCTGCCGGGAAAGCTAAGCAACAAGCCCAGGACCAAGACCCGGAAGACCGTACTCAGGAGGCCGAATAGGGGCAATGCCATCATAATACCTTGATCACGTGATGCTTTGTATTCAAACTAGTATGCTTTTGATGGTGCGCCTGTGCGCCCCTGATACTGATGTCGTAATTTGTAACGTACTTGTAATCCGTGATATACTTTGCGGCTTACCTGGCCTTTTGATAATCGCGCTACTTGTCTATTCTTTGAACTTGTTCTCGATACCCGACTCTCTTTTTGGCTCCCTTCGTAAGAGTCGGTTTTCCGAGTATTACGGGTTTTTGATAAGTGGACTTTTCTTTAAGTCCCCAGGACTCGGATGGTAGGGTCTTTCGAACTTCGATAGCCAAGTGGTTTGTTTCTGTTTCGAAGTCCCCAGTCCCCATGGCCCAAAGTCCGAGTCATGGGGGTGTGGCCTTTCTCAGAGAACAAATTATTTTTTTTACCGAATCGACGACCTATAGCCATTCCGTGTATGTGCTGAAGTTATGCTTGATAGTTGTTGAGTTTCCGGCTATTAGCCTTGTACTCTGCATAAACTTGTGGTTTAGATGACCCTTTTGACTATCTTGTACTGTAAGCCGGCTTTCGCGTGGATACCATGTTGTTACATCTATACGAAAACGGGCTCAGACAAGTCCCATTGGGCTTCATGGCTGATCGTAATCGTAAGCGAACAAATCATGCCACTTTAGTGCGAGTCACATCGAGCTTAAGTAAGAAAAGTCAAGAAAATTTGGCTCCTTTGTCCAGTTATAAGATTGCAGCCGTACTCGTTTGCGAATAATTGGCCCTTATAACTTATAGGCATCAAGGCCGGGTCTTTTGGGTTTGTGGCTGGGCTACTTGAGCAACCAGCCCCCGAGACATATATATACTCAACGTTCTTAATGATACTGAAGTATTGATGTCACATGGATACTACTTACTTGTAATCAAGCTGTAACGAAATAGGACTTGATAATCATCTCTTTATTGATGCGAGAAAGTTTGGATCAGCAGGCCGCCTCATTAAAAACCTTCCAGTCCCCTTAGGTACCCTGGGTAGGAAAAGAGCGCGTCTGAAACCTGCTGCCCGTTACATTGTTTAGTTCTTCATGGGCACCGGTCCCGGGCTGGCGTGACCGATGCACATTCTCCACATGTTGGACTTTTTCGTGATGAGTACCGGGTTTACTAGCCAACCCGGGTGAGATGTTTCCATGACGTGGCTGGTTGTGAGCGGCCGTGCAGTTTCTTCTTTTATAGCGGATTGCTTGGGGGAGTCATCCTCGATAAAAGCCACCATTTTAGCATCTTGTGCTACCTTGGACTTTGCTCTTTCGCCTTCAGTACTCGGCCTTTTTGATGTGGTTCTGTCCTCCGGGTCTGCTTGAGACCGGTAGTGCTTGAGTTCTTCTTTTCTACAGGCCTGCTCGACCATTGCTGCGTCTCCTTCATCGCATTCAGCTACTATGTCTCGATTTCCATGTATGGTAATGGTCTTCTTGGGACCCGGGATTTTTAGCTGTAGATACACGTAACACGGCCTAGCCATGAACTTGGCGTAAGCCGGCCTTCCGAATAACGCGTGATAAGGGCTGCGCAATTTGACTACCTCAAAGGTGAGCCACTCAACTCGATAGTTATCCTTTGACTCCCCAAAAGCTACCTCCAATGCGATTTTTCCCTCGGGGCACGCTGAATGACCCGGCACTATCCCATGAAAAATTGTTGAGCTTTTTTGTAGCTGAGACTCCTTGAGGCCCATGCGTAGGAAGGTTTCCCAATACAGTATATTGATGCTGCTTCCACCATCCATCAAAACCTTTTTCAGCTCATACCCATTGACCTGCGGTGCGACTACTAATGCCAAGACTCCCGGGTGTTCCACTCTTTCTGGGTGGTCCCCTCTGCTCCATGTTACCTCCTGTTCTGACCATCTCAAGTATCTCGGGATAGCTGACGAAACTGAGTTGACCGCTTGCTTCAGTATCCTTTTGTCCTTGTTAGAGCCTCCTGTGGTATGCACATGATATTGACCCAATTGTTTGGGGTTAGCCTGGAAACCTCCTGCTCCCCCTTGGTTATTACCTTGATTTCCAGCCGCCGGGTTACCAGCTGGGGGTGGGCCGTTGCCCGGGTTTCCCCCTGGACCCGGTCCTCCTCCCCGTCCTGCACCTCGCATAGCTCTGTTCACTTCCTCATTTTTTCATCTTTGTAAGTCGGCGCACTGCTCCAAGGAGTGGTTAGCTGGCCTGCCGTTCCTGCTGTGCTTCGGGCACGCCATCCTGAATATGTCCCAATTGTTACCCGGCCTTGGTGGTCCTTGATAGTTTCCTCCATTGTGATTACCTCCGTTGAAATTTCCTTCTGCTCTGGGTCTCGAAGACCCGGCTTCTGTGTTGGCGACAAACTCGGAACCTCCTTCGAACGGGCGCTTGTTATGGCCATTTCCGTTATTACCTGGTGCTGATCCATTGCCGGTTCTTCCGTTATTACTTGTGTTTGCTTTTACCTTCTTGTCATCAACTTCCTCCTCTGTAGTATCTGTCGCAGCGTGTTTGTTGCACGCATCCATCAATTCTCCCATTGTAACTTCCGACGCATTTCGGCTAGATTTCATGCGAGTTAACTTTTGCACTAAAGGTATATACTTGCATGTTTTTGCCATGGCTTGTAGTGCATCCTTGGGCTGAATATCCGTGGACGAGTGAAGTATCTCCATAACCCGGCGCACCCAGCTGCGTGTCGACTCTCCCTTCTTCTGGACGCATCGCTCTAGATCATCAATAGTGAACAATTTTCTGCACGTCCCATGAAAGTGCTTGACAAACGCGGTCTTCAGTTCCTCCCAGGACTTGATCGATCCTTCCGGCAAGTTGGTGAACCACAACTTTGATGCTCCTTCTGACATCATTAGGTACATGAACTTGGCTTGGAGATTCTCAGATGCGTTGCGAATTGACATTGCCATCTCATAACTGCTTAGCCATGTTTCTGGATCCATAGTTGGCTCGTAATTCACTACTTTCCCTGGCTCTTTGAATTTTTCCGGGTAAGGTTCAGCTCTGATATTGTCCGAGAGACACTTGGGTCCCGCAAGAACGGTCGAGGCCGGCCTTGCTCTAGAAACGTGTGATACAGCGGGGGGCGCGGCTGGGCGCGGCGCTGCGGGAAGTCCATGTGCTGCAGACCCGGCCGCGGCCCTCCGGGCCCTGGAACTGTCCACAACAGCCTGTGCTGCTGATGCTGCCTGAACGCGGGGAGGAGGCGGCATTTGCTGCTGCTCTTCCCTCCGCCGTGCTGAACTTGTTTGGATATTCCCTTGTTGTTGACTGACGTATGGCGTCCCGTGCATCCCGCTTCTATGATCCAGATAATTGGCTTGCTGCGCCACCGCAGTGTGCAACAGATCGATGGCTTGCCGGGTCTTCTCTGCATGGGGTGACTCTCCCACAGGGATTTGATTTAACGCGAGTGTCGCCGCATACACATTGTCCATGGGATTATTGTAGTGACCGGCTGGTGTGCGAAATCGTGATGGTGGCGGTGGTGGTAGATCGTTGCCGGTTGTGACTCTAGTCTGTGGTGGGGGTAACCCGGCCCGCTCATTTGCCGGATGTGTCCCCGCTGCCGCAGGTTGGGGTGCGGTTCCCTGGTTCACCACTGGTATCGGCTGATCCTGAGGTGTGACAAATAAAGTAGCCGGATTAATAACTCCGCCCGTTGCTGGTAACCTAGTTTGATGCCTTTGATGTACTCTAGATGTTTCCTCCCGGAGCCGAGTTTCCAGCGCATCCAGCTCACGTTGCCGCGTGGCCATCGCTTGCCTTTCTGCCTCTACTTGCCTTCTTTGCTGTTCCAGCGCACGACGAGCCACATCCAGATCCCTGACACGTTCCGCTGCGTTTTCTGGAGTGATAACCATTGCAAGAACCGTGGGGTCTAGAATCAGATTATTATCGAATAAGGCCGGGTGGCGCGGGTTCGAAGGCCCCGCCCCTGGTGTCCGGTTTCCCAGGAATCCGAACGTATTTGCATGCAACTCCTCGTCTGCTGCGCGGCTGGTCACTGATGCCGACTCTCCATCAACCCGGGCCAGAACCGGGTCTCCGTTAGCCGCGCCCTGCTGCTGGGCCGATGCCTGAGCCGCCCCGACTGCTGCCGCGGTTGCGTTCTCTTGGTTGAGATTGGCCGCGGGAGCCGCGTAGACTGCAACTCGGCGTACGATACCCGGTGTAAATTCATGCTGTTCTTCCTCGCCGTTAACCTCCTCATACCGGTTCTCTAGCAGATCCAGGATAGACCCGGCATCATTTTCTCTTTCGACCCGGTCGCGCGGGGTCTATGCCGGCTCCTCCGGCTGTTCCCACTTCGCGATGGGTTCTTCTGCCGGATGTGTCGTTCCAATCGATTCTTCATCATCTGATCGGATAGAAGTGGCTTCTCCTGGTACAGAATCAGATCCAATATTGTCAGGGATCGAACCGGAAGTACGTACCATACCAATGAAGACGCTGATCCGGCCGATTGTCACGACGGATCCGGATTCGAGATGATCCGATTCTGGCCCCCAGCCGGAATCGTCCACCGTCTTTTCTCCTTTGTGGTCGATGTAGATCTCGCCGACGACAAGATTCTCCATGTTCTTCCGAGCTTCTCCCATGATGTAAACACCTTTGGACGCAGGCCCCACGGTGGGCGCCAACTGTCGTGGGATAATCACGGCAGACGTTACCGGGGGTAACTGATCTTGGGGCAAGACGACACAGGCGTTTGGGAGAGGGTTTAGCTCAGAGGAAAACATGATGCAACTCGATCTGGTAGCCGGCAATCAAGGTCGCCGAGTCTCCGATCTTGATATAATAACTCAACTCTGGGATTACACTAGATGCTCGATACCAGGCGATATTGCTAGGGTTCTTAGATCTCAAACAACTACTCCTAGGGGTCGGTTTATAAAGCACCCGTACCCCCTGTCTTACCCTCCAAGGCGCACCCTGGATCCTACCCGGACACGGCGCACAAACCCTAACTTTCCTTTACCATAAACCACAATCCGGGTTACTGGGCCTACAAACTTGGGCCTTCCAAAAGTTTCTTTATCCTTAGCCGGATCCTGCGCAGCGTCCTTTGGGCCGGGTTACTCCTTGGAGTTTGGCCTACCGGGTTATTATCCCCCCATCACGGGACCTATCGGCCCCGGCCAGACCACGTTAGGACTGATATGCCCCTACGGGGGCTTCACATGCCGAGAGAGGGCCTGGCCGGACCTAATGGGGACTGGTGTTCCTGGTGACTGCGTCCGGCCGACTACCGTCCTCGATGGTGGAGGTAGTTCCCTCCCGCGCGTGTGTCGTCATGAAGTTCCCTGTACTTGCCTATTACCTCCTCCACCTTGTAGATCTCGTGTCGTTTGCTTTGGGGAGACGACGTTAGTGGCATCTCGACCGTGGTGGCGCATGTTGGTGGACGGTTGATCTGGTGGTGTCGAGGCTCAGCCTTGTGGGGCTCATGTGCGTCCGATCATCCGGGGTGCGGATAGGTTTTTTTTACAAACGTCTCACCAAGAGGAGTCGGGTTCCATTATTGACATAACAGAACAAACAGTTGTCTTTTTTACAAAGAAGAAAAAGTAACCAAAGCAAGAGAAAGGAAGGAAATAGAAGGCACCAGAACGGACGCAAGGTTAAGTTTTAATGACCTATTACATATACGGGGGAGAGAAACACCCCAAGCATGAAACCAGATAGTTTTCACCAGCAAAACAGACTCAGGACTGACATTGTTTTCAACTCAAAACCACCTGCTCCCCCACTTTTGACACCAGCAACAGACAAACGACGATGTGGTTCTTGCCTACTTCCACCAGTACTCGAATGTTTCTAATCAAACGGAGTCACCCTCCTCTTCATCGATGACCTGATTCACCATTGTTCGACTTGAAGATCTCGACGAGGTCGCTGCATAAGCCCTGACAGCCACTTCTTGTCAGCTTCATTCTGTAGCCTTGCCCAATAACGAAGAAACACATTCATATAGCAAACCATCTCAACAGGAGACGATATTAATTTACCTTCAAAACACGCGCGATTATGCAGCTTCCAAATCGCCCGGCACAATGCCGCAACCCCAACCACATGCAAATTTGTATTGCCTGGGAAAAACCTCGCAATCCACCAGAAATAATGAGAGAAACTTACAGGCCTAGCCCTTGCCCCAATGGCAGTACAAAGCAAGCTCCAAACAAAACTAGCCGCTGGACACTCAAAAAACAGATGTACAATCGACTCATTCTTGTGACAGAATCTACAAACAGGGCTCCTTGACCATTTTCTTTTAAGCATATTATCCTTAGTTGCAATTGCATTATGCTAGATCAACCACAACCAAATTTTAATTTTAAGTGGTAGTTTAGCTTTCCAGAGATGTCTAAAGGATCTATCAGGTCCAGCAGAAGAGAGCTTATTATAAAGAGATTTGACAGAAAACAATCCATTTGTAGTAAACTTCCATTTTGGAATATCTCTCCAGCACCCAGAGCCACAGTACTGAGGGAACTCCTTAACTTATTCATTTGAACCTGCAATTCAGGAGAGATCCATATTCTAAAGGAAAAGTACCATCCTGAAGCATGCATATCTTTCACAGAACAATCTTGGAGATTGCGAATTTCAAAAAGCCCAGGGAAAATCTCACACAAAGGGGAATCTCCTAGCCATGCATCAAACCAAAAACTGGTTTCATTTCCACTCTGGACATTCATCTTCCTACCCATCAAATAATACTTTCTAACCTTTAGCAAATCCTTCCACACAGGGGAATCATTTTTTCCTAGGTTTAACAAACCAAATACCCTGATCAATTTTATATTTATTTCTCACCAGATGTTGCCATAATCCATCATCTTTTTCCAATCTCCACCACCACTTGCAAAGCAAATATTGTGTATCCTCAGATTTTTTGTCCCTAGGCCCCCTTTTTTCCTTGGCCTACAAATTGATTGCCACTTAACCATGTAGTATTTTTTCTTAACACCAGTCCCTTGCCAAAAAAATCTCCTGATAATTTTAGTCATATCCTCTAGGTTGGATAAAGGCAACAAATACATATACATGATATATATAGCAGTCCCCCCAGGGAGGACTGTATAAGGGTCAATCTTCCTCCTAAGGAGGAATTGTTCGCCGCCCAACCATCCAACTTCTTCTTGAGTTTGTCAGAGACCCCAACTAATTCATCCACATGAAGCCTAGAGCCATTCACAGAGACTCACAGGTATTTAATGGGCCAATCTCCCAGCTCGCGCCCAAACATCTCAGCATACTGCAAGCATTTGGTGTCATCCTTAAGTATAGTCATCACCTCACTCTTCTCAAAGTTGATTTTGAAACCTAACATTGCCTCAAATAGAAACAAAATGAGTTTCAGATGAGTTGCCTGTTCCATCACATCCAGAATCGGCAAAATGGTATCATCAGCATGTTGCAAAATGGCCACACCATTGGTAACCAATAGGGTACCATACCAACTATCACTCCTGTCTGTTGTGCCTGTAAAATCATTTTTGATAAGTTCTCAGCAGCTAGATTGAAAAGGAAGGGTGACAAGGGATCTCCCTGTCGCACCCCTCTGTGGCTAGCAAAATCTCTACCCCTCATATTGTTAATTTTAACACAGAGAGTCCCATCCTGAACAATGCTCTGAATAATGTTCCTCCATTTTTCATTAAACCCTTTCTGAGTAACTGGCCTTAACAAGAAACCCAATCTACCTTGTCGTATGCCTTTTCAAAATCCAACTTAAGGACCAGACCCTGTTGTTTCTTTTTCCTAGTCTCATGCACTATTTCATGCAGGGAAACCACTCCATCCATAATGTTTCTACCTTTGATGAAGCATTTTGGCAATGTGAAATTAGTTTGGACATAAAAGGTTCTAGTCTACATGTCACTACTTTAGTCAAAATTTTATACAACACCTGTAGCAAGCAAATAGGCCTGTACTTCTGAATTGTTTCTGCATCAGGAGATTTCTGCAACAAGATAATCATCCCAAAATTCAATCTGAATAAGGGTAGTCTCCCCTCAAACCAGTCATGGAACAGCCTCATAATATCATGTTTAATCAACAGCCAGTAGCCTGGTAGAACTCAACAGGAATCCCATCAGGTCCCGGTGCTTTGTTGCAAACCATTTGGTCTATAGCATTCTTGACTTCACTCTCCTCAAAAGGCACATCCAAAGCAACCAGGTCACTGGCAGGTAACTTCTCATCCTCCCTCCAAACACTATCTTCTAGCATAATCTCACATTTTGGGCCATGTCCAAACAAACTTTTGTAATAATCAGTTGCATGTTCCAGAAGAGCCACAGTCCCCTGCACCACTCCCCCTGTATGTGTCAGAGAGTACATAGTATTTTTCCTTCTTCTTCCATTAGAAATTCTATGGAAGTAAGAAGTGTTTAGATCCCCCTGAAGCAACCCGTTTTCACTTGCTCTACTGAACCAATATTTCTCTTCCTCTTCAAGAATATGGAGTAGTTCTTTCTGAACAATTTTTTTCTTACATACTGATCCTTAGTGAGCATATTATCCTCTTCAATTTGCTCCAATATTTCCAATTCAGCAGTTAAATTTTTCTTTTTTTGAATAGAGTCTCCCATAACATTTCCACCCCAACCTTTTAGACTCTTCTTAACATTTCTCAATTTAGCTTAAATGATGCCAATGTTGTCTGTAGCCTCCACAAAGAAATCCCAAGGAGTAGCCACCCTGCTCTGGAACTCAGGGTGATTAATCCAATTTTTCTCAAATCTAAACTCCTTAACTCTATTTTTAGGTATCTCCACAATATCTATAAGTAAAGGATTATGATAAGACATAATCCTTGGTATTTTCTTAACCTGAGTCAAGGGGAAACAAGTTTCCCAAGCATTATTCATGAGAACCCTATCTAATTTCTCCAGAGTATGAACCTCATGTCCATTAGTCCAAGTATACTGGCCTCCAGACATCTCCACCTCCCTCAAACAAAATGAAGCAATAATCTGATTGAATCTTGATGAAAATCTAGAAACCCCACCATCCTTATTTTTCTCATTTGCAAATCTCAAAATGTTAAAGTCACCTCCAATGATTGTGGGTAAAGCTAGCTTAGAGCAGATATTTGTAAGTTCATCTAAAAAGGAGTCTTTGTACTCATCCTGAGCAGCACCATAAACCACTACAAGGAATAAATTCAAATTGATTTTTCTATCAAACACATTTGCTAGCACATGATATCTCCCAACTTCAAATGAGACAACACTAAATCTAGAGGATTTAATGCCACAAAGAAGTCCACCAGACCTTCCCACAGAAGGGGACCGGTTCCAGGTAAAAGAGTTGTTAGGATCAAATTTCCTCCAAAGGGAGCTATCAATCTTCTTCTTCATAGTTTCTTGTATTCCAGTAAAGTCCAAAGTATGATCCCTAATCAAATCTCTAAGAGAAAAGGAAAAACCTTTCTTTCCCACCCCTCTATTGTTTAAAAAGGCACCAATTATTGATTTTTAACAGTTTTACTCCTAGTTCTAGGGCCAGATACTACATCACTCCAAGGGTGATTAGTACTGATCCTAAAGGGGATTTTAGTACCACTAAGGGGTATCCCCTGACCTGTAGATCTTCCACCTGAATTTTTCTTAGCATTTCTTTTAGATTTTCTAGAAATGATAGTGGTAAAACCATGATTGACAGTTACTGCCTCCTCAACACTAGGTTGACCAAGGGAGGCATCAGAAGGACAGTAACCTTCTTCCTCAACAATTGAATTATAATTACTGTCTAAATTGCAAACAGCTTCCTTAACTACTCTTTCTTTTTGCTCAACTAAAGTGTTCCTTGCAATTTCTAAGTCTCTAAGCATATTGATGGATTGCATGGATAAAGAAGATGCATCAATACCTATCTCAAGTGCTTTATGAACAATGTAATCATCTGATAAAACTGAAAAAGAGTTGGTAGAGGGACCAGCTAGATTACCTTCCTTCTTGTCTCTAGATTCCAAATAATCCATAGCCTTCTTCAGAATAGGTGCATTAACATTTGTACCAGACTGAATCCTCGAACTTCCCCTAGAAGGAGCAGGCTGATCAGGAGTTGGGACAGCAAGCACAGAGGGCTATCATGTGGTTTCTCCCCCAGCTCAGGACTAGCAGGAAGTTCAGTGATGACCACTCTTGAGTTGTGTACCTGTGTAAATTCCTCAGATCCCGCAGACACTACTCCTTCATCAGACAGAGTGTTCAAACTCTCAGCTTGACTTGAACTCATGGGAGATTCAATAACTGGGTCTAAATCAGCCCCTGGAATCTTAACCAGTTGCTTCCTCAATTCCCCTTTCTTGTCACTATTTTTTTCCAGCAGCCTTTTCAAGAACTCCTCATAAGTCAATTCACATTTAAGGGCTCATCAGGGTCTTCAACAACACCTGCAGTAATCCTGGGAGTTGTTAGGTATTCCAGGTATTGATCATCGAAATCCACAGTAGGGGGTGGCCTGGGGTGGTTTCTTGAGGAACCAACACCGGCTTGGATCACAGAGGGAACCAAAGTTGTTGCATATCCCAGCCTGCCAACCTTGTCTTGGAAATCATCTTCATCATTGTCCTCTTCCTCCTGATCAGTCTCAGAGGCTTTCCTTTTACCTTTCCCCAAAGGCTCTGCATTATTTTTGCCAGTCCCCAAGTTTTTACCAGCACCAGAGTTCAAGTAAGATGTTCTTGCATCTCTCATAAACCCCCCTTGCATAACAGGGCGATTCCCAGTCCTTGCACTGTCAGCATTGGCTTGATCGGTCTTCTGCTTCTTGGGAGTATGTGAGAATCCTACCTCCCTAACATCAGGCATATTCTGATCAGATTGTTCTACAGCAACCTGGGTCCTGTCCTTATCCACCTTCCCTCTAGCAATCTCCCTTGTGAATTCCAAATCATAAAAAGCTCCACCAATGTTCACATTGGGAACAACAGGTGGTACCAGAGAAACATCTAGATTGCCAATAAGAATTCTCACATAGTCCACATTATTCATACTGTGTCTGTCAACAAACAGAGTCCTACCCACAAGACTACCGGCATAGGAGGCAGTAGGGCAATTTCTGTTCTCCAGGGGGATACCCCTAACCTGGAACCAAGCTATATCAAGCTCAGCAACCGCTCCATACCCTGGGAACCAATAATCAACTTGTAACACAACAGAAGGAAGTGTTCTCATATTGATTTTTCCAATGTGTATCCAAGCGTCTATATCTCTGGAACTTGGGAATCGCATCAGAAACTTCTTCGCACACATTTGCTTGCATACCATCTCCAATTGCACCTGTTACCTTCCCACTGAGTGACTTCCTCTTCTATCTGTCTAGAAGACACATCTCCCTGCAAAATTTCAACAACAACTTGATGAATCTCTTTTGTAGGTGCAGGATTTCTAATTTCGGGAATCACAAAGAAACCCCCATTTGGCACAGCTGCGCCCACAAAGGGGGCTGCAAGCTCCCAAGGCCTGAGGTCAGAGAACACCAAATCGGCATCATGATTCGCACCACACAACTTGCAGTCAGATCAATGTCCACGACTTGATTCTGACTTTCTCTAAATTGAACCGTGCGTGCATTGTCACGATCTCCCTCACGAGATTCATCCACAGGCTTAAACCTAGTTCTATCAGGTTGCTCAGGTGCGTGCACATTAGCATTAGACGCAACAACAGAGGATAGACTAGGAGTATTCACTCGCCTAGGGTTCACCTGAACCTGAACAGGATATGCGCGTTCATTAGCTGAACTGCCACAATCCGCGTCGCGGATCTCAGATCTGTGGGCTAACCTATCGCGATTACCACCACCTTGTCTCCCAGTATAAGAAAAGACACGCTCACACGGCGCAATAGCACCAAGGCTGTTAGGGTTACCTCCCCGATAGCCGCGTCCGCCACGGAACGGCTCGTTGCTCCTGGATCTGGGGTAGTTGTTGAACCCACCTCTAGCATCTCTGCGCATGGGCTTGCGTCCCCTCATGTTGGAGTCCTCTAGATCTCGCGGTCCCGCTCCAAGGGTGTGCACCGTTCTTGGTCTGTCCGCCGCCGCCGCCGGGTATCCTCCAACCGGCCTGCTAGGCGGGAAGTTGGGCCTTGCCGGGAAGCGGCCACCCCGGCCACCGCCCCGATTGTACTGAGGGTGCGGATAGGGTTACCGGGTGAAATCCTTGCCGGTGTGTCCGACACATGCGTAGTGCCGCCTCTGGGTGGTACTTCTCCTTCCTGAAGGGCGTCTTGGCTACCCTCCATCCGCTACTCCCTGTGTGCCGGGGAAACCCTAGGACCAGTGCGCTGGTCTGGGCAGTAGCATGGCCTTCCTGAAGGTGCTACTTGGCACTTGTCGACTCGGTGTTAGAAGCATGGTGGTACTATGTTGGAGGGCGCAACGATTGAGGGTCACCGGCGTTTAGTCAATCCACCCATGTCGTATTTTGTTTTCTCTTCTTTTCTGTTGGGTGTGTCTTAGATGCTGCTTCAGCCGTTGTTCTCGTCTCACGTGTGTTTCACGTGTGTTGTTCGGATGTTTGCTATATTAATATAGCGGAGGTACGGCCTATTTCGGCACTTTTCCTGGCTCACAACTTTGCGTGTCGCCATTCCACAGACCTCCTCTTCGCTGAAAGCATCTCGGAGGCTCCGCAGAACGTCCCTCCAAATATGGGAGGTAACTTTATTTCCAATAACTTATGAAGCCTGAAGAAATTGCTTCTCCACACTAAAAAGCTAGTTGTATGCAAATAAAGAAGTCAAATCTTCAGAATCGGGGACAAGAATAGACAAAGAAAGTAAGTTCGAGCTACTTTAGATTAGTCATAGAATAAATGTAGCACGATACCAATTCGGAATTTTTCTCGTGTGTACTCCGTGACGAATATGCAAATTACTTTCTCACAATGCGGTAGGCCCCTCACACTCTTTAAAGATACTACTGTCTCGTCTCATTCGGCTGTACATATCTAGACTAGATAAGAGTTAAGGTAACGACGTAACATTAGCCAACACCAACACATAAAAACTGTTTCATAAAAGTAACGGCGACCTCTGTCGCGTCAGCATCACTAAACATATATATAATCCAACAGGGTATGATCATGCACTTTTCGCCGACTATCTTTATAACTCTTCACGCCGTTGTTATCCTGACAAAATACTTTGCTTACGGCAGGCAGATTGTCCTATGGAGTGAGTGCCTTCGCCACTTCCCTGCCTCCAAATTCCAATTACAGCATCTTCTAGTGCTAGTTGCTCTCCTTTTAATTTACTTTTGAGTGGAACCTTTTTGGAGAAAGTATATATCTTGATCTTCCTGTCAAAGGCTTCGATGAATTAAACAACGTGTACTGTTTTCTGTCAGCTGGTAGCAGCTGAGGTTGTCTTATGTGCCTCTTCCCTGTATCATTTCACCAGGAACGATTTGGTCGTCTGCTTGTATTGGGCAGTAGGTCATCCCTTGCCAAAATTTCTTGGAAAGACCTGATAGTCCTAGCAATCCACGGATGAGAATTTCAGAAATTTTGATTTCTTAACATGTAAGATTCAAAGGTCGCTTACACGTTCATCGTCAGAACGAATATAGCATTTTTCTGCATACGACGTAGGGTTGACGATTCTTCTTGATGCAGATCAAGTTCGGCAATGCATCGTCATAAGCATCTCTTTCCATTCTCTAGCCTATGGCCTGGGAAAGATTCTGTCCATTGAATGCCTTAAAGCTACCGTTTTGGCTGCGACACCGTAGGCATCAATCTAGGAGCAAATCTCTGGACTCTGTTTAGGAAAGACTTCGATTCCATGTCTTGGTGGGATTTGGTTAACCAATTATCTTTCGGATTCGAACCTAAATAACCGTTTGGTGCAAGGGGATAAAATAGGTTAACCATTAGGTTAATTAGGTTAGAAAAGGTTAACCATTGGTTATTTAGGTTCGAACCATTATATATATTCGCAAATCTTGGCTTGCCGATTCGAACACTATGTGAATAAATTTTTGCCATGACCTTTGTTAAACAACTAATAATTCATGTGTATATTCAATAATTCACCATCATAACACACATATAGGTATAAATCGACAAAAAAATCATTCAACAAATCTCTAATCCACACTCATCGGAGCATAAATCCTTTTTTTCAATGTCTTTCTTCTGGTCAGTAACATTCATGCAGATTGCATAATAAATCTATTGGTTATCACTAGATTTGGATCGTGGTGAGGTACCAGTTTGCTACCCAGATGTACAGACTGCAGAAAACTGATGTAATTGGTAAACCTGGAATGACAAGTACATGACATGGCTTGCAAAAACTGAATATATATGCTACAGGTTCTCTGAATATAAGTGTCCAATGCAAATTGATTCGTTGTATAGAATATATGCAACAAGTTCTCTATTAGTGTCCGGTGCAAACTGAATCGTGCTACTGTATTTTTTAGAAATAGACATGTACTTCTCATCTGGCTACTACTTTTTTTTTGAGTAATGTCTAGCTACTACTTTCAATGGAAATAAATCCTATGGCTAAACAATAATTCCTACAAGAATTTGTACTAGATGCCATGGACACCATTATGAAACTGATTACTCTATGCATCACAAGAAAATGCTCCTATAATTGCACGGAACCACACATCCATCCATGATCCATCTATTTTCTTGCAAGATCAGGCCATGAGGGAGATGACAGAGACGTTGAGGAGATGGTCAGGAGGACGGGAGGGCGGGCGGCTCGTCGGTGTTAGGGAGGCAGCAGGGCAGGCGAACATGCGCTAGCGAGCGCAAGCGCTCAGGGGAGCTGGGGAGGCGCTGGCCGGCGGGCCGCCGGGAGTCAGAAAGGACGGAGGGCCTGCACCGCGCAGGGACTCGTGGAGGCGCTTGGAGAGGACCTAGGGGAGACGCTGAGTGTATAGAGGGCCGAGGCGTTGGTCGGGCGGGTGGCCGGCAGTCTCGACGGCGTTCGGGAGGCGCTCGCCGGTCGCCGCTCGTAGAGGCGCACAGGAACACGACCGAGTGTAGGGATAACCTTTGGTTCTTTAGGTACGAACCTAAAAAACCTAATAGGATTTTTGGGTTTTCCATTTGGCCCATTGGGCTTTTTTTTAGGTTAGGTTAACCTAACCAATGGTTATACGAGAACCATGTCCCAATTTTAATTCCATGTTACGCTTTCCGGCGTGTCCAAATGCAATTCCAGCTGCAAAGCTCGCCCTGTTCCGCTGGAGAAAGGCGCGGAAAGCTAGCTAGATCGACGTCTGTGGAGTGTGGACATGCATTAGCATTAGCCTAGATCGAATCGATACCGGAGTAAAGTTTTCGCCAGATGCACTACAGGTTTACATGAAGTGGAGAAGAAAAGACATATATACCGTCTCGCTTTCAGATAACACGCGATGTCCCGAGAGAATCCAAATGCATTGCTATGTTTCTTACAGCAACACTATGCAGGTACACATGCATATTTTGTTAAAGTGTAAAGAATATATTCCTCAATAAACACGAAGCTTTCGGTAGATCATTGAGGTTCAGGGTTTAACGTCAATGTTGTTTAAGGCCTCTTTGGTTTACAGGATTTTTAAAACATAGGAATAGGAAAAACAAATGATTGCAATGTCATGCACTTCAATTCCTACAGGATTTTAAAACATAGGAATTTTGTAAGAGATGTGTTTGGATGGCGCGCAGGAAACAAACACAGGAATTTTGCAGGAATGGAAAGAGAGAGAGTAGAGAGAGATAGAGTATGAGTGCATTGGACTTCTCAAAGGAAAAAATAAAAAGATGTTGGACCTCATGTTGAGATTCCTATGGAATAGAGGGCGAAGAAATATATTCCTTAGCAATTTGGTGGTGTCAATCCTACAATCCAAAAGCATTCCATAGGAAAAATTCCTGTGGTTTGGAATCCTCCAAAATTCCTATAAAATTCCTTTGATCCAAAGAGGCCCTATATTCGTCGATTCGAAGCCGGTAAATAATAATGGATGTCAAAATCGTCAGTCCAAGACTCTGTTGCATCGACTAACTGTTGGAAGGAACGGGAGCCAGGAGAAACACTCTCTTAATTCCTCTGTAAAAGGTAAATGCAAGAGAGAATCAAAACTGAAATCGAGGGCTCGATTGACAGCAACATATCCGCGACCCGTCTAGTCTCGAAACACCTCCTCCACCCCTGGTGACGGCGGCGAGCTGGTCATCGTTTTCGTCCTGAAAGCGGCGGCGTCGATTCGATGGCACACACGGCCGGGACGCTGCCGGATGCAGATTTGTATTCCAAGTAGCGGTGCAGGTGAGACTAGAGTTATAGCTCACACATCACCCATCCACATCTTCACTACTGGATGGCGACGCGCGCTTAGAATAAACTGAATAAGAGTTTCTTTTCGTAATCGATAGCCGTCTAGACTCTAGAGAGCTACTAGCTCGGACAATGCGAAACACTTTTAAGTCTAGGTACTCTTGCCTCCATGGAAATTATACTAGGAGTAGTATTAGATCATTTCTCAATTGCGCTTTACATACGGCGTAATTAAGCAACCAAAACGCTTCCAAGGCTATCCTGCTACGCGGTGGAATAAGTAGGTTACAAAGAAGCAAAAACTGCACGATAGATATTCATATTCAAATATGTTCTAAAATATAGGAGTATCACTATTTTTAGACCACACATATATTACTATTAATACCGGAAACGGCCAATTTTCTGAGTGTCGTCTGGTTTGCCAAGTGTGTTTTATCAGACACTTGGCAAACATACAACTTCTCCGAGTGCCTCAACAAAAAACTGGGTAAATAGAAAACACTCAACAAACTATGAATTTGGGGGGATCTTTTTGGCAAAACACTCTATAAAACAATTTCAAATCCGTTGTTTGCTCAGTTTTTTTTTTTTTGGCTAGGCACTCGGCAGATAAAAAATAGACATGTAAAACAAGTAAAATAAAATAGTATGGACATGTACATTTGAATTTTGAAAAGCAAACTTTTCAATTTTCTAGTTATTTTCTTTAATAGAAATTATTTATATTTTTATATAGTTTTTCATGACTTTCAAACCAAATGATTAAGGTCATTGTGATATACATGGCATGGTTTGTACATAATGTGATCATATTTGGCAAAAAAAGTGCATATTTTCATGTAGTGTAAAAAGGATTTTCCAAACTATAGTCACAAAAAACAATTTTCTATTTTTTTTTGTGTCTCAAAAGTGTTTTTTTATCGGTGCAAATAGTATGGTGCAAAATGGCATAATTTTCACATGAAGTAGAACATATATGTTTCGGCCGATCAGTTCACAATATTAAGAATTTCTCCCATGTTGCTACTTTTTCCCATTTAAATAAGTTTCGGCCGATTTTCCGAAAGTAATTCAAATTTTAACTACAAATGTTCCCTAGTTTTGTCCTAAAAAATTAAAAATTATTTTAAGTAACCCATGTAGGTTTCCGAGCAATAGTCATATATGTGTTTAAAGATGTATCTAATTGCTATGAAATTTTTCCTAGCAATTTTGAAAACATTTTAAGAAAATCAAAGAAAACATAAAAGATGTTATCCATTGACATTGAGTCCTTTTTACGGGTATTAGTTTCTTGCAAAAATGAAAACAATAATTTTGACATATTTTGTAAATTAAAACCTCACAAAATGGACTATTATGTATGAACATTCATGATTTTCAAGATAGATGAACAAGATCGTGCCATATCCATTGCATAGTTCATAGTAGTGTGATCATATTTGGCACAATAGTGCATATTTCCATGCAAAAAAAGTAGTGCTAAAAGGAATTTCTAATTTCTTGTTACAAGAAAATATTTTTTTATTTTCTAAGTGCAAGAAAGGCTTTTTTGTGTGCAAGAAGTGTAAATAATATGGTGTAAAATAAAACCCCTCCAATTTTCATACAAACTAAATCGTATTGGATGGAAAATGCCAAAATAATTAAAATTTTCTAGCTTTCTAGCAAATTTTGTACATTTAAATAAATTTTGACTGATTTGTCAAAAGTAACTCAAAATTGAACTATAAATATGCTATAGTTGTCTCATGAAAATTTCCAAAAATTTTTTTTTGAGATAATCAAGTAGGATTATATACAATAGCCATAGATGGTGTTGAAATATTCACATCATTGCAATGGCGATTTTAACCATGTTTTAAAAAACATCAAAGAAAATGTAAGGAAAATCCTTTTGCATGGATTTATTTCATATGAAATAGTTTCTAAGACAAATTGTACACATAGATTTTGACATTATTTATAAAATTTCTTAACATAATTTACTATTATGTATAAATAATGAGGAGTTTTAAGCCGAATGACCAAGGTCATGGATTTATCCATTGCAAAGTTCAAGATAATAGGACCATATTTGTCACATGGGTCCGTCTTACGATGCTAAAATATAGTTCCAAAACGATTTTAAGAATTAATAATTTTTTCTCTTTCTTGCTACTTTTGCCCATTTAAATGAGTTTGCGGCAATTTCTCGAAAGTGATAAAACATAAACTAAAAAAGCGCTCTAATTTAGTTCTAAAACTTTTGAAAAATTGTTTTAAAATAGCAAATTAGGATTCTATGCAATAGCTACATAGGGTGTTGAAAGTTTAAGGACGTTACTATGAATAGTTTCGTCAACGATTTTGACCCCGCTTTCAATAAACAAAGAAAATGGAGAAAGTATAATAAAAGTTCAATCGTTTGGCATGGAGTAATTAAGAGGTGCAGACAACACGATATATAGGGGCAGATCTAAGCCCCCCCCCCCCCCAAACCGATCCAGCTGCCCAGGGCCTGGCAATGACGTCACAGCTTGCGACCTTGCGTCATGTGACTTTCTACCGTGATTTTATCCAAAGGAAATGAAATCTTAGACATGTTTTCGTAGGCTTTAAAAAGTTTCTAGGTTCGTCACTAAATACATACATAGAAGGTGTTTGGTTCGAGATTGTAAACGCATACGTAATTAGCATCGTAATAAGTCAGTAATGTAAAGAGAAGAAATGTGTTTGGTTCATCCCAGGAAAGGAATTACAAAGCTAGCAATCTTGACTGTCGCAGTTTGCTCTGTTGCCAATTGCCATGAGCATCGGCTCGCCACTTCTTGTGTGCAGTTGTGAGGGTTTAGGGTCTCCCATGGTGCCTCCTCGGCATCTCCTTCTCCCATATCCTCTATAGTATAATTCTCGTCGTTTCAGATAGAGTTTTTGGCAAAGGTCTCAATGTTCGATTCCCACCCGATGGTGGCGTCGATGATGAACTTGCTCAGACCGTTCCTAGAAGACTGATACTTTTTCTCGTAGCGCGACTATGGCGGCCGCTTTGAGAGGATGCAACCTCTTCATCGGCTCCTTGGAGCGTCCTCCTATGAGCTCCTCCATCAAGCGTCAAACGGCATGGAAGCTCACTGCTCTTTACGGCGAGGAGGTCGAGACAGACAGCACTCCTGCTTGCTAGGGGCAGTTGCAGGGGTAGAGATAGGAAATGAAACGGGGAAAAAGTTTTGGCCCAATCCATTAGTTAAGGAGAAGAGAGTTGTCCCGCTAATTAACGGAAATTCGGCCGAAAACCAATAAAAAAACCACAACCACAAACGAAAAACTTCTAAGAAAGCAATCATCCGATCGACAACAAACTCGACAAATCTATAACAACCACGAACTAAAAACACGACAACCCGAAATGGCCTCAACAATCATGCAGAAGCGGAAGCTTTTGTTGCGACGTGTTTCTTCCTTTTTATCCTCCCGAGTCCCGAGAGATCTCTCCACCTTCACGATAACACCCTGCAAAGCCTTCCTGCCAAAGATAAAAGTAATCTCCTTGCCGTATTCAAGGCAAGCAAGTCGTCAAACTCTTTTGCAAAGAGAGTATCAGATCTAGACGTCAATACACATTTCTCAGCAACCTCGTCACTCAAAGAATGTGAGAGTGAGAAAAACAACCAAACCTCCACCATCCATAGAGGCGGACTCAGAAAGTGATGGGAGGGAAAACCGTACGAAATTCAGCGCAAAAAAGAAACCGTACGAAATCAACAAGAGGAAAGATAAGTTCGCAAAAAATAATTTGTATAGCAATTGTCACGACCCCGTACCCCAAGATATACATACTGTTATGTGCTCCTAGCCATGGACTCACAAGGGCTTCAGGGTTACCAGCCCCGGCCGCAACAAACAACGGCAGGCAGACTGGATTCATCGGCACGTAGTCCGGATCCCCAGTCTACTACTCCTTGTATCCATGCTAGTCATAACCAACTATGTGTATCAAAGCGTCCACGAATCGAATGAAACTGAAGGAAATGGGACCAAAGCTATACAGAGATGCTATGTGTCCAAAAAATGCAACAACAATCGAGAGTTACTGGGGTTACCTCGCCCCAGGCCGAATCACATCGGCAGGCGGGCTCGGACATGGATCATCGGCTCCACAACCCCTCGACCGCGACAACTATGCAGGCATAGCCAAAACTGTATAACAATGAGCTCGAAACCAACAACCGATCAAAGCAGTACTCTAGACATTGAAGTTGTATTAACAGGTGTTACTAGAGTATAGCTTACAAGCAGAGGTCACACGACCCAACATTACATCAGACAACGGAAGGCAAATTATGTTGCTAATCAACAAGAACCAAAAAGGCCTAAGAGGCCGCAACATAAGGCGACGTCCCAGCCCATAGATTCCAGGCTGCTACCTGGGAACCCCAAACTACTCGTCGATGTCCACGTTGAATCACCACTGAAATGAGAAACTCCACCTGAACCAAAATTAAGCAAACCTGAGTACGGGAGGTACTCAACAAGACTTAGTTAACCTATGATATATCTGCTATCTTCAGAAAGGTTTTATGAAGGCTGTTTTGCGTAAAGCAATCTTTATTTTCCAAATCGAGAAGGAATAGCACGTCTGATAGAATATTTTTGAAAACATATGAGAAAGCTACTCAACTACTGATATCATCTTTTTATCCATCGACATCATTTCCCAGCATCTCACATGCTACAAGGATCACCCCTCTCGGCATCTCCGAGGAGGCACCCTTCGAACATTGCCAACATCTTTTACGTCACGTTCAAGTTATCTATGGCCACGTGACATTCACCAAGTCGTCCTTAACCGTGGACACGGCTTTCCGAAAGATTTATCCCTGCAGGGTGGTACACTTTACCCACACGTACCATCCGACTCTTAACGCCACATGTACGCTGCTTGGGAGCGCGGCAGAGGGTGGTTGGCCTCGACCTTTACCTTGTCGAGCCCTATCCATGAGTCAACCCAAACAGGGCCACCCCGTCAACAGGGAGTTGGCCACCTCCTGACGGCACCTGTTCTGTGAGTCGGGATCAAGATCCGTGTACTTCCATCACTTGTCCCGGTCATGCCCTAAACACCTCCAAAATGTTTTTGACTCACACGCAGATGGAAATCCCAAACTACGTGACTCACGGATAGAACCAAACAAGTTAGTTAGTCGAGCGCGGTCTGTTAGGCCCCGCGTGTGGTTGCACGCTCAGTCTTGGTTTCCGCGGAGAGACCTTACTCCTAGGGTTGGCAAGTACAGGACAAACAACCACTTCCCAAGTTGATAAGGGGTGGCCCAATCTTCTCAGTGAACTCACAGACAACTCCAGTATGATAACTAGTGCGCCACTAAGAACTCTCCCGGCTGATCCCTGATGCCAATGCAAAAGATAGCAACCCCAAGGATATTCTCAACTCCACACTCTTGCACAAGTAATCCACCGACTACAAGTGGTCATGTACCGTCTTATTCCCAGTGGAACAGCAGGTAGCACGTAAAGTTTGCAGATGAACTTCCAGATAAAGGCTTACAAGCTGGTTCAATCTAGAGGTCTAGGGTTTAATGTTTTAACATAGTCTGCCTCTCCTATGCGCCCCAAGGGGGTATATATGAGAGGGGGTGCGGCCACAAATCTCTCCCTTGCGCAAGCACCAACCCTAATAGGACTAGGACTCCTAATTCTACCACAATTGGATACAAACCGACCCCCACACAAGGGGTGCGGCCAAATTGGTGTACAAACCAATCCTAATTGAACTAGGTCTTGTATATGGCGCATTGATACTCCTTGTGGGCGCCCTCCTCTTGCCTTGTTCATGTATGGGTGTGGAATAACGTAATGGCATTGTTTTCCACACCTAGTGCATTTGACCTTGTGGAGGCACCATCCCCTTGTCATCATAACATTTGTTATTTGTTGTTTTCACCATGCTAGCACTTGTTTTCCATCTCCTCTTGAAGTCCATGCTCATCCTTGTGTAGATCCTCTCCATGATCTCCATTCATGTTTGTGTTATCAACAAACCTAAGAATACACAAATGCAAAGATTTAGGTAGTATAAAGCTCTCACAATTATAAACATTATATTCAAGTAGGAGTGAATTCACCTGTTGTTGTAATAGCTTGGTTCTTGATCTTGTCATTGGACCAATCCTCACTTCATTAGCTTTTATAGGAACATCCTCATGTGTAACAATAGGTGAAGACCTAGGGATGTCCTCATCATCCTCCCCCTCTTGAAAAGGCATCGACCTCGATGCTAAATCATCTCCATGGTAAGGTGTCAAATCAGCCACATTAAAAGAATTACTAACACCAAACTCATCAATTGGGAGGTCAATCTTGTATGCATTATCATTGATCCTTGAAATAACTTTGTAAGGACCAGCTCCTCTAGGCATCAACTTGGACTTTCTCAATGTGGGAAATCTATCTTTTCTAAAGTGCACCCACACCATGTCTCCTGGCCGAAATTTAATCTCCTTCCTCTTCTTGTTTACTCTTTCAGCCACATGTTTTCCTTTCTTCTCAATTGCTTCTTTTGTTTTGTCATGAATCTTCTTCACAAAATCAGCCCTATTTGATGCCTCCATATTAACTCTCTCATGTAAAGGAAGTGGTAATAAATCAAGAGGAGTAATAGGCTTGAAACCATACACCACCTCAAAAGGACATAATTGAGTAGTTGAATGCACAGCTCTATTGTATGCAAATTCCACATGGGGCAAACACTCCTCCCACTCCTTCAAATTCTTCTTGATCATACCTCTTAGCAATATGGACAATGTTCTATTAACCACCTCGGTTTGTCCATCGGTTTGGGGGTGGCAAGTAGTAGAAAATAATAGCTTAGTGCCAAGCTTACCCCAAAGTGTCTTCCAAAAGTAACTCATGAACTTGACATCTCTATCTGAAACTATAGTCCTTGGAACTCCATGCAATCTCACAATTTCTCTAAAGAACAAATTGGCAATCTGAGAAGCATCATCACTCTTGTGGCATGGAATAAAATGAGCCATCTTTGAAAATCTATCCACAACCACAAAGATAGAGTCATGTCCTCTTTTTGTCCTTGGCAATCCCAACACAAAATCCATGCTAATATCCTCCCATGGTGTACTTGGTGATGGCAATGGTGTGTACAATCCGTGGGGCTTCAATTTTGATTTGGATTTGTTGCAAGTAATACATCTTTGCACCAATATATACACATCTCTTCTCATATGTGCCCAATAGAAATTTTCAGCCAACATCAACAATGTCTTCTCTCTTCCAAAGTGTCCCATCAATCCTCCACTATGAGATTCCTGGATCAAAAATAAACGCAAAGAACACTCGGGAATACACAATTTGTTAGCTCTAAACAAGTACCCATCATGTATATGAAATTTTTCCCATGCTTTAGTATTAACACATTTATTAAATGGCATAGAAAATTCTTTATCTTCATCATATAAGTCTCTAATACCCTCCAAACCCGAAACCTTAATTTCTAAATTTGAGAGTAACATATTTTTCCTTGACAAAGCATCAGCAACTACATTATCCAATCCTTTTTTATGTTTTATAATGTATGGAAAAGATTCAATGAACTCAACCCACTTAGCATGTCTCTTATTCAAATTATTTTGGCACTTTAAAAATTTCAATGCTTCATGATCACTATGTATAATAAATTCTTTAGGCCACAAATAATGTTTCCACACTTCTAAAACTCTCACAAGTGCATATAATTCCTTATCGTAAACAGAATAATTCAATTGTGCACCATTTAATTTTTCAGAAAAATAGGCAATAGGTTTCTTTTCTTGCATGAGCACACCTCCAATACCTATGCCACTAGCATCACACTCAATCTCAAATTGTTTATCAAAATTTGGAAGCATAAGTAATGGGGCCGAAATCAACTTCTCTTTCAATGTATCAAAAGCAATATCTTGAGTAACACCCCATTCGAAATTAACACCCTTTTTAGTTAGATCATTTAAAGGAGCAGCAATTGTACTAAAATTAGGCACAAATCTTCTATAGAAACTAGCAAGCCCATTAAAACTTCTAACTTGACTCACATTAGTTGGAATTGGCCAATTTCGAATAGCTTCAATTTTTGATGTATCAACTTCAATACCATGCTTAGAAACAACATAACCAAGAAATATGACCTTATCTTTGCAAAAAGTGCACTTCTCAAGATTATCATACAATTTATTATATCTTAGCACTTGCAAAACTTGTCTAATATGATCAATATGTTCATGTTCATTGTGGCTATATATGAGAATATCATCAAAATAAACTACCACAAATCTACCAATAAAGTCTCTCAAAATATGGTTCATTAATCTCATGAAAGTACTAGGTGCATTAGTTAAACCAAAAGGCATTACTAACCACTCATATAAACCAAATTTTGTCTTAAAAGCAGTTTTCCATTCATCTCCCTCTTTCATTCTTATTTTATGGTATCCACTACGCAAATCAATTTTAGAGAAAAGAGTAGCACCACTTAATTCATCTAACATGTCATTTAAACGTGGTATAGGATGACGATAACGAATAGTGATGTTATTAATTGCTCTACAATCTACACACATGCGCCAAGTACCATCTTTCTTAGGAACCAAAATAACGGGAACGGCACAAGGAGAAAGACTAACCCGAATATAACCTTTGTCCAATAGTTCTTGCACTTGTCTTTGTATCTCCTTTGTTTCTTGTGGATTGGTTCTATAAGGAGCTCGGTTTGGGAGAGATGCTCCGGGGATTAAATCAATTTGATGCTCAATACCTCTCAAAGGTGGCAATCCCGAAGGCACATCTTGTGGAAAAACATCCTCAAAGTCCTGCAAAACATTAGAAACACCAAGAGGAATAGGGGTCATGTCATTAGAAACCAAAATCTCTCCCTTGTGAATAAGCACAATAGGGACTAGTGAAGGATCATCTCTAAATTCCCTCAAATCCTCTTTGGTGGCTAACATGCATAATAGGTTCTCTCTCTTTTTACCACTCGAATTGGTTGTACTATCACTCCCCATGGCTTGTATTTTTGGTGTTCCCTCATCCCTCTCTCTCTTTTTCCACTTTCGTAGCAATTTTGGATTGGGACTCATTTACAATTTGTTGTGGAGTCATAGGCCTCAAAATAATAGTCCTCCCATGATGATGCAACTCATAAGTATTAGCTCTTCCTTCATGCTTCACACTTCTATCAAATTGCCAAGGTCTTCCCAATAATAGGTGACACACTATCATAGGAACCACATCAAACTCAATAGTATCTTTGTAAGGTCCAATTTGAAACTCCACTCTCACCATATGAGAACCCTTCATTTGTCCCGTGCTACTCAACCATTGGATATGATAAGGGCTCGGATGTGGTAAATATTTTAGATTCAACTTGGCACATAAATCCTTGCTTGCCAAGTTTCTACAACTCCCTCCATCAATAATGACTTTGCAAGCCATGTTGGGACCAATAACAGCCTTTGTTTGAAATAGATTGCACCTTAGATTTTCAGGACTAGGCACCACACTCAATGAATTTTGTGTGCAAATAATAGATGGCATAGTAGTAGCATAAGCATCCAAAGGAGAATCACTCAAATAGCCATCATCATCATCAAGATCATTGGGATCAACATCATCACATGTCTCATACTCATTGTTCTCATTAATAATCATCACCTTTGAATTTGGGCAATCCTTCTTGAAGTGACCCTTGCCTCCACATGTGTGACATGTAATATCTCTATTTCTTGTAGTAGAAGCACTAGAACCCGAGGCACTTGCTGCTGGTTGTGATGATTTCCTTGCATTAGACACACTAGGCTCGGTTTTGGATGATGGAGCACCTCTAAAACTTGATGATGGAGATGGTGGTGGTGGTATACTAGGAGTAGTAGATGATCTCAATGGGAATCTACTCCTTGTTCTTGCTGAATTTTGTGCTTCCTCAAGTAGATGTGGTTCGGCCTCCCTAGCATGATGGAGTAAATCATGCATATTAGTATATTGATAATGCCTCACAATGCCCTTAATTTTATAATGTAACCCTGAAAGGAATCTTTGCAGTGTTTGCTCTCCTTGCTCTCTCACACGAGCCCTTTGCATGATTAATTCCATCTCTTGATAATAAGCATCAACTGTCTTGGTACCTTGCCTCAATTGTTGTAATTTGTCAAATTGTTGCCTTATGTAATTGGGTGGTACAAACCTTTCTCTCATAAGCCTCTTCATGGTGTGCCAAGTGACAATGGGCAACTCACCATCATCATGTCTCTTTCTCACTAGATTATCCCACCATCTAAGAGCATATCCATCAAACTCAGAAGATGCCAACTTGATCTTTCTATCCTCATTGTAGTCATGCAATCTCCACAATTTTTCTATTTTCAACTCCCATAGCAAATATTCTTCCACATCCATATTATCAAAGCTGAAAGCTGGAATAGAAAATTTGGGCTTACCCAATGCATCCTCTCTATTTTCATGAGCAATTGGTATGGGCACACGCCTAGCTCGGCCTAGAACACCTCCTCGGCCTCTTTCTCCTCTAGCTCCACGGCCAAGATTAGGCTCCTCCCCATTATTTGCATCACTATGGACACTAGCATTGTCATCATCAATAGGTGGCAACCGAGCTTGAATCAATGTTTCAAGATCAGTCATAGTATGATTGAAGGCATCAATAGAATCTTGCATTGTTTTCAATTGAGCACTATTGGTCTTGGCCAATGTATTGGTTTCTTCCACCTTCTTCTCCATGTTATGGACAGTCTCATATAAAGGATCACATGCACTATCAACATATTTCTTGAAGTGTGTCTCATTTTCAGTCAATTTATTTGTCAAAACATCCCTCAATGCCTCATACTCCCTCCAATTCACTCCCTCGGTTTGGTCCTTCTTTTGCTGCACAAGATCACCACTAGAAGGATCCATTAGAAGGTTAGTGAAAATAAAACAAGTATAGGTTGTGGTGCCTCTCACAACTCACTCAAAAATCTAGCAAGACAATAGGATATCTTACCACTCCAAAGTGAATGGAGATACTTACCACGAGTAGAGGCAATTAAAGTGCTTTGGTGTGAAAGAGAGAATACCCAGGTTTTTAACTCTCACAAAGGCAAACAAGGTTATTTAGTGGGGCTTGGTATGGATACCTAACAATCACCAAAGTAACAATCTTATTTGTTGTCTTAGTGAAGATATAAAAATACCCAAGGAAACTCACACAATAATGGAGACAAATGTGGCAAAGCAAATATATGGATGAATTTTTGCAATGCACTAGAAAGTCACTAGCTAGGCTCTTAATTGACAGGCACAAGATTGCTCAATGAAAAACCAAGTGTCACAATGGCAAGCTCAACTAGTAAACAATAGTAATGATATGGCCTCTTTGCACTTTCTCTTTTCTCTTTTTTTTATACTTTTTGCTTTTTCTATTTTTTTTGTATTTTTCCAATGGCCTTACGCTAAGCTAGGAGCAACAATTAACCAAACACAAGTGAACACAATGGTGGTGATGAAATATGAGCAGCCTGTCAGAGCACAAAATAACTATACTTGTGGGCAAGTTCCTATTAAAATGTTGTAGAAAGGTTGTGGCTAAGGTTCACAAGGTATGGATATGATGGTCCTAGTGAGAAAACAGAAAATAACAAAGAAAAACAAAGAAAAACTAGGTGAAACACTACTCTTATCAGCTCACGGCAGGAAACAGCACCTCACGGTAGAGAAAAACAACAAAAACACTCCACGGCAGGCGTACGGCAGCAAAAACAGTGAAACAATTGTGCCACGGCAGAGATTTTGGGGGCTCACGGCAGCGATCGAGCTCACGGCAGAGAAACGCTGCCTTTTGTGCCGTGGACAGCAGCGGACAGTGGGGCGCGGCAGCGGCGGCAGAGATTTGCTGCCGTGGGTGTGTGTGTGGGTGGGCGCGCGCGGCAGCTGTTATAGGCACGGCAGAAAATCGAACGAATCCGTGCCGTGGTAGGATAAGAATCCGAGAGGGCCTAGAAACCGATTTTGGTAGGAATTTTGCGGATGAAACACCAACCCTCCTCGAATCCGATTGTAACAAGAACACCAAACCAACCTAGTAGCTCCCGAATAGCAATCCGAGTAGGGCTAGACTAGGGATATTAGAGAGAAACCCGTGATGTTTTAGGGCAACTGGCAGCGGATTTTTTTTGTGGTTTTTGATATAATTCGACTAGATGAACAAAGAAACCTAGATCTAGCCGAAAGTAAAAGATCTAAAAAAGATAAAAAGCAACACAAATATAACACAAAGACAACACTAGTAATTGAAAACTAAGATGATATCTAGGCTATGGCAAAGACTAACACTATTTTTGTGGGGCAATTTTCTGGATAGGAAATAAAAACACTCAAACTAAAGGAAAATTTGATAGCTCACCGAGGGAACCTGTAAATCTGATACCAAGATGATAAGGGGTGGCCCAATCTTCTCAGTGAACTCACAGACAACTCTAGTATGATAACTAGTGCGCCACTAAGAACTCTCCCGGATGATCCCTGATGCCAATGCAAAAGATAGCAACCCCAAGGATATTCTCAACTCCACACTCTTGCACAAGTAATCCACCGACTACAAGTGGTCCTGTACCGTCTTATTCCCAGTGGAACAGCAGGTAACATGTAAAGTTTGCAGATGAACTTCCAGATGAAGGCTTACAAGCTGGTTCAATCTAGAGGTCTAGGGTTTAATGTTTTAACGTAGTCTGCCTCTCCTATGCGCCCCAAGGGGGTATATATGAGAGGGGGTGCGGCCACAAAGCTCTCCCTTGCGCAAGCACCAACCCTAATAGGACTAGGACTCCTAATTCTACCACAATTGGATACAAACCGACCCCCACACAAGGGGTGCGGCCAAATTGGTGTACAAACCAATCCTAATTGAACTAGGTCTTGTATATGGCGCATTGATACTCCTTGTGGGCGCCCTCCTCTTGCCTTGTTCATGTATGGGTGTGGAATAACATAATGGCATTGTTTTCCACACCTAGTGCATTTGACCTTGTGGAGGCACCATCCCCTTGTCATCATAACATTTGTTATTTGTTGTTTTCACCATGCTAGCACTTGTTTTCCATCTCCTCTTGAAGTCCATGCTCATCCTTGTGTAGCTCCTCTCCATGATCTCCATTCATGTTTGTGTTATCAACAAACCTAAGAATACACAAATGCAAAGATTTAGGTAGTATAAAGCTCTCACAATTATAAACATTATATTCAAGTAGGAGTGAATTCACGTGTTGTTGTAATAGCTTGGTTCTTGATCTTGTCATTGGACCAATCCTCACTTCATTAGCTTTTATAGGAACATCCTCATGTGTAACAATAGGTGAAGAGCTAGGGATGTCCTCATCACAAGTGGCCTCCCGTCCTCGCCTTAGTCAGGTTAACCACACAATGCTCATCTCACCACGTCATCATATCATACTAGGTTATCGCAGCTCGGATTCATCGACCGGATGGAGCAGAGGTAAAAGAACATGTATGGCTAAGTGAAGCAGATATGAGGCTCTGGCGATGCGCACAAGCAATTCTATGGCGGCTAGGAGCAGTGGATCAGGATATTGAGGCAATGCAGCATATAGGCGAACTATGTCTACTAGCATCAAATACTTTGAAATCGAATGCAAAGTACGAGATCAAATGTTGTTGGAAAACGTATATGAGCAGATAAGAGGTTATGCTTTCCTTGGTTAAAAGAAAACCAGATAAAGTCTTCAGGAATAAGTGCTTGACTTGTCGGTTAAGATCAAGTATTCGTCATTGGTTCTATGGCCTTCTCTTCGGAGTCACGTTCTACCGAGGGGGAAACAACACCGAAAGAGAAATAACAATCAACACATGGAATTGTTGCAATGCGCAATATGTATGCATGAGCATGTTAATGCACTGAAATAAAGACCTAAACATGTTCGTTGGGTTGCTAGAGTTCGTATGTTAATTAAGCAGTTTTACTGAAATTTGCCCGAAATGGACCCCGAAGAGCAATTCGGGTGATTCTGAAAGTAAGTACCATTTTAAAAGCTCAAATGGGCTTGAAAACATCATAAACAAGTTGCATTTGTCATTTTGAGCAATTTGATATATAACTTTTAATTTTCTAATTTTTGTGAATAAAAACTTATTTTCTATTTTTAAAATGATTAAACAACATTAAATAAATGCTCATTTTTTAACTTTGTCAAACATGTATAAAAGTGACATATTCATGTAGAGTTTATTTTTCTGATCACTCTCATATTTTTATTTTATTTTTCTGATTAACATTTTAATAGTTATTTAATTTACAAAAATAACTCATTTTCTGGAAATCCTGGAATTTCTGAAAAAGGGGAAATTATGACATCACTGTGATGTCACTATGACATCACAGTGCTCTGTTCTTCACAGGAGAGTTCAAATTCGATCGAATTCGTTTGCAATTGAAGGAACAAACTACACAGCGAAGAAGAGGAGGTCAAGGGGAGTTGAGGGGTGCCAGCAGAGGGCCGAATGGCCACCGGAATCCTCGCCGGCGGTGAGCATCCACAACGGCGCTCGGTGGCGTACGGCGGCAACGCGATACCGAGGGGGAGAGGTTAAGGCGAGGGCACCACGAATCTCACCACAACGCGGGGAGTCTGGTGGAGTGGTCGAGGTGGCGAGGGAAGGTTGGAGGCAGCGGCATCGAGCTCGACCACCGGCGACCGGAGCTCGAGAAGATGCCACGGCGGCGGCGACTCAGGGCTTCTCGACTCGATTCCTGCGGGTAGAAGGTAGAGGGGAACTCCACGGAGCTGTAGAGACCAACGACGAGCCTCTAGGTGGACTACAGCGGCGGCAATCGCCGGACTCAGCGGCGGCCGAACGGCACAGTAGGGCTAGGGTTTGGTCGTCGAAGGGGAATCACAGAGAGAGAGATAGAGGATGGTTCGAGGGGGGGGGTTCTGAGGGAGGAGGCTTCGATCTAGACGCCTCCTCGGAGCCCTTACCCTCGCGGTGACGTAGAGCAGGAGGTGGCAACAGCGACGTCGACGACCAGCTCGTCTACTGGCGGGAGGTGGAAGACGTTAAAAGGGATTTCTATGAAAAACCCCCTGGAGCTTTCGGAAATCACCAAGAGATCCTTTTCTCTTTTAAAACAAGACAGAAACCATTGATTTGAGGGCCTTTTTGCAAACAGAAAATTTGGCAAAAATAACTTTTGGAAAGCTTGTAAAATTTCCAACCTCACCATGTTTTGGTTTGGTGAAATTGAAATATTTTTCAGCACAAAATTTTGAAACCCATTTTAAGTACTATTTGTGGAAATTTATCAAACCATTTAAATTCAAGTTTTAAATTGGTTCAAAATGGTTTAAATTGTTGTTTCATGCATGTATGATATAAACACAACACCACACACCCTAGTTTAGCAAAATTGGGATGTTACAGCAATGCAATTTGATTACACGAGGCCTCTTTACTCCAGGTCAAACCAAACACAAAGTAATGTATTCTGATGCCACTGTTTCGGGTTACCAAACATGGAACTAAACAGGTTCATAGTGGCGCCGTGTGCAAAGAGTGAGCCGCCCTTCTAACAAAGTTGTAACCAAAAGGAACCATGTACGTGGCTGGTTACATGATCCCCGTGAGCTCATCACCGGGCATCTCCTAGTCCGAACACTCGGGGACTTGCTCGTGAGTAGCCTCGTTCCAAGTGTCCGTCCTTCCTTAGGACATCTCCAGCGGGGCTGCTCATTTGCGGACCAAATTGGTCCGCATTTTGTCCATTTGAGCAGCCGTCCGTGGCCGTGTCCGGGCGGATTTGGGCCCTGCACCCAGCGGGGCTGCTCATTTGCTGGCCTCGGTCCGGAAAAAAGTACCAAAATGCCCTAGATAATAACAAATAATATCGGCGCATGCAAAAAGGGCCACGGTTTCAGGCCATGCCGGCCGCGTTCAGGCCATGCCGGCCAAGGTTCGGGCAAGGTTCAGGCGGCCAGGTGAGGCCATGCCAGCCCATGGCCAGAATGTACAAAAGCGACGCCGGCCGCGTGTTCAGGCCGGCGCCGGGTACGATCGGGGGCGCAGCGCGATCACTCCTCGCCCTGCATGTACCGCTGCTGCTTCTTCTCGAAGTAGGCCTTCTTCCTCGGGGTCAGGCTGCTCAGGTCCATGGCCATGATCTGCGCCTCCTGTGCGGCCAGAGCGATCTCGACCTCCTTCCTCTTGTTCTCGGCCTCCATGGCCCTGGTCGAGGCCTCCATGGCCCTGGTCTTGGCGTTCTCCTCCTCGATCTCGAGCTTCTTCGTTTGCACGATGAAGTAGTTCTTCGTGATCTCCTCGCGCTCCCGCCGCTTCTTCTCCTCCCTCTCGTCCTTCTTGTCGCTCGTCTTGTCCTTCTACGAGATGAACCCTTGGAGGGTCTCTTGCAAAGCGATGGTCGTGGCGTCGCGCTTGAGGTCCAGCTTGGAGTTGCTCCGGCCCCTTGGCCGTTCACTTGTCGCGCCTTCGGCCGGCTGGCCCGTGGCCATTGGCGGCACCCCGTCCGGCATGACCGCGCCTTTCTTGATGGCGTTGTGGAGCTCCTTCCACTTTTGGTTGTCCTTCATCTTCTTGTAGCAATGGGCGAAGTTGAAGGACTTGCCACCATGCTCGGCCTTGTACAAGGTCAGCGCTTGGAAGACCTGCACACACTCGACAGTTGGACACGGGGACAATGCATATGAAGGACAGGGACGTGTGGTCACTCACCAGGTCGCCGAGGGTGGCGCCACTTTGAGGCCGGGCCATGGCGTGCTCGAAGGAGCCGGTGAACTTGCTGCACTCTTGCGAGATGAGCCCGAACCTCTTTTGGATGGATAGCTCGCTCCGGGTGGTGACCATGGAGTACGGTGGCAGGACGGCCCGCTCTTGGTAGTTCCGGTGCATCCTCCTCCAATAGGCGTTGCCCTTCATCTCGGCCCCGACAATGGTGTTCTGCCCCACCTCCATCCATGTGTCCACGAGGCACTCGTCCTCCGCCTCCGTGAACCCAATGCCCCGCTTCACGATCCTCTTGGCGGCCTTGGCCTGCTAGGTCAGCTCGTCCATGAACATGGGCATGTCGTCGATGTGGGGCACGTCGTCGACGGGGACCTCCTCCTCTTCCTCGTACAGCTCGTCCCCGGGGTGGACGTACCTCGCCTGGCCGTCCTCGCCTATCATGTTCGACATGAACCCCTCGACCTCCTCCCTTGTCATGTACGTGGGCTGCGTCTCCATGTCCTGCATTTCGTCGAACAGGTTGCGGGGCTCCGGGCGAACGGACGGAGGGGGGCGTCCAGCGGCTTTGCTCGACGGGGCAGTCGACATGCATGACACGGGCGCCGTGTTCAGGTCGATGGAGACCCTGGCCGGCGAGGAGTCCTCCATGTCCACCGAGAAGAAGGGAGGCGGCGTCGGGTCACGGCCTGGCAAGAAGCCGTATGCCGGCGCGGGCGATCCCGTCGTCGGCCGCACGCTCTGGAGGGTGCTCCGCGGCCGGGCCGCCGAGGCATTCGAGCTGCAGGCTTGCACCGGAGTCGCGTTCATGGTGGGTGTCGGCTGCAGGCCCAGCATGATTATGGCCGCCTGCGCCGCCATCTGGGCGAGCTTTTTCTGCTCGTCCTCCTTCGGGTGCGGCGGCGCCTCCTTCGCCCTCCTCCTCTGGTCCGCTCTCTTCGCCGATTGCTCCGCCGTCCGCGCCAGCTCGGCCGCGTCCTTCGTCTTCTTCACCTTCGGCTTCTGCGGCGGCAGCGCGGGCCTGGTTCGGGCCGGGACCAGCTGGTCCAGGGTCACGGAGGTGTAGATGGCGGTGCCGGTGGTGGCGGTGGCGGTGGCGGCGGCGGCTCCTTCTTCGTCGGCCATGGCTAGGTCAGCGGAGTGGATGAGGGGTGGGAGAGGAAAGGGCAAATGTTCTCAGTTTTTGTGTGGGCCACGACGGGGGGTTCGGGACACAAATTGTTGTCCCAACGTGTCCGGAGGCTGCTCAAAACTGGACCAAATTTGGGTTAGATTTGAGCATCCGGGGACAAAAAAACGGACCGCAGTCCGTATGAGCAGCGCCGCTGGGGGCTGGTTTTGGCCCAGGCTGCTCAAATCAGGCCGGTCCGGGCCAAATGAGAAGCCCCGCTGGAGATGTCCTTAACCTTAATCTCCAAGGAAAATGGCGTGGACGAAAAACCCCGCCACCTTGGCTGACAAACCGCACGTACGGGGACCGGACTAGGAATCAAACCAAACGAAGCGACGTGGTGCGGACCGCGGAGCCGTCCCGTGGCGCCAACGAAAATGACACCGTGTCGCTCGAGGGAGCGGGCCGCGCGATTCGGGGGGACGAGCGCGAAAGCGACCCGGGCGGGCGTGGCAGTTCACCCGCCAGGCTCGACTCGTGCTCGTGCGCGCGCGGACGCGTTCCGTGTCGCCGTTGCCTCCGCGCGGATTGGCAGGACGGGGATGCGGGGGCGCCGCCCGTCGCCGTGGTGCTTCCTCCGGGGTTGCGTCCGCGGCGCGCAGCTGCTTATTTTTCCTACTCTTTTCCGGAGAGGATCTCCCTCAAATCGGCTAACCTCACAGGAATCTCATCATTCTTTTCTCCATACTAACACAAACGTGCTGCGCCCTTTTGACTAACACAACACGCAGCGATCGCTGATCCCCAGCAGCAGTAGTACTAATCCATCTGTCCTGTGCAGTTCGATAACTCCGCCTACAAACTCCTCCACGCAGCCGTGCAAGTAACGTACGTGCCTAGCTAGCTACTACTAGCTCGTACCTAACGCCGGCCGAAGCTTGACCGCTTCAATGCACAGTACTACGTCGCCATGCCTGGATTGTCTTGTCAGTCGTCGCTGGCCCTGTTCCGTTCAGGTACGTTAGCAATAGTACGTACGTTGGCATTCATTTCGATCGGGGCGTGTCCGTCATCCCTGTTCCCGCTGCATCAAGAGCTAGGGGCCATCAAAGTTCAGCTACCGTGTCCACGACTCATCAAAGAGGCCGGTATAGAAAAGTACACGCAGCCAAAAGATAGCTGGTCTCCGTTTGACTGCTGGTTATTACTGGAACTATAGCCACGTGCGCGCCGTCGACTATCATATACTATCTGTAGGCTGATTCTGGCACGGTCCTCCCCTCTTTCCTTTGCACAAAAGAATGGTACCCTGGCCCCAAGTGTGCACGATTTTGCTTGAAAATCTCTGGTAGGTGTAGCTGTCCTTCATTTGCCGTGTTTCCTGTCCGTTGGAGAGGAGAAGTGCTGACTCCACCTTCTAGATAACAGTTTGCCAAATTACATACTCTCCAGTCACATACGTTCTAAAATGAGTGAATAGACTAATTTTATATATATTGACTCTTTACTATGTATGTGGTTAGAATTAAAATAATAAGTACCGTTTAATATAAAGTTTAACTTACTATACTCCCTCCGATCCATATTAATAGGTGCTGAAGTGGATGTATTTAGACATGTTTTATTGCTGCCAGCTTTCCCCTGTCAAGTGGCCTCCTTCCCATGCCGCTATCTTGGCCTTCCACTGTCCCCGAGAACTTTGCACAAAGTGGACTGGCAGCCCTTACTCGATGAACTAGCTCGGCGGCTCGCAGCCTGGCGCACCTCTATGCTCACGGAAGGTGGGCGGCTAGTGCTCATCTCCGCTGTCCTCATGCTTATTTCGGTCTACCACATGCTTTCGCTCGACCTCCCGCCCTGGGTAATCAAGAACATCAATAAGATCTGCAGACGTTTTTTCTGGAAGGGCTCGGAGGACTCCCGTGGGGGGAGTTGCAAGGTCGCCTGGGACCTTGTCTGCAGACCTAAAAATCTTGGCGGCCTAGGCATCCATAACCTGAAGAAGCTGAATGACGCCCTACGTATTCGCTGGAGATGGCTGGAGAAGGCCGGCCCGCTCAAGTCCTGGGAAGGGCTCAAGTTTAAACTCTCCAAGGAAGCTGAGTCCATGGCCCTTGCAGCCACGGTGGCCACAGTTGGCAACGGCCAGCTCACATCCTTCTGGTATGATCGTTGGATCCATGGGGAAAGCGTCGAAGAAATTGCTCCAGATCTTCTTCCCTTGGTCGTCCCTAAAAGTGCCCTGAGCATGTCGGTTCAGGAAGCACGGCTCAACAACAGGTGGATCGACGTGATAAAGGGCGGTCTGTCAATCCAGGCGATCGTTCAATTCGTGCGTCTATGGCAGGTATTGCAGGGGGCACCGCCGCTGACATCTGACGCCGATAGTTTCAGATGGATCCTGTCGAGCAACGGCGTCTACTCCTCCAGGTCGGCCTACCTGGGGTACTTCCTAGGCACGATCAGCGCTGATTTCGCAGGACTACTGTGGGACTGCTGGGCGCCCCTCAAAGAGAAGCTTTTCATGTGGCTGGCTCTCCAAGATCGCTGCTGGACAGGCGTACGCTGCCTCGCGAGAGGGCTTCCTGGGCCTGCTAAGTGCCTGCTCTGCGACCAAGCGGCTGAAACCATCGACCATCTACTCGTCCAATGCCCCACAGCTAGGGCAATTTGGTTTGAGGTTTACGCGGATGCAGATCACCGGAATTACATGCCACTGGCTACGTCCACGCTCAGGAGCTGGTGGTTGGGCCTTGCCAGCTGCACGCCGCGATCCAAGCGTAGGAGTATCACCGCGTTAAGCGTGGCATGCTGCAGAAGGCTTTGGTTAGAGCGAAACAGTCGAAACTTTGACAGACTCGCAGCAACAGATGCCACCATTCTAGCGAGAATTCGAGAGGAATTTCTTTCTTGGTCCTTAGCTAGGCGGCCAGCAGATAGAAGTGAGGTTTAGGCTAGATCTATGAGCGGACGTCGTGGACGTTTTTGATCGAAGGGTTCCTACCCTTGATCAAACCATGTAACACACCCCCCCTCTTTCTCAATCTTAATGTCATGACATGCAATTGCATGTTCTTGAAAAAAATTGCTAGATACATCCACTTCAGCACCTATTAATATGGATCGGAGGGAGTACTATTATATGGGTAAAATCAAGCATTATTTGCAAAAGAATTCTTCCCGGTGTTTGACTTTGTCTCACTTAGTCAAATGTTGACTTGAAAATATTCAAGACATCACTAACACATAATTTCTATCTTTTTTAGAAAGTCCTTTGTTATTGACGAGAGTATCATCAATGACCTTTTCTAGTTGTCTTCTCTGTGTGTTTGAAAACTTAAACAAATTCATCCTATAACGGTTTATTAAGTACTTCGCTCCGCATCTCAAACTTTCATCATATAAACGATGTGTTTGCAATCATAGTGTCATACGAGGGGGGTATCAACTCAATCACAAAATATTTCAGAACAAATGGTATTTCACTAATTCAAAAGATTTGTAACTTGATCATCTACGAAGGGAGTGATCCATAATATACTCATAAGATCACCAGGACTTCGCCCTGTTAATTCACGAGAGCATTACATCGTCAAACATGCGAGCTTATTACGATAACTTGAGCCAAAACTCATAAATATTTTGAATCATAAAAATAAAAGTAAAGACGTCTTCATCCTTGGATGATCCTTTATGCGTCCAATTTGACGCTCATCAACATATTCTATTATTTCGTCTCCTTACTTTCCGCAGCTTCTATATCGAATGCAGAAAATGATTTTAGCAAATCGATATACCACATATTCTACTCCCTCCGTCTATTTTTATAAGGCACACTACATATCATTTCAATTTCGACCACTTACATAGTAAAATGAGTGAATCTGTTACAAAATGGGTCTAGACACTCATTTTAGAATGTATGTGGTAAAAACTAAGATGCTTTGTAAAAGTGGACGGAGAGAGTAGCAAGAATGAAAAATATTGTTTAGGTATAACTCTTATACCTTTATTACTCTTGAAGAGTTTCTTTTGTCTGAGGGATCTCTAGCAATTCCTCATCCGAATTTGTTTTCCTTTTACAGAAAGAACTCTCGGGTTTTTCATCAGCTGAAAACTTAGGCTTATCTTGTGCATCAGCCCTTAGGCCCGACATGTTCTCTTCATTTTCAAACTTTGCATCTTGGGCAACAATCAGAGTTTGATTTTTATCCCTCTTCACAATAGTTTCAGTAGTCCTAATCATAGAGAGTGGTTCATCTTGTGTTTTGTCCATCCTGTTCATGATGTAATTCATGACAAAACCGTTGTAACACGGAGGAGGGAATTCAACACTAGATCCGTACATATCTCTTACGGGATGGGACAACCAAGAACCCAGAGTCTTGTATTGTAATAAAACAGTTTAATTACATGCTCACTCAACGAGCTTCCTTCTGCAATGTGACATGACCATAAAACTTTTGTTATTTCATAACGATTAGTTCTAGCTTGAGTATGGTACATGGTCCTGAGTGCAACGATTATATCACACGCGGACGTATGATCAAATCGTTTCTGCAACTCAGGATCCATACATTTCAATATGGGACGTAGAACAACTATTGCATCATCACTCATCAAGGTGTTTGCATCATTTTCAGCATCAGAAGCACCGTCATCGAGATCCTTGGAAGAGGTCCATCGAGGAAATACTCTTTCTTAATACCCATGTGAACAATTCTCAGGGAACGAACCCAATCCGCATAGTTACTTCCATTGTCACCAAGTGGTTTCTTCTCAAGTAGTGGACCAAGGTTAATAGCGGGTGCATTACGAGTCATTGATCTACAACACTTTAATAGTTCACTTAGACATGTTCATAACTATTTTCTAAGCACTCGTTAAAATAATTAACTATGTGTCCCCACTAAATATGATATTCCTTGTGATAAGAATTTAATATATTACGGAATCCACGCTCAACTTATAACCAAAGGATGTATCCACCTCGATGGCTATAAGTTTACAGCAGGTAGGCCAACTTGCCAATCACTGTCACCATGATTTCCGCTTCATATTTTGGTGTATGTGCTCCGATCTCATGACTTTCATGCCTGAACGTCAAGACAACCAACTGATCCTGCTGCAACAAGTGATGTCATGTTGACCCATGTATCCAGGTGACGAGCATGGATCGGCTTGATGCCCGCCTTCTGATCATAAAAACACGTTGATTCCTGTATCCAGCTGATGGACATGAACCTCCAATCAGTTTGATTCTGCTACAGTTGGGAGAGCACGATCTACGTTGATATTTTAATGAGGAATCACCCTAATAATCACATCTACTGCCCAATCAAAGGACAGAAAGAAAAACATATATAACATGCACCAATAAAACTAATGATGTTGTATAGTCTTTCTTCATCTCCAACGGATCCCGCATTGGTAGTTCCATGTCGAGGTTCACGACAAGTGCAATCCTTCTCCTTCCCATCATCGCCATGATCAGGTTTAGGATGGCTTGCTGACTACAAAACAGTGTTAGGTAAAGTATCTCAAAATTCTAAACTTTCAGGCTACACCACATCACGTTTCCTGGAAAACAGAGTTGGCCACTCCTAACGTTTGTTTTGCATCTTTTAGCGTGGTTGTAGGATCTACGAAATGAACTGTTAAATAACCTACGCTTCCATAACGCATGATTATTCATGTTGCTAGATTGACATTGCGAGGTGATTGAAACACGGACATTACGAAAACGTCCAGAGCCTCAATCTAAACTTATTCATAACCATAACCCCCCATGTGGATCCAATCCACATGCCCCTTCCACAATGCCATTTACGAGACCAACTATAAAGAGACACAAAGCTACTGAAGGATTTCTTTGGACTAGACGAGATACGCCAGGGAAAACTCGAACGTCCTAAGATTCCCACAAGTTTGTAAAACTCTCAATATGTCATTGGAAATGAAACAACAAAACTTGTTGGGAAGCAATCATAAATGATCTGAACGTTGGATAACTTTCCAACGTACTTGCACAAACTTATGCAATGCCCGCACTCTGGTGCTCTAGATAAGACCTTGTACCTACGCATAGACCGCTCTGATACCACTGTTGGGTTGCACAACGTGAACTTAAATTTTTTGCCATGCATGCTACGCAACAACCAAGACATTGCTATGTAGATACAAGTGAATATAAATTCTAAGATCTAGTTTCCAAGACTATGGATTCCAGTATTGCCGTGAGACAATTCTCTCATTACTCACGATACCGAACTTACCCGAGACTATGGATTCCGGTATTGCCGTGAAAAAATCCATGGTTCACGTATACCTTTGTCTTGTCTTGTTAACCGGCAAGTTTATTTTTACTCATTACTATATTAGGATATCCCACATGATATATCATCATCATGCATTGTCTGCTGTGCAGGCAACGCTCGCCCTACGGCCATCGACCATGCGCGCGCATGGTCGACAGTGCACGCCAGAAGCCCTGCCTAGAGTATAGGGGCCGCGGCGCTGTCTGCCTAACGCCAGCACCAGGGATTGTCGATTGGTACCAGCCACTAGGGATGGCACCCGCAGGGTATCGGTACGGGTGGAGCCACCCCATACCCTTATCCATCGCCTTCAATCTTACCCGTCACCTATACCCATACCCATACCCGTCAACGAGTACAAAATTTTCTCATACCCGTCACCCGTCAGGGTAAAGGGGTACCCGCGTTTGCATCAAACCAAATTGATAAAAGAAAATCATATAGAATAACATATCAGTATAATTTATAAATATCAACACACTGTACACAACAACACATAATTATGAACAAATCATATTGTAAACAATAGTGTATCATAAATATTAAGAATAACACATAGTAAAAACAACAACACATTATCATACACTTTAAGTGATGTCACATAGATTTATACGAGCATTGTTTGTCAAAATTCACAAGGGTACATGGGTACGTGGGTATGAGTTATACAATCCCATACCCGTACCCTTTTTACCCGATGGGTACGAGATTTCCTCATTTAGTTACCCATTGGTACTTTTGTATTCCAAACCCTTAGCTTAATAGGGTTTTTACCCGCAGGGTACGCGGGTCATGGGTACCCATTTCCATCCTTACCAACCACTGAGCTCGCTCGGACAACAGGTTCCACACCCGTGGCAACAGGTGTACTATCCGCCACCTGGGAGCTCATCGGCTCCATCGTGGAAGCCACGCCTGTGGCCGACACTTCGGAGTCCCGCGCACGCGAGGCTCTTCAAATTTTGTGAGAAAAGAAAATCTTTTGTTCGCAAAGCTTTGGAAGATCGCTATTGGGTGTCACAAATTAGTAGCAAGGAGGCCTCACGCTTGAGCACATATCTCAATTCGCCAATCTTTGGAGAATGCTTCAAGAAGTGCATTTTGACTCGGAGGTGGCGGATAAAATTACGTGGAAGTTCACTATGGATGGGAAATATTCGTCTTCTTGGCATATACCAAGCAATTCTTGGGCCATGCCGCTTCTATGATGCCTTCTTTGGTTTGAAAACCGTGGGCGCCGCCCAAATGCAATTTTTTTGTGTGGTTGATCCTTCAAAATCGGGTGTGGACGACAGATAGACTTGAGCGAAAGGATTGCCAGATTGCGATCTTTGTAAGTTATATGCAACCAAGTGCAAGAAACAACCCTCACCTTTTTCTCCAATGCCGGTTCACCGAGAGGATTTGCTCCTCTCTAAAGAAGTGGTTAGGTATCCACGACCCAAACCCGTCGGAGTGACATGCGATTCATGATGTGAAGGAATGGTGGATCACCGTCATACACAGAATGGGGAACCGTCGAAAGGCTTTGGCTTCCCCGCCATGCTTGTCTCGCGAGAAATTTGGTTGGAACGAAATGCTCGTGTCTTCAACAACAAGTTCACCAGCACCATGATACTAGTTGATAAGATTAAAGATGAGGCGACAACGTGGTGCCGTGCCGGGGGGAAAAGCTTTGAGAATGTAATGCCGCGAGAGTATGGCTTGTGTGTAGCTTTGACATTCTTTAGGTCAAGGCTTGGCTTGTAAAACCTCTAAAAACTTCTTCTTAATTAATGAAAATGGTAAATCTTTTGCCTTTTTTTTTAAGAAAATGGGCCAAGTCGATAAGTCGGTGCCAGGCCATTCGCTTGTGACAGACCGAAGGAAGGAGCGTTCTCTCGAAATATTTTCCATAAATAGCTGCAGGTTGGGTGGCCAAACAAACAATCAAATGCATGGAAATGAAACAATCTAATTTTATTGTAGTTTATTCACTACAGATTATCTGATGGTGACATAGTTTTATTGATTATTGTGATGACTTTATTATACATGCCGCAAATAATAAAAAATAATTATATATACAACATATATCAACTTTTTATAGTTTTATAAAACTGGGTAAGTTAAACGAGCAGCTCGCGAGCTATCCGCGAGTTCACCGAACGGAGCTGAGTTTTGATTTTGGGCTCGTTTATTGAACTAGTCGAGCCGAGCTCGACTCGTTAGTTCACCGAGGTTGAGCGAGTCGAGCCGAGGTGATTCGGCTCGGCTCGAATTCCAGCCCTAGCGGCAATGTGGTGCCGTGCCGGGGCAAAAACTTGGAGTAATATAATGCCGTGAGACGAGAGTAGGCCTTGTTCGTAGCTTTGACATTCTTTGGGTCAAGGCTTGGTTGTAAAACCTCTAAAAACTTCTTCTTAATCAATAAAGATGGCAAATCTTTTGCCTTATTTGAAAAAAGAACGGGCGAAGCCGATAAGTCGTTGCCAGGCCATTCCCTTGTGGGAGACCGAAGGAGAGAGCGTTGTATCGAAATATTTTGCATAAATAGCTGCAGGTTGGGTGTCCAAAGAAACGATCAAATGCAGGGAATTGAATCAGTCCAGTTTGCGTAGCAGCCAACCAATTGCTTTCAAGCTTGCTCCTTGTGATGCCCATAGCATCTAGCACTATACTGCAAAAGATCTGCCTGGCAGAAGAATGTTTCTCTTGCTGAATGGTATGTGCAACATAGATGGAAGTTGACTTTCTTTCCTTCTCTCTCGGTGTTTGACTTTACAATCAGGCTCCCCGAAAAGGCAAGCTGCTTGACAAGGAGAGGCCGTGATGGTCGCATGCAACTTGCATGAAATTGGAGCGATACGTGGATTCGCATATGTATGTGATGCGCCCACATATATAGTCTTTACAAAATACAGTTGGCGAGGCACCGAGTCAGAATACGAGCCCGCATATGGTTAAAACCAGCGCTGGTCTCTTACCGGTGATCTGTTACTTCCAGCGACAGACACCATGCTGCTAAACAAATCGTGTTAGGCGAGCGAGACGACAACCTAACGATGAACGAAGCAAAGCTGTTTAGCTGGGGAAGCTCAGCTCATGATACGCGGCGCGTACGCGTTCTAATCAGTAGCGTCCCTTCCAAAACAAGTTCTGGGCCAGCTACGGCTACGGAACATTCCATTCGCTCTGTTGTTTGCTAGCACGGCCGTATCATTGTTTCTGCCAGTTTTGTCGTGTTGGTTTGGGTATCTTATCTTAGCCCCTAATCTCGGGAATTCACATCCAAATAGTAGTACAAGTCCCGACGAGAGGAGACGTCGTTTATATTTACGGAAACAGATGAAGTCCGAGACGTGGACTCGAAAAGATCACAACGTGTGGTAATAATAATGCAGGAATCTGTGAACCACGTACCTGTTCCAATCGCCTCAACCACACCAAATACGCCAGAAATCTCACCTCGATCAAGAAATAAAGAAAGGAGCAGATAACGCGACGAGTCCAAACAGTTTCAAAACCACCACAAAAAGGAGACCAATATCAAACTCAAATCAAAAAATAAAAAATCCTTCTCCGGTACGATACGTCTGCGCTAGCATCAGCGGCCTTCTCCCGTGTGGTTTTTATTTCGCCCGCCTTTCTTTGACCCACCGATCCCGACCAAATTAATCCTCCCCCGCGACGCTCCTCCCGAACCACGCCGTCTCCGGTTCTACTACCTCTCCGCCTTAAAACGAAAACCCCACGCCAACCTACCTTCTCAATCTCCCTGTCTCTCGCGCAAAGGAGACGAGACGGGACCGAATCAAACCGCGCAACCGTGCGCGCGACTCCTCCTCCTGGGGGTGGGGGCAGCCGCGATGCTGCTGCACCTGCACGGCGCCGGGGCGGCGCTCGTCGGGCTCCTCGCCTACGCGGCCCTGGCCGTGGTCGCGCTGCGGGTCGTGCTGTCCTACAAGTCGGCGGCGCACGCGGCTCGCCGCCTCTGGCGCTGGGCCGACGAGTGGGCCCAGGCGTACCAGTACTACGAGGTGCCACGCTTCGTCTGCGGCGGAGGCGGCGACGGGGCCGAGAACCCGCTCTTCCGCAAGGCGGCGGCCTACGTGTCGTCGCTGCCCTCGCTGGAGGACGCGGACGCCGCCTGCGTGCTCTCCTCCCCCAGCAAGAGCAACGACTTCTCGCTGCAGCTCGGCGCCGGCCACACCGCGCACGACGCGTTCCTCGGCGCGCGCCTCGCGTGGACCAACGGCGGAGCGCCGCCGCCCAAAGACGGGCCCTGCGACGACCGCCTCGTCCTGCGCGTGCGCCGCCACGACCGGACGCGCGTGCTGCGGCCTTACCTGCAGCACGTCGAGTCCGTCGCCGACGAGATGGAGCTGCGCCGCCGCGAGCTGCGCCTCCACGCCAACACCGGCGGCGCCGCGCCGCGCTGGGCGTCGGCGCCGTTCACCCACCCGGCCACGCTCGACACGGTGGCCATGGACCCGGAGCTCAAGGCCCGCGTCCGCGCCGACCTGGAGAGCTTCCTCAAGGGCCGCGCCTACTACCACCGCCTCGGCCGCGTGTGGCGCCGGAGCTACCTGCTCTACGGCTCGCACGGCACGGGCAAGTCCACCTTCGCGGCGGCGATGGCCAGGTTCCTCGGCTACGACGTCTACGACATCGACCTCTCCCGCGCCGGCTGCGACGACCTCCGCGCCATGCTCCTCGACACCGCCCCGCGATCGCTCATCCTCGTCGAGGACCTCGACCGGTACCTGCGCGGCGGCGGCGGCGACGGCGAGACGTCCGCGGCGAGGGCCGCCAGGGTGCTGGGCTTCATGGACGGGCTCTCCTCCTGCTGCGGCGAGGAGCGCGTGATGGTGTTCACCATGAGCGGCGGCAAGGACGGCGTCGACCCGGCCGTGCTGCGCCCGGGGAGGCTGGACGTGCACATCCACTTCACCATGTGCGACTTCGAGGGGTTCAAGGCGCTCGCCAGCAACTACCTGGGGCTCAAGGACCACAAGCTCTACCCTCAGGTGGAGGAGGGCTTCCACGCCGGCGCGCGCCTAAGCCCGGCCGAGCTCGGCGAGATCATGCTCGCCAACCGCGGCTCCCCGAGCCGCGCGCTCCGCACCGTCATCAACGCGCTACAGCACGTGTCCTCCGCCCCGCCGCCGCGGACGAGCTCCGCGGCGCGGCCGCCCAGGCTGACCTCGAGGCTGTCCGGGCACCTCGACGAGTCCAACAACACGGCGTCGGAGTCCAACGCCAACGCGGGCAGCCTGTCGCCAGGGGCCTGCGTGGGCTTCGGGAAGGACGCCGCGCCGATGAGAGAGTTCAAGAAGCTCTACGGGCTGATCAAGATCAGGAGCCGCAAGGAGGGCGGCGTGGTGCCGGTGGACGACACGGCCGCGTCGGCGAACGGGCGGGGAAGCGACGCCAGCAGCCCGGACAAGGACCGGCGATTAAATTAAATTAACGAGCGCATTCTTTTGGTTTTGCTTTCTGCGCCTTCATCACACTTGATCGTGATCGCTTAACTTTCAACTGGTAGTAGTACTCTTTTTTTGTTTTTGGTTTTGTCAATCAATTGTAATTTGGGGGTTGTACATTGTAGTCTAGCTAGCAAGGCAATTGCAAAGGATGGCACAAGTTGTCCACTCAGAAAAATATCAAAAATATTTGAAAGGAGAAGCTGTACATAAAGTATACTGGATGGACTTGCTTCATTATACAAATCACAAATGTAAAGTGCTACTAGCTGTTTGGAGGAAATAGTGTAGTGCAATTTTGAAGAGTTCCACATGTTTTTCTTTACATCGTTCGGAATTGAATATGCCATGAAGTGGTAGCCTGGTAGCTAGGCTGCCCACCCTAGATTTCATAGTTGGCCTCCGTCCAAAGGTGGCATTTGAATCGAAGGAGAGATTCCATCCGGCGTCATCTTAAAAATTCCACAAAGCTATGTGCTCAACAGTCAGCACGGGAGTTTACCAAAAGTTGCCCCATTTTTTCAGGTAAAAGAATGCTAAAACAATGCTCAATTATACTCTCAATTGCTTGCGGCAACTACTAGGAATCGGATGCCGATAGTTAGATTCACATCGGACCATGACTCTACCGTCAGATTGAAAGCGGACATGCCGTTCAATTTGTAACTGGACCCGCGCGTCTAATTTCCCGAAGGAACCGCGCGTGATGCACTACCTGGACCCGCGCGTGATGCACGCTTCCGTTACAAACGGTCCTGTGATTAATCTCATGGATTTGGAAACACGGTGAATGCGATTTTCAAAGAGGCCCACGTTACTATTTCCACGAAATAAGGACCTGACTGCATGCTTCTACAATACATGCTCCCGTGATAGCAAACTTTTGTAAATGAATTCTCTAGGAAGCAAATATTTTGTTTCCCATGTTATTAATTTTGCTTCCTTTGAAAAACTGATGGCCGGGAAAGAAAGAGCATTTATCGTGGGTGCTTCCCGGCTGGTGACCCCGGCCCGGAGACGTCGTGCTGCTTCCTCCTGAACGCCGGTAGACGTCTACGCCACCGCGGGCGACCGCGCCGTGCTTGGTCCGTGCGAGGATGCCTGGTTCCCTGGAGAAAGGTGCTCGCTGGGCAGATGTCGCCGACGAGGAGGACGCTGAGACGGCGGAGCGTCTGGAGGCCGAGCACTGGTGCTCGCCACCGGCTCTGCCTACGCTCGGTGACTTCTTCGCGGTGGCATCCCGGTCCCCACGACGAGCTCCGGCGACGATTCGCCAGCTCGCGGTGCGTCGCAAGTCCCCCGGTGGCGCAGCTCAGGTGGTGGCGGCGGCTGCCCCATCTGCTGCTAGTGGCCCTCCCGTGGCCCCGGGGTACGCCCCTGGGACTGCGCGCGCAGGGTCACCGGCGGCGGATGCGGTGGTGGCGCGCCGCCGCTCGGGCCGGCCGCCGTTCGTCCTCTGCTTGGGGAACGAGGGAGAGGGGATCGGCAGATCGCTTCTTGGGCCTGGGCCTGTGGCGGGGCGGTACCCTAGGCCTGCTCAAGAGGGCCCGGCAGCTCGGCCCATCATGGGCTGGCGCAGCCAGGACCCTCGAGCGGCCGCTGGGCTGCCCTCGGCCCAAGGGGATAGGCCCGTTAACGCGCTCCTCTGGATTCCGAACAGATCCGGACCGTCGGATGTAGGGTTAGCAGCTCCCGTTCGCCTGCGTAGTTCTCCTCCCTCTGCTTCGCAGGCCACCTGCGTTACGCACCCGCCGCCTCTCCTCCGTCGGACTTTCGCCGCCGTGGTAGCCTCCCCGATGAAACGCTCACGGGCTGACCGCTCGCCGCCGCGGCGTGGAGGCTCCCCTCGCCGTTCCCCGCCGCCATCACGAGGCCCGCCGCCCCCTTACCGTCCGCCCCCGCGCAGGTCTCCGGCCGGGGCTCCGTCTGGCCGGGTCTCGCCTGGGCGTCGTGGCCGCGCGGGCCAAGCCCTCTCCCCGCGCAGATCTCCTGGACGGGCCGTGGTGGGGCGCGACCTGGGCCGCCCCTCGGGCGCACGGGCACCAGGCGGATCGCCAGGGGCGTCTGCTCGTGAGGAGGAGCTGCGGTCCGCCTTGGTACAGCGCCAAGCTGCTGCCGCTGGCCCCGGGGGGGCGATGGTGGAGCGCCGGGAGGATGTGTCGCCGAGTCTTGAAGGTGCTCGGGGTGGACCTCGTGCAGGGGAGGCTGCCGGGGTCGCCCGGGGTATGGTGGCGCGGGGAGTGGGTGATGGTGTCCGTGCTGATGTGCGTGGCCTCCAGCGCCCAGGCTCACGCAGTGGGTGGCGCTCGGGTGACCGCGGCGGCGATTGGCGTCGTGATCGCTCGCCTCGCCGCGAGGCTCGTGTCCCCCCGCCCGCTGAACAGCCCACGGTGCCGAAGAAAAAGAAGAACAAGAAGAAGAAGAAGAGGAAGACTTCGACCGAGGAGGGTGAGCCGAGGGGTGACGCCCTGCCCATTTCAGCTCCTCAGCAGTTGGTGGGCGGAGCGCCGCCAAGGAGGGAGACACTCACTCTGCTTGGACATGGGATTGACTCAGGATTCTACTACATCGACATGGGAGGTGTCGCACTATCCTCGCCAGAGTTTATGGCGGTAGTGACGGTCCTCCCGGATCCTACCCGCTCTCCGTCGGTGGTGATTTCCGCTGAGGTCATCCGTGCGGCCTTCCTCCTCCTCGACCCTGCGGCGCCGTGGGTGGTGACCGAGCTTTCCCCCTCTGAGTTTGCAGTGGAGTTCCCGTCCCTGAGCCTCCTCACGGCGCTGGCGTGGGGGGACTCGACCACGCTGCGGGGATGCAACATCAAGGTTTCCATCGAGCGCTCCTTCGTCGACCCGGCCTCTCGTGCTACTCTTGCCTCAGTGTGGATTCGGATCCATGGGATTCCGCTGGAGGCGAAGACTGTTCCTATCGTGGACCTGATCTCTCAGGCGGTGGGCCGCCTCGTGGAGATAGATACGGCCTCGCTTCCTGGACGGGGCCCTGTCCGTCTCCGCATGATGGTCCCAGATGTCTCCAAGCTGGAAGGCCCTCTTCCTCCGTTCTACTTCGACGGTGTGGACCGTCCTCTCTCGGTGGAGGTGGAGGGAGAGAGGAGCCTCTCCCGCCCGTCGCCTCCCCCTCCCCCGCGGCAGTCCCCGTCCCCTCACCACGACAGCTCGTCTGAGGAGGAGGGGGATTCCTCGGAGGACGACTCTACAGAGGACCCGAGGGACGTGGCCCCGTCCCAGGTGGCGGATGCCCCGCTGCCGGATTGCCCCCCACAGGCTGGACAGGGCTCCCAGTTAGCCGCTGAGCCTCAGGTGCCTTCTCCTCTTCCGTCTCTTCCAGCCCTGGTCGCCCCTCCTCACAGTGCTCCGGCTAGGCTGGCCTTGGTAGACGTCTCGCGTCAGGTCGCGCAGGTGCCCATGGGGTCCTTACTCTCACAGTACGGGTCCAACCTCTGTGAGGGTCCGGGATCTCTGGACCTTGCGAGCCTCGTGGCAGACGCCCTCCACGGTCTGGCCTCCCCGCAGTCTGGAGCAGAGGCCGCTGACTCAGGAGGAGTGAGTATGGAGGTGGCTGCTCCAGACTCGCCCCGCTCTCCAGGGGTGGTCTGCTACACTCGCTCGCCTGGGACCCCTCCTACTCCACCCCAGGGGTCCCCGGCCAGGCTCCCAGCCACGCCGGTGCCGGGCGCTCGTGACCCGGGTACGGTCGTCACCGCCACTCCCGCTCCCGGGCTCACGACGCGCCGTAGCGCCCGCCTCGCTCGTGCCAGGTCGGGTATGGAGGTCGTCGAGCCGACAGTGGGAGAGGTGGCGTCTCGCCGCCAGGCAGCTCGCTGCCTGGAGCCTGGTACGTCTCGCCCCTCCCATATCATTACCTCCTCGTCCTCTCCCCCCTCTGGCTCTAGATTCTCGGTTCTCGACTCGGTCCCTATAGAGCTGCTCTCTCAGGTCGCAGCGGACAGTGGTGTGATCTTTCGTGGGGAGTGTGGGACTCGGGTGGAACAGATTGAGGCTCTTAGGGCTAAGGAGATTTATGAGGGTTCTCTGGCGGCCGCTCGTGCTCAGGCGGAGCGCGATCGGTCGGTCCCCTCGACGTCCGCTGGACCCTCACGGGCTACCCCGGGGTCTAGTAATGACGGTTCTCCTCGGCCCTCAGAGCAGGCAGTCCCCAGAGCTCCGCCCCAGATGGGGAGGAAGCGGGGACGGCCCCCCAAGGCGACGTCCAAGCCCTCGACCAGTGGTAGGGCCACCTCAGTCCCCCCTAAGGGGACTTCCTCCGACATGGTTTCCCAATGAGTGTCTCTACATTTATTTGGAACATGCGGGGGTTCGGGGCGGACGGCCGCCAACTACAACTCACCAACTACATGCGACAGGAAAATGTGGATATAGTGGGCTTGCAAGAGACGATTAGACAAGACTTTTCCATTGCGGAGCTTCAGAGACTGAGCCGATCCAAATTTGCTTGGACTTGGCTCCCTGCCTCGGGTCACTCGGGCGGGATCCTCCTTGGTGCCAAGGAGGAGACCTTTCAGGTGGACAACATGGACCGCGGGGAATTTTTCGTGAGCATGTCGCTCACCCATAGGCGGTCTAACCTACAATGGGAGGTTATCATTGTCTATGGGCCCGCGGACCACCGTCGGTCCAGTGAGTTCCTTGCGGAGCTTGCGGCGAAGGTGGAACGCTGCCCCATTCCGGTAGTGGTGGCCGGGGACTTTAACCTTATTCGGTCCCCGGAAGATAAGAGCTCGGACAACGTAGACTTCCCTAGGATGCGGATGTTCAATGACTTCATTGCAGATCTAGCCCTGCATGAGATAGAGAGGGTGGGGGCCCGGTATACCTGGACTAACAACCAGGTGAACCCCATCCGGAGTGCCCTTGATCGGGTCCTAGTCTCAGTCGAGTGGGAGATTGCCTTCCCTATGTGCTCGCTTCGGGCGCTCACTAGGGTGGGGTCGGATCACGCTCCCCTCTTATTTTCATCTGGAGGGGGGACTGGGCCTAGGCCTAACCGCTTCCACTTTGAGGATTACTGGCTTGAACAGCCGGGATTTGTGGACTCGGTTGGCACTAGGTGGGCGGAGGCCGCGGCCGCCCCACCTCGTGTCTTTAATGCGGTGGATATCTGGCACCATTGTGCTAAGATGATCCGCCAATTTATGCGAGGCTGGGGGGCTAACGTGGGGGCGGATATCCGGAGGCATAAGGCCCTGCTTCTGGCCCAGATTCAAGCGCTTGATTCGGTGGCCGATGCTCAAGGTCTCTCTACGGATGAGTGGCTCCACCGGTACTCCCTGGAAGCCTCGCTGATGACGGTGTATAAGGGAGAGGAGATCTTCTGGCGCCAGCGTAGCCGCCAGAAATGGTTGTTGCTGGGGGACGCCAACACGGCGTACTTCCATGCTATTGCTAATGGTCGACGCCGGAGGTGCTCGATCCCTTGGCTTTGGGCAGATGGGTCCCTTCTCGAGGACCCTCGGGAGCTGTCTGCCCACATTTACTCCTTTTACAAGGAGCTCTTCGCAGCTGGTCCCCGTTCGGGGATCGCTCTTTCCCGAGACCTTTGGCGCTTAGACGCGCTGGTCTCAGAAGAGGAGAATGCGGGCTTAACCGCCCCATTCTTGTTAGAGGAGGTTAGTCGAGCGGTTATGGACATGAAGGCTAACTCCGCCCCCGGTCCGGATGGTCTCCCAATCTCTTTCTTTCAGAGATTTTGGGCCCATCTACAGGCGGTGGTTATGCCAATGTTCCAGGAGTTCTATGTTGGGACCTTGGTGATGTCCCGCCTGAACTTTGGCGTCATCTCCCTGATCCCCAAGGTGGTTGGGGCTACGGATATCCGCCAGTTCAGGCCAATCACGGTTATCAACGTCATCCAACGCATTTTCACAAAGGTGCTTGCGATTCGGTTGGCTCCGGTGGTTCAACGTCTAACCCACCCTCAACAGTTCGCCTTTACTAAGGGCCGATATATCCATGACGGGATTCTGGCGCTTCATGAAATAGTTCATGAAGTGAGGGTACGACACCATAAGGGTGTCTTCCTGAAACTAGACTTCCAAAAGGCTTATGATCGGTTGGACTGGGCGTTCCTGCGCCAAGTCCTCGAGCGCCGAGGTTTTGATAACAGGGTCATCTGCTGGATCATGCAGACGGTCACGAGCGGGAACACGTCGATTAACATTAATGGGGAGATTGGATCCTCCTTTAGGCCCTCCTGCGGGGTGAGACAGGGGGACCCCCTATCCCCCATCTTGTTCAACCTAGCGGTCGAGTCCCTCGCATCTATGTTAGAGTTGGCCAAGGAGGCTGGCCACATCTCGGGTGTGGTAGGCCACCTTATCCCTGGAGGAGGGGTAACCCACCTCCAGTATGCGGATGACACTATGATCATGGTAGAAGGCTCGGACTTAGATATCCGTAACCTGAAGTTCCTCCTCCTTTGCTTTGAGTCCATGTCGGGTCTAAAGATAAACTTTGACAAGAGCGAGGTGGTGGTGTTGGGGTATCCGCCGGAGGAGCGGCAGCGCATTGCAGATAATTTCAACTGCAAACTGTCCTCCTTTCCGGTGGAATATCTAGGAGTCCCACTAGGGGACTCCAGGATCTTGATGAGGGACCTTGAGCCCCTCATTGACAGGGTCAGGGCTAAGGCTGAGCCTTGGTGCGGGAGGTTCACCTCTAAGGGGAGCAAATCCGTGCTTATAGACTCCTGCCTTTCCAGTATGCCTATGTACATGATGGGTCTCTACCTGCTTCCGGAAGGGGCCCATAAGGCATTTGACAAGGAGCTCTCTCGATTCTTCTGGTCGGCCTCCAATGGCCACCAGAAATATCATATGGTCAAGTGGGATCACGTCTGCGCTCCCAAGGATTTTGGGGGCATAGGTATTCTTGCCTCACGGAAGATGAACACCGCGCTCATGCTAAAATGGGTGTGGCGTATCTTGCAGGACGACGGAGGGCTCTGGCTTCAGCTTATCAAAGCGAAATACCTGCGAGGCTGCCCTCTGTTGTCCTGTGAGCGCCGGGAGGGTTCCCAATTTTGGAAAGCCCTCCAATCCATTAAGGATGAGATCCGAAGAGGGGCGCGCTTCTGTGTCGGGGATGGGAGGCGCTCCCTCTTTTGGATAGACCTTTGGATAGGGGATGGACCACTTCAACTGGCCTTTCCTAGTCTGTTTGCGATATGCTCAGATCCGAAAATGTTGGTGGCCGACGCGGCGCCGGAGGGAATTTGGAACATCTCGTTCCGAAGGACGCTCGGCCCTGCAGAGGCAGTGGCATGGACTGAACTTATTGCATTGTTGCCAGGGTCCTTAGAGGGGCCCCCCGACCGGGTTTCCTGGGGCCTCACCACAACGGGCTCCTTCTCTGTGAAGTCGGCCTACCGTAGCCTCTTCTCCGGGCCTAGGCAGGAGTGGTCGGCGGGGCTATGGAAAGCCCCATTGCCTTTGAAGATCAAGATCTTTGTCTGGCAACTTTTGCGGGACCGCCTCCCTTCGGGGGTGGAGGTCCGGAAACGCCAGGGTCCTGGGGATGGCAAATGTCCTCTTTGTGGGGTTCCGGAAACGGAAACCCACATCTTGTTCACATGCCCCGCGGCTAGATTTCTATGGAACTTCGTGTATGAAGGTCTGGGGGCCGAATGGAGGGCCTCAGACCTTGGCGAGTTCCTGGAGGTCCAGGCAAGGAGGACGGGGAGGGGGCGTCGCCTCTTCTGGTTCATCTTTGCTGGAATGTCGTGGACCCTGTGGACAATTAGAAATAAGATGGTAATTGAACGGGTTTTTCTTCGGCGTGCTTCTGACTCGATGTTCAAATTTCTCGCTTTTCTGCAGCAGTGGCACCCGCTATGTAGCCAGCGGGACAGAGATCAGCTGGACGTCATGCTGGATCGGTTGGTGGCTCTGGCGCGCCACATCTACTCCTCTTCCTCCCTTACGAGCTGAGCCTTACTCTTGAGGAGGAGCGATTTGGACCTCGCCTCATCTTGGTCGTTTTTTGTCTTTTCTTCTCTTTTCTTTTCTATGTATGTGGCACTATGTTTCTTTGGGCTGTTCTGTGCTGTTGCCCCAGCAAGCTTGTAACACCTTTCTCTATCTCTCTCTCCTTTTCCCCTGAGATGTAATGTTTGACTCTGGATTGGTGGTTGCTTTATTTATAAAGCGGGGCGTAAAGCCTTTTTCGGTCAATTTTGCTTCCTTTGGAACTAATGTTTGCTTCGATCACAACTGAAATTTGCATCAATATTAAAATACATTTTAAAACATATCAACCTATGTTTTTGTGAATGGTAGAATATTGCTTCCATGGCGAGTGGATTTTCTTGGATGTAGAATAAACGGGATATAGCCACAAAGCTAGAAACTTCATTCATATGGCTAGGAAGCATAGTGAATTTTTGTTAGAAGCATATTTGTCTGTTAAAAAAACTTTGTCCGGATGTGTGGGAAGCATACGTGTATTTTAAAATTTGCAAGATTTGTTGTTCGTTTGACTATAGAAGTTTCATTCCTATACTCGAGAAGGTTGCGGTGCTTCATAAATTCACTTGACATATTTCGAGCAACATAATGATTTGCTTCCTACAAACTGTTGTAATACACTATTTCGTACACTCATTCACATATTTCCTACATGTTACAAATTTGCTTCATTGTACAGGACAATAAGTTTCCTGGATGCATCATATGTCAACCAATATATATTTCTTGCTATGTGAGGCTATCGTAGCATAACCAACTTTCCATGCTCATAGATGCCGTCGCAGGACAATGGCTGAAGTTCATGCCGGTTGGACATCGCCTTGCCTAGCTTGTGCTGCGGGAAGCACTAGACATGTGCGGCCTTGAAACGATCCACAAGTGTGCTAGAACCTCGTCCCTTTCAGCGACGTCCTGGGATAAATAAGGAAAGAATAAGAAAGAATTTCTGACAAACAATGGAAGCATATATTCGAAATTAGTGAAACATGTCAAGTACTATACGTGATAACCTTGGTACATACAACTCGTAATATCGAACAGCGCGTTGCCAAAGACGCCGTCGGGCAACAGCATCATTCTGTCTGGTTCTCTGACCGAGGTAGTACGCGTACTTCAGCATACCACACACACACACTAAGGATTGGGACGAACTTCGCGTCGTTCGGACGTTCACCGCTGTGAAGATTAGACGGGAGTAGAGTAGGATGATGGCGTCGTGGACACCGCTACGTGGATGTCCAGGGAGACCACGTCCGGACCACCGCCGGCGTAGACGGGAGTGTGTCGAACCGCACCGGCCGCGCGGAGTAGAGTACGATGATGGCGTCGTGGACACCAGGTCGAGGACAAGCTTCATGGCATGCACGTGCAGCGCCGGCGCGGCCTCCTGACACCGGGGACGGCACGCTGTCGAGGAGCTTCGCAAATGCCCGGAAGTCAGCTGCACAACGGAGCGAGCTGCGTGCGAAGGTATGGTCTACGGTGGCAGGTTAGAGGCGCGGCCATCGGCGCGGAGCGGAGCAGTGGGCTTGTTGTTGCTGGCTTGATGGAGAGATTTGGGGATCTATGTGGCCTATAGCGTCATTTTCGGGATTTGATTGGATTTGTACCTTGGTTAATGAAGGGGGAAACTGAGCAAATCGTGAACGGTTCATAAATACTCCCTCCGTCTCAAATTAATTGTCTCAAACTTTGACAAAAGTGGATGTATCTAGACATAATTTAGTGTTAGATACATCCACTTTTGTCAAACTTTAAGACACTTAATTTGAGACGGAGGGAGTATGATATTGACGGCATCGATGCAGTCTGATTCTTTCTTTTCTATCGGCCTCAGATAGGTAGTATTTACCATTGCTTTAGCTCCAAATCAACTAAGAAATATGTAATGCCATGAGCGGTTTGCACTATGCGCACCAACCCCTTGGCCATCAATACCGGCTTTAACAATAGTCAGTGCGACCTGTACCGCCGTGGATGGTCCCGGCCCTCGCCGGCAGTCCGGCCGGCGGGCGGCACCCCCGAGGCACTCGCCGCGGATTACGTTAGCAGCTGAATGTGGCACCGTTGAGTTTTGTTTTACGCACACTTCGCCATGATCGATTGCGTAGACGAAAAGAAGTGCAGGCGCGCTACAACCAACTTAAATCGTCGGCTGTGCTTTGATTAGTCACATATGAGTTGTGGTTGCAACTTTGGCATCTGGCCGCTTTCAGGCATGTCTCGAGCTTAAATCTAAAGCGATACAACATGTGCTTACTAGAACACAAATTAGCCAACATATGCCTCCGTCCGGAACACAGGAATATGGGAGGAGAGCTGCACAATTTCCTCGGAAGTTCACGTGTAGTATTGGAGGAGTTTTGTATGCGTGCACTTAAGGGCATCTCCAATCGCCCCCTCAAGAGCCCTCAGCTGTCCTTTTTGGCGCCGGAAGCGGTGAATAGCGCCGTTTTCGCACCAGTCGCCCCCTAGAAACCCAAATAGCGCCGAAACGGCGCTATTTCGCGCCGCGGCACCCAGGCGAAATCCAGCCCGCTGGGTTCGGCTAGGGGGGGCGAAACTGCAGTGCAGCCCACGCAGGCTAGCTCTGTCAGTGACGCGTCGAAAAAACGCGGGAGCAGAAACTCCCGTGATCATCTTCTCGGCTCCCGCGTCGGTCAAAGGCTGTCGGCGTTATGGCGTGGCGGCCGCCCAGTGCATGCGCCCGTTCAAAGACTGCCGGCGTAAAGGCGTGGCGGGCGGCAGCGAGGGGGACGTGGCGCAGTAAATGTCCGGCAGGCTACAAAAAAAACCCGCCGCTCGCCGTCCTCCCCATTCTTCCACTTCGCTACTCCCTCGTCCTTCCTCCTCGGCACTCTCCTCTCTCCATGTGCTCTCTCCTCCCACCTCGCAGTAGATGGCCGGCTACGACGACGCCGCCGCCACCTTCGCCGAAACGAGGCGTGGGCGCTGTACCGAGCGGGCTACCCGTGCCCGCCGGACATGCGCCTCCCGAGCTCCGGCGGCGGGCAGCCTCGCTGGACCCTCAACGTCGGTGGAGTGCCCGTGTTCCGATCCCTTCCACGGACGCCGAGTTCCGGCAGGCCATCGCGGAGGTGCGCCAAGGCCTGCCGGCGGACGAGGCCGCACGGCCAGGACCACTTCTGGTGGCAGGAGCTCCAGCGCCGCGGCGACGCGGACCTCGCCGCCGAGGGCAACAACGGCCCCGTCGAGGGCCGCGCCAACATCTTGGGGCGCAAGAGTTGGTGGGAAGGCCAGCACCGCACTCTCGAGTGGGTGCTGGATTACATCCACGCCGGCAACGATCCCCGTCTGGAGATGCCGCCCCGCCCGCACCCCTCGTGGGCACTGCGGCGGATGGGCGGCGGCTCGTCGTCAGCTACCTCGTCCTCCTCCGGCGCGCAATCTCTCTCTCTCTCACCCCTCCCCTTCTGAACTCCGGCGCTCCTGTTCCCAGGCGCAGCGGCGGCGCCCTGCGCATCGGCGAGCCACACCAGCGCCAGGACGCCGACTTCGAGCGTATCGTCCGCCCGAAGACGGAGGCGGACGAGGAGTGGCTGGACCTGAAGGCCGCCGAGGAGCTGTCGCGCAACACGCTCCAGCCAGTCGCCGACGACGTCGAGGACTGGAGCCTGCGCTACAACACCGCCAAGGAGAGGCCGAGCAGCGCAAAGCGCCGCGAGCAGGAGGCTGCCGCCAATGCGGCCCGCCGCCGCATTCCTCTCCCGCCGCAGACGAGGGAGGTCCCCTACGTCGCGCTCGACCCCGACTCCGACGGAGAAGCCGGGCTCCAGCGAGCCCTTGTGGTGAGCAGGTGGAGCGACTCCGGCGCGGGGACGAGCAACACGCGCTGCGGCGATCCCGGCCAAGGAACGAGCAGGCGTGACGGTGGCGGTCCGGACGACGACGACGATGGCGGCGACAACGTCGACTACAGCCAGGCGATCGCGGCGAGCCTAGGGTTGAAGTAGAGTAGTTTTTTAGTTTAAATTTACTGTTTTTAGTTTAAATTTGCGTCGAACTGTATGAAATTTGCGTCGAATCAATAAAATGCGTCGAATTTCAATCCTTGAGTTTTTTTGGGCCGAATGTTGGGCTCAGGGGCGACTGGGAACCCTGCCCCCAGGTTACAGATTAGCGCCGTTTGGCGCCTCGGCGGCACCAAAACGATGGCGTTTTGGGCTCTGGAGGGCGCAACGACTGGAGATGCCCTAATTCTTGGCTGAAAAACAATGTCCATGTTAGTGCGGTATATATCATACTCCCTCCGTCCTCAAATAAGTATACGCTTTTCCTTCAAATAAACCCTAAACCCTTTATTGTGAAACGTAACAACATTTATGATACTAAATTGGTATTGTTAGATCCGTTTAAAAATACATTTTCATATATATTTATGTTATTTTATATAAAATTGGTCAAAGTTTAAAAAAAATGATCAAAACCAATTCTAGAGGTGTATACTTATTCGAGGACGGGGAGTAGGTTTGAAGCGCTTGCAATCTGTCGATATGATATAAACAATGGTTACTCGTAGTGACTTTGATTTAGCATCTGGCGATGATTGGGACCTACCGCCGTACGTTCCGTCTCGCAAACCGCGGGATTTCGATGATTGCGTTTGGCACGGCCGTGCTGCCTTTTCAATTCTCTATCGTGCGTGCCGCAGCAACTAAGAGCAAGTATGATGTTTGTTTACTACAGGAATTTTCATTCATTGATGATTTCTTTCACGAGATGTGCGCCGGGCACAGCTAGCTCTAGCTAGCGAGCTGTGTGGAGTTTAGGACCAGCCGCGCGCCCGCTGCACAGCACAGCACAGGTGTCCTCCCGTTGTTCCAGCCTTTCCGCTGGCACGAGTATCTCTGTCTCTCCGATGAACTGTGCGGAGGTTGGCAAACGGCTGACAGCCAGCCTCACAAGATGCACGCACCATTCGCCAGTTGGACGACATCCACCGCATCATACTTTATGTCACGGCGGTCTAAAACTAAAACCCTCGGAAAGTCAGAACCCAGGCACGGTACAGCAGATATCTTTTTTTTTTCTGTGTGTTTGGTTTGAGCATCAATTATCCTAAGATCAATGATGCCCGAAGAAAGTCAAATACGGAAATTTTGACTGGAGTATAACTCCGGCACAACTGGAGATCGGCAGCATAAAATTAAATCGCAGCCGTCGTGTGGAAGCCGGCGTGTCTGTGCCGTGAAACGCAAGGATTAGTACTCGGGCTTATCCTAAACGAGGAGCACAGGACTTCCGATGCTGGCCTTTCGGGGAACCTTTGACATGATTAGCTGACAAAACCTCCTGCCGAAACCCGGCGTCCCCTGCGCGGTTCATGCATGCTTCTGGTCGACCGGACAGCGTGATTGATTTTTCCTACTAACGTTTTTATCGGGTTGTTTCGACTTTTTGTTTTGTAGAATCATCATTTTGCTGCTTCCGTGTTCCCTGTTCAAAAGGGCCTGGGAAACAAATGATTCTGGCTGCCTAGGCCTCCTCTGGGAAGGCAAGTATTTCCGTGTGGATCACATGAATTATTTTTCTTGTTTTCGCTACTACTCCTAACGAGAGTAGGGTAGTATACCTGCAGGTGCGAAGTTCATGCTCAAATTTCGGCAAAATCCCTAGTAAACACAAGGTTGAAATGACCAAATTACACGTACTGTATTAAGATACTCCTTTGGCGGTTCGGAGACCAAGAGGTGAGTCCCGAGTATTCTAACCCGAGATGTGGCAACCACTGCATATGACGCGCACTAGTACATTGATTATCATAACATCGCGTTTTTGCTCGAGTTTATCATTTACGTATTTGAGTAGCGCACTTTTTTATTTGATTTGGTGACCAACTTATAGTAGTAGTACATCAGATTACGGAAGGACGTGAAGGCCCGGGCAAAACCAGGCAGGCCCCAGCGGGGCTGCTCAACCCACGGCCTCGCCCTCTCCCTCCCTCCCACCTCCGACACCCCTCACCCGCGCCCAGCGCGCCCAAGCCGAGCAGGCGCGCACGCCGCCGGCCTCTCCCCCTCCTTCTTCTCAGGGACCGGCGGCCCCATTCCGCCTGGTGCCCGCCAGGGTACGTGAACGGCCCTACCTCAACAAAACGAGGTGCCAATGGTACTGGGATCGTGCGATCCCGGTGCCATGGCCAGATGTCCACCTCCCCGATGGGTGGCATCTGAACATGGACCGGATCCCTGTGCCGCCGGTACCGCGGTCGGGCGCGGCGCGGGTGCCGGAGATCCACCGCCGGCGCGATGAGCTGCCGCCTGACCTGCGCGGCCATCCGGCGTTCGCGGTGGACAGTCCCCACTGGGACACGTGGTTCACCGATGAGCACGACCTGCGCCGCAGGTCGTACTTCGGTGCGCGCCGCGCCCGTGGGGAGGCCCAGCTCCCGCCGCCGTCACCTCCACGCCAGGCGAGGCGTGGCGCCGCCCCTCCACCGGCCCCCCAACGCCCCCTCCGCATTGGCGGCCGCGCCCCGGTCGTCAAGGACGAACCAGAGGAGGAGCCTCCTCAATGGTACAAGGAGGAGGACGACCAGGACGTCGCCATGGCCGAGCCAGAGCCCAACGAGGAGCTACAGCTGGCCATGGCCATCGAGGCCTCCAGGAGGGAGGCAGAAGCAGCGGCTGCGGCGGAGGAGCGCGCTGGCGGACGCCCTCGCGGCGGTGGCCGCCCAGCAGGCCGCGGAGGAGGCGGAGGCCCGCGCAGCCGGCGCGCGGGCTGTGGACGAGGCCGTGGCGGCCATCCACGCCCAGGAGGTGGACGTCTACCCCTACGACGAGGAGGTAGACGACGACGGGCGCGATGAGAACGCGCCGGTGCCGGCCTGGTTCCAGCCCCTTGTGGGCATGCATTGGGCGTGGCAGGCGCCACCGCCGGAGCATCTGGTGCCGCCGCCCCAGCCGGGCACGCCGCCGCCGCGAACCCAGCCTCCCACGCCGCTGGGGGCCAGGGCCGCCCCACTGCCACCCCACCTCGCCCCCGAGACCCCGGACTACGTCATCCTAGATGACTAAGAGCTCCGGGGGCAACTCCGGCCGCCGCCAGTGGCCGTCTAGCCCTAGCTAGACGTTTTTTTTCTGTTTTTTATTTTTTTTTAGGTTGTAAATCTATGGGCCCCTATGGTCCCTACTAAATCTATGCAATGTCCGTTTTGGTATGAGCAGCCCCACTGGGGGCACCTGGTCCGGGTCGTGTCCGAGGACAGCGGACGGCTGGTCAAACAGACAAAATGCGGACCAAATTGGTCCGCATTTGAGCAGCCCCGCTGGAGATGTCCTTACAGGGGTCAAAGGGAGTACTGTACGGGGCATGCACGAGAACTGTCCGAATGGATCAGCAGCATCACTGCACCAGTGCGCCACACCTGTTGTGATGCTCTCGTCACAGCGCAGCTTTTCGTCCTCACGACCGTGCCCTGGATGACGATGGTCGTTGGGCGCAGGCGCACGCCCAGGTCACGTCGTTCCATTACTTGGGATTTGGAGATGGATGTGCAGCTGCAGAAGCGCCATGTCCTGACGCGTCACGGATACTGCTTCCAACTGAACCCAATCCAACCGGGGGACTCATGCACACACGAAATGAGCGCGGTGCTCCTGCAGTCGTCAGCTACCGCGCGCGGGGAAGCATTTCCACGTGAAACCACGCAGCGGGAAGTCAAGTTCCGTGTGGCGGTGCTCGATCGCCGCTCTGTGTTTTCCGGTAGCAATCGATCGCTTGCGCCGGTGAAAGGTGCACCGTGCGTGGGACGGACGAACGATCGAGCAGGCGATGCCGTCGTTGATGTGTCACGCGTCGAGAAGCTGTTCCGGAGGAGATTTTTTGTTTTGGGTGTGATTTTATTCCCGTATGTTGTCGGAAGAATCTACTCCCTCCGTTCGACAATAGATGACTTTCACTTATCTATATATAGATGTATCTAGACATGTTTTAGTGTATAGATACATCCATATATAGACAAATGCAAGTCATCTATTGTTGAACGGAGGGAGTATATACGTGAGCATCAAGATGCTACTCCTTAAAGCATGTGAGTAATCAGTAAATAATTAAGTAAATGAGAATCGAATAAGTTTGTAGACGATGAGCCCCACAGAGAAGAGGAGAAATGGTTAAGGGATCGTCGGTTGCTTCACCTAGCTGAGTATAACATCGCTGATTATAAGATGATGATGGGTGTAAGACGTACGTATTCATGTGTACGTGAGAGTTGTTGAACCGTCCACTGCATGCCCTCACGGCCAAACCTTGTAGACTGAGCTATCGAGCGTGCGTGTATAAGTGCAACCACCCAAGCTGCAGCAGACCGCATCTTCGTTTTGAAAACACCATCAACCGCTGCGACTGCGAGAGTATAAACTTAGAAGAACTTTCTAATCACGGGTTCCCATGGAAGAGTTATGTAGATCAACATCAAAGAAAGTGGGAACTCCAAGTGGGAGAGGTGACATCTCTTAGAGTTAGTCAGACAAAAGGGGATTATAAGATTTCGTATGAAGAGAAATTTGTTTTTGATGCATCGAAATTTTCAGAATCCCGATTAAAAAAGGGTCGGTAGCCTACGGTTGGAGTTGGAGTTACCAGAAGGACTATGCGAGATTCATAATATGTTTCACGTATCACAACCGAGAATATGCTTGAAATCACCGAAATAACAAGAGTTGCAACCAGACTTGTTGTATAACGAATACATGTCAAGGATTCGGCTAGAAAACTAGGAGCAACTCTGAAATATAGGGTGTGTTTGGTAGCCCGGGCCAACACAGAGATTCCCAACCCAACCGAGATTTAGATGTTTGGTAGCCCGGTTCTCCCATATGGGCACTGCCCAACTCGCCCGGAAAAGAGCTCTCAGCCCTGCCCGCTAGAGAAGCTCGAATCGAGCTTCGCAACTCGGCAGGGCTCGCTTCGCCCGGAAAATCCCCCCGCCCCGCACACGTTGGCCGAAATTCAACAGGGGTCAATCGCCCACCCCCTCATTTCCCCCCACCCAACTCGCTCTCGCTCACTCGAACCGAGTCTCCTCCAACTGAACAAGAACGGCGCCCCGTCCTTGACGCCGGACTCCGCCGCCTCCACCTCGACGCCGGACTCTGCTGCCGCTGCCTCCACCTCGACTGACTCGGCCGCTTATCCTCGCCCCGATATGCGTCGTCTTGATGCACCGTCACCGCAGCTGGCCGGCCTCCGCTGCCAAGCTCCGCCTCCGGCTCGCCACCAACCTCCGCCTTGACGCGCCAGCACCGACGAGCGCCGCCACGGCCAGGGAAGGTGACGAGCTCCGTCACGTTCACCACTCCCTCCTCCTGGGCGCTGGCGGCAGCACGAATCGTTCCACGAAGCCCTTCACGGCCAGCAAGGGACCGCCGGAGCGAGCGGGAGGCGAGGAGAACCTTCGCGGCCAACGTGAGCAGGACGGCGATGCGGCGGAGCTGGCGCTACCGCTCGCCATAGGGGCCGAAGGCCATGTCCCGACAGCCGTAGAGCGTGCCGCGAGCCGCCACGGCCAGCAAGGGACCCGATTGCTTTTTGACTAGGACCTGATTGCTTTTGATTTCAGTTTGCAGGGACCAGTTTGCTTTTTATTTTCAATACAGGGACCCGATTGTGGTCCATTTTTATATTCATGGGTTTTGTGCAAATTTCGGACCTACTCAGCTTGGCTTCCTCCACACAACCTACCAAACAAGAGACACCCTCGACCTTTCTCAACAAACACGACCTACCAAACACGTGAGAATATGTGAGTTCAGCTTGGCTAGAGGCAGCTTGTATGAGTGCAGATTGCTATTCTCCACAGGACCGGGCTACCAAACACACCCATAGTAACGTATTGCAAGGTGCAACGGAAGAATCACCCAGAGAGAGAAGCAACATGGGGAAATAAGATGATTTTCGAAAAGACCGTGCTCAATTCTACACCTACCGAGTTCTCTAACTTTGGGACAAAGTTTCTTTTAAGCAGAAGAAGACGTAAGATCGTGTCATTTATTTACAATAAAGATGTGGCTAGATGTGTGCACTGTATTCATGCATTGTCGAAACCTAGATGACAAAAAACATTTTGGTAAGGTTGTCGAAGGGATCAAAGTTCCGCTTAACCTTGTGAATTAGAATTCATTTGTTGGTTGAGTGGTATAATTTTTTTTACATGAACTTTGCTAAATTTTGAACTTTCGAGCACAAGTCAAATATTTAAAAATATGAAGAAGAATGTGCATAAAATCACAATGACATCAACACGGTTGAAATTGATATTAAACCTGGATTTAATTGCTAAATAAATAATACTCCCTCCCTTCACTTTTATAAGGCTCACTTCTTACTATTGAAATGGTAGGAAGTGTGCCTTATAAAAGTGGACGGAGGGAGTATAAATAATCACTAAATACTACAAATAGATGATAAATAAGTAGTAGAAATAAAAATAGGAATTGAATGATATGATAATTTATATTTAATAGTATTAAGTGTTTACAACTTTTAATCGGTGTATTACATGGCTACAAAAGAATGAAGAAATATTACAAGAAGAGAAATAAATTCTAAACTAAACTGTGATCTTCTTGTTCTAATTTAGTTGCATAAGACAACCACAAAGACAAAAGAAACATTTAATTAATGTTAAAATATTTATCATCAAGATTTAACTAATGATAAATCAATTACTAGTCTTAATCATCAAATGGTGATTAGAGGAATATATATTATTGGATGCATCATTAAGTAACTTGGGTTAAGATTGGCCAACATGGGTCAACTCATGCAGCATTAAGGTTAATTTTTTATCAATTTATCTTAGGAAAAATGGTGGTTTCCCTCTAATCAACATAAATCTCTTATTAAGTCCACAAGTTTGTAACTAAAGATGGATCAAAATTGGCTTTAATTGGTCAACTTGTACCACGGCCCACATTGATCCTGTTTAGATCAGCCACTTCATCAATTTAGCAAAACCTCAATCAATAGTCAAAAGCCCACTTATGCACACAACATTTTTCATAGAAAAACCATACCATCAATATTAGCATCAGCTTAGAACACAACTAAATAAGCCAGGAGGAGCATATATAACTTGAAGAAGCAGTTTTGATTAGACTGGAAGAAGAAAAAATCAATTGCATGACGCAATTATGAAAAATCCTACTTTGGTGGTAAATAAGTTAACCGGTAGTCATGAACACCTTACGATAAGGTCATGAATCCTCTGTAGGTCCATGAAGGTTAAAAAAGGACCGCTCAGTAAGGCTCGCTCTAGCCCAAGTACTTAGTCACTTGGAGGAGGCCCAAATGCATCATCTTGCAGTGCAAGTCACTCCATTATCTCCATACAGATTCTGCAAGATATGCCTTGTAATAGACTTTGATCCAATCTAGATTATCTTGTTAGGATTTTTTATGAAAATATGCCCTAGAGGCAAAAATAAATGGATTGTTATTCATGTTTCCGTTTCATGATTAATGTTCTATGCTATAATTGTGTTAGTCCTGGATAGTGAGTATTCGGAGGAAAGCACTAATACATGTGTGGAATATAAACACCATTTATATCCCCGAGTATGTCTCTATGACTGGTTCATATATTATTGATAGTCTTGGTAATCAGACTATGTGGCAATAGACAAAGTGTTGTGGTGTTGCCAGTAATGTATGAGATCAGAATTGTTGGGGAAACAACGATGATGGATAAGACCCAATTGATATACCGTTGAAACATGTTGTCCAATATTGTTATCGGTAGTTTTAGTATTACTGTCACTATGATCGTTTGAGCGTAAGACACGTGTGGGACTGGTTATGATATGGACGTGACGGGGACCTCCAAATGTTACACCGTAAAAGGGTAATTATAAAGTTGGTATTTCGTTTTTACCGAATAGTATGCCAGGTTTCTATATGGTGTGGTTGCGAAAATTGCTACTCCTGACAATGGAGAGATACACTCTAGGCACTCTTATATATTACGGTGTTCATCATCGTCCGAACGGCCACTTGATCATGGTGATGATCATATAGGAACATCGGAATATAAAATTAGTAAAAGATTACATACCAGGTAAGGAATGTTTCACCTCGGGCATTGTAAAATATCGAGAAGCAGTCTGATAAGTGAATACTAGTAATACAGGTGGTTCTCACGATAAATATCTTCATGATATGTGTGGGGATCATTATGTGCATCAAGATACCGCTAATGATCATTTTAGCACAAGGAGTTGCATACATGTCCACGTGTATTCGAGGCCATAGGTTCAAACACTTAAGGTTCAGCGGCATTTTAGGAGTTGTTCGGAATGGATGATATAGATGAAGTAAGTCTGAAGGAATGTTCGGAGTTTCTCAGGATATGACGAAGGAGTCCAAAATATCACTCGTGCATTTTATGGAAGGTGGTAGAATTATTCTTGAAAGTTCCAGAGGAGTATGAAAAAATTTCGGGTTCCAGAATGTTGAGAATGGGCAAACCCTAGTGGGTCCACATGTATCGGAGGGGCATATGTGCCCACTAGGGCTGCCGCTAAGTGGGGGAGGAATCTCTGGTCGAATTGGTCAGGGGGTCCTTCCCTAATTTTCCTTGGAAGGAAGGTGGCAGGAGACTTAGTTGGTCTCGGACCCCTCCTCTCTGAATTAGATTGGGGAGGGAGTCCCCAAAGGACTCCACTGGACACCCCAACTCACATAGGGAAGGGAAGGAGTCCTAGGAGGACTCCACCTCCCACCATGGCGTGGTCAAGGCATGGGGAGGGGGTCCTACTAGGACTCCTCCCCAATTAGGTAGTTGGAGTCCCAGGTGGACTTCTCTCTCTCTAGGCGTCTATCCCAGTATATAAAAGGGGGAGGTGCACCAAGGAAGCCAATACAAATCCCAAGGTACACCTGTAACATCCCTGATTTTTGGAGAAATTGAAAAATCATAAAAATTTAAAAAACTTGTTTTCTTGATAGTGCAAGCCACCAAAAATAAATAAAACTTCAACACAAAGTAATATTATATGGCATTCCACTCTTATTGGAATTGAAAAAACCAATATGCCTCTAATACAATAAACCCTAAAGCTTATTCAAAACAGTTGTTTTATCTTAACAAAACTTATTTCATAAAAGGTTTTCATTTCAATTATTACTTGAAAATGTTTTATATTTAAATACTATGCCTCCAAAATGTTTCACATGAATAAAAATTATTTATATTGTTTTCAAATATTACACCAAGTATTTACCATAAAATGTTTATATAAATTATTTTGTTTATGAAAACAAGTAAAAGAGATTGAAAAACAATATATGCATTTGTGACACCTCTCTGAATTTTATTAAACCATTATTCAAATTATCATTTATTTTCTATTTTAAAAATAACATTTAGTTGTCATTAATGATTATATAAGAATTTGAAAATATTATTATTTTAAGTGTGTTGAAACTGAACACAAATGTTTTCATTTGAAAGAGAATGATTTTACAAAACTAAGGAATTTTGATTGAGATTATTTGTACTCATATTTTAAAAGTTATGAATCTATTTGGTAAAAACAGAAAAAATGAGAAAAACGGCAGCATACCAGCAGCCCGAGCTAGCCCAACTCACCCTCTGCCTTTATCCGTCGTTCATGCGCAATCAGAAGCCCAACGCCAGGCTCAGTAGAAGCTCGCACCCCTTCACTCTCTTTCTCCCTCTGATCAGTTGGCCCTGCATGACGCGGGCGCTACGTCACCGTGACGTCGTTCTCCTTCCTCTCGTGCACGACAGGGATACCCGAAAACGGGAAGAACTCAATCTCTCGATTTCTTGCAGTACGGGTCATGAATCAAAGCGCCGCGGCCTCCCTATAAATAGCTACAGATCCCTCTCCGTTTCCCCTCTTTTTACCTCGCGGATTGCGCCTCCAGACCGCTACAATTCCTCACCGGACCCGTAACCCAAGCCGCCACAGGTGAGCTCCGCCGCCGCCGCAATCAGTCACCAGAGACCCCGACGAGCACGCCAAATTCATTGTCGTGTCCTTGCGCGCCTTCCTCACTCTTTTTCCAATTTTTATTGTGTGTAGATCGATGCCGTTGTGCACTTCCGAAGCACACCGGAGCTCTCCGTCGCTCCGTCCGCACCGCACCGCCAATACATGAAGTCAGGATCGTCGTCGCCATCGCCATCATCTCCGCCGGGTCGCGACGCGCCTCGTAGTCATCCCCATCGAGCCAGAATGCCACGGGAGGGCCAACTCCGTTGATGGCCGAACCGCAGATCACCGGAGAACCGCCGGATTTTCCGTTGCCGGCGACCCCGAGCCCCTCCATCACCCAGCGACGTCCGATCCTCATCTACGGGCAGGATTAGGTCTTTGACCAAAAAGGTAACTTTGCATCATGTGTGTCCACTGCTACTTAAATCCAACGGACTGCAGTGACCGATCCGCGTGAAAAGGCATCAGCCAATCAGAGGCCTCCAATCCATGACTCCCGGATCGCCTATTTTCTTTTAAAACAGAACATCCCCTGTAATTTTGTAGAAAAGCCCCCAACTTAAAATTGCAATAACTTTTTAACTACTAATCCAAATTAGATGATTTTGTACTTTTTGAAATTAGTATAACATGTAGAACACATTAGAATTAAGCAAATTCAAATTTGATATGTGTACACAGTTGTTATTTGTAGATCTTTGTAAATATTGTTTTATGGATACCTTTAGATCTACAATTCCAAATTTGACAAAATTGGACTTTTTAAATAGCCCTGAACATGTAGAGTCTTTTAGTACTGGCCAAAATTGAAATTGACTATTTAAAAATTGTTTAAATTCAAATATGTTTGTTTAGTGGTTTTTGACATAACTTAAATTTTATTATTCCAAAAATTATAAATAAAATATTTTTGGAAATCTTAGGATGTGTACTTTCATATGCTCTGTCCTGAAATAATTTTTGAACCAATTAAATTTGAATTTAGAATTGTTTGGCCCTTTTTGAGTGTTTCTGACTTAGTTTAAATTCTGTAAATATTATCAATATGTTTTCTTTAGCAATTTTGCTCTAAGTACTAACCTTAGACTAGAGAGACCAAAACCTAAGCCCTTGGATGCCTTGAAACCATGCCCTTGTATTTTTTTGTCTAGTTGGCCCTCCTAGTTGAAAACCACGAAGTCTGGATTAGTGAAAAGCCATGGAGAGGATGCTACAATTGTCACACTTGAATATTTTGAACATGAAGCAAGAAGACAAATGAAGGACTTAGCCAAGAAAACCAACTTCATAAGCATCTCCAAGAAGTAGAAGCACTTAGAAGAAAATATCAAGAGTAACTTCAAGAGGACCAAACCACATCTTTTTCTCTAAGTCTTTTCTCCTCTTTTTTTTCTGTTCCCTTAGAACTATGGCTAAGTTAGATAAAGACCAGCCATAGCCAGTACCAAAACCATCAAGTGATGTAAGTTTTAATGAAGCCACCACACAAAGTAGGATCTACAAAGGAGCCTGAAGAATAATCATGTGAAGAATTAGAATTTATTTTCAAGATGATTAGTGTCAAGTTATTTTGTCCAAGACTTAGAATTAGTTTCTCAAGTGAGATGGAGGTTTTTGACCAAGACTTCAACAAGAAGACTTTCATCAAGAAGAACAACTTCAACAAGAAGATAAAGATTTTGACAAATCCTTTCTAAAGGATCTCTATCTCTACTACCTTTCTAATTCTATATGACCAAGGCCCTAAATCCTAGATAGATGCTTTAGATGATTTTATTCAACTCAACAAGGAGGACTACACGCAAGACCTTTGAAGGACATGCATAAAGACTTAGACATCAAAAGCAACTCAAGGAAGCAAAAGAAGACTTGAGGAAGACAAGATAGAAATAGATTAGACCTTGTGTGATCTTTTGATCAAAGACCAATCCTTAGTCACAAATGGAAAACTCTAACTATAATCACTTAGTTTTGTTTTGTGCATTGAAACTAAATGTTTTCACATGTTTTCCTTTGCTTTGTTTGTTGTTTTGTATGTTTTCTTCACTTGTTTGTGTTGTTTGTTGGCATTCTTGTTTATTCTGTTTTGTGTTTTCAATGTTTAGATTGTACGGAAAGCAACGTTCTTTTGTGAAGAGAAGGTGATTGTTCTTCACCAACTTCAAAGGCAGGTAACACACCATCAAATACCCATAATTTTCTATATGCATTAGTTGAGTTTTTTAAGAAGTTTGCATGGTAGGTGAATTTTTCTCTAAGTACTATGCTATGCTAAAAACCCAGTAGTGTGTAGCCACCCTTACCCTTGTTATAATCTATAGCCTTAGCACTTGCTAGATGATATTCCATGTTTCAATTTTCTTTCTGTGATGTGGTGAAAATTCTAAGTATTATGTTGAGTGGCTCCCTAGGGCCATATCAATGGTGTTTATCACCAAAGGAGTACACTTGCGGATGGCCACCCAGGAACAAAGAGATTCCTAAGTCCCTCTAAATCTAGTAGCTTCCCATGCAGCCTTTTGACATATGGGCTCTGTATTGATCAACTAAGTTGTGAGAATTCAGCCCGTGCTTGACAAGCAGATGTGGCATAATTATAGGTGGAACGGGTCTTGTTGGTGGGTTGGATTCTTGCTTCTAAAAGATCTCGTATCAATTCTCTCCTTTCCATGATGCACTCTGTGTGTATAGGATGTTTGGGCTAATTGAAGACAAAGGGTGAAAGTGCACAACCTCTGCAGAGTTAGAAACTAAGATCTTAACCGGGTCCCCGGTTATGGACAACTATGAGCAGCTGAACAAGGAATGACGGAAGAATCTCATCACCAATTTCAATAAGGAAATTTTTGACCAAGTGAACAGTAGTTGTGGTGCTTGGATCTTAATCCAATGTTTTCACCCTTTGAAAAGAAAAGTTTGTTTTACAAAAGAGATAGGATAAAACTGATTTTATGAAAACTTAGCCAAAACTCCACTCAGCAAAATAAGCATATAGTATTAGTCTTGCCATTTATATCCACCATAGTGTTTACTTGCCAATACATTAAATTGTATTGACTCCCTTGTGGCTGCATATTCCATCCTGAAGATGGATCTGAAGACGAGTGAGGTTTCGTTCAGGATCTCGAGTCTACAGCCAACATGTTTTGCCTGTGGTACATGAAGAAGCTGAGGCTCAATGTTCTACTATGTTTTCCGCTGTAACTCCATGTTTCCTGCTAGTCTCCTAAGACTATGCAAGTTGTAATCATACTTTGTAAAGACTGGATCATGCGATGTGATAGATTTTGACGCATTTGCATGATATTTAATTTTGAACTATGGTGCTAGCAATTGATCCAGGGACTAGCTCAATAACATAGGGTTCTTGCATTATTTAAATGTGGGAACACTACAAAATGGTACCAGAGCATTGTGTTGCCTGTAGGATTCAAGAACCTAAGTTTGGAAAAGGCCATAGGATTGAAAATCTAATTTATTCCACTTCTAGAAACAAAACATCTCATCTTAACCATTCTCATATTTTCTTATTCATTATTCACCCCCAAAATCTTCTTCTCTTATTATAGATGACATATCTCTTGTTTTCCATCAAGACACGATTGGTGATGACATGAAGTGCAAGGAATAGTCTTTACATGATTCTTTTGGGTATTAACATGAAGATCTACATTCAAGACAATTGAAGAAAACTTGGATATATACCCAGACTCCCCAACAATCAGAAACATCTCAAGACATTTGAAGAGGCTCTAGAAGATATAGATGAGACCATCAATTTAGATACTTATGGTCAACTAGAGGGGGGTTGAATATGTTGACAACCAATTTTTATTCTTTTCTGTTTAGTTATGGCTAAACAAGATAAACAAGGTTCTCTAGATGTGCAACTAGGTGAGCAACCTATGTGATACAAGATAAGATACGCAACAGAAGTAAAACGAAAGGTAACAAGATAAAACACAAGTGTAAACAAGGAGACAAGGATATGTTTCCCGTAGTTCTTTCTCAAGAGAAGTACTTCTATGTTGGAGAGGTGGGAGCCACCTGGGCGCTCCTCAATAGCACGGTTGTCAATACCTTATTCTCCTTGAGCTTCTCCAGTGAGGGAGATTCTCGTTTCCACTATGAGGTCGACTTGAAGGCGTTGACCAAACCTTTACACGAGGTTGAGGACACTCCACAAGATGGATGGAGGCTCTCAACCAATCTGAAGCTTCTTTTTAACAAGGTGGAAGCTACAAGCACACGATCTACTAAGGTTTCTAGACCTCAAGTAGGATTCTAGATCTACTATGATGTGATGGATGGATTTGCAATTCCTTTGGTGGAATCACGGATCTAGGTCTCCTCTAGCTCTCCACAAAGTTATGGAGTGATTGGGTGGTTGGAGAGGGAGATCTAGGGGGTTGAAGCTTTGATGAATGGATAGGAGAGAGAGTGGGCAAAGCTTAGCATTTAAGAGGTAGGGGAAGGGCTTTAAATACCCCTTCCCCAATCGAACCGTTGCCCTCTCCCACGCAGCACCGGAGGTTCCAGTGTTTCCACCGGAAGCTCAGGTGGTCTTACACACTGGCTCGCGCGGCTCCTTTTCCTCTCTATGGATTCTTCAGTGGTGGAGGCTCCGGTGGAACTGGCGAAGGTTTCGCCCACCGGAGGTTCCGGTGGGTTCCGCCCCAGCCTCCGCTCTTATGCACCCGAAGTTTTTTTTGGTGGAGCCTGCACCGGAGGTTCCACCGAAACCCAGGACCGCTTGTATCCCAATGGAACTGGCGGAGGTTCCGGTGGTTTGGGCGGAGGTTCCGCCCTGGGATCCACCGTAAGCCACCCGAAGATGATTTTAGCGGAGGTAACACCAGAGCCTCCGCCAGAGGCCCGCGCCTGGGATATGCTGAGAAACAGCAAGGGGGAGGAGGTTCCGGTGGTTTCACCGGAGCCTCCGCTGCCTTTGAAAACTGCTCCCCAGCTTGTCTTTTGAGCTCTTTCCTTTAGGGTAAACATTGTAAGCCTTTGCGGATATTTATTGGGATTACTTTGGCATTTTCATACGTATCAAATAAATCCTACACAAGCTCTAAATAGAGATTAGTCCGTTAGTTATGTTGTCATCAATTATCAAAACGGAAGATGATCTTTCATTCTCCTTTTTTTTGGTAATTGATGACAACACAACCATTTGCATAGATCACAAACAACATGGACGAATCTCCCCCTAGAGATATGCTCCCTTCATGTTGAGAGAATTAAACAAGAGAGATATGGTAATAACTAGCAAACTAGCTAAACACACATATTAAGGAACCCATAAAAAGATATAATTAAAGCACTAGGTTCACATGTCTCGCACCATGCATAACGAGGTTCACACAGAACAAATAATAAACATACGGAGTCTTCAAATAACCAACTCTCTCAAGCAAGACGAAATAATCAAAGCGAAAACACGGCTTGAGAGAGAACCCATGCAAATGCCCAACGCTCCTAAATAGATATCTCTCCCCCTTTGGCATCAAGATACCAAAAGAGAAAAAAGACCGATGCTAACGCCCCAAGGTTCACTTCGAGGAGTTGTCCATGCTAGGAGGACGGGCACGACGGCGAGAGCTAGTCACTTCTTCTCCAGGTTCCTCATCAGACCACTCAATGATTTTCCCTTTGGAGTCCTTGGCCTGCCACTTGTCCCAATTTGTGATGCTATCTTTCACCGGAGAATCCACGATCTCCCCATCATCACGACGGAGCTGCCTCTCTGCCTGTGCTGCCTTGCGGTGCTTGAGTTCCTTGTCATAGTGAAGTTCCCACTGATGCTGCTTGATCTTTTTGTTCACACGGAACACCTTCTTGAGAGCCCTAGCCATCCATTTGAAGGCATTGTCAGAAGGAGGAGGGCAAGAGGTCCCGGCTTCTTCTTCGTCTTCTTCATCAACAATGACATGTGGCTTGGCCTTACCTTTGCGAGGAGCAGGAGTGGGATGCACAACCGGCTTAGTATGGTCCTTGATAAGAAGCCTTTTCTCCGCGTGCGAGATCCAATGGGTGTCATCAAGGGGATCCTTCGGGAACTTGTCCTCCCACACATGAAAGATGATCTTCATGATGAATGGCCCAAAGCAAGCATTCTTCCTTTGCACTATGACATGCCACAGCTCATTCCAGAGATAGTCAAGCACATCAAGTTTTTGGTTCATACCGAAGAGACGGTTCTCATGAGTAAGGAGCATGAGGTTCTTGAGGAAACCTTGGATCTCATCAATGTTGCCCGCCTTGGGGTTGATAGTCTCTCGATAGATGTGAAGCATAATGTCATAGGTGGGGTAGAGGACCTTGACGAAACCAACTGCAAACTTATTCCAATGATAGAGAGGAGTAAGTTGATCCTTGTTGATGGAGGAGGCATTGGGCTCGTGAACACGAAACCACTCACTGTCATACTCGGGGCCACCACCAAAAGGTCCATGATTCGGATAGCCACCAAGAAGAACACCAACCTCGGACCACTTGATGGTGAACTTCTTTCCCTTTGTCATCCAAATAAGGTGACGCTCAGTTTAATTTGCAAGATGCACCGTGGCCAAGAACTCACAGACAATCCCCTCATCATAGTCTTGTTGCACTTGCATAATGGGACGAAGACCGAAGGCATCAATAATTTACATGGGTTCTCCAAAGTAGTTGGGCTTCCTCTCCATATGACCAAGATTGATGGCATGTTGAGGAGAAAAATTTTCCTTGGTCTTCCTCATAAGAATCTCATTGTAGATCTGATCTTGGAACACGGTATGGAATCTTGTGTTTCGTCCCTGAAACGGTGGCATCAAGCGCTCTCGGTCAATGATGTACGGGTTCTCGTGGCGGGTTTGCAAGAACACACTCTCGAACACTTGATAGGAGGATTTCTCTTTCCGGGGCAATGTCTTCTCCGGGGACAGGAACCTTGGCTTGCGCTTGGGTGGAGAAGGATCCAACGTTTCTTCAATCTCATCCACTCATGGTGCCTTGCGACCGCCCATCCTCTTGGTGTGAATCCCTTGGAACCGGATGTATCTATGAAAGAAATATAGAGAGAAAGCACGATGAAGAGATAATGCTCAAGTTTCAATAACGTACAAATCAAAGAAATCAAGATTTGGGGAATATTAGAGAGGAATAACAGCGAGATAGGGCATATGAACACAATCCAATCTAGGAATAGAAGTAATTCATGCCTAATAATCACAATATAGGTTTCTAAGGTTTGTACTCGTGATTCCCTAGTCCACAACCCAACTCCATACATCTAAATGCGAAGAAAAAGTTGCTCCTAGTGCTTCTCCATCCGTCAACGAGATGGGAGAGAGAGAGCCACATACCCGCATCCAAGAACTTCCAAGAATAGAATTTGTTAGTGTTAAGCATGGGAGGAAGTCCAACGTTTAGAATGTGTGGCATCGTAGCAATGGGATGAATAGAGTCATAACTGGAAGGTGGTGGAACTCTTGAGTTAGACCCCGAACCGTTAGCCGTTTGAGGCTTGGAGCCTTCGGAACACCCACCGCTCTTAGCCTTTTTATCGGCTTTTGCCTTGGCTTTCGCCTTGGATAAAGCAATGTTAGCTTCCCTTTCAGTGATTTACGGAATGGAATCATCATCCGAGATAACATCTTCGGCGGTAGGGGTGGTTCCTCGAGCTCCTTGGTTTTCCCCATCATGGCCTCCAACATCTTCTTTATTCTAGAAACCTCCGAACCAACACTAGAGCTAACCTTGGACAATTCGATTTGGATAGTTCCAACCGTTTCTTGTAGGTTAGTTATAGTGTTGGCCATTTTGGCGATTTCCGCATTAGAACCGTCGGGCTCATTTTCATTGACCATTATACTCTTAGGCGGTTAAGCCCTTAGCAAGAGCCGAGGCTCTGATACCAATTGAAAATGCACTATGGTCAACTAGAGGGGGGGTGAATAGGTTGACTACCAATTTTTATTCTTTTCCTTTTATTTATGGCTAAACAAGATAAATCAAGGTTCTCTAGATGTGAACCTAGGTGAGCAACCTATGTGATACAAGATAAGATACGCAACGGAAGTAAAACGAAAGGTAACAAGATAAACCACAAGTGTAAACAAGGAGACAAGGATATGTTTCCCGTAGTTCTTTCTCAAGATAAGTAAGTCTACGTTGGAGTGGTGGGGAGACACCTAGGCGCTCCTCAATAGCACGGCTGTGCACACCTTATTCTCCTTGAGCTTCTCCGGTGAGGGAGATTCTCGTTTCCACTATGAGGTCGACTTGAAGACGTTGACCAAACCTTTACACGAGGTTGAGGACACTCCACAAGATGGATGGAGGCTCTCAACCAATCCGAAGCTTCTTTGCAAAAAGGTGGAAGCTACAAGCACAAGATCTACTAATCTCAAGTAGGATTCTAGATCTACTAGGATATGATGGATGGATTTGCAATTCCTTTGGTGGAATCACGGATCTAGGTATCCTCTAGCTCTCCACAAAGTTATGGACTGATTGAGTGGTTGGACAGGGAGATCTAGGAGGTTGAAGCTTTCATTAATGGCTAGGAGAGAGAGTGAGCAAAGATTAGCATTTAAGAGGTAGGGGAAGGGCTTTAAATACCCCTTCCCCAATCGAACTGTTTCCCTCTCCCACGCAGCACCGGAGGTTTCGGTGTTTCCACCGGAAGCTCTGGTGATCTTCATACACACTGGCTCGCGCGACTCCTTTTCCTCTCTATGGATTCTTCAGTGGCGGAGGCTCCGGTGGAACTGGCGGAGGTTCCACCCACCGGAGGTTCCGGTGGGTTCCGCCCAAGCCTCCGTGTCGGATATATACTGAATAGGGGTATAGAAGATGGTAGACAAAGAGCCGGACTACCAGGGTGGTCTACATGGTAATGGGCTTAGGTCCATTGGGCGGCCCAGTAGTCCGACGCGCAGAAGCCGGATTCTAGAAGAACCCGGATCACGGCCCACGTGATCTGGCTTGGAGGAGAAGACGGATTCCTTGCTTTCCAAGTTACAAGTTAACGTAGTCTTCTAGGTTTCCTATTCTGTAAGCCCTAATCCGGCTATTATATAAAGCCGGACGGGAGATAGATTAAACGAGCACAAGTTAGACACAAGTTCAAGCTCTACGCAACTCGCCGAGAAGCTCATCCTCGCCGAGTAGCTAGATCTATTCCCTCACATTGTAACCCAGTTATACGGGCTTTAGTCCCAATTAGTGAGAAGTGCAGGAGTAGGTACGCCATACTGTCGCGACGTACCGAACCTGGGTAAAATCCCGTGTTCTGTGTTACTACGCTATTCCCGTTACCCCACGTCTCTACCGTAGTCTCATGGCACCCCCGTCTATGAAAACTACTAAGATGTCTCGACAGTTGGCGCCCACCGTGGGGCAAACGACGTCAGGCGTGAAATTCCGATCTAGGATACTCGGCGGAATTGGAAGATCGATCACTGTCGGAAGCTTGGAATTCGACGACGACGTCGGGCGCTTCCTCGACAACGGATCCTACATACCGGCGCAAAACCACCTGGTAAGTGCCTGCGTGTTACCGATTGGATCTGCTAACATCTTTATCGGACTAACTGCAGAAGCAATGGGGTTTTGCGGCGGAAGCAAATAGCATCAACCAGCTGAACCGTTGCACCCAATTTGAGGACGAACCATACGTGGATTTCATCTCCAGATGGACTGCAATGAAGAATAGTTGCTCTGGAGTAACTGACGTACAAGCAATGCATGCTTTCGTCAATGGCCTAAAACCCGGACTCGTACCGTTCATGGTTGGTTCTAAACAGCACAAAGATCTCGGATCTATGCTTACAACCGCTAATGAGCATGCTGCAGCCGAAGATGATATCAGAGCAAGAGGAGGCAATATTGAGTCACTAATACTCGCCAAGAAAACCCCTCGTTCTGACAAAAAAGGAACTCCAGAGTCAACGACAAAGCCCAAGGAGGTCAACATAGCCTTTGGAGGAGAAAAGGTGAATAAGTGGAAAGGCCGCAGTCCAGATCCAATCAATTACACTCCCGAAGAATGGGAGAGAATTAAGTCGGAACCCTGCGTCCACCACTCGCAATTTGGGAAACCAACCCACACAAACGCGCAATGACGGCTAAACAAGCATATGAAAGGCAATGCAGGATCCGGAAATAAGGGGAAGGGTTCCAAAAGGAAACCTGCCAAACAAAAGCCAGAAGCTGAAAAAGAAGACAGTGAATCGGACACTGATGACAAAATCCAAGAACAACAGCGAAAGGGCGAACCCAAATTTCCGAGAGTTGACGGAGAAGCAATGTTAACTTTCTTAGCAACCCCGTCAGCAAAGGTGGCCGAAAGAACACTTCGGGAGATAAACGCAGTTGTTCCTGCAACCCCGAAATTCTTGAAGTACTCCAACACACCGATAATCTGGGATCAGTCTGATCATCCCGGAAATATCCCTGAACCCGGCACACAAGCTCTTGTTGTAAGCCCTATTGTTCAAAACACTAGGCTAAGAAGAGTGCTGATGGATGGAGGATCCAGCATCAATATAATGTATCTGGATACACTGAAGCACTTGAAGATCTCCGAGTCCCAGCTCAACTACAGCAATATACGCTTCCATGGCATTGTTCCTGGCAGGCAAGCACGATCCCTAGGAGAAATTTCCCTAGATGTCACCTTCGGAGATAAAGATCACTTCCGGCAGGAAAAAGTATCCTTCGAAGTAGTGCCGTTCGAAAGCGTGTATCACGCAATACTCGGACGTCCGGCTTTCGCCAAATTTATGGCAAGATCTTGCTATATCTACAACAAGCTGAAGATGCCAGGACCCAAAGGAGGAGTAATCACCATAGCCGGTGATTTCAAGCTGGCAAACGAGTTGGAGAAAGAAAACGCCCTTTGCGCTCAGAGAGTTATAGCAAAGGAGGAACTGAAGGAATTAACCAAGGAGGTATCGCCGAAAGAAATGCCGGCAGGAAAAGAAACTCGGAAGCCAACAGATAGCTTCAAGGCGTCCGAGAACACAAGACAGGTAATCCTAGATCCCAAAGATCCGACAAAATTCGTCGTCGTAGGGACTGGGATGACTAACAAATAGGAAGGCGAGCTCATCAAGTTCCTCCGTGAGAACTGGGATATTTTTGCCTGGTGTCCAGCTGACATGCCAGGCGTACCCAGGGAACTTGCTGAGCACCAACTCAAGGTTATTCCCGGATCAAAACCCGTCAAACAAGGTCTCCGTCGATTTGACGGAAGAATACGGAAGGCTATTGGCAAGGAAATTATCCGGCTTTTAGCAGCGGATTTCATCAAGGAAGTAATCCATACTGATTGGTCCGCAAATCCGGTCCTAGTACCGAAGAAAGACACCACTGCTCTTAGAATGTGTATAGATTACACAGGATTGAACAAGTTGTGTCCGAAAGATAGGTTCGCGTTACCACGAATCGATCAAATAATAGATGCCACTGCAGGCTCCAAGCTTTTATGCTTTTTGGATGCATACTCCGGGCACCACCAAATACGCATGAAAAAAGAAGATCAAATCAAGACTTCTTTTATAACCCCGTATGGGACGTACTATTACATAACCATGCCTTTTGGCCTGAAGAACGCAGGTGCAACCTACCAGCGTTGCATGCAACGCTGTTTGCATAGTCAAATTGGCAGAAACGTTCATGTTTATGTGGACGATATCGCTGTCGTAACCAAGGAAAAAGATACACTCCTTGAGGATTTGCGAGAAACTTTCGAAAACTTACGCACTTACAAGATGAAGTTGAATCCAGCTAAGTGCGTATTCGGAGTTCCCTCAGGAAAACTTCTGGGTTTCATTCTTTCCCACAGAGGAATAGAAGTTAACCCGGAAAAGATCAAGGCAATCTTGAACATCTCAAAACCTACATGCGTAAAAGATGTCCAAAGATTGACGGGTTCCGCTGCAGCCGTCAGCAGATTTATCAGTTGGCTGGGGGCTAAAACCTTACCACTCTACAAGCTGCTGAAAAAATTCGACAAAGTCAAGTGGATTGCGGAAGCCTGGGAACGTCTAGAAAGTTATGTACCTTTCCGTACTTAGTTCAATTCTATGTAAACATCTTTTGAGATCATGAAATAAAGTTGTCGGAATGCTGTCATCCATATTCTTTATAAGTGTAAAGTGTTTCCGCCTCATCTATTTCCCAATGATCTTACAAATTGCTCAACGTTAACCCGAATTGTGCTTGCGTACTCGGCGTTACAAAACTGAATGATTTTTTCAGCCTATTAACGGCTAAGGGAAACTTGAATTGCCTGTGTGCCCAAGTTTCACTTAAAACTTTCCTTGAATTCTCTAAGTCTTATCTGATTGTGTGTGTGTTGGGTTACTGGAACTAGTTAGTAAAAATGCCTTTAGCATGGTCCATGTTTCCGAGTTTCAAAAACTGCTTGGTTCGTCCCCAGTTACTCGGCATGAAGATTCATATTGCTATTTGAGCCATTTCAAACACTAAGGACAGTTAAAGCATACACACCAGAGAACTTAGAAGATAAAGGAATGATGCAACCCAAAAAACTTGCAAAGAATTTCATAATTTTAACTGCAACAGATGGAAGTTTCATTCATACAAAAGAAGCATTACATTAAAAGAATAGTAATGCTCCTATTGTCTATTTTTTCTATCCAGGTTCCAGGTAACCCTTCAAGCATCCGACTCCTCCTCGCTGCTTTCGTCTTCGGGGATTGGAGGAATCTCAGCTTCTGGATAGTTGACGGAGATATTTACCATGGAGGCAATCTGGGTGGCGTGACCCTTGACTTCACCAAAGATGGTGTTTCGCTGCATATCCGTGTATCCTTGAGGGACACCGGACGCCACGCGCCAGGATTTAGCACTAGGGTAGTGCATGCGCATGAGTCCAAGAGCCATGCGCGCACCACCCCGTGCAGCGGAGCGAAGGAGAGATTCCTTAGACTCCGCCACCTCCATGATGGCACCCGGAAGTTTTTCAACCTCCGAGCACTCCCCAGATTTTTCGGGAAGAAACTTGTCTACCAGCTGCGTTGCTGCAGCCTTGATCAAATTCTATGTCTCCCCGAAAGCTCGGATGCCTGCAATCCGAGTGCCATCTGGGGTATCGCCTGTTTTTTCCAATAAAATACCTAAAAAGGTTAGACGGAAAAACAGAGCAAGTAAAGCATGGAAAGATGACAAATGAGTAAGAGATTTACCGATGAGCTTGTCGATCTCGGAAACTTCCTCCAGGCGAAGGTTCAGAGCGTCGGTCAAATCCTGAATGGTGGATTTGTCCTTCTCCGCCTGTTCGGAAGCCTTGGAATTAGCAACTCCAAGTGCCAGATTACTGGCTTCCAGGTCTTGTTGTGCCTTCACAAGGTTCTTGTGAAGCTCAACATTCTCCTTCCGGAGATATTCGGCATTGCCAGAATCTTCAGCTGCTTGCTTAGCCTGAGCCAATGCAGCTGAAAAGCAAGGGAAAATCCGAGTTGATCAACTTTTTGGTAAAACCTTAGACAAATGTTTAAATCGGAAATTTCAGAAGGAAAATGCTTACCTTCTGTTTCCGACAGTGCGAGCTTAGATGATTCCAGCTCTGCCTCCCTTTCCTCAAGAATAGAAAGAAGACTTCTAACTTCTTTATTCTTGATGGTAAGTTTCTTGAAAACTTCCCTGTTGATAGCTTCGGAGGTTTGCTGAAACATAGCAAGGAGAAGAATGAGTACAAAAAACATCAATGCAAAAAGCACGCATTTTTGATTAATGCTTGGGGGCTAGAGTTATATACCTGGCTCATGCGCTGCAAACCTGCCAAGTTTTCTTTAAACTCTTTCGCGTATTCCGCGAAGAGATTCCCGGATGCGTCCAAGCCGTCATTGATAGCTTTGAAATCCTTGTCGAAGGTGGGGATTTCCTCGTCGAAAGTCCGAGGTAATTTTTCCACCTCTGGGGCCGCCCTTTCCCTCGTGTCCGGGTCGGACACAATGGGCTGGCTGGGCTCTGGGGGCTTGGTGGTGGGGGCTGCAGTAGGCTCTTCCGCCATTGTGCTTGGCGTGTCCGGGGCGACGGCGGGAGAAGGTTGGCTGCCTCGGCTGGAAGAAACCTTGTGTTTCTTCAGCTTCTTCGGCTTCAGGGTGGAAGGTGGCAGGCTAAAAACATAAAAACCCGGAAAAGGTTAAAACACCGAAGATGGATGAAAAAAGTTCCCATAAAAGAAAATTCCAGAAGAAAGAACCTGGAGGTGGCGACGGGGATTCCGTCAAGATCGATAATTTCGTCCGAGGAAGTTATCTTCTTACGGTTGCGTCCACCTGTAGCGGCGGTGCGCAGCGCGTCCAACTCAGCCTCAGACACCAAGTCCGAATCTGAAAGATCCTCGAACTATCGAACAAGCAAGGTCAAAATCAGAAGCTAGGAAATCCGAGATAAAATAGAACTGTACCCAAATGACTGAAAAATTACCTTGGGAACCGGATTTTCGGCCGTGTACATTGGCCGACTCTCTATGTATTGGTCGCGCGATGCGACCAACTGGTTGATGCGCCGCCTAAGTTACTTTGCGGGCCAATCCTTGGCGGATGTCCGCATCGGATCCTTGACTCCCGTGTATTCGCACAGGAGACGGCCGCTGTGGTTGGCTAGTGGCTGGATCCGCCTAATCAGCCAGCATAGAACCGTGTCCATGCCGGTTAGAGGCGGATCCATGGAGGTGAGCTTGGCGATGCGCCGCTTGATCTTTAGTAGATCTGGCGGCAGAACTTGGACGGCTTCTGTTCCCCAGTTATCCTGGGGAACGGCGGCGGAATTCACAAAAGGTGGAACCCCGACGGCCTTTTTAGGAAAAGGCACGTCGGGATGATAAAAGAAAGAACCCGTCCAAAATTTGACGGATTCTGAAGTTTTTATCTTGGGGAACCAATCCTCTCGGAATCTCCGAAGAGTGAAGGATATAGTTCCGCAAGTTGGGAGTGCGCCCTCCGAAGAGTTTCGCTTAACTCCAAAGCAGTACATCCAGAAATCTAACCTAGGTTCTAGCCCTAAGTAGCCTTCGAACAAGGCCTGAAAGCCGGCCATGTATAGAATGGAGTTGGGGGGAAGATTGTGGGGCTGGATGTTGTAATGAGAGAGAACCTGGAGGAAGAAGGAAGATGGCGGAAGTCCCATACCTCGCAGAAGGTGGGAAGAAAGTAGTACCCTTTCGCCATCACGTGGCGCGGGTTCGGTTTCTTCTTCTGGCAGCCGCCATTTCTTCTTGAGAACCAGGCCCTGCTTTTCCAAGTTTGGAAGGAGAGCCGGGGGAATACTGCAGGCACTCCAGTTGCCTGCAGATTCCGCTTCCTCGTCCGCTCCGGCGGCGGCCTCCGCGGCGGCGAGTTCGTCGCCGAGGAGCTCGATCTTTTCCTCCGCCGTTTCAGGTGCAAACGGCCGGGTTGTCGCGGCGCTCGATGTCGCAATGTCCGCGGCGGCGGAAGTGTTTTCTCCGCCCGCCGCGGAAGCCGCAGTCTTCTCCGGCTTGCCGCCGGCGTGCTTAGGCGATCCTGGTTGCGGATCCAGATCGCTGACGAGTTCGTCGATGGCGGTGCGGGTCGGTGACGACGGCGAGGAGGCCATTTTTTGATGGTGCTTTGCGTTCGGCGTACGAAGGTTGCGTGCGCCTGGGACAAGGACTTGCTCTCGAGCTCGCGTGCGCAGCAATGGCGTAGGCAGTGAGGGAGTGAGGAAAGTTTCGGAGGAGGACGATGATGGCTATTTATAGCCAGAGAACCGTTTAGATACGTGCCAACGGCTCTTTCGACCGTTGGATGTTCGACGCGTGTCGATCGCCGGAAACTACGGGAAATAAAACGGCAGGGGAATGATGGCTATCTCCTCGTTTCCCGTGAGAATCTGTCAGAGATACGTTGCAGGGTTTCCCGCGTGAAACCAAGCGTCGCCTGCGTCAGCATGATTAAAGCGCTGACGTTAGAAGTTCCTTTTCCGCGAAGGATCGCGAGAAGAAAAGCCGGATTTTTATGGTTCCGAGTTTTATGTTACCATCTCCTTCAAAAGGAAAGTAGAAAGAATCAAGACTGCTGAATCAAGATTTCCCGGACAAAATGTATTTGACGAAAGACGGAGAATCAGAGTTTTGATCCTTCCTGGGGGCTACTGTCGGATATATACTGAATAGGGGTATAGAAGATGGTAGACAAAGAGCCGGACTACCAGGGTGGTCTACATGGTAATGGGCTTAGGTCCATTGGGCGGCCCAGTAGTCCGACGCGCAGAAGCCGGATTCTAGAAGAAGCCGGATCACGGCCCACGTGATCTGGCTTGGAGGAGAAGACGGATTCCTTGCTTTCCAAGTTACAAGTTAACGTAATCTTCTAGGTTTCCTATTCTGTAAGCCCTAATCCGGCTATTATATAAAGCCGGACGGGAGATAGATTAAACGAGCACAAGTTAGACACAAGTTCAAGCTCTACGCAACTCGCCGAGAAGCTCATCCTCGCCGAGTAGCTAGATCTATTCCCTCACATTGTAACCCAGTTATACGGGCTTTAGTCCCAATTAGTGAGAAGTGCAGGAGTAGGTACGCCGTACTGTCGCGACGTACCGAACCTGGGTAAAATCCCGTGTTCTGTGTTACTACGCTATTCCCGTTACCCCACGTCTCTACCGTAGTCTCATGGCACCCCCGTCTATGAAAACTACTACGATGTCTCGACACTCCGCTCTTATGCACTCGAAGGAGTTTTTGGCGGAGCCTGCACCGGAGGTTCCACCGGAACCCAGGCCCTCCTGTAGCCTAATGGAATTGGCGGAGGTTACGGTGGTTTGGGCGGAGGTTCCGCCTACCGGAGGTTCCGGTGGGCTCCGTCCTGGGATCCGCCGTAAGCCACCCGAAGATGATTTTAGCGGAGGTAATACCGGAGGCTCCACTGGAGGCCCGCGCCTGGGATATGCTGAGAAACAGCAAGGGGGCGGAGGGTCTGGTGGTTTCACCGGAGCCTCCGCTTCCTGTGAAAACTGCTCCCGAGCTTGTCTTTTGAGCTCTTTCCTTTAGGGTAAACATTGTAAGCCTTTGAGGATATTTATTGGGAGTACTTTGGCATTTTCATACGTATCAAATAAATCATGCACAAGCTCGAAATATATATTAGTCTGTTAGTTATGTTGTCATCAATTATCAAAACGGAAGATGATCTTTCACTTAACCATTCTCATATTTTCTCATCCATTATTCACCCCCAAAATCTTCTTCTCTTATTATAGATGACCTAGCTCTTGGTTTCCATCAAGACACGATTGGTGATGACATGAAGTGCAAGGAATAGTCTTTACATGATCCTTTTGGGTATTAACATGAAGATCTACATTCAAGACAATTGAAGAAAACTTGGAGATATACCCAGAGTCCCCAACAATCGGAAACATCTCAAGACATTTGAAGAGGCTCCAGAAGATATAGATGAGACCACCAATTTAGATACTTTGCTAGAACAATGTTATCGTGTTAGTGTATTGATCATATCAATAAGTATGGTATGACAATATTAGTTGTTTCCTAAAACATTGTTGTTTGGTGTGAAAAATGCTTGATTAGATGTTGATTGTAAGATGTGTTTTCTTGCTCTGTTGTGTTGGGTATGAATCTCCTTTAGATCTTTCTAAATCTCTACTCATATATGCTAAACCCATCCAAATACCTAGCTATAATGCTAACAACCATGAGAAGATCAACAAAAAGATGGAAGATTGGCAAAGACATCAAAAGACCAAGTTAAGAGTGATCCCTCAATGTTAAATGAAGTTCAACAAGCACCAGTTACTCTGTAGCCCTACTTGGTAGAAAAAATCAAGCCATGATATTTGTATACCCACAAAAGTTTCTTTTAAGGGTGGTAGCCACCCAGTTACATGGAACCCAAGTAACCCAAACCTATATTTCTTTCTAGGCTTCCCGAATCTCCGGACGAGATTTCTTTTAAGGGTGGTAGTCTCTAACATCCCTGATTTTTTGAGAAATTTAAAAATCACAAAAATATAAAACTTTTGTTTTCTTGATAGTGCAAGCCACCAAAAACAAATAAAACTTCAAACAAAGGAAATATTATATGTCATTCCACTCTTATTGGAATTGAAAAATCCAATATGCCTCTAATACCATAAACCCTAAAGCTTATTCAAAATAATTGTTTTATCTTAACAAAACTTATTTCATAAAAGGTTTTCATTTCAATTATTACTTGAAAATGTTTTGTGTTTAAATACTATGCCTCCAAAATGTTTCACATGAATAAAAATTATTTATATTATTTTCAAATATTAAACCAAGTATTGACCATAAAAATTTTATATAAATTATTTTGTTTATGAAAACAAGTAAAAGACCTTAAAAACAATATATGCATTTGTGACACCTCTCTGAATTTTATTAAACCACAATTCAAATTATCATTTATTTTCTATTTTAAAAATAGCATTTAGTTGTCATTAATGATTATATAAGAATTTGAAAATATTATTATTTTAAGTGTGTTGAAACAGAACACAAATGTTTTCATTTGAAAGATAATGATTTTACAAAACTAAGAAATTTTGTTTGAGATTATTTGGACTCATATTTTAAAATTTATGAATCTATTTGGTAAAAACAGAAAAAAACGAGAAAAAAAGGCACCAGGCTAGCAGCCCGAGCCAGCCCAACTCACCCTCTGCCTTTATCCATCGTTTGCGCGCAAGCAAAAGCCCAACGCCAGGCCCAGTAGAAGCCCGCACCCCTTCACTCTCTTTCTCCCTCTGATCAGTTGGTCCCGCATGACGCAGGCGCTACGTCACCGTGACGTCGTTCTCCTTCCTCTCGTGCACGGCAGGGACACCCGAAAACGGGAAGAACTCAATCTCCTGATTTCTTGCGGTACAGGTCATGAATCAAAGCGCCACGGCCTCCCTATAAATAGCTACAGATCCCTCTCTGTTTCCCCTTTTCTTTCCCTCGCGGATTGCGCCTCCAGGCCGCTACAATTCCTCACCGGACCCGTAACCCTAGCCGCCATAGGTGAGCTCCGTCGTCGTTGCAGTAAGTCACGAGAGACCCCGCCGAGCACGCCAAATTCTTTGCCATGTCCTTGCGAGCCTCCCTCACTCTTTTTCCGATTTTTTATTGCGTGTAGATCGATGGCGTTGTGCACTTCCGAAGCACACTAGAGCTCTCCGTCACTCCGTCTGCACCGCATCGCCAATACATGAAGCAAGGATCGTCGCCGTCATCGCCATCGTCTCCGCTGGCTCGCGAAGCTCCTCGTAGTCATCCCCCATTGAGCCGGAAATCCACGGGAGAGCCAACTCCGTCGATGGCCGAGCCGCAGATCACCGGAGAACCGCAAATTTTCCATCGGCGACCCCGAGCCCATCCATCACCCAGCGCCATCCGATCGTGATCTACGACCAGGATTAGGTCTTCGACCGAAAAGGTAACTTTGCATCATGTGCGTCCACTACTACTTAAATCCAACGGACCGCAGTGACCGATCCGCATGAAAGGCATCAGCCAATCACATGCCTCTAATCCATGACCCCCAGATCGCCTATTTTCTTTTAAAACAGAACAACCCCTGTAATTTTGCAGAAACCCCCCCCAACTTAAAATTGCAATAACTTTTTAACCACTAATCCAAATTAGATGATTTTATACTTTTTGAAATCAGCATAACATGTAGAACACATTAGAAGCAAATTCAAATTTGATACGTACACACACTTTTTATTTGTAGATCTTTGTAAATATTGTTTTGTGGATAACTATAGATCTACGATTCCAAATTTGAAAAAATTAGACTTTTTGAAAAGTCCTGAATATGTAGACTCTGTTAGTACTGGCCAAAATTAAAATCTACTCTTTAAATATTGTTCAAATTCAAATATGCTTGTTTAATGGTTTTTGACATAATTTAATTTTATAATTCCAAAAAATATAAATAAAATATTTTTGGAAACCTTAGGATGTGTACTTTCATATGCTCTGTCCCAAAATAATTTTTGAACCAATTAAATTTGAATTTAGAATTATTTAGTCCTTTTGAGTGTTTGTGACTTAGTTTAAATTCTCTAAATATTATCAATATGTTTTCTTTAGCAATTTTGCTCTAAGTACCAACCTTATGTCGCACCCGGATTTCTAGAGGATACTCACAGCCCGCTAAACAGTAGATAAATGGCTTACGGGGCATACCGACACCCGCATCTCAATATGAGCAGGCCAACACGTAAACGTGTGACAACCATTCTCTACTATCCATCGTCTGCGTAAACCATCCCATAGAAATCCGGCTACTTCCTTTGACGTACTTCATAACATACACACATGGTACGTCAACGGCATTTGAACAAGTGATATCACAAAAAATCTCTAAGACACAAAGAAATGGAAATAAGTTGCAAATAGCTCTCACTAGAGCAGAGATAGCAAATACAATCATCCAGAGGACACATGTCCCAACAATTCATCATTACATCGCAGCGGAAGCATCCAAAGTGTCTGAATACAGACAAGATCCAAATAGGCCTAAGAGGCCAGAAACGAAAAGACGGAGCCCATCCACGATGTCTCGGATCCTGCCCGGGTCCGCTATCTACTCGTCAGCAGCCTCGTCATACTCCACGTAGTAGCCTCCATGGGGATCCTCGGAAACGTAGTCTGCGGAAACCACAACCCCAAAGGGGTCAGTACAGACAAGTACTGGCAAGCAAGACTCACAAGATACCAAAGTGTACCCGGCAACACCAAGTACAGATGCTTTGGGTTCAACGGAAGAATAGGTGATACAAAAGTGCGGCAGCAGGCTGCTCTAACTAACTACAGAAACACGCTACAACTTCCGGCTAAAAGAAGGGGATAAGATAGCGTATCGTAACCAAATACCACTAACTTCAAACCAACCCATCCTGGATCTCGCCCCTTATCTAAAGAAGCAATCCGAGGATAACTCACACAGTTGGATTAGTGAAGGTTCAAGTTATTGTGTCAATAAGCCTATTACTAGTCAAGTTGACATTAAATTAGGTGTAAGTTGTCTAATCCTTGTTAGCCAGCCCTATCACCAAGTCATCCATAACCGCGGACAACACGGCTTCTCGAGAAGATTTAACCCTGCAGGGATGCACCAATTTGGCCGTACACGTAAGAATACCCCGCCAGACGGGGATCAAACCCACCAAGCGAGGCACTCAACACAACCCAACTCTTCTTCGCATCAAGCCCAAAGAACCACGTGATGTGCGTGCGCGGCTAATCGACCCCCCACGAAGAAAAGGGGGACCCTCATAGCACTGGAAGACCACGCCGCCCTAAATGCCGACTACAAAAGTTCCACCCTGGCCTCGGGTTCGTACATGCATATGCGTGCATCAAATGGAAAGCCCGAACTAAGTGTGGCGATTTGGACGAGATGCGAATCGAATCAGAGTTGCGGGGGCTCCCATACACGCTTCCCACATGCGGTTAGCGCGCTCATCATGGATCTAGAGGACAAGAACCTTTTCCTAATTAAGGTCGACACTAGCAGGCCTCAAAACCATACCCGGCCTCCTGCCGGTGCCTTATCATCAAATTAGCATTACCTCATACATTAATAGGTTGTTGTTTAAACATCGAGCCCCCAGAACATAATAAATATGGTAACAGAAATAACGGACAGCAGACTCGAGCATAAACAACCCTAAGCATGCTAGTAAGACACAGGCAACAAGCAATGGGGTTATAGGTGTGGAGGATAGGCTATTTCAGGGTTACAGGATAACATGTGATAGGATCGGAACACAAGCAACAAATCTTAAGGCTAGCAGAATAGACAACGAAAAGTATCGATATCCAGTGTGGAAAGGACACAATGGTTCATGTGAGTGAATACTTACCTGCAAACTCGGTAGCCTGGTACTGGGCTAACTCCTCAGAAGTAGTGTCGTAAACCTCGTCTGTCTCAGCGTCGTCGTCTATTCGAGAAGAAGCAAACAAACAACGCAGAGAGACAAACAATCAATACATGGCATAAAGCACAATCATGGAATGATGCATGACAATTTAATTAATGCATCAAGGGTAAGCTAGTTGGCATGGTAACATAATTAAATGTGCCCATATGCAATTTGGATTGCATATGGAAAACCCATGAATTAAGGTTGAAATAAATGTTCTACAACTAATCATCATGTGAAAGTTGTTTAGAATGATTCATGGTTGAAGAAAACAATGATAAAACAACATTAGATTCAATTTGAAAAGGTGTTTTTACCAAGTTTGAAATTTTATTTATTAAGTTATGAAATTTTGGCTTCTTAAAGGAGTTACACAAGCATTTGTTGTTTTCACCAATTTAATTGTTCAAAATAAATAACAAGATTCATATTTGGAAAGAACACAAAATTTTAGGTGGAATACATGTTTCATTTGTTGACAAAGGATTTAAAATGAATTAATTATGAATTAAACAAGTTTAAACAAGATTTAAATGAATTTAATTCAAGTATGAAATTATTTGAATTTTTATTTGTTCAAAACATTTAATAAAATTCATATTTGGAAAGTTTATACTTTTCTGGTTTGAAAACATATTTTATATGTTCAAAAAGAATTTAATTTGACCAAGTTATGAATTTAGCAATTTTAAATGATTTAAACAAGGTTTAAATTATTTAACCAATTTTAATTATTCAAAACATGAAACAAAGTTTATATTTGGAAAGGTGGTTTAATTTAGCATGGAAAACATATTTTATATGGGACATTTGAATTAAATTTGAAATAGTTATGAATTTGACCTAATTTGTAATGAGTTGTTTGAATTTGAATTTTGAAAACATTTGAAATGTTCAAAACAGTAAACAAACTGCATATTTGGAAAGTTTATTTTATTTAGAGTGGTTTACATGTCTTACATTTTGAATTTGGATGAGTTTTGCAATTTTTATAGGGGTTTGAAAACTAGGGACTATTCTGTAATAAAACAGGGACTTAAATAAAAAAAGAAAAGGGCCAGAACGAATTCCACCTCGCAGTGGCCCAGCCTAGGCCACTGACGAGGGGGCCCTGGGCCACGGTGGCGTTGCGTGGCAGCACGCGTCGCTGACAGGGAGGCCCCACCTGTCAGCGCGCGGTGCAAAAGGTTGGGAATTAATCCCGCGGAGGCGGGGATCGAACCCTCGACCTCGTGAGCGTGCGCGCAGTGCTGCTGCCACTGCGCTGTGCTGCTGTCTGTTTACAGTAAGGGGCGTGCACAATTTTGAGGTTCCCTCCGTGGCTGTTAACTGAAACTGTAAAAGTTCAGTTAACTGAACTCCAACGAGGGACCCGTGGTCGCCGGAGGCGAGCTGCTGCTGCTCGTGGCTGCTGCTCGGGTGCGTTCAGGGAGGCGTGCTTGCGCGTGCAGAGAGGAGAGAGAGGGGTAGGGGGTGGTGTGCTCACAGGGAGGCGGAAGGAGGAGGAGGCGATCGTGCTCGGTGAGGTGGAGATGGCCAACGACGGCGACAGGGAAGAAGATGGCGGCGGTGATCCCGGCTCTCCCCGTCCTCGCTGCTGTGTCGAGGAGGAAGAGGAAGTAGAGGGGAGGCGGTTCCCGCGCTTAGCCCGCGCTGAGGAACATCCTGGCGACGGCGATCGCCGGGGTTTGCTTGCGGTGGTGCGGTGGTGGTTCAGAGACAGAGAGGAGCAGAGGAACAGAGGGAGGTGGAGGAAGAAATCGGCGGCGCGAGGGAGGAGGAAGAAAGAGAGAAGCTAGGGCAGAGAGGAGGAGGTGCTCGGGGTGGCTATAAGGAGGGGGAGGGCAGCTCCCGGCCGTTCCCTCCTCTGTGCTGTCGACGTGGGCAGCGGCGATGAACGCCGTACAGAGGAGGACGAACAGGTAAGGGGGCTGGGCTTTGGGCTGGTGGGCTCAGCCCACTTGGCTGGCCTGCCCCCCTACTCTCTCTTTTTTTTTTACTGCTTCTTTTTTTTTTGCAGAAAAAGAAAAGGAAGAAAAAGGAGAGAAAAGGAAGAAAAAGGAGAGAAAAGGAATTTTTTTTAGGGGGTTTAAAATTTTGTGATATTTTTTATAGGTTGTTATTTACAAAAGCACCAATTTGCAAACTTTTGTTTTTCAAAAATTTCAAATTGTGTTGCTGTTTGTATTTTATTTGAATTTGAGTGAATATGATATTAATTAAATTATTAAAAAGAACAATTTAATAGTTTGAACTTTCTATTTTAATGGAAACAATTGGATGTTTTTATTTGAATATTTTTATTTGGAAAATGTAACAGAACAAGTATGAAACAAGAATTTGAAAATTTGGTTTGAAATCAAATAGAAAAACAAGGGAAAACAAAAGAAAACAAATGGAAAACAAATGCAAAACTTATGATGACATGATGCAAAACATAATTTAACAAAAAGCAAACATTCTAAAGGTGTTTTTCATACTTGGGATGTTACAAAACGCCCCCCTTGAAGGAATTGCGCCCCGAGATTCCTACTGAGAAGAGAAAAGGTCCGGATACTTCTTGCGAAGATCCTCTTCGGTCTCCCACGTTGCCTCTTTATCGGAATGATGAGACCATTGCACTTTTAAGAACTTGGTGCTCTTGTTGCGAGTTTTGCGCTCGGTCTCATCGAGAATTCGAACAGGGTGCTCCTCATAAGAGAGATCTTCTTGCAGTTCAATGGAATCATGATCAACTGCACGATCTGGATCTTTGAAGCACCTCTTGAGTTGTGACACGTGAAACACATCGTGCACCTTGGATAGCTTTTCCGGAAGTTCAAGACGATAAGCATTTTCTGCACGCCTTGAGAGAATGTTGAAAGGACCAATATATCTTGGTGCAAGTTTTCCTTTGACACCAAAACGATGAGTGCCTATGAGGGGAGTTACACGGAGATATGCTTTGTCACCAGGTGCATAGATCATATCCCTGTGCTTGCTGTCATAGTAGCTTTTCTGACGAGACTGAGCAATCTTGAGATTGTCACGAATGATGCGAACTTTCTCTTCGGCTTCCTTAACAATGTCAGGGCCTAAGAGTGAACGTTCACCAGCTCCAGACCAATTGATTGGACTCCTGCATCTGCGGCCATAGAGAGCCTCAAATGGTGCCATGCCTAGGCTTGCCTGGAAGCTGTTGTTGTAGGAGAATTCAGCATATGGAAGACATTCCTCCCATTTCATGCCAAACGAGAGACCACATGCTCTGAGCATATCCTCGAGAATCTGATTGACTCTCTCGACTTGCCCTTGAGACTGAGGATGATAAGCGGTGCTGAACAGAATCTTGGTGCCCAATGCTTGTTGAAAGCTTTTCCAGAAATGAGAAGTGAAGATGCTTCCACGGTCTGAGTTTATTTCCAATGGAACACCATGAAGAGGAACAATCTTTGCTGTGTAGAGCTCTGCTAACTGGCTAGCTGAGATTGTTTCTTTGACAGGAAAGAAGTGAGCTACTTTAGTGAGTCGATCAATGACAACGAAGATTGCATCGTTGCCCCTCTTGGACTTTGGAAAACCAGTGACGAAGTCCATTTCGATCATGTCCCACTTCCACTCAGGAATTTTTAGAGGTTGGAGAAGACCTGCTGTTTTCTGATGAACTGCCTTAACACGTTGACAAACGTCGCATTCAGAAACGTATTGAGCAATTTCACGTTTCATGTCAGGCCACCAATACAGTGTCTTGAGATCCTGGTACATCTTTGTACTTCCAGGGTGTATGGAGAGAGGAGTTTCATGAGCCTCCTTGAGAATGACATCTTTGAGACTTTGAACTTGAGGAACTGCAATGCGTCCTTCAAAGAACACAGTTCCCTTGTCATCAACTGAGAAGGACTTAAATTTCTCCTTGCCTTCTTTGATGTGTTCTACCATCTTCTTGATTTCAGCATCACGAAGTTGTTCAGAACGAATCTTGTCCTCGAGAGTTGGACTAGCTGTCAAGTTTGCAAGATAGCCTTGAGGAACAAGACCAAGGTTCAGCTTCTGGAATTCTTCATGAAGTGGAGGTTGACTTTCCATGATCATGAGATTATTGCAATACGACTTGCGACTGAGAGCATCGGCCATAACATTAGCCTTGCCTGGAGTGTAAGAAATGGTAAGATCAAAGTCTTTAATCTTTTCAATCCATCTCCTTTGCCTGAGGTTTTGATCTGGTTGAGTGAAGATGTATTTCAGACTCTTATGATCGGAAAAGATTTCAGTGCGATTCCCCAACAAGTATTATCTCCATTTCTTGAGGGCAAACACAACTGCTGCAAGTTCAAGGTCATGAGTGGGATAATTGAGCTCATGTGCGTTCAACTGACGTGAAGCATAAGCCACAACTTGACGTTCTTGCATAAGAACTGCACCTAGACCTTGGAGAGAAGCATCAAAGAATATTTGGAAAGGTTTGGAAGGATCTGGGCCAACCAGAACTGGTGTAGAAGTGAGTTTAGTCTTCAGGAGATTGAAACTTTCATCACATTGTGGAGACCAAACGAACTTATTGTCCTTCTTTGTGAGATCATTGAGAGGTTTGGCAATCTTGGAGAAGTTTTGGACGAAACGACGGCAATAGCTAGCCAAGCCAAGAAAACTTCTTACTTGCTTCACCGTCTTTGGAGGTTTCCAATCAACAATTGCTTTAACCTTTTCTGGATCAATGGCTATGCCCTTGGCAGAGATGACATGACCAAGGTAAGCAACTTCTGAGATCCAGAACTCACATTTGGAGAACTTGGCATAAAGACAATGCTCGCGAAGCTTCATGAGTGTGAGACGAAGATGTTCTTCATGCTCTTCCTCGGATTTTGAGTAGACAAGAATGTCATCAAGATATACCACAACGAACTTGTCAAGGTATTCATGGAAGACAGAATTCATGAGTCGAGAGAAAGTCGCCGGTGCATTGGTGAGACCAAAGGACATGACGGTGAATTCATATAGACCGTAGCGAGTGGTGAAGGCTATTTTTGGAATATCCTCTTTTCTGATCTTTATTTGATGGTAACCCATTCTCAAGTCCAACTGAGAGAATATTGAGGCTCCAGCAAGTTGATCAAAAAGATCATCGATACGAGGAATTGGATACTTGTTTTTGATGGTTTTCTCGTTAAGAGGACGATAGTCAACAATGAGTCTCTTTGTGTGATCCTTCTTCGCAACGAACAGAGTTGGGCAACCCCAAGCCGAGGAACTAGGTTGAATGTAACCTTTTTCCATGTACATATCAATTTGTTCCTTCAACAACTTCAGCTCGGGAGTTCCTATCTTGTAAGGATGCTTAGAGATTGGAGCAGTACCTGGCTCAAGTTTGATCACGAACTCAACAGCTCTGTCCGGAGGCATCCCTGGCAACTCTTCTGGAAAGACGTCAGGGAATTCGCAAACCACCGGAACATTTTCAAGTGAAGGTAGAGGTTTTGCATCGAGGTTGCATAGCTAAATGGAACTTGATTCATTTGGAGAATAGATTATCTGGCCAGAAGGGTGGGACAGAGTTATTGACTTTTGAGCACAGTCAATCCTTGCTTTATTGGCCTTCAGCCAATCCATACCAAGAATGACATCAATGTCAGAATTGCCAAGCAGTATGAGAGAAGCAAGGAATATGTGGCCTCCAATTAGAATTTGATTTTTGTGACTGATCTTGGACGTTTGCATAGTTGCTCCAGGGGAGTTGACCACTAGCGGGGAACCCAAACCAACAAAAGGGAGTTTAATTGCTGTCGCAAAGATCTTTGACACGAAAGAATGTGATGCTCCGGTATCAAACAACACTTTAGCTGGAATAGAGTTTACAGGAAATGTACCGAGAACGACGTCAGGAGCTTCCTCAGCTTTGTCGATCTTGACATGATTCACCCTTGCGGTCCTCCCGACAGGCCTGTTGTTGGAGTTGAAGGCCTTAGGCGGGGGAGCGCGCACCATTGCCTGGTTTGTGTTAGGGCGAGGTGGTGGTGGAGGTAGCTGCCTCTGCGTGCACTTGTCGGCGTAGTGCCCCGTCTGCTTGCACTTGTAGCAAGTGACGACACGAGGAGGCCCTGGCCTTGGCTGCCCCATCGAAGTCCTCTGATCATGCATCTGAGCAGGGTTGGGTGGGCGGGGAGCGAAGCCTGGAGAATCTTGGGCGTATGGAGCCCGAGTGACAGCACCATTTGGCACCCAGATGCGGCGCTTCTGCGGAGGGGTGGTCATGTTGGAGGAGGAACCACCCTCACGCGAGTGCTTGCGAGACTCCTCGAACGCCTTGCGCCCATTTTCCTCATTGAGCGCGGTGTTAACGAGATCCTCGAAGCTGTTGGCCTTGACGTTTGTGAGGGCATACTTGAGTTCCGGGTTAAAACCTCTGCGGAACCTTGCCATCTTCTTAGCTTCAGTGGACACCTCATCACCAGCGTAACGAGCGAGGCGGTTGAACTCACTCTGATAGCCGATGACGTCCAGCTTGCCCTGCTTGAGTGAGCAAAACTCTTCACGCATCCTTTCCATGAGACCATCTGGAATGTGGTGCTTCAGGAAGGCTTCCTTGAAACAATTCCAGGTGACTGGTATCCCAGTTCTCATGGCCTGGAAGTTCTCCCACCAAGTAGCTGCCTGGCCCTTCAGCAGATAGGAGGCATACTTGACCTTGTCTTCCTCAGCAACGTGAGCAATCTCCAGAGCCTTAGCTATCTCACGGATCCAGTCATCAGCGTCCAGAGGCTCGCGTGTGGCCACGAAAGCTCTCGGACCCAGACTGAGGAACTCCTTGATGCTGACTCGTGGAGCCGTCTGGTTGTTGTGCTGATTAGTCTGAAACTGGGCCATCTGCGCCATGACTTGGGTCATCTGAGTCAACAGCTCCGTGATTGGCGGTGGCTCAGGCGGGTTGTTCCTTGTTGGCGGCATCCTGAATGGAAATGCATTTTAGCACAACAATAGAAAAGGATAGACTTGGAAACCAAAAGAGAGATTATTCCGACGCATGAATACATAACCAACAGGTACATCATCACATGTTCAAATACATCAGAATATCCAACACACCATAAATGGTTCGAATGCCAAAGGATAACTAAACATAGCTAAGAATGGATACACCGGTACTCCCATGCTCATCACGCAGGACGGCGGCTAGGAGTACGGCGCGAGGTACGGTGAGGAGCTCGCCCACGAAAGTAGGTAGAACGACGATCCACATAGATCTGACGTGGTCTGAGAGCGACTCTAGGTGTGGTGAAGTACATGGCGTCGAATCCCTGTGCTCCAAAGCGTGGAATCCCAGTGTAACCAGCACCGAGGTTGAGGAGTGGACCTCTGATCGGCTCGTAACCTCCAGCATCTGGCAGACGACGTCCAACTGGCTGATCGAAACGTGCAAAGCGCTCGTCTCCAACAAATTCTGTGGTGTACGTCGCCAGACGAGTCAAAGCAAGGTAGAGCTGCTCTCTGACTGAAGCCAACTCCTGAGATAGTGTGCTGGCAACTGCGTCACTGTGCCTCACAAACTGAGCGGTGGTGTGCAGCCTGGAGTTATCATGCTCATAAACATCCAAGTTGTCGTAGAGAGTGAAGTGAGATCCCTCCGAAGTGATGTAACCACGGGGGATGTGGCGATAGATAGAATCGTCAAATCCCCAGTAGTCAGCACGAAGGACGGTGAGACTCACATAAGCTGCCTGCTGCACAGCCATATCCACTGTGGAACCTACTGCCTCGTAGCGGTGGACTACGCTCATGCCATCATCTGACAGAATGTAGACGATAGCCTGGTAGTAGGTCTGGTCAAACTCTCGCTGCTGCTCGTAGACCTGGTACTCTGGTGCCCAACGGAACCCCAGAAAAGTGACCATGTCTCTCAGCATCTCCGGATAACCGGCAGTGCTCTCGCAACGAGTCATACGAACCACCTGCGGGTAGAACCTGAGATCCATCTGCAGATGATCGGGGAAGTTTTGATTAGACGTCGGTAGAAGAACTGAAGTGGAAAGCAACAACAAGGTTTCAACGGACGATAAGGATGTTGAGAAGAACAGGATATCGAAGCAACATCGGGGAAACACGAGACCAAACACTCCTGAGGTACTACGGAAAACCCATCCGGGCTTCTAAAGGATAAATATCTACTGCTTAAGGAATAGAGGATCTGCTTCCGGGGCTTACACGCCTCCGTTCTCAATCGTGAGTAGGCAACATGATAAATCATGTCACAACCACCTCCATTCCTATGGTCTAGTAGATATAACTAGCCTAGAGAAACCAGGATACGAGAAACCCTAACTTGAAAGTTTAGACGAGAAGAGAAAACAACGTTGCACTTCCTTACCAGAAAAGGGAGGGTGGGTGGGGAAAGAAATAAAAGAACAGAATTCCTACTCTCACGTTTCATTTTTCCTATATAACTACAAAATAGTTTCTAGACTCAACTGCGACCAATAAAAGGGGTCCTACAGGCAGACATGCTCTGATACCATTTGTCGCACCCGGACTTCTAGAGGATACTCACAGCCCGCTAAACAGTAGATAAATGGCTTACGGGGCATACCGGCACCCGCATCTCAATATGAGCAGGCCAACACGTAAACGTGTGACAACCATTCTCTACTATCCATCGTCTGCGTAAACCATCCCCTAAAAATCCGGCTACTTCCTTTGACGTACTTCATAACATACACACATGGTACGTAACCGACATTTGAACAAGTGATATCACAACAAATCTCTAAGACACAAAGAAATAGAAATAAGTTGCAAATAGCTCTCACTAGAGCAGAGATAGCAAATACAATCATCCAGAGGACACATGTCCCAACAATTCATCATTACATCGCAGCGGAAGCATCCAAAGTGTCTGAATACAGACAAGATCCAAATAGGCCTAAGAGGCCAGAAACGAAAAGACGGAGCCCATCCACGATGTCTCGGATCCTGCCCGGGTCCGCTATCTACTCGTCAGCAGCCTCGTCATACTCCACGTAGTAGCCTCCATGGGGATCCTCGGAAACGTAGTCTGCGGAAACCACAACCCCAAAGGGGTCAGTACAGACAAGTACTGGCAAGCAAGACTCACAAGATACCAAAGTGTACCCGGCAACACCAAGTACAGATGCTTTGGGTTCAACGGAAGAATAGGTGATACAAAAGTGCGGCAGCAGGCTGCTCTAACCAACTACAGAAACACGCTACAACTTCCGGCTAAAAGAAGGGGATAAGATAGCGTATCGTAACCAAATACCACTAACTTCAAACCAACCCATCCTGGATCTCGCCCCTTATCTAAAGAAGCAATCCGAGGATAACTCACACAGTTGGATTAGTGAAGGTTCAAGTTATTGTGTCAATAAGCCTATTACTAGTCAAGTTGACATTAAATTAGGTGTAAGTTGTCTAATCCTTGTTAGCCAGCCCTATCACCAAGTCATCCATAACCGCGGACAACACGGCTTCTCGAGAAGATTTAACCCTGCAGGGATGCACCAATTTGGCCGTACACGTAAGAATACCCCGCCAGACGGGGATCAAACCCACCAAGCGAGGCACTCAACACAACCCAACTCTTCTTCGCATCAAGCCCGTGCGCGGCTAATCGAGCCCCCACGAAGAAAAGGGGGACCCTCATAGCACTGGAAGACCATGCCGCCCTAAATGTCGACTACAAAAGTTCCACCCTGGCCTCGGGTTCGTACCTGCATATGCGTGCATCAAATGGAAAGCCCGAACTAAGTGTGGCGATTTGGACGGGATGCGAATCGAATCAGAGTTGCGGGGGGCACCCATACACGCTTCCCACATGCGGTTAGCGCGCTCATCATGGATCTAGAGGACAAGAACCTTTTCCTAATTAAGGTCGACACTAGCAGGCCTCAAAACCATACCCGGCCTCCTGCCGGTGCCTTATCATCAAATTAGCATTACCTCATACATTAACAGGTTGTTGTTTAAACATCGAGCCCCCAGAACATAATAAATATGGTAACAGAAATAACGGACAGCAGACTCGAGCATAAACAACCCTAAGCATGCTAGTAAGACACATGCAACAAGCAATGGGGTTATAGGTGTGGAGGATAGGCTATTTCAGGGTTACAGGATAACATGTGATAGGATCGGAACACAAGCAACGAATCTTAAGGCTAGCAGAATAGACAACGGAAAGTATCGATATCCAGTGTGGAAAGGACACAATGGTTCATGTGAGTGAATACTTGCCTGCAAACTCGGTAGCCTGGTACTGGGCTAACTCCTCAGAAGTAGTGTCGTAAACCTCGTCTGTCTCAGCGTCGTCGTCTATTCGAGAAGAAGCAAACAAACAACGCAGAGAGACAAACAATCAATACATGGCATAATGCACAATCATGGAATGATGCATGACAATTTAATTAATGCATCAAGGGTAAGCTAGTTGGCATGGTAACATAATTAAATGGGCCCATATGCAATTTGGATTGCATATGGAAAACCCATGAATTAAGCTTGAAATAAATGTTCTACAACTAATCATCATGTGAAAGTTGTTTAGAATGATGCATGGATGAAAAAAACAATGAGAAAACAACATTAGATTCAATTTGAAAAGGTGTTTTACCAAGTTTGAAATTTTATTTATTAAGTTATGAAATTTTGGCTTCTTAAAGGAGTTACACAAGCATTTGTTGTTTTCACCAATTTAATTGTTAAAAATAAATAACAAGATTCATATTTGGAAAGAACATAAAATTTTAGGTGGAATACATGTTTCATTTGTTGACAAAGGATTTAAAATGAATTAATTATGAATTAAACAAGTTTAAACAAGATTTAAATGAATTTAATTCAAGTACGAAATTATTTGAATTTTTATTTGTTCAAAACATTTAATAAAATTCATATTTGGAAAGTTTATACTTTTCTGGTTTGAAAACATATTTTATATGTTCAAAAAGAATTTAATTTGACCAAGTTATGAATTTAGCAATTTTAAATGATTTAAACAAGGTTTAAATTATTTAACCAATTTTAATTATTCAAAACATGAAACAAAGTTTATATTTGAAAAGGTGGTTTAATTTAGCATGGAAAACATATTTTATATGGGACATTTGAATTAAATTTGAAATAGTTATGAATTTGACCAAATTTGTAATGAGTTGTTTGAATTTGAATTTTGAAAACATTTGAAATATTCAAAACAGTAAACAAACTGCATATTTGGAAAGTTTATTTTATTTAGAGTGGTTTACATGTCTTACATTTTGAATTTGGATGAGTTTTGCAATTTTTATAGGGTTTGAAAACTAGGGACTATTCTGTAATAAAACAGGGACTTAAATAAAAAAAGAAAAGGGCCAGAACGAATTCCACCTCGCAGTGGCCCAGCCTAGGCCACTGACGAGGGGGCCCTGGGCCACGGTGGCGTTTCGTGGCAGCACGCGTCGCTGACAGGGAGGCCCCACCTGGCAGCGCGCGGTGCAAAAGGTTGGGAATTAATCCCGCGGAGGCGGGGATCGAACCCTCGACCTCGTGAGCGTGCGCGCAGTGCTGCTGCCACTGCGCTGTGCTGCTGTCTGTTGACAGTAGAGGGGCGCGCGCAATTTTGAGGTTCCCTCCGTGGCTGTTAACTGAAACTGTAAAAGTTCAGTTAACTGAACTCCAACGAGGGACCCGTGGTCGCCGGCGGCGAGCTGCTGCTGCTCGTGGCTGCTGCTCGGGTGCGTTCAGGGAGGCGTGCTTGCGCGTGCAGAGAGGAGAGAGAGGGGAAGGGGGTGGTGTGCTCACAGGGAGGCGGAAGGAGGAGGAGGCGATCGTGCTCGGTGAGGTGGAGATGGCCGACGACGGCGACATGGAAGAAGATGGCGGCGGTGATCCCGCCTCTCCCCGTCCTCGCTGCTGTGTCGAGGAGGAAGAGGAAGTAGAGGGGAGGCGGTTCCCGCGCTTAGCCCGCGCTGAGGAACATCCTGACGACGGCGATCGCCGGGGTTTGCTTGCGGTGGTGCGGTGGTGGTTCAGAGACAGAGAGGAGCAGAGGAACAGAGGGAGGTGGAGGAAGAAATCGGCGGCGCGAGGGAGGAGGAAGAAAGAGAGAAGCTAGGGCAGAGAGGAGGAGGTGCTCGGGGTGGCTATAAGGAGGGGTAGGGCAGCTCCCGGCCGTTCCCTCCTCTGTGATGTCGACGTGGGCAGCGGCGATGAACGCCGTACAGAGGAGGACGAACAGGTAAGGGGCTGGGCTTTGGGCTGGTGGGCTCAGCCCACTTGGCTGGCCTGCCCCCCTACTCTCTCTTTTTTTTTACTGCTTCTTTTTTTTTGTGCAGAAAAAGAAAAGGAAGAAAAAGGAGAGAAAAGGAAATGTTTTTAGGGGGTTTAAAATTTTGTGATATTTTTTATAGGTTGTTATTTACAAAAGCAACAATTTGCAAACTTTTGTTTTTCAAAAAATTCAAATTGTGTTGCTGTTTGTATTTTATTTGAATTTGAGTGAATTTGATATTAATTAAATTATTAAAAAGAACAATTTAATAGTTTGAACTTTCTATTTTAATGGAAACAATTGGATGTTTTTATTTGAATATTTTTATTTGGAAAATGTAACAGAACAAGTATGAAACAAGAATTTGAAAATTTGGTTTGAAATCAAATAGAAAAACAAGGGAAAACAAAAGAAAACAAATGGAAAACAAATGCAAAACTTATGATGACATGATGCAAAACATAATTTAACAAAAAGCAAACATTCTAAAGGTGTTTTTCATACTTGGGATGTTACACCTTAGACTAGAGAGACCAAAACCTAAGCCCTTGGATGCCTTGAAACCATGTCCATGTATTTTTTTCTCTAGTTGGACCTCCTAGTTGAAAACCACTAAGTCTGGATTAGTGAAAAGCCATGGAGAGGATGCTACAATTGTCACACTTGAAGATTTCCAACATGAAGCAAGAAGACAAATGAAGGACTTAGCAAAGAAAACCAACTTCAGAAACATCTCCAAGAAGTAGAAGCACTTAGAAGAAAATATCAAGAGGAACTTCAAGAGGACCAAACCACATCTTTTTCTCTAAGTCTTTTCTCCCATTTTTTTATGTTCCCTTAGAACTATGGATAAGTTAGATAAAGACCAGCCGTAGTCAGTACCAAAACCATCAAGTGTTGGAAGTTTCAATGAATCCACCACACCAAGGAGGGAGCTACAAAGGAGCCTGAAGAACAATCATGTGAAGAATTAGAATTTATTTTCAAGATGATTAGTGTCAAGTTGTTTTGTCCAAGACTTAGAATTAGTTTCTCAAGTGAGATGGAAGTTTTTGACCAAGACTTCAACAAGAAGACTTTCATCAAGAAGAACAACTTCAACAAGAAGATGCAGATTTTGACAAGTCCTTTCTAAAGGATCTCTATCTCTACTACCTTTCTTATTCTATATGACCAAGTCCCTAAATCCTAGATAGATGCTTCAGATGATTTTCTTCAACTCAACAAGGAGGACTACAAGCAAGACCTTTGAAGGACATGCATAAAGACTTAGACATCAAAAGCAACTCAAGGAAGCAAAAGAAGACTTGAGGAAAACAAGATAGAAATAGATTAGACCTTGTGTGATCTTTTGATCAAAGACCAATCCTTAGTCACAAATGGAAAACTCTAACTATAATCACTTAGTTTTGTTTTGTGCACTGAAACTAAATGTTTTCACATGTTTTCCTTTGCTTTGTTTGTTGTTTTGTATGTTTTCTTCACTTGTTTGTATTGTTTGTTGGCATGCTTGTTTATTCTGTTTTGTGTTTTCAATGTTTAGATTGTACGGAGAGCAACATTCTTTTGTGAAGAGAAAGTGATTGTTCTTCACCAACATCAAAGGCAAGTAAACACCATCAAATACCCATAATTTTCTATATGCATTAGTTGAGTTTTTGAAGAAGTTTGCATGGTAGGTGAATTTTTCTCTAAGTACTATGCTATGCTAAAACCCCAGTAGTGTGTAGCCACCCTTACCCTTGTTATCATCTATTGCCTTAGCACTTGTTAGATGGTATGCCATGTTTCAATTTGTTTTCTATGATGTTGTGAAAATTGTAAGTATAACCCTCAATGAAACACCTGGGTGAAATTTGGATGAGATTGGATTATGTTGAGTGGCTCCCTAGGGCCATATGAATGGTGTTTATCACCAAAGGAGTACACTTGCGGATGTCGACCCAGGAACAAAGAGATTCATAAGTCCCTCTAAATCTAGTAGCTTCCAGTGCAGCCTTTTGACATATGGGCTCTGTCTTGATCAACTAAGTTGTGAGAATTCAGCCCGTGCTTGACAAGCAGATATAGCATAATTATAGGTGGAACAGATCTTGCTGGTGGGTTGGATTCTTGCTTCTGAAAGATCTCTTCTAAGTTCTCTTCTTTCCATGATGCACTCTGTGTGTATAGGATGTTTGGGCTAATTGAAGACAAAGGGTGAAAATGCACAACCTCTGCAGAGTTAGAAACTAAGAACTTAGTTGTGTCCCCGGTTATGGACAACTATAAGCATCTGGACAAGGAATGACGGAAGAACCTCATCACCAATTTTAATAAGTAAAATTTTGACCAAGTGAACAGTAGTTGTGGTGCTTGGATCTTAATCCAATGTTACCACCCTTTGAAAAGAAAAGTTTGTTTTACAAAAGAGATAAGATAAAACGGGCTTTATGCAAACTTAGCCAAACCTCCACTCAGCCAAATAAGCATGTAGTATTAGTCTTGCCATTTATATCCACCATAGTGTTTACTTGCGAATACATTAAATTGTATTGACTCCCTTGTGGCTGCATATTCCATCCTGCAGATGGATCTGAAGACGAGTGAGGTTTCGTTCAGGATCTCGAGTCTACAACCAACATGTTTTGCCTGTGGCACATGAAGAAGATGAGGGTCAATGTTCTACTATGTTTTCCGATGTAACTCTATGTTTCGTGCTAGTCTTCTAAGACTATGCAAGTTGTAATCATATTTGTAAAGACTGGATCATGCGATGTAATAGATTTTGACGTATTTGCATGAAATTTCATTTTGAACTATGGTGCTAGCAATTGATTCAGGGACTAGCACAATAACACAGGGTTCTTGCATTATTTAAACGTGGGAACGCTACAGCACCAGCCCCTACCTTAACCACACCACCCATCTACTCCTCCCTACGGTGCCCCGCTGCCCTGGTGCTTCGCCTGCTACTTGTCTATGCTGCGAAAGCTCTACCCGATTACTGTCCCGGTTTGACCTAGTTCTCGTTGGTGATCGCAGAGCTCCCCAGATCTTCATCGACAACGTCCCGACTTTGTCATCAGTGCTTGATCACGTTACTACGTTGTGTTGCTGATGGAATACGAGTGTGTACCATGGAGGTGTTGCACTTGTGGACGCGTCTAATTGCGATGATCGACTATGTCTACTTCCACGCCAACCTCGTCACCGACAATATTCCGCTAGTTCGACACACGAGGGTATGTTCCGACACCTGCCGCCTTGCATTGGATCTTGGTTATGCTCTAGAGAATTTTGTTTTCCTTAGCATGTTCCCCAACAGATTTGTGTTTATGTCTACCGTTTCTAAATCAACTCAAAGTATGCAACCTTAATTCCCACCGTGTATATAATGAGGTAGGGGCTGCCAAGCGACACCCTGTTCATTCACATCACATCTCATCCTTCATACATCACCATATGCGAGATCGATACCTCCTCGGGTTCGTCTTGAGCACCAGATATAATAGAAGCCGCCACAAATAGGAGTAGGGATTTATCAGACGTTGTTTGTCGAGGCACGAACCTATATACATTTGTATCCTCTTGTGCTACCATCACGATATAGCCGAGAGGAATGCCTCCGAGCAAATAGACCGTTGAAAAAATATCATGACATTTGTCGTGCAAGGTAGGGGTTGTGCGTTTGGATCTGCTGATCTCGATGGCATTATCATCGTCAACAGTAGTGATACCACCTTCGCTCTGGACATGTGGTTCTCTTTGGGTCCTTGGAGTTAATCGCCCACCGCTTCGGTGAAGCTTTCACTTCGCTACCCGATCATAACTCCTTTCGTCGATCTCTCCGCGACATGCGCAGGTAGTGGAGGTAGTGGCCAATTTTCTAAAGATCGGCAGGAGGGAGGACCAGCCGCCGGTCATCGCAAGGAAAATTTTCTTTCCGAAGCCAGGTTTCCATTTGGGCAAAGTGATTGCTCGTGAGTTGTGAGGAGTTGATTTTTCCTCTTAATTTCGGCTGATGGGCTGTTATTTAAAAGCGTTAACACTTTTCTGTTCAGGACCGGCCCATAGCTGGAGGCCTGAATAGGTTGAGCTCTCGTGATATGAGCCCACCATAGCCTGATAGTCCCACGCTTCAGCGAGGCGGTGGTCGGACCTGTGGGTCTTCGCCTCCCCTGACGGCCCCCGCGCGCCATGGACGGACAGCAAGGGCGGCAGCGGCCGGAGTCCGGCAAAAACCTCATAAAGATCCCGTCCTACCAAGAGGTATTCGGTACTACCTCCTCCTCCTCCTCCTCGGCCCCTACCTCCTACAATCCTCCACTCCCCAGCGCCGCCGCCGGGGCCTCATCGTCGTCGTTTTCCGAGGCCTTCTCCTTCCTCAAATCCTCCGAGTTCTACTCCCCTCCTCCGCAACCTCCACAACCGTCCACCGTCCCGAGGTACCATCTCCCTCGCCTTCTTCTCGAAATCTCTCAGTGATGCCTTCTCACCTCTCTAAGGTTCGGTTTTATTTAACAGGCCACCTGTGGCTGGTCCCTCCACGGCGGCGTCCCAGAACAAGAACGCCATTCTGGTGAGCAATAGGCAGGTAATGGACTGACAGAGTAGCCTGATGGTTTGAGATTTTTCTTCTTACTAATGTTTTCCTCTTCCTTTCTGATAAATTCGGAGTCTTTGTTCGTTTCTTACCTGGCAGAAAGGGAACCCATTACTGAAGCACATCAGGAATGCGAGGTGGACATTCGCTGACATCATACCAGACTACGTGATTGGGCAATCTTCATGCGCACTGTACATAAGGTTCTAGCTCTATCGTTTTTGTTTGGTGGTTTCATCACTGAGATTAAAATTAGATCAACATGAAGTTACAGTACATCTTTTTTTTTTTGAAAAGGGAAACCCAGCCTCTGCATCAGGTTGATGCATACCTTTTATTAAACATTCATCATCCAAGTTTAGCTTACAAGCGAGGACCACTCACCTAGGAACTCAATAGCCCTAGAGAGAAAAACAGGGATACAGAAAACGCAATAAGATGTCTAATGGTCTAACCCCATCAACATGAGACTATCCATTACATAGTTACAGTACATCTAACGGATGCATTTCCTTATGGGGTGTTTATAAAATGCATCGATTAAAAAAAATGCATCGATTTCAAACCGTGGAAACCGTATTTCATTCTTTATAAAATGCATCGATTAAAAAAAATGCATCGATTTCAAACCGTGGAAACCGTATTTCATTCTTGTACTAGCTTTATCGGTCGATTTGCAGTTAATGAAAGGAGCTGAACTAGACTGCTTGCTGCCGATTTTCGGGGATTCGCATGGAACCCTTTTTTTTTAGCATCCTGGAATTTCTTCTAGTGTACTACACTACCAGTCTATTAGACAACATGTTTGCAGCTGTAGTACTGTGATCTTAGTGTTTTGCATCGTGTTAGTAATTGAATTGTCCCAGTGTACTGTGAGGTAGCGGCATGATTCTTACCTTGAATTTTGGTGGATGCAGCCTCCGGTACCATCTTCTTCACCCTGACTACTTGTACTATCGGATAAGAGAGCTCCAAAAGAATTTCAAACTCCGTGTCATCCTGTGCCATATTGATATTGTGAGTTTGAATCATTTGACTTACATATTTTGGGTTACCCGGAAAATAAAGTTATAAGATGTCACAAAAGGTATTTTAGTAACCCATATTCATATACTTGCTGATTAGGAAGATGTAGTAAAGCCTTTACATGAAGTTACAAGGACATCCCTGCTACATGACTGCACCCTTCTGTGTGGCTGGAGGTATTATTCAGAACATTCTAATATGTTTGGGTTATGTAATACCCATGTCTAATTATATTTCTATTGTTCACTATGTTTCTAGTTCTGTTGCATTGTTCTCTATAAATGTAATTGTAATTATAAGATGATCTTGTTTAGGTTCAGTTGCCTCTGAATAGAGTGTACTGCTGAGTGAGAATCCCACCATCCCATTTGCTAATACGTGTCCACGTTGATCTTTTTGCATACGAAAATTGGATTCAAGAAGGATACATGTGTATGTTAAAAAAATGCTAATGGCTCTCCATCATGCAAACTGGGATATTTTCAGTAATAACATGATACTGATTTGGTAGCAAAGGTTTATGAATATGTTCTGTGACCGAACTATTTTCTCTTGTAGTCTGGAGGAGTGTGGCCGGTACTTGGAGACTATTAAAGTATTTGAAAACAAGCCAGCTGACAGCATTCGCGAGCACACGGATAATGACTATTTGTCCCGGGTATGCACCCTTACAATACAACATGGTTTGATCTATCTATATGATCCGCTGGTCTGGGAAAAACTAATAAATACATCGAGTAATTATGATTTACGAGTGAAAAAATCCGCAAAATTATCAGCGCTTTCATTAGCATATCAAGTAATTTCAATTGGAAAAATGTATCATCCTTTTGGGCTGGCTATTAGAAGTTCAGTCATTTCTTCATGTTGCAAGTATCCATTGTGTTAATAACGGCCATCCTTTTGGGCTGACTATTAGAAACTCATTTATACTTTGGTTGTGGTTTTGGCAGTTCACTCATGCTCTTACATCCATCCGGCGTGTTAACAAAACAGATGTTATCACACTTGGTTCATCTTTTGGGGTAAGATGGAATAAGAACTGGGATTATTACACTGTCTTCCATAATGTATCAGATTCTTGTTTCATACAAAAATCTGTAGCCTCTCACACGACGAGTTCATCCATCGAATAATGAACAATATAACTAACTGCATGGGGTCTGGAATTTGCAGTCACTTTCTCGAATCATGGATGCTTCTATGGAAGAACTAGCTCGCTGTCCAGGAATTGGTGAGCGGAAGGTGCAAATTTTAACTTCCAATTAAATTTTTTCATGATTCATATAGAGCTATGCAGCATACATGTCAGTTATCCCATAGATATATAAGTTAGAACCACACCTCTTGTTTCCATTGTTTTACTTTTGTTCTTAATAACAGGAAGGCCCATATTTTGCTCCATTTAAATAATGTGTGTCAAATTCTTGTAGGTAAAGCGACTTTATGACACTTTTCATGAGCCATTCAAACGAGTTACGCCCCGCCCAAACCTTGTCGTACCTGATACTCCCGACAGAGAGAAAGCGTCCGGTCAGCCTTCATCGACTAACAATGGCACGGCAGATGCAGCGGAAAAGCCAGGCTCATCCAAGAACAAGAAAGGCTCTGATGTCAAATCGGCCCTTACCGCTGCCTTCGCAAAATACTCAGAAAAGATCCGCAGCCAGGGCCATGATACAGCACACGAGGCTGGTGAAGGTTCTAGCAGCTCAATCATGGAAGGTAACAAGACAAAACAATTAGATTAGCAATAAGAATTCCCAAGCTGAAATGTACTGATGTTGTTGTAGCTGTAAAATTTGCTTCCTCTATTTACTGCTCGGAAACAAGGGTGCATTTTGCATTGAAATTGCACGTAGGCCTTCCCTTTTTATTAACAAGGGGTGGATATTGCATTGTAATGTAGACCTTCCCTTTTCTCTCAATAGTATAGCTTAGCTGGGTTTTTTTTTTTCTGTTAATACATTTTCTGTCCTGGGAGAACTCTTTGTGCGATTCAAGAGGCAACCAGAAAATGTAAATCTGTATCTGACAAACATTGTCATATTTCATTGCTCTTTTCCAGCAACTAATTAACATATGACTTGATTGACTTAGGTATTGATCAAGATGCTTTTGTGTGTATTTGCCTCTTTTTATTAGCTAGCTCATGTTTCGCAAATCAGCATGGTTGAGCAGCCTATGCTGATGGACCCACAATAAACCATCTGGTTGAATGGGTTGGTTCAACCGGGGCATGTTGTGAACACGACGATATAAGATCAGCAGAAGCTCTCGCATTAAGCATTAATCAGATTGATCTGCATTATTTGTTCAAAGTTCCCTAATAATACCAATTTATTTATTTCCTAGTTCCTCCGCTGTGATCAAATTGTTGCAAGCCACTGCTGGATACAATACAATTTAATCCAGGCAGGTAACAGAATCAGATATAGTGTTTCAGTAACAAAATTATACACGCCCCTGCTGGATAAAATACAATTTATTCTGCAATCTTCTGCATGGTGTTGGAACCAACGGGCACCCTACAACCTACTACGGAATATAATCACAAATATTTCAATGATAGGTGTGGCCATAACAGGGAAATACACATGACCGCAATTTATGACCACCAAAACCCATTGAAAAAATCAAACAGAAAAAAGAAGCTAAGTAAAAACTAATATACACACGGATGGCAACAAGCCAAAGGGGCATGTCAACCTTCAAAGAATTTTTTTCTTTCTTTCTTCTGAGAGCACTTGCTTAAGGATAGCTTATATGAATACTGCATCTCTTACGGAAACCCCCATCATGAGGGGCAGTTAGCCAAATCTCGATGCAAAAGCCAATAGAAGGTACTCATATCAGCTGAACATTCCGGTTGTTATGTTTCAGTTCTCCTTTTGAAGAAAGTTGTTATGTTTCTATAATGTCCTCATCCCTAATGTCTTCTATTTCTTCTCTGCAGTACAACGCATTTAGCTCTTGCTGCAACTGAAAACAGGGCAGCAAGAAATATCATGAATAAATATTCATTCATCCATCCATGAAAGGCAGTACAAATAATAGTACAAGTGTTAAAATGTTGTGACAAACTAAAAGAAATATCGATACCAACCTGAACATGTTTTAGCTTGGCTGAAATCAGTTCATCAGTCAAGGTAATCATTCTGCGGGGAAAAGAAGGGGAATTACTATATTTGTTCATTCGGTAACCAAAGCTGTAAACTGTGTCATTTGATAAAATAAGCCCCAGTGTATGTATAGGTTCAGAATAAAGATAATAGAGCATCTAACTACAAAAATAAGATCAATAATATCGGACCGACAACCGACAAATCAGCATCTCCAAGATTAAATATGACAGTATTATGTACCAGATGAACATGTAAATATGCCACAGCTATTCCAGAGATGTGTTACTGGAATTATTTGTGGCATCACTCGCAGGGCAGCATGCTTACCTAGATTGGAGTTCTGAAATTTTAACAAGTAATGATCTTTCTTTCTCAGTATTAGCTGTTTCAGCCTGCCAAACAATAGGAAGGACAGTTTTAGTGATAACAATCTTCTGGAGGACTACAATTATCAGGTAACGGTGACCTTATGAACACGACAAATCAGACACCAGATTACTGCTTACCACTGTCTCACTCTCCACAGTTTGGAGTTGCGATGACATTCCAGACTGTGCACCTGAAGAAAAACATGAGATTTAAAGATATAACCAAAGAAGTAACCACAACTCAATGGCCAAAAGGGCGAAAAAATACCGTCAGCTTTCTCATTCGGTTGCATGCTACTTAGCAGGTTTACTATCAGATCCTGTGGTAAGGAAATACAAGCATTGGTTAATGTCTTCTTATATAATTCATCATGTCCATTCGTAAGCATGTTAAAGCTTCCCCCATACTTGCTGAAGCGTAGTCTGTTGCACGAGGTTCTCAAGGTGTGGAATGAGAATCGACGATGATACCGAGCTATTGCTGAGTTCCTTTAGATGATGATTGTTAGACTGTAGCATTCATGCATCAAAAAAGCCTGATCAGCTATAACATAAGTTGCAAAAGGGAAGGAAATGCTATACAGGTATCTCTAAGGTTTATTTCCATTTCGAAAGGTAAAAATAGTGTGCCCATAAGATGCATAGGCTTCATTTATCCACTGAAAGGAAAATATTTTCTCATGTTTCTTTAAGAACTGAAGCTGAGCAAATAAACCTGAGATAGAAGAATTATACCATTGGTTTGGCGTTCACAATCCAATCACCAACACTTGCAGATTTTCTTAGCTGTATGCCCTGACCAAGAAAGGTATTTAATCAATCGACTGCCATAGATTTAGGCTGTTAACATGTTCTGAATATAGCCTGCTCATACTAATGTTCATAACCATCGTACATGTGGTGATTTGCGTGAGATGCTACTCAATGGAATTTCCTGAACCTGTAAAGTAAGGATTTAATACGTAAGAATTAAAAACAAAGTGACTCTGCTCGGTACTGTCGCCTTAACTAATCCACCAAATCCTCTTACCTTTGCAAGATCGACATTCTCAGATGTCACAGAAAAGCGGCCTTTATATTGCACCACGTTACGTTTAGATTTATCTCCCAACGAATCTACATAACCTACAACGGTTAAAAGAAACTTGTGAAGTACTATTCATCCAGAAAGCACACAACTCCAAAGCGAAATCGATATTCGAATGACACATTTACAAAGAACTTAAGAAGCACTAGTTCAAAAAACGACATCTACAGGGAGGTCGTCAAGGAATTGTACCTCCTGATGATCGAATGGGAGCCGAGAGACTGTTTGCAGAGGCACGAGTTGGCAATGATAATGGACCACTAAGATTTGCAGCTCTTCTCGTATCACTTCCATGTTTGTCAGATAATATTGGAGCAGTTGCATCCCTGCCATACCAATGAAGAATAAAATTAACCTCAAAGGAAAGTTGTCATAATCTCATTACAAGTCCTAAATCTTGCGACCTGACAACCCAAAATTTTGAATCCATCCAAACCTAGATAGGATCTAGATTTGGTACAATTTTTACATTAGGAAGGATCATAGTCACATTCTACGTACGACCCTGCCCGATTCTACTGATCCTAGTAAGTAGCAGTAAGAAACTACCTGAACATGTCATGGTTGTGAAACTTCAGGAGGACTATACACTACTATTTGGAATTCAGCCTTGTTAAGTAAAGCCCTCAAAAGTATAATTGAAAATGTATCCTTGTTGCAAACTACTCCCTCCGTATCGAAATATAAGATGTTTTAGCATTTCCTAGACAATATGTACCTAGACATGTTTTAGTGTGAGATGCATATGAATCTACACACTAAAACATGTCTAGATACAATATATCTACAAAATGCTAAAACATCTTATATTTTGATACGGAGGGAGTAGAAAACATCAAGTAAAAAACAGCAGAACTATCATCAAATGATTGTATGAAAGCCATATCATCAAAACTATTAGGTAGATGTAGGCCTCTAAAATTCTAATCAGTCACTGAGCATGCATGCCTGAACGAACGACGGAAACAATGACATGTTCTTCAACGAGAAATCAGAATAAGAGTGCTGAGAAAAGATGTCGAACGGATAACAGACCTTTCAAAAATGTGGCTCCTTTCAGTCGTCGAGCTATTAACACCACTTTCCACCGGACCACTATAACTCTGTTGTTTCTGCCCAACATTACTTTTCCAATATTTTGACTCTGCATCCTGCTTTGATGTAGATGGCAATGAATCATTCTCTGATCTAGAATTTTCATATCCATTTGGCATCCTTCTATAATCAGAATTGCTGACAGGAAAATCAGCAGCCTCATTTGGTACAAGGCCCTTCCCATCTGAATTTTCTGTACATGCCCGTTCACTGAAATAAAACAGACATTACATTCTCCAATCAATGTTGTGTAGAATCAAGCTATTAACATCATTATGGTTACTGTTCCTTCTATCCACTTTGATTAACTGAATTGTATCAGCACTTCTTCAGTTATATGCAGAAAGCAGAATCAACGAGTATATAGTTTAAACTAAGTTCTAAATACATTTGTCACCAGAAAATGACCAAAATGAACAACATATAGCAATTTTTTTGCTTAACCTGCAGTTACTTTCATTTGCAGACGATGACTGTCCCAAAGGGTTCCGAGAATATGAATCCTGCTGGCAGAACAAAAAGGAACTGTTACAACAGAAAATCAAATATTTATTCTTCTTCATAAAGTAAAATTAGCAACTTATAAAAATGAATCTGCATTGCACCTAGGTATCCTATAAAGTTATCACAAGGTGCATTTCTTATATTTGCTGGCATCGGATCGGATCTGTCTAGATCCACCCAGAAAGATCCAGAAGGATAAAAGGGGAATCAAATAAAAATAACATGGTTTTGGCAGAACAGACATGGATCACAGCGATAGATAAAAAAATTCAGGGACATCCGAAAATTCTTGGCAACAGTTTAATCGTGGGCAGTAACACTTAAAATGCCAAGCCACAAAGAGTGGCACAAATTGAGATAGTTATGTTTGGTAAAAATAAAAAGAGGGTGATATTTATATTTAAGCTATTGAAGAGTTCTACTGAATAACGGACTGTATGCCAAATTTACAACATTCTGTGCACTTAGAAAGCAAGTTTGAAGCTTTCCAAAGAAAGGATTGTCAAATGACTCTTGCATAAAGAAAAGATAGTCAAAATCGACAAAACCTTTTCAACATCAATGATTCTTGGAGCATCATCATCTTCTTTTATTTCAGATGGTTCATCATCATAAATCTGGAAATTTAGGCAGCTTAACAAATAAGGCAATTAAGGTAGAGTGAAAAGGTAAGCTACAAGGAAACAAAAAACAAGTGAACTTTACCAGTGATGCTTGAGCCTTGAGGTCTTCAATATCAAAGTGCCACGCACTAACTCCTCGTTGGTATTCACTCTGTTGGAAACCAATAAAGCATAAAAAATAATTAATTTTGGTCAATAGGTTATTAGACAACCATGGTTATTGAAAAAGGACAGGAATTGTAGTTCAGTGTACATGATATTTCTCTCAACAGCTTCTTTATTACTTATTTTCATGGACCTTTTAATCCCAAAATGTTGACAAATTTATAGGAATAATAAATGATCTCCCACAGAATTTTACAACGAGAGAATACATATTTGTTGCAGATAGACATGACAACTTATGGAAGTAGAACAGTTGTATGAGGTACGAGTGAAGGTAAGGAAGATCTGCAGAACATAAAGGTTCTCTTGATGTTCTGGGGTCCTGACTCCCCTAGTACCAGAAGCCTACTTTGCACGCATTTTTTATTTTCGACACAAAATGTCAGGTTCTGAACTTTATCATCGTAACACTAAACACTGCAGCTGTTCTTTTTCAAACAGGTCTTGTTATAAGATAACATTTGATTCGTCATAAATAAACATGGTACTATGCCTTCCTCAGTTGATATGTAGTACTATTGTACTAACACCGATTAATCACAAGGTATGTGCAATGTGCGCCATGACACAAACAACACTGCTAGACCACACTTTCGGAGGCAGCACTCATGAGCACTAGTTACTATCATAACAATGAAGCAGTAGGTACTAGGCCTTGCACAGTTGATAAATAATTAAGTTGATCTAGCATGTTCTAAGGCAAGTCAATGGGAAATCATGGAATAACTAGAATCTGTAACGGGAAATAGCTTTCAAACATATATGGAACCAAAGAGAAATGGAACCACAGAAAACAAATATGAAGGATTAATATAACGAACCAGGGAAAGTGCCTCCTGCTCAGAAGAAGGCATTTTCTTCAAAGCCAATTGTGCTGCGTCTTTAAGCTGGAAATAAGAAACGTCGCAAATGAAATACATTGTTTCGATTACTAAAAGTCTAAAACAAAAAAAGCAGAAGGAAAATAATTACCTGGAGTGCCTTTACACGGTCCCATAGAGGAGGTAGATCAGTCAAGATACCCTTCATTGTCAATTCTGGAGGTTTTGCACTTTTGAAAAATGAATGCTTGAGCAACTTTTCAGCCGTCGGCCTCTTTGTTTGATCTTTTACCAGGCACATTGCAACCATCTCTTTAAATGCCTGATCACAATCGAAAATGCTTCATTTAAAAGGTGGAACATCAGAGTACAATGTACCATAGTTTTGTAACCACATAAATGCTCTCCAATGCCACTAATTAGCTGAAAGGATCAAACGTACCTTCGAAAATCTTCTGTCTCGGTCATAGTCAAGGCCTGGTGGCGCATTCTGGAGAGTCATGAGAAGAACCTGTAGCCAAAAGGAAACATTTTTGATAAACATGAGGATATGCATGGATATGTTGCCCTTGTCAAGTATAAAAGTACAAGCGGAACCACCAGATGGTCTGACATGGACAATATAAACCAAATACAAATAAATATGCAGAGTATACTATTATAGACTAGTATGAGGACTGCAGTAAGCCACCGGCCCATAAGTATCGATAATTTAGTACTCCCTCCGTCCCAAATTAAATGTCATGGATTTGACAAAATATGGATGTATCTATACACTAAAATATGTCTAGATACATCCATATTTTGACAAATCTATGACAAAAAATTTGGGATGGAGGGAGTAATTACAAACTTATACACTACCACAATATCCAAAGCAGAAAACTCACATGAATGATTAAATATGTTATTTTGCTCAAGATGAAATTAAACCATTACCTTCATAGGGGGGTACTTCGAAAATGGAGCATGGCCATGCGCTAGTTCAAGTGCAGTGATTCCAAATGACCATATGTCAGCTCTGCGCAAATGATGGAAATTAGCTATTAGTCCATCTCAGTTAGTAAATAACATACCAAAAAGCATTGGGGTATTGAATGTTGACAACCCATTTAATCCAATATGAAATATAAAATTTTACAGGAAATGTTTTATGAAAATACGCTTTTCTGGAGTACCAAAAGCAGGCAAGACACTGTTATGAATTATGAACAGAAAAGCCCAGATCACAGGAACCCATGCTGGCTGGACTTAAATGAGATACGATATTTTGCCGACATTTAGTCGATACTCTATCCTCGTTATATTATGGATTTGTAATTCCTAACGGAAAGGATAGCCCCATCCTTGGCTATTAGATGACGAAGCGTGATACAGGAGTTTTCAAAGTTAAGGATCACTATGAAAGAAAGTACCAGTGTCAGGTCAGGTTATTATCACTTTCAGAAATGCAATTCCAGCAAACTTCATTTTTGCTTCAACGGTGATTATTTTTTATGAGAATAATGGCAGTGGATCCATACAGAAAAGAATAAGAACACAAAGGTACAACGCGTAGGAGTTCAAAGTGGACACAATGGTGGACTTTTTTACATCAACTCAAACAGCGAATGTGATCTCTAAAATGCATTTGTTGTCAAAAGGTATGCACGTATGTATGCACAATTAACAATCTAACATACTTGAAGTTGTATCCAGTGCCTGGCTGGAGCACTTCTGGAGCCATCCTAAAAGGTAAAATTATTAGAAACAAAAAGGGGTCAAAACTCTCGAGCTATAATATTAATTTGATCCCTAGCATCAAAATACAAGAATGCACTTACCAGCATGGTGTTCCAACAAATGTGTTCCTAGATCTCTGCCTATCACCTCTATCAAACATGCAAGCAGAAACTCCAAAGTCCCCAAGCTTCACTATACCAGCACTATCAATAAGGATGTTACCAGCCTACATAGTGTCATATTGAGCAAAATTAAAGAACGATGACAATTAACAAGAAATGGCTATAAGATTTACACAGGAATCTTCTATAGAAACTAACCTTGACGTCACGATGGATTTGTCCTTGCCTGTGAAGGTACTCCAGAGCCTTGAGTGTTTCCTTTAGAATCGATGCAATAACAGGCTCCTCGAAACCATCAGGATATGCAATCTTCATTAGGTGTAAACATGAACCCTCCGTCATGAATGGCATGATCACCCAAAGACTGTGCTCCACGACAAACGAACAGTAAGCTCTGATGACATTAGGATGATCTATCAAGCTCATTATTTGAGCCTCCCTTTGCACTTCATCCTGCAAATGATATATATCTGTGAGATGTATATTCATTTTATAGCCAAAAAAGAAGTAATAGAAGGTTGCATCGCAGATAAAGAGGTGATGATTGAGTTTTGGCTACCTAAGAGTTTGTTGCCATGAAATTATTGTGATAGTTACTAGTATGTAGAGATGTCCAATAACGAAATCCTCCAAAACTTCCCAAAATGGACAATACCATGGTATGAACTGCATAACAAAATATAATGCAACACTAGGAGAGTCATAAATTCTTATAGACCACGACGTCCCCTTCTCCGAAGACCTCCATCGTCAAACAAGCATGCCCACCCGAACGGACGCACAAACACAAGCCAAGTCCCTACCGGAGCAGAACCGCGTGATATTTTAACTCTGCCAGTGGCGCTATGATGGCCACACTCACCTTGCAAGCCACCAGATTCATACATTGGCAAAAAAAAAGTGCTCAAAGTAATTTATAAAAAAAAAGAACTCGCAATCTCAACCAGCTGCAAGCCAAAAAAAAAAATCATCCAAAAGTGAACTAAAATGCGTGCACATAAAGGACTCAATTAATCGTTTTAGCTTGCCTTAGCAACGACTAGTGGCGTACATTTAAATGCTAAATAATCACCGGTCAGCATTATGCAAAAGCAAATCCTATAGCATGCGATCCTATTAGGACGCTAGACAGGCCAAATACTATCGCGATCTCCGAAGCTACCAAATCAAGAGGATCCACCCCAATCAAGCAATGGATCTCTCGCTGGATCAAACAGCAGAGGACGCCCAGAAGCAACCCAACGACGAAACCCTACGAGAGCAGGGAGGGTAGGAGGGGACGAAACAGATGCTCACGATGTTATTGTTGAGCTGGTCGAGATCCAGGCATTTGACAGCAATAGTCGCGTTGCTGGGGAGGAAGAGCGCGCGGAACACGACGGCATGCGCACCGTAGCCCACTTCCTCCATGAGCCGGTAGTCGCTGGGATTCACCGTAAACGCCGGGGGCGCCGCGGCAGCCGCCGCCGACGCCGAGCGCTTGACGCTCCCGTTCTTGCCCATGTCCCCTGCTCGCCGCCGGAAGGCAGCTCGCACGCTTTATTCTGTCCTCGCGATCACCGGAGCTCCCTCCCAACGCTCCGCCGCCGCCGAATCGGTGTTTGACCAGTGTCCCGCGCGCGAGCCGGGAGGGGAGAGAGAACCGATGCTGGAGAGGAATGCTAGAGGGAGAGGCAGAAGGGGAGAAGAGGAGGAGGAGATAGCGAACGGAAGGACGCTTAACAAACGAGGTCGTAAAAGGCAAGAAAATAATTATTTCGGCGGTGACGTGGAGGGGGCGGGGCGGCGAGGTGGGGACGACCTGCCGGTGAGAATTGTCGATGACGGGTAGGGCCCGCAAGATGTGGGCTCCTGTTGTCAATGGGCGTGGTAGGCAGTGGAAGCGAGGGAGCAGCATACGGCCGACTGCCTGGTAGATCTCCGCCTCCCGATGCTGTTCTTGCGAGGGGATCGTCTGCGGGACGAACTAGTATGTACGGACTTCAACTACAGTCCATAAATAACCAAGTGGCATTAGAAAAGCAGAATGCAGGTAAATCCATCGATCTTCTTTGTAAAAGGTGATAGAAACTTGAAATTCGAGATGGTCTTCGTCAAAAGATTGTCAAAGCTAAATACTTCAAAAGTAAATATGTTGTTGTCATAATATGAGCGTGAATGATTCTCTTTGTTGAAAGACCTTACTTAAACTCGAGGAAATTTTGAGGGTATAAAGGTGACTTTGAACCATGTAATTTGGTTAGATCCCTGATTGAATCCAGTCCTCTATCAGCTTGTCAAGCTTGACATTTCACTTTTAAGCAAATCTTGGAGTTAGATTGTAATATTCCTCTTAGAACAAGGTTGTTTCTCATTTTGCAAACTATTGAGATGATATTAAAACATGCCAATCATGTTATTAGAAATGAGGTTCCCGGTGGTATTGTTTGCTCCCTAATGGCTAGTTCTTTACCAAGTATGTTTATCAATTCTCGGAAAGAAATATTTTTGAAGTTAATGGATCTAACTGGACCTTGAAAGCAGAAAATCCTTTTCAGATAATTTTTTCCTTTGGCGAGTTTTTCGAGATGTCGTGCTTACTAGATAGAATATGACGAAAATAAATTGGCATGGATGTCCTAATTATTCTTTCCTGAACAATGTGGAAAGTGAAAATCAAAATTTTGACTTCATGTGCTCCAAAGGTTGTTTGAGGCACTTTGAGAAAAAAGAATTGGGGTATGATTCTTTCCCGCAAATTGTTTGGCAATGGTATGTATGGTTTTATGCTTTGTTTCCCGACAGAAAAAAGTTCTACACCTTCCTTATTGATGGTGGCTACTGAGATATTTCGAATATTAGAATTAAAATAACTTTTGACCAATATGTGACCAAGTCTCTTGTGGTGACCGCCTTTGCTATGTATTCATTTATCATGTACTATCTAGGGTTGCACAAATCTAAAGACGGCGAGAGGCTCAAGACATGTGCTCAATAACTAATGTTGCTATTTGTGAATATGGCAGGCTATCATCAGAGGTGTAAGTACTAGAAGGTCGTTGTGAATCACTAGGTCATACTAGTTTTTGTCAGCCCTACTTTGTAGTCCTTTAAGTTGCCAGGAAGTGTAAATATGTGAATTTGATAGTGTTTCATGAGCTTAACTCGTTATTGCTAATATGTTTTGCCCCATAGTAGGTGTTCGAGGGCGAGCACTTGACAACAAGTGTCCTATTAGCGTGAGGGCATTCTTTCTTCCTATCCCCTCTAATTGTAGTTAAAATGTATGAAATGTGTTATGTTAATTAGTTAATGGAAACAACGATAGCCCGATTTGAAACTTTACAGACACCGCTAAAATTAATTGTATGCAGACTGTAGACCAAGATCTTATTAATGATATCTCTTATTGTTTCATTGCAAAAGATTCATTTGATTTCAATATTTTTTCTATCATTATGATCTTATTGAACTAACGATGCACGGTTGTCACATACACAATTTTATATTTTGATGTGTATATCACTTGACACCTCTATGGCCGCATAGGAGTGGAGGTGATTTGTGGTGAGCTTATGAACGGACAACGATGTCGCCTAAAGGGGTGAATAGGCGATTAAAAAAATCCGGTTAAAGCTTGCTAAATGCAGAAATAAACTAGGTGTTTAAATTAACAAGCACACAACCTAAATATTCTAGACTCAACTAAGTGCACCAACAATTTATGCTAAGCAATACAAGTAACAAGGTGATAGCAAGATATATAACTTCAAACACGAAGGCTATCACAATGTAAAGTGCATAAGTAAAAAAGCTCGGGTATAGAAATAACCGAGACACACGAAGACGATGATACATTCTTGAATCCTCCTTTTGAGGGGAGTACGTCTTATTGGAGGGATGTGAGATCGCCACAACAGGCCTACTCAACGCCACAAAGGTCTCGCCCTATTCTCCGATGAACCTCGCCACAAAGTTCTAGTTCACCTTCCACTATTGGCAACCTTCGATCGAGACACGCATCCACAACTTAATTGGAGTCTCTCGATGTCACCACAATCTTGGGGCACGCATCCACAACTCAATTGGAGGCTCTCAAGAACACCACAAGTCGTCTAGGGTCCAAGACACAATAGTAACAAGTCCACAAACTTTCGCTTCCACGAATCCTCATGGAGAGAGCAACCTGATGCAATCGATGCAAAAGGCAAGAGCAAAAGTGCTCAAATCCTTCACTCTCAAATTCCAACAAAGCAAAAAATGCTTATGGGGGAATAAGAGAGGAAGAACAAAGAGGAGAAACACCAAGAACTTCAAGATCTAGATTCACTAAGTTCCCCTCACTAAGAGGAGAGATGGATTGGTCGAAATATAGATATAGATCTCCTCTATCTTCTCCCTCAAATATATGCAAGGATCATAGGAGGGATTGAGAGAGGGAAAGATTTCCAAGGTCAACAATGGTGGAGAGAGAGGGGAAAAATTCGTGCTTTGGCAGCTTATCTCTTTGGGAAAGAAGGGGGCCTTATATAGGTCCCCACGAAAAAGAGTCGTTGTAGAAAAAATCACCGAAGACTCCAGGCTGAAGACTGGAGATTCCAGACAGAAGACAGAACATGACGCCACTTCGAACAACCCCCTGGAGGTGTCCCGAGGCCGTAGAATCCGGTCCTAAGACAGGACACTCCGGGGGGAGGGGCGCAGATTCCTGCCCTAAGGCCGGAGATTCCGCCCTACCCGAAAACTGCAGAAACACCAGCACGAAGAACACCATAGCTTTTGCATCTGGACTCCGTTTTTAATGATATTTGGCTTATTGATTTTGCAACAACGAGCTCTACAATACTATGAAGAGAAACATCACTGCCCAACAATAAAACTTAAAAACAAATGGGGAAAGTTTTGACCTCTCTAAAAAGAATAATGGGTAAAACCTCGACGACCAAAAACACAATAAGTTTTTCTTACGAAATCCATTTTTGATAAACCTTGGCTTGTCATGAAGATCACAACAAGCACCAAAGCCCCATAAAGATAAAAACCAAATAGGAACCAAGAAATGATATGCCAAGTATGCGAAGGATTGAGCTCTCAACAAAGATGTGATCAAGTTACTCACTTGAGAGCCCCTCTTGATAGTAGGACTATCGATCCTATGACCCGGTTGAAAGATCATCGTCCGTTTTGGTAATTATATGACAACATACCTATTGGACTAATGTTTAATTGATATGAAAATGCCCAGGTTCATCATGGATACAAATTCTATGGGCTACAAACTTGTTTGAAATGAAAAGAGGTAGAAGAGACAAAACTGAGAAGGCGGTTTTTGTATGGAGCGGAGGCTCCGGTGAAACCACCGGAACCTCCGCCCCAGCCTCCGGTGCGGGTCCGGTGCTGGGTCCGCCCAAACCTCCCTCTGGTGCATACGAGCGGAGGCCAGGGCGGAGCCTCCGGTGGGGTTCGATGGGCGGAACCTCCGGTGAATCCACCGGAGCCTCCGCCACCTCCACCTGGCCCTCTAAGGGATTGGCCTCCGGTGCGCCTCCGGTGTTGGCTCCGCCCAAATTGCGTTATGTTCGATACGAGCGGAGCCTTCGGTGCGGGTCCGGTGGGCGGAGGTGCCGGTGTATCCACCGGAGGGTCCACCCTCTCAAACTGGCACGCTAGGGGCTGGGCATCCGGTGTGCCTCCGGTGGTGGCTCCGCCAAAACCGTGTTCGTTTGGATAAGGGCGGAGGCTCCACCGGAACCTCCGGTGCAGCTCCGGTGGGCGGAGCCTCCGCCAAATCCACCGGAGCCTCCGCCCCCTTGGCCCAGCCAAAAGAGCAGATCTGGGATGCGCGGCTGCGCACAGAAGAAGGCCACCGGAGTCTCCGGTGAAACCACCGGAGCCTCCGGTGCAACTGGGACTGCACAACGGCCACTTGTGGGAAGGGGTATAAATACCCCTTCCCCTTCCTCATAAATGCTAAGCTTTTCCACTCTCTCTCTTATAGCCATTAATGAAAGCTTCACCCACCTAGATCTCTCTCTCCGTCCACCCACTCACTCCCATACTTTGTGGAGAGCTAGAGGAGACCTAGATCCACACTTCCACCAAAGGAATTTCAAATCCATCCATCACAACCTAGTAGATCTAGAATCCTACTTGAGGCCTAGAAACCTTAATAGATCTTGTGCTTGTAGCTTCCACCTTGTTGCAAGAAGCTTTGGATTGCTCGAGAGCCTCCATCCATCTTGTGGAGTGACCTCGAGCTCATGTAAAGGTTTGGTCAACGCCTCCAAGTCGACCTCATAGTGGAAACGAGAATCTCCCTCACCGGAGAAGCTCAATGTAACACCTGGGGTGTTACCTTTGGTAGAAAGTGTTTGTTTCCTTTTGCTTTGCATCATATGCATCACATGAGCATTCATTCTGTTTTTCAAAGCAACTCAAAAATTCAAACACAATTGAAACTTTCCCACATGTTCAAATTTCCAATTTCAAAATTGCAAACTAAACCACTCATTTGTTTTCAAAAGTTTGGAGTTGTTCTAATCAAATTGCTTGTTAATAAAATTTACCCTGTTATTAAAACCCTAATGGAAAATTCAAAACTCCAACTCAAATCAATCCTACTCATCATATTTAAATATGGGTTTAAAGATTAAAATTTGGCAAACAAACTAATTTCAATAATGTTTGTATAATTGCTTGTTGCTTATTAAATAAAATTTGTTATTTCCAAAATTCCCAAAATCAAAACATTATTTGAAATTCACCTAACCACTTGAAAATCAAACTAATATTACCAATCTTGAAATCAATAACCAAACTTGCTTTTAATTATTGTTTTGCAAATTAATAAACTTTAAATATCAACTAAACACCCTCACACCTTATTTGACAATTTTAACTAAACAACTTTAAATCAATTAGAATTTCAATCTTGTGAAAAATATGTTGACATTGCTTAAGTTCCTGTTTTTGAAAAGTATCACAAATAATTATAAAAGATTAAACCCCAAACCTTTTCTATTCATCTCTCTCTCTTTCTTTTCATTACAAAAAAAAAGGAAAAAGGGAAAATAGCAAAGGAGAGAGGGCAGCCCACCCCCTTCCCCTTATTCCTCCCCCTAAGCCCACCTTTCTTTCCAGCCCGTTACCCTTCTTCCTCCTGTCGCTGTCTGGCAGTACGACAGAACCTCCACCCTCTGATCGATCCCCACCCCTTCCGATGAGCTGCCGTACAGGAGCTACTCCTCCCATATATCCCTTCCCCCTCTGCTAACCTAGCTACCCCTCTCCTCTCCCCTAGCGCCGTCGTCTCACTTCTCTCTCCCCCCCACGAGTTCGTCCTTCTGTTCCTCTGAACATCGACACCGAAAACCACCGCGGCCACCTCCGGCAGATTCGCTCACGCCGCCGTTCCCCTAGGCTGCCTCGAGCGGAACCGAGGCTGGGAATGGGTTCCCCACGCTCCCACCTTCGTCTTCGCGGAAAAATCGGCGCCGGAGCAGCGCTAGGGAGGAGCTGCGCTTCCACGATCGCCGGCGAGCCCCCTGCCGCTGCCATCGCCTCCAGCAGAACAACTCGTCGCCGCCGCTCCTCCCTCCACGACGCCACCCCGTGGTGAGCGTTCCTTTCCCGGCCTAGGCCACTCCTCCCTCTTGCTCTGTGTTGATGGCCGCACCCACCTGCACCTCGCTGCCGCACGCTGACTCCGATCACCGCCGGTCGCCTCGCTCCTCTGCATCTGAACCTTGTTCAGTTTCTGAAAACCTGTCGCAGCTGAGCCTCAAAAGAGCAGCACCTGTATCTGAATCAAAAGCACAGCCACATCGCACTGGTCTGGTCCCTTCCGCGGGCAGACTCGCGCGCGGGTTCGATCCCCCGCGGGCGCACGCCCCCCCACCTTTTTTTTCTGCGATTTCTTCCGCGCGCGCGGTAGGCCCACGGGTCAGTGACTCCCGTAGCCCCGTCACCTTCCACAGCGCCACGCTGGCCCCCTGGCCCACGGGTCAGTGGCTAGGGCTAGCTGCTGTTCGGTGCCAACTGTTAACACGCTCCTGTTATTTTTCCTAAAATCATTTTTAAATGGCAGATTTAAACATTAAACTTTAAACTTTAATAACTATTAATCTATCACTCCAATTAAGAAAAGTTATATATGTTTGTTGTTCCAAATTTAATTGTCTATCCAAATAATCCATTTGTTTTCTGTTTTGAACTTTCAAAATGCAATTCAAATTCGAATTCAAATAATTCAATTGTAATTTGCAACAATTCATAAATAATTCATACCAATTCCAAATAAGGCAAATAAAATATGTTTTCCATACCATTTTGAATAAACTTTTCAAATATAAATTTTGTTTCATGGTTTGAATAATTTAAATTTCCTAAATAATTTAATACTTGTTTAATTCATTTAAATTTGATACAATCATAACTTGCTCAAAATAAAATAATTTTGAACATGCAAAATTTGTTTTCAAACCATCAAAGTGTGAACTTTTCAAATGTGAGTTTGAATTTATGCTTTGAACAAATAAAAATTCAATTAAATTCAAACTTGTTTTAAATTCATTTAAAACTTGTTTAATCTTGTTTACTTCATAATTAAATTTGATGATAAGGCACCGGCAGGAGGCCCTTTGTGGTTTTGAGGCCTGCTAGTGTCGACCCTAATAGGAAAAAGGGTCTTGTCTACTGATCCATGATGAGCGCACTACCCGCATGTGGGAAGCGAGTATGGGCGCCCCCCTCAATTTGACTCGATTCGCATCTCGTCCAAATCGCCTCATTTAGTTTGGGCTTTCCATTTGCTGCATGCATGATCTTGCGAGCCCTTGGATCCCGGGTGGAACTTTCGTAGTCGGCATATAGGGGGACACGGTCTTAGAGTGCTATGAGGGTCCCCTTTCTTCGGGGCTCGATTAGCCGTGCGCCCAAGGTTCTTTGGGCTTGATGCGAAGAAGAGTTGAGTTGTGTAGAGTACCTCTCTTGGTGGGGTGATCTCCCATCTGGCGGGTTATTCTTGCGTGTACGGCTAAATTGGTGCAACCCTGCAGGGATAATCTTCTCGAGAAGCCGTGTTTTCCGCGGTTATGGATTACTTGGTGAAAGTACTGGCTAACAAGTACTCAGGACAACTTAAACCTAATGATCAACAAGCTTACACCCAATGATTAACAACTTGACTAGTAATAGGCTTATTGACACAATAATCTGAACCATCATTAATTCAACTGCGTGAGTTATCCTCGGATTGCTTCTTTGGATAAGGGGCGAGATCCACGATGGGTTTGTTTGAAGTTATCTTTTAGTTGGTTACAATACTCGATCTTATCTTCTTTCTGTTAGCCGGAAGTTGTAGTATCTCTCTGTAGTTGGTTAGTGCAGCCCGCTGTCGCTTATTTGCAATAACCCCCTTTCTTTCCGCTGATCCCAAAGTATTTGTATCTTGTGATGACTGGCTACGCCGGTATCTTGTGAGTATGGGTTATCCACTTGCCAGTACTTAACCGTACTGACCCACGAATCTTTTTCGTGGCTGCATATTCAATATTGCAGTCAACAGGTTTGAAGTCTGACGACGTTAGCTTGGGAATCCCTCCGGCTTGGCCTGGGCAGGGATTGGACGCTCTCGGTTATCTTCAGGACTCTTAGTCCAATTTGTATCTTGTCCGTAGCCGGACGCTATGTTGTTTCTTCCGCTGTTATTTGGATCTTTGTATGGTATCAGTTGTATCCCTGGCTCGTTTGGGTCATCTTTTATCTATCTTTTTCTGTTGTAATTGTGGAATATTCGTGAACTATTGTAATGTTATCACAAGTGGCAACCTGGAATCGGTTATTATGTGGATTTTGGCGGGAATGCTGAAATCTGCATAGTGCCCGATCGCGGGGCGTCACACTCAAGAAGAATAAGGTGTGCACAACCGTGCTACTGAGGAGTTCCTAGGTGGCTCCCCACCTCTCCAACGTAGACGTACTTCTCATTGAGAAGGAACTAAGGGAATCATATCCTTGTCTCCTTGTTTTCACTTGTGGTTTTTCTTGCTACCTTTCGTTTTACTTCCGTTGCGCATATTATGTTGCCCACATAGGTTGCTCACCTAGATGCACATCTAGAGAACCTTATCTTATCTTGCTTAGCCCTACTAAAAGGAAAAGAAAAGAAAAATGGTAGTCAACCTATTCACCGCCCCCCTCTAGTTGACCATTGTGCACTTTCAATTGGTATCAGAGCCTCGGCTCTTACTAAGGGCTTAACCGCCCAAGAGTATAATGGTCAATGAAAATGCCCCCAAAAGTTCTAATGCGGAAATCGCCAAAATGGCCGACACTATATCTAACCTACAAGAAAAGGTTGGAACCATCCAAACCAAATTGTCCAAGGTTAGCTCTAGTGTTAGTTCAGAGGTTTCTAGCATAAAGAAAATGATGGAGGCCTTGATGGGGAAAACCAAGGAGTCCGAGGAACCACCTCTCACCGCCAATGATGTTAGCTCGGATGAAGAGTCCCTTCCGGACATTGCCGAAATGGAAGCTAACATTGCTTTAGCTAAGGCGGACGCCAAAGCAAAAGCCGATAAAAAGGCAAAGAGCGGTGGGAGCTCCGAAGGCTCCAAGTCTCAATCGGCTAACGGTTCGGGGTCTCACTCTAAAGTTCCACCACCTCCCAATTATGACACCATCCATCCCATTGCCACAATGCCACACATGGTTAATGTTGGAGTTCCTCCCATCTTAACACTAAAGAATTTTCATCTTGGAAGTTCGATATGGAGTCTCATATTTCAGGATCTTGCACCGCTTTGTGGAGAAGCATCCTCCATGGATTTCACCCTCATGGTCCAAGCAACTTGACTCCAAGAGAAGATGTGGAATTTCAACTCAACAAGACCGCTCTTGTCACTATCCAAAAGGCTCTCCCAAGAGAACATCTTCAACACATCCGCGGTATCAAGACCGCCAAGGAGGCTTGGGATAAACTTGACACCTTGTTCCAAGGCAATGCTAGCATCCAATCATCCAAGTATGATGTTGCTCTTGACAAGTCCGAGAACTTCGTTATGCTTGAAGATGAAAGTCCCGGGGAGCTATATATAAGAGTTGTCACCCTTGACAATCAATTAAGGGATTTTGGAAAAGAGGAAATCTCCGATGAGTGGATCAAGACGAAGTTTGTCAAGGCAATAACTCCTTTTGAGAAGAACCTTGCCACAAGCATTCGAACAAGATCCGACTACAACTCCCTCAACTCCATTGGTGTTCTTAGTGAGTTCATAGCAATATCTCTATCTCACAAGAGTGCGGATGACGCTCTCGCTCGCTCAAGAGGAGGGGGAAAGTCTCCAAACCTCGCCTTGAAGTCTAAGGCGATTGCCAAGATAGAAGAAGTGGATGAGGATGATGATGATGAGGAGGACTATGAAGACACATACAAAGGTGCTCATAAGTGCATCGCTCTTGCCATGCATGGTTATTGGAAGAGATGGGAGGCTCACGAGGCCAGTGCTCCTAGACCTTCAAGGAACAAGATCTTTAGGAAGAAAGGGGAGCGACCAAGGACATGCTATAATTGTGGAAGTGCAAACCACTTTGTCAAGGAGTGTCCCTTTGAGCCAAGAGAAGAAAATGAAGGGAAGCTTGTTCGAAAGGACAGGAACAAAGCTCCACAAAACAAGAACCTCGCTAGAAGAGTCCCAAGGGCTCTATATGTTCAAGAAGGCCCCACATTGGAAACATACTACTCTGGAGATGAAGGAGAAGATGAAGTCGTAGGTGTTGCCCACGTCGCCATAGCTACGACCTCCTCTTCATCGGTCTCTCTATTTGAATCCCCAAATGAGAAGGCATCTATCCGACCTACATGTCTCATGGCAAAAGCCACCTCGGTAATACCTTCCATCTCCAAGTTTATTGTCACTAACTCTCCGTTATTATTGGATTGTGTTGATAACATTGTTGATGATGAGGAGGCCAAGAATCTAGGCTCTTGGTTATGTAGTCTTGAAGGTGAAACTAAAGAAAAGGTAACGGCTCTCTTAAGGCCACTTGATGATGCTAACTCCCTCATAGATGAGAAGGAGGAGATCATCATGACCTTGGAGAGACATGGTGGTAGCCATGAGAATCATGACGATGAACTAGTCAAAGATCTTGAAAAAGAAAGATCCATGAGAGCATCTCTCGAAGAGAGACTATCTAATCTACAAGAGACCTATGCTATTAGTGTTTCCAAGCTTAGGAAAGATAATGAAAAAGCTCTTGCCAAGCTTAGGAAATATAATGAAAAATCTCTTGCTTTACTTAAAGTCTTTGAAGAAAAAGAGTTGAAGCTAGGAGTAGCTCATGAAGAACTTGTTGAGAATCATGAAAAACTAAAAAAGGAGTTCATGTCTCTTAAAGAAATTCATGAAAAACTCACCAAGTCTCGGAGCAAGCTTCTAGATCAACAATCTAATAAACAAGTGATATCTTCCTCTAATAGCATTGTTATCATGCCTACCTCTTGCACTATGACTAACATTGTAGGGAAAGAGAGAATTCTCAATGATGCCATAAGCTCTCAAGGAGCCAAGAAAGGAAAAGAAGGACTTGGCTTTGTTTCCAAGTCAAAGAAGAAATCCAAGAGTGTCACTTCTCCCTCTCAAAATGTTGTCTTTGTGAAAGAGGGAGAGGTGACCAAAGATAAGGATACCAACACCATTGTGGGTGGTGATAGATCTAGGGGGATCATCACTCACAATGACTTCGCCGGAAAATATAACCCATCTTATGTTCTTATGAAATCTAGAGATGGACATGTTTATGCTAAATATGTTGGTACTTCTTATGGTGATGATTATCATTGGACTATTTGGGTTCCTAAGACCCTTGTTACTAACAAAAGAGGACCCATTGAAGCATGGGTACCTAAATCAATAAATTGATCTCTTGTAGGGAAGTGCTTCCGGGTCAGGTAGATGGACAGTGGATAGTGGTGCATCCCAACATATGACCGGAAGCTATGACGCAATGAGTAATATTGAACCTCCATTACCTCATCTCAATTGCGTTACTATTGGTGACAAGTCCGAGCTTAAGGTACTGGGACGAGGCAAGGTGGCTATCTCAAATGATTTATCAATTGAGAATGTTCTCCTTGTTGAGTCCCTTGGCTATAACTTGATGTCCGTTCTTCAACTTGCAAATTATGGCTTTACCTCGTTCTTTAATAAAGAGAGTGTGATTGTCACTTAGGAAACATCTCTTAAAGTAGCCTTTGTTGGGTTTGTCGAGAACGACATGTATGTAGTGGACTTCTCTAAAGGAGACACGTGTGCCGCGACATGCCTAATGGCTAAAGTTGATGTGGGGTGGCTTTGGCGTCGCCGGTTAGCCCACACAAATATGAGAATGTTGCATGACCTCCAAAGTGGCAATCACGTTCTAGGACTAACCAAGGCTAAGTTTGCTAAAGATCGTGTGTGTAGCTCTTGTGCCTTTGGGAAGCAACATGGAGAACTTCACCCAACCAAGACAAGTATCTCCACCACAAGAATTCTCGAGCTCATTCACTTAGATCTCTTTGGTCCACTATCCTATGATAGCCTTGGAGGAAAGAAGTATTTCTTGGTGATTGTGGATGATTATTCAAGATATTGTTGGGTGTATTTCTTCAAGAGCAAAAGTGAGACTCAAAAGAGAGTCATAGAGTTCATCACTCTAGTGGAGCGCCAACACAATGCTACCATATTGGCCATTCAGAGTGATAATGGCTCGGAGTTCAAGAACTATACTGTTGAGGGTTTTCTTAGTGAAGAAGGCATTGCTCATCAATATTCCACTCCTTATACCCCTCAACAAAATGGTGTTGCGGAGAGAAAGAACCGGACTTTGATGGATGCGGCTAGTACTATGATTGCGGAGTTCTCTTCTCCCTATAACTTTTGGGCCGAAGCCGTCTCCACCGCATGTCATGCTACCAACCGGTTATACCATCGCAAGATATTGAACAAGACTCTCTATGAGATTCTCGCGGGCAAGAAACCGGATGTATCTTACTTCAAGGTCTTCGGTTGCAAGTGCTTAATTCGCAAGAAAGGTAAACGGTTGTCAAAATTTGAGACCAAATCTTATGAGGGTATCTTTGTTGGCTATGCCACGAACGCTCACGCCTATAGAGTCTACAATAAGTTCACCGGACAAGTTGAAGAAGCTATAGACGTGGTGTTTGATGAGGATAACGGCTCCCAAGGGGGGCGTATAGATCATGGTGTTGTAGGAGATGCAATTCCTCCCATCGTCATAAGAAGAATGGGGATTGGTGAAATAATCCCCATTGAGGGTTACCGGATGACGGAGGGAGAAGGACTATGCCCCACTCAAGTGGAGCCATTGACTACACCCATTGATGATCAAGCTACTCAACAAGATGCACCAAGCTCTCAAGCTAATGATCAAGGTCAAACAAGAATCAAGGCCAAGTTAATGACCAAGGCCAAGCGACTCATCTTAATCATGATCAAGATTCCATCATTGTTGAGAGTGCTAAACCTAGTGGTGATCCATCACCCATTATTGATCAAGGACGAAATGAAGATGGACATGTCTCCGATGAAGAAGGTGATTCTCAATCTATATCCAAAGAATCCTTGGAGGTGATGCTAGCACGAAGAGCAAAGAGAAGGCTAGAGAATCTTGAACGAGCGGGTCACACGGAGGACAAGATTCTTGGGCAAGTTCGTGGGAGAGTGGTCACTAGGAGGCAATTGGCGGATTTTAGCAAGGCACATGCTTTTGTCTCCTTCATTGAACCCAAGAAGGTCTATGAAGCTCTCGAAGATCAAGATTGGCTTGAAGCCTTGCATGATGAACTCAATAACTTCAAGCGCAACAAAGTGTGGAAACTAGTACCAAGACCCAAGGATTGCAAAAATGTTATTGGCACCAAATGGGTTTTCAAGAACAAGCAAGACAAAGATGGTATTGTCATTCGCAACAAGGCAAGATTGGTGGCTCAAGGTTTTTCCCAAGTCGAAGGTATTGACTTCGGTGAAACCTTTGCCCCCGTAGCTCGTCTTGAATCCATTCGCATCTTACTTGCTTATGCATCTCATCATAATTTGAAGTTACAACAAATGAATGTTAAGAGTGTTTTCCTCAATGGTCCCATTAATGAGTTAGTATATGTCAAGCAACCTCCAGGCTTCGAAGATCCCAACCACCCCGATCATGTCTACAAACTCGATAAGGCGCTCTATGGACTTAAACGAGCTCCACGTGCGTGGTATGAGCACCTTAAAGAGTTTCTAGTGTATCGTGGGTTTAATGTTGGTTTAATCGATTCCACCCTCTTTACCAAGACGGTTGGAGGTGACTTGTTAATATGCCAAATCTATGTGGATGACATCATTTTTGGGTCTACTAACACCTTGTTCAATGAGGAGTTTTGCAAGCTTATGACCGATAGGTTTGATATGTCTATGATGGGAGAGTTGGAGTTTTTCCTTGGCTTTGAAGTGAATCAATATCATGAAGGAACCTTCATCAAACAAGCCAAATACACTCAAGACATGCTCAAGAGATTTAATATGCATGATGCCAAGCCTATGAAGACTCCCATGTCCATGACCATCGACTTGAAACCCGACCCCAACGGTAAAGAGGTAGATCAAAAGGTATACCGCTCCATGATTGGCTCTTTGCTCTACCTTTGTGCATCTAGACCGGATATCATGTATAGCGTAGGTAAATGTGCAAGGTTTGAAGCCTCTCCGAGGCAAAGTCATTTGGAAGCTGTGAAACGAATCTTTCGATATCTAGTTCATACCCCAAATTTCGGTCTTTGGTACCCCAAGGGTTCAAGCTTTCAGATCATTGGATATTCGGATGCGGATTATGTGGGAGAGAAGACGGATAGGAAGTCCACGTCCGTGGGTTGCCAATTCCTTGGCCGCTCCTTGATATGTTGGTCTTCAAAGAAGCAGAATTGCATTGCTCTCTCCACCACCGAGGCCGAGTATATCTCCGCGGCAAGTTGTTGTGCCCAGTTGCTTTGGATGAGGCAAACCTTGAAGGATTATGGCATTCATTTTTACAAGGTTCCTCTTCTTTGTGATAATGAGAGTGCTATCAAGATCGCCTACAACCCCGTTCTCCACTCCAAGACGAAGCACATTGAGATTTGTCATCACTTCATTCGGGATCATGTTGAGAAAGGTGATATTGTTCTCTCATATGTTCCCACCAAGGATCAACTTGCCAATATCTTCACGAAGGCCCTTGATGAACCAAGATTTCGAGCTTTGAGGAATGAACTAAATGTCATAGATTATTCCAACTTCACTTGAAACCATGCATATGTACCTTAGGTATGTTTGCTATTAGGTGTGGATGTAGGCATGGATATAGGGGGAGCGTTACTCAAATCATGAGTACACACTCCTCTTATTATGCGAAAATCAATTCATCATTGCATATCTAGTCAATTTGTGACTTATTGTGCTTAATTGAGTAGTATTTTTGGACCCAAGATATATCTTCCCGGTGCCAAAGTACACACTCAAACATGGTGGCTTCGGCCACCGACCCTTGGTATTTTTGGCTCTTTCACGCATATCATACTTTCCCCCTTGACAATTCGTGTGGGTTCGGTTTTTCCAATCTTTCTTGCATCTTGCGAACCCCCTCGAGTAATGTCTCTCGTATATCAGTGACTAATTTCCAACCCAAGCTTTCTTTGCCCCAAACCTTATTCCACTCTGAATGCTCTTGTTTTCATGATCTTGGCGCGCGAAAACTTGGTCGGGCGGAGGCTCCTGTGAAACCACCGGAGGCTCCGCTGGTGCAAACTGCACAGTGGGCCGTATTTTGGTGGGCTATTTGGACAAGGGGCGGAGGCTCCGGTGAAACCACCGGAGGCTCCGCTGGGCAGGGAGCGGAAGCTCCAGTGAAACCACCGGAGGCTCCGCCCGAGGCGGTTCTGCGGGATAAGTTCCAGGGCGAGCGGGGGTCAACGGGATCCAATCTCATTTCCCCCCCCACTCGCCCTCTTTCTTATCCCACCCAACCGCCGCCGCCCCCAAGGTCCTCGCCGCCGGATTTGGGTGCTCCACCGTCGGGAGCTCTCCTCCTTGCCTTGGGTCATCCTGGGGTCTTTTTCCTCCCTCCTTTCCACCATGGATGATGCGGGTATGTGCTCTCTCTCTCTCTCTCTCTCTCATCTAGTTGATGGATGGGGATGCATAAGAGTTCCATGTTCTTAACATCTAGATGTGTGGATTTGGAGTTTTGAGGGTAGGAGATCACAAGTACAAACCCTAGCAACCTAGATAGTGCGTATTAGGCTTGAATCGTTGCGGTTTTATGGTGGATTTGTCGTATGCCCTAACCCTAGTTATTCAACCCTAATACCATCTATATCTTTGATCCTTGGATTTGTGTGTTTTTATAAACTTGAGCATTCCCTTTTCTTCATGCTATCCTTGCTATTTCTTTCTTAGATGCTTCTGGATCCAAAGGCAAGGTCGTTCGTTACAAGAGTACGGGTCGTCGGAAGACTCCTCAGGTTGATGAAATCAAAGAAACTTTGGACCCATCTCAGCCCAAGCGCAAGAGATTCCCGGCTACCGAGAAGATGTTGTCTCGAAAGGAGAACACCGCTTCCAAGATGTCCGAGGCTGCATTCTTGAAAGAACGTCGCGAGAACCCCTATGTCATTGACCGCGACCGCTTGATGCCACAGCTCCAGGGTAAGGATGCTCTCTTCCACACTAAATTTCAGAGCCAAATATACAATGAGATCTTGATGAGGAAGCCCAAGGAGAATGTTGCTCCTCAACATGCAATTAATTTTGAGCATATGGAGAGGAATCCCCATTATTTTGGGGAGGCACTTGAGCTTGTTGAGAGGTTTGGACTCGCTCCCATCATGAGTATCCAGCAAGACTATGATGAAGATCTCGTTTTTCAGTTCTTGGCTACAGTGCATCTCGCCAATGAGACCGAGCGTAATCTTATTTGGATGACACATGTCAGGCAGCTGACAATCAATTGGTCTGAGGTTGGAGCTATTATTGGAGGATACCCGGATTTTGGCCCGTTTGCAGATGGTGACGAGTTCAACAATGGTTGGTTCCGTGTTCACCACATCAACACTACATCTCTTGCCAAGGATCAACTCACCCCTCTGTACCACTGGAAGAAATTCGATGTTGGGTTTGTCAAAGGTCTCTATCCCACTTATGATATCATGATTCGCATCTATCGAGAGACCATGAACCCTAAGGCGGGGAATGTTGATGAGATCCAAGGCTTTGTGAAGAATCTCATGCTCCTCACTCATCAGAAGCGGCTTGCCGGTTCCACTCAGAAGCTCGATGTGCTTGACTACATATGGAATGAGCTCTAGCACGTGGTTATCAACCGCAAGAATGCTTGCTTTGGGCCTTACATTATGAAGATCATCTTACATGTGTGGGCAGACAAGTTCCCGAATGAGCCATTTGATGATGAGAAATGAATTCCTCACATGGAGAGGAGACTCCTCATCAAGGACCACACCGAGCCTCCTGAGCATCCCACTCCTGCTCCTCGCAAGAACAAGGCCAAACCTCGTGTCATCGTTGATGAGGAGGAAGAAGAAGCCGGTCCATCTCATCCTCCTTCGTCTAACAATGCATTCCAGTGGATGGCTAGGGCCCTCAAGAAGGTGTTAAAGTTGAACAAGAAGATCGAGCAACGTCAATGGGAAGCCCACTATGATAAGGAGCTCAAGCACCTCAAGAGAGCACAGGCAGCTCGTCAGCTTCGTCGTGATGGTGGCCAATCCGTGGACTCCCCGGTTCTTCCAAGCATCACCGACTGGGAAAAGTGGCAAGCCAAAGACTCCAGGGCAAATTGATTGAGTGGTCTGAGGAAGAAGGAGAAGAAGCCACCAGTTCTCGTTGCCGTGCCCCCTCTCCGGACATGGAAATCTCCTCTGAGTGATCTTCGGGGCGTTAGCATCGGTTTCTCCCTCTTTTGGTATCTTGATGCCAAAGGGGGAGAGACATCTATCTATTAGGAGCGGGCATTTGCATGGTTCTCCCTCAAACATACCTTTCAATTTGCATCTTTCTCTTGATTGAGGGAGTTTGGTTTTTCATTTGGAAACTTTGGTTCTTTAAATTCTTATGTGTCGTGAACCTCGTCGTATCGTATTATGCTTCGTGAACCTCGTATTATGCTTCGTGAGCTTATGAACCTATTATATTATGTGTTGTGCGCTCACTATTGTTCATATTGATCATATAACCATTACATCTAAATTCTCTCAACATGAAGGGAGCATAACTTTAGAGGGAGCTCCGTTCATGTTGTGTATTTGATTATGCAAATAGGGATGTTGTCATCAATTACCAAAAAGGGGGAGAATGAAAGATCATCGTCCGTTTTGGTAATTATATGACAACATACCTATTGGACTAATATTTACTTGATATGAAAATGCCCAGGTTCATCATGGATACAAATTCTATGGGATACAAACTTGTTTGAAATGAAAAGAGCTAGAAGAGACAAAACTGAGAAGGCAGTTTTTGTATGGAGCGGAGGCTCCGGCGAAACCACCGGAACCTCCACCCCAGCCTCCGGTGCGGGTACGGTGCTGGGTCCGCCCAAACCTCCCTCTAGTGCATACGAGTGGAGGCCAGGGCGGAGCCTCCGGTGGGCGAAACCTCCGGTGAATCCACCGGAGCCTCCGCCACCTCCACCTGGCCCTCTAAGGGATTGGCCTCTGGTGTTGGCTCCGCCCAAATTGTGTTCTGTTTGATACGAGCGGAGCCTCCGGTGCGGGTCCGGTGGGCGGAGGTGCCGGTGTATCCACCAGAAGGTCCGCCCTCTCAAACTGGCACGCTAGGGGCTGGGCATCCGGTGTGCCTACGGTGGTGGCTCCGCCAAAACCGCGTTCGGTTGGATAAGGGCGGAGGCTCCACAGGAACCTCCGGTGCAGCTCCGGTGGGCGGAGCCTCCGCCCCCTTGGCCCAAACAAAAGAGCAGATCTGGGCTGCGCGGCTGCGCACAGAAGAACGCCACCGGAGCCTCCGGTGCAACTGGTACTGCACAACGGCCACTTGTGGGAAGGGGTATTTAAATACCCCTTCCTCATAAATGCTAAGCTTTTCCACTCTCTCTTCTAGCCATTAATGAAAGCTTAACCCACCTAGATCTCCCTCTCCGTCCACCCACTCACTCCCATACTTTGTGGAGAGCTAGAGGAGACCTAGATCCACACTTCCACCAAAGGAATTTCGAATCCATCCATCACAACCTAGTAGATCTAGAATCCTACTTGAGGCCTATAAACCTTAGTAGATCTTGTGCTTGTAGCTTCTACCTTGTTGCAAGAAGCTTCGGATTGCTCGAGAGCCTCCATCCATCTTGTGGAGTGACCTCGAGCTCATGTAAAGGTTTGGTCAACGCCTCCAAGTCGACCTCATAGTGGAAACGAGAATCTCCCTCACCGGAGAAGCTCAAGGATAATAAGGTGTACACAACCGTGCTATTGAGGAGTTCCTAGGTGGCTCTCCACCTCTCCAACGTAGACGTACTTCTCATTGAGAAGGAACTACGGGAATCATATCCTTGTCTCCTTGTTTTCACTTGTGATTTATCTTGCTACCTTTCGTTTTACTTCCGTTGCGCATATTATCTTACCCACATAGGTTGCTCACCTAGATGCACATATAGAGAACCTTATCTTATCTTGCTTAGCCCTAATAAAAGGAAAAGAAAAGAAAAATTGGTAGTCAACCTATTCACCCCCCTCTAGTTGACCATTGTGCACTTTCAATTGGTATCAGAGCCTCGGCTCTTACTAAGGGCTTAACCGCCCAAGAGTATAATGGTCAATGAAAATGCCCCCAAAAGTTCTAATGCGGAAATCGCCAAAATGGCCGACACTATATCTAACCTACAAGAAAAGGTTGGTGTCGGGGGGTTACCCCCGAGTAGGGTAAAGGCAAGTGGTAAAGGCGTCTTACAGAAGAGAGGTTTGGTCGAGTAGCCGACTACCCGGTACTCGCTACCCGGTCGACTGCTACTCGGTCTCACCTCAAGATGGCCGGAAGGAGATATCAGTCAATTTACATCCATTCGAGTAGAAGAGTTGGCCCGAGTAGATTTGGCGGGAACCTACTCGGGCCAGAAAGTCAAAGGAGCCGTTCTGACACAGGATCCCGCGTATCCTGGGTCCGTACTTGGCAGCATTCGAACTACTGTTCATCTGGGACCGGCCTGCCTGACAGTGACAGCATGGAAGCAGGCCGTGGCAGGATAAGGGGGGCCTACTCTGTGTTTGACACAGTGATACCAGTCTGTCCCCTTGTTTTGCCCAACGACTTTCCAGATGCAGCCAAGATTAGGAACCAAAGCTGTCAGCGGGAACCCGGAAGAAGGACGATGTGCACACTATGTCGACACTTGTCCATGTTTGGACGTATCCGGCAGGGCACCATGTATATAAGGTGCCCCGCCGCCTCCTGCGTGAGGATCGAACACATCTTGACCTAGATTGCATGCTGGGACACTGGAAACCCTAAGTTCTTGACCTAGTTCATCATCTAGAGAGGAGAGTGGCTACTCGGTAGCAAGAACATTGTACTGTGGCTACTCGGTGAGACACCAGAATACACAAAGAAAGGCAGGAGTAGGGGTTTTACCTCCTCACGAGGGCCCTGAACCTGGGTAGATCGTGTTGTTTGCAGTGTTTACTTCGTACCTCACGCGGCTGCTCGTCGCGTGATCCCTCCCCGAGCACCTCCAGCGTCCTTCGTTCCCACATCTTTAGCCATCCCATGGCATCTGCCGTGACACCACCACGACAGTTGGCGCCCACCGTGGGGCAACCAGCGGCGCTGGCTGGAGTTTCTGTTCGGACGGGATCTTCTTCAGCAGAGCGCGTGGTCTGTGGCCTTGTCCACAGATTCGGCTCCTTCGACTTCGTCACCGACAACGCCGGCGATTTCGGCGGCAGGGCCATGCCGGAGGGCGGCTCGGTGATCTCCTTCGGCTCTCACCTTGTCTACGTCGCCACCATCGCCAACCACGTGTACCCCGAGCTGGTGCATGACGCGGAGGATCCTCCCGCGGTGATCGCTGCACGCGGAAAGCCCGCGTGCCGCTCTGCGAACTGCGCTGAGGTGATGGTGACGGGCTTGGCGGCAAACACTGGCGCAGCCGCTACTGGCGCTGCGGCCGTCGTCGAGGAGATTGATGCACCGGCTGGTGGCAGGGTTCACCGGCCCTACGAGAAGGAGAGCAACTTGCCGCCTTCCACGTCTACGGTCATTCCCGCGTCAGCTACGCGACCTGGCATGCCCACTCCCACCGACATCGAGCTCCTAGCCGTGAGGGAGCAGCTCGAGCGGCAACGCCAGGAGCTGCTTGCCGAGCAGGCGGAGTTGGACAAGATCAGGCTTGAGCTGAGTCTAGATCAGCTCGAGTACAACAAGGCTCACGGCTTCACGCCAGTCGCCAGGAGGCCTAGCAGAGTAGGCGCTACGCGGCGCAACTTGGGTGTCAAAATGGCAACGGTTGCGGAGGTTCCCGCTCAGTCCGCCACCGCGAACACCTTCACAAGGCCGAGATATAGCACACCCGCCAAGACACTTAGAGCTGCAGAGGCTGTAGCTGCCGAGTTGCCTCGCCTGGATGGCGATGCGCGTCTTAGGCAGCAGGAAAGGCTCAACGAGTTGGTGTTGGAGGCTGCTAGGCAGAACGAGGAGTTCCGGAAGGCCAACCCGGGTGCTGGGGCTTCGCAGGTGGTTCACTCGCACGCGGCTAGATCTAACGATCAGGCCTCGTCTCCGCATCCCAGCCGCGAGAAGAGCCGCAGCGGGCGCTCGGGCAGAGACAGGCAAATGCAGGTGTATGACCCGGCTGCTGCCGCGAAACAGCTTGATGTGCCGCAGCAGCCCGGGCAGGAACACAACGCTGCAAGAGCATGCTCTCAAGCCCATCAAGCTCAAAGCCGTGCCCGAGAAGCTGCACGTCCAGGTCCTTCTCGGCAACCCGCAGCTCAGCCTACTCGGCAGAGGCAGCAGCCGCGCCCAGTGGCGCCAGTCGCCAACCCGGTGGAGCAGCCTGCAGCTGTGCAGGTGGACAGGTATGATGATGGCTACTCGGCTATGGAGATGGCTGGCCATGATATTCATGACCGTGTTGGTGAGCGCGTGCTGGCGCCTGGAGATGCGAGGCATCAGTTGGACCGGATCAGCTTGTCGGCGCGGCTGGAGAGCACGGGTCCTCCTGGCCCCGAGTGCTTTGGCCCGCGCATCATGAACGAGCCGTCCGTGAAGAACTTCCAGCTTGCAAGAGGCACCAAGAGCTACAATGGCAGCACCAAGCCTGAAGATTGGCTCAATGACTATGTCACCGCGGTCCATATCGCGAATGGCAACAGAAGATGGGCTGTGCGCTATGTTCCACAGATGCTAGAGGGTCCAGCCCGTACTTGGCTCAACAACTTGCCCAAGAACAGCATTAACTGCTGGCTGGACTTCTCGGATGCCTTCATCAGCAACTTCACGAGCACATACAAGAGGCCGAATAGGCCACAACAGCTATCAGCTTGCAGACAGCGAGAAGACGAGACAGACCGCGAGTATCTTACTCGGTGGAGCACATTGAGGAACACCTGTGAGGGTGTGAATGAAGCACAGGCCATCACTTGGTTTGCGCAGGGATGCAGGCATGGCAGTATGTTGTGGCAGAGATTGCAGAGGGAGATGCTGAACACTCTGGCGGAGACCATCAAGATTGTGGATCAGTACGCACTCGGTGATCCTACTCAGCCACTGATGGACTCCTCTGAGCCGAGAAGAAACTTCAGCAACAGCAAGCGCAACGAGTTCCGCAACAAGCGCCGAGTAGATAATCGGTATGATCCCGAAGAGGTGAATGCAGTGACTGTTGGAACTGGTGGCAGCCAGAGGCAGAAACCTGCTGGAGCCTACGGGCAAAACCAGAACCAGGGCCAAGGCAACAAGAAGCCATTTCGCACCTCTCAGTCGGGTAGCGGGAACTCCGAGCAGCCGAAGAAGTTTGTCTTTGATGACATGAAGGATGGCCCATGCAGCTTTCACACTCACCACCCCTCGAGGCCTGCTAACCACACTACTCGGCAGTGCGAGTGGTGGGAGGCGATCAAGAGTGATGGCTTGCCTCCTCCTCCTCCCCTGTCAGCAGCCAATGCCAATGTGCAGCCTACTCGCGCACCTGCAGCTCGGCCGCCAGTGTACCCGAGAAGAGAGAATGTGAACCAAGTGGCTTTAGGAGCCAACCAGAACTTCAACAATGAGAGATACCGCAACAACAACAACAACTACAACCGCAACAACAACAACAGAGGCAACAACAACAACTACCAGGGCAACAACAACAATGGCAACAATGGGGGCAATGGCTCCAATCAGTACCAAGAGCACCACGAGAGTTACATGATCTTCACTTCTGAGCCAGTCGACAAGCAATCACAGCACAGGCGGGCCATGGAGGTCAATGCAGTGATTCCTGCTGTCCCTCACTACATGTATTGGTGTGACCAGGAGATCAGGTGGACCCGAGCAGATCATCCCAAGGTGATGCCCAATCCGGGTAGCTATGCCTTGGTGCTGGATCCTACCTTCCTGGGTCCCGAGAAGAACGTGAGGTTCAGCAAGGTGCTAATCGACAACGGCAGCAGCATCAACATTGTGTACAAGGGCACACTTGAGAAGCTTGGTCTGGCCGAGAACATGATGCTGCCTAGCAAGACCACTTTCCATGGCATTGTGCCCGGGATCTCGTGCAACCCGATTGGCCGAGTGTGGATCGATGTGCTATTCGGTACCCGGGAGAACTGCCGCACAGAGCGCCTGCAGTTTGAAGTGGTTGATCATAAGAGCCCCTATCATGCTCTACTCGGCAGGCCTGCTCTGAGCAAGTTCATGGCTTCTACTCATGTTGCATATCTGAAGATGAAGATCCCTGGTCCCAATGGCATCATCACCATCTCTGGAGATTACAAGAAGTCCATGGAATGTGCCTCTGCTAGCTCCCAGTTGGCGGAGTCGATGGTGATCGCTGCCGAGAAGAAGAAGATGTACGAGGTGGTGGCCATGGCTCAGTCCGCATAAGCCGGTGCAGAAGGTGTGCCGAGTACCCAGCATGGTACTGCTTTCCAAGCTGCCAAGGAGACAAAGAAGGTCCAGGTTGACCCCGAGTTCCCCGACCGCGTAGCCATCATTGGCTCCGGGTTGGCGGAGAAATAGGAAAGCGAGCTCATCCACTTCCTCCGTGAGAATCGGGATGTATTCGCCTGGTCCAATGAAGATTTACCAGGAGTCCCGAGGGAGTTGGTTGAGCACTCTTTACACGTGCGTCCTGACGCCAAACCAGTGAAGCAGGCTATGCGCCGCTTCGGAGATGAGAGAAGGAAGGCCATTGGTGACCAGATCACCAAGTTACTGATAAGCAATTTCATCATGGAGGTGCTGCATCCGGATTGGCTAGCCAACCCGGTCATGGTCGAGAAGAAGAAGGAGGATCCCAAGGCTGCCACTGCGTGGCGCATGTGTGTCGACTACACCGACTTGAACAAGGCATGCCCCAAGGATCCTTTCCCGCTACCTCGCATCGATCAGGTGATCGATTCCACTGCTGGTTGTGAACTGCTGTCTTTCATAGATGCCTACTCTGGTTTCCACCAGATTGCACTCAATCCTGCTGATCAAATAAAGACTGCTTTCATTACCCCGTACGGGGCTTATTGCTATCGTGTCATGTGTTTTGGCTTGAGGAATGCGGGTGCAACCTATCAGAGATGCATGCAGAAATGCTTGCACGACCAGCTCGGCAAGAATGTGCAGGTGTACGTAGATGACATTGTCATCAAAACGAATAAAACACATACTCTGCTTGCCGACCTGGAGGAAACCTTCGCTAACCTACGCAAGTACAAAATGAAACTGAATCCGAGTAAGTGCACCTTTGGTGTACCGGCTGGGAAGCTACTCGGTTTTCTAGTTTCTAGTCGGGGCATTGAAGCCAATCCTTCTAAGATAAAATCTATTGAGAGCATGTCTTTACCGAGATCACTGAAAGATGTGCAGAAGTTCACAGGTTGTTTGGCATCTCTGAGCCGTTTTCTGGGTCGAATGGGCGAGAAGGCCCTGCCTCTGTACCAACTGATGAAGAAAAGTGACAAGTTTGTCTGGACTCCGCAAGCGGATGTGGCATTCAATGAGCTGAAAGCAATGCTGGCTAGTGCTCCCATCTTGGCTAGTCCGCTACCCAAGGAACCAATGCTGCTGTACATTGCTGCGACTAACCGAGTAGTCAGCGTGGTGATTGTGGTGGAACGAGAAGAAGAAGGCAAGAGTGTGCATCGCCCAGTATATTATCTCAGTGAAGTGCTGTCCAGTTCAAAGCAAAACTACCCGCATTACCAGAAGATGACCTACGGTGTGTACCTAGGCGCCGGGAAGCTGAAACACTATTTCCAAGAGCACCCCATCACTGTCGTGAGCTCTGCTCCCATCTCGGACATCATGGGTAACAAGGAGGTGAGTGTCAGAGTAGCCAAGTGGGCGATTGAGCTAGCCGCGTATGCTCCCGCGTATGCGAGAAGAGACGCCATCAAGTCTCAGATCCTGGCGGAGTTTCTTGTGGACTGGGCCGAGGTGCAGTATGAACCTCCTGCTCCAGTTTCCAATTACTGGAAGATGCACTTTGATGGCTCGAAGGTGAAGGAAGGCCTTGGTGCTGGTGTGGTGCTGACGTCACCCAAGCGAGATCAACTCAAGTATGTGCTGCAGATTCACTTCAAGGCATCCAACAATGTAGCAGAGTACGAGGCGGTGGTGCATGGTTTGCGAGTAGCAAAGGAGGTTGGTGTGCAGCGCATTATATGCTATGGTGATTCAGATCTGGTGGTGCAGCAAGTCTCGGGCACTTGGGATGCTTTGGATGCCAACATGGCATCGTATCGCTTCCTGGTGCAGTCTATGACTGGGTTTTTCGAAGGCTGTGAGTTCCAGCACATTCACCGAGCAGAGAACGAAGCAGCAGATGAGTTATCCAAGTTGGGATCTTCTCGGCAATCCATCCCGGCGGGAATCGCCTTGGAGCATTTGAGGAAGCCATCCATCAAGCCTTCTCCCAGCTCGGAGTCCATATTTGTTCCTTCTCTGCCAAGTGAGGAATCTGATCCAATGGAGATTGACTGGGAGAGTGCTGCAGGAAACCCGGGGACTGCCGTCCTCTACTCGGGGACTGCCACTCCTTACTCGGGGACTGCCGTTCCCTACTCGGGGACTGCCACTCCACGCTCGGGGACTGCCACTCCCTACTCGGGGACTGCCGTTCCCTACTCGGGGACTGCCACTCCTTACTCGGGGACTGCCGTTCCCTACTCGGGGACTGCCACTCCACGCTCGGGGACTGCCACTCCTTACTCGGGGACTGCCGCCCTTAACCCGGAGGCTGTCGCATTCATTGAAGAAGTTCTCGCCAATCGATCTGGGTTACAGAGAAGCGCTCCTACTCCTCCTGAGCAACCACAAGAGCCTGTCCCAATGGAACTGGACGAACCAGTGTTTCCCGCACGGGAGACACCGAGTTGGGCTATGCCCATATTATCCTTTCTAAGGGACGGCACTCTACCTGAAGATGAGGTGACTGCAAGGCAGATTCAGAGAAGATCCAAGGGCTATACTATTGTCCGAGATGTGCTGCACAAGAGGAGTGCCACTGGCGTGCTGCAACGTTGTGTGGATCCAGCAGAAGGAGAAGAGATCCTGATAGAGATACACCAAGGAGAATGCGGGCACCACGCCTCTTCTCAGGCGCTGGTCCATAAAGCCTTCCGGCATGGATTCTATTGGCTCACAGCACTGCAGCAAGCTGAGGATATCGTGAGGAAGTGCACAGGCTGCCAGATGTTCGCAAGTAAGATTCACATGCCTGCTTCCGAGTTGAAAACAATTCCTATCACCTGGCCATTTGCTGTTTGGTGTTTGGACATGGTTGGGCCTTTCCAGCCGGCTAGAGGCAACATGACTCACATTTTGGTCATGGTGGACAAGTTCACCAAGTGGATTGAAGTGAAACCTATTCGGAGGTGTGATGGGGCCACAGCTGTGAAATTCGTGAAGGATATAATCCTGAGATATGGCTACCCGCACAGTATCATCACCGACAACGGCACAAACTGTGCTGAGGGAGCAATGGTGCGGTTCTGCAGAGATAAGCATATCCGACTAGACGTTGCGTCAGTCGCGCACCATGCTTCCAATGGACAGGTTGAAAGAGCAAATGGTATGGTACTGGCAGGCATCAAGCCAAGGCTGATGGAGCCGCTGCTGAAAACACCTGGGTGTTGGTTAGACGAGTTGCCAGCGGTGTTGTGGAGTCTAAGGACTACCCCTAACCGGTCAACCGGCTACATGCCATTCTTCTTGGTATACGGGGCTGAGGCCGTGTTGCCAATAGACTTAGAGCATGACTCCCCCCGAGTAGCCCTCTACACTGAGGTGGAGGCGAGAGAAGCTCGATAAGACGACGTTGACCTGCTTGAAGAAGCAAGAGAGCTGACTCTGTCACGTTCGGCTATCTACCAGCAAAACCTGCGGCGTTATCATAGCCGAAAGGTGAACCCAAGGGTTTTCCGAGAAGGAGACATGGTCCTTAGGCTTGTGCAGCGCACAGCCGGGATGCACAAGTTGTCTCCTCCATGGGAAGGGCCCTTCATTGTGAGCAAAGCGCTGCACAACGATGCTTCCTATCTTGTAGATGTGCGCCCACCACAGGCGAACAGGGCAGATAAATCTGGAGAGGAAACCAAGCGCCCTTGGAATGTAGCTCTACTCCGTCGTTTTCATTCGTAAGCAAAGATGTGTATGTACCCTCTTATCCGAGTTGAAATTCTACTCTGCAATCTGAAATTGTTCTCGGGGACTGCCCTCGTCCAAAATCGCTCTAAGTGTTTTTACTCGGCTTTACTATTTGTCTATTCGGTTGCTTCACTCCAGAACTCATACGCGTATTGAGTACTGTGTCTAAACCTATATGCCAACTCTTCGACTCTGCTGTTGTCCGAAACCCGGCTTCATGGCAAGCAAGAGAACAAGCAAAAGGTCAACGAGCACAAGAAAATCGCTAAGGAAGAAAAAGTGCAGGAACCGAATAAAATGTTTGTTACTTCTGTTCTCTGTTTTGTCTTCTCGGCTAGGTGGTGGGCTGCGTTACTATGATGGTTTCTAGTGGCTAAGTATTTGCAGCCCTACTCTTTGACTCTTGTGACTCGAATACCAAAAAAGCAACAAGTTGCGGGTAGAGCAGAGATGAAAAGAGAGGGTGAATAAGAAACGCAACTCGGGGACTCGCATGGAAACGCAACCCGGCATTGAGCCAGGGCTGCTCAAAATGATTAAATTAAAGATAACAAGTGGAAATAAAATTGGGTAGCAAGAGAAAAGCATAAATAAGTCTGATACATATGCTCCCGGCATCCCGGGGATCTGATAAGTGTTCAAGTAAAAAGTGTGCAGGTAAAATCATGTGGAGGAGGCAGTGTTGTCGGCGCTGGCCTTGGCTGCTGCATCTTCTGTGGTGGTCTTGGTTGCCTCTGCCTCCGAGTTGGCGGCAGTTGCCCTTGCGGGGTCTTCTTCGGCGCTGGCATGGGTGGCATCCGCCTCCGACTGGACGGTGGCGGATTCTTCCATCTCGACGTCGCGCTCGGTGGCTACCTGGTCAGAAGTAGCCGTGGCCACCGAGATAGGCCCTGGGGCTGAAGAAGCACCAGAGGCTTGACCAGGGGTGAATACCGTGTCGTCGAGAGCGGCTCCTGATGAGGTGCCGAATCCGAGTGCGGCGGTGTCGATGTGCTCGGCCTCCTCATCGCTACTCGCGACGGCGACATTCTTCCCCTTCCCGGCCTTTCCTCTAGGCGAATCGAAGAAGCCGTCCAAGTCGGACTCTGTGTCTTCATCCGCTTCCTCGTCCTCCTCCACTTCGGTGTCGGGCTCGGGGAGGCCGTCGATGAAGACGTCCGTCTCAGCGCACTCCGCGACTTCGTACGCAATCAGCTTGCGCATGGCCACGCAGCTGGGGTCCGTCTCCCACTTGGAATCGTTGCGCTTCCCGCGGATGATCTCCATGTTCAGATTCTCGTACCAGGAAGCGATGCAGAGAAGCATCAAGTCAGCACCCGCCCGAGCTCCCGAGGCGCGCCATTTCTTCAGCTCGGCCTTCACATTCTGCAGCTTCAGAGCAAGGCCATCAATCGTTGTCGGCGCGGAATCTTCAGGCCAGAACAGCTTGTGGAGCTCGAAGCCGACGCGCACCAAGTCGGTGCCCACGCCGGCTAGGCGTTCGAAGTGCCCTTTCATCACCAGCAGGCTGTCCTCGATCTCGGCTCTGGTGTCCGAGGCCTCGCCCTTCTCAAGGCGAGCTGCTCGGGCTTTGGCCAAAGCTGGCGCGCAAGCGGACACGAGATCAGGGAAGATTTCTGCACAAAAGCAAGGGAGAAATTCAGTCACGGGAACCGAGAAGAGGCAGGACCGAGAAGAAAAGATGCAAAAAAAAGGAAACTTACTGTGAAGCTCGTGGCGCAGCTGCTGCAACTGGATTTTCCACTCCTCCTCATTGGAAATGTGCTTCTCCTCGAGCAAGCGAAGTCCGTCCAACTGAGTGAAGTACCCAACATTGGATTTTTTCAGCGTTTCGCACTCCTGCTCGAGGGCTTTGATCTTGGCATTAAAAGTTGTCTCAGCCTTGGCCTTCTCGGCGATAACTCTGTCCCTCTCGGCACCAAGGTCGAGAGCATCTTGGAGGGCTTTCTGCAGCTGGAGTTGCAGCTGCTCCACCTCTGTAGTGTGGTCCTTCAGCAGCTCAACGGCCTGGTCGGACAGCCGCTGCTGCACTTCTTCAGGTTTGACGCAGTCTTGGTGTTCTTCAACAAACAATTTATGGTCTTCTGAAAAGAGCAAAGCACGGTTAGCAGAGAAGCAAAGAAAACAGGCACAAGGGCAAACCGAGTAGACGGAGGTTTACCTTCAAGCTTCTTGATGGTGCTCTCGGCATTCGCAACAAAGGTGCGACAGTTCTCGTGCTCGTCAGCCAGGGCCTTCAGTTTCCCTGCAGAGTAGAAAAGGTTAGCGCAAGAAAGCAGAAGCGGGCGTAAACAAAAAACGCAAGAACCGCGCGGCTAGAAGCGTACCTTCCACCTCAGACAGCTTCAGAGTGCTATCCTTCGCATCCTTACCGGCTGCCTCCGCAGCTGCTTTCTCTCTTTCCAGTGCAGCAATTCGCCTCCTAGCGATAGCATGATTCCAGAGAAGCTGGCGATGCAGACTGGTACGCTTCAGAACGCTATCCTGAGAAGCGAAAAGAAAACAAGTTAGACAGAGAAGTGAAGATTCAACCCGAGAAGGCGGCTACTCGGGAGAGCATCCGCCTACTCGGCCAGAATCTCGGGGACTGGGTGAGGGTAAAGGAAAATGAAGACGGATAGGAGAGAAGAAAAATGCTACTCGGAGAGGACAAGTTAAGACTTACCGCGTAAGACTGCTCGAGATCTTCTGCATTCTTGCGGTGCACGAACATCTTGGCAGCAAGAGTAGCGGTGCTGGAGGAGACGGTCATGGGTTTGTAGCCCAAGTCCACCTTGTTCCAGTCGACCCGCATATGATCGATGTCGCCCAGGCCAAGGCCGTGCCATTTCTCTGTGCCGAGAAGCTTGCTGTCCCACTTGGCATCGATGAAACCAACCAAGTCGAGTACCTGCTCGAGGCTCTGGGATGATATCGCCTGATCTTGAGCTCCCCGAGAAGCAATGGAGACGGGGGCCGGGGGCCTGGAGTCCGTCGCCACGGCTTTCCTTCCTTTTGTGAGAGCAATCTTCCGGTCCTCGACGGAAAGGCCAATCTGGCGCTGTTGGCTGACCTTCACCATGTAATCCAGGTAGAGGGGCTGATCAACTATGTTGGCAGCGGCAGGAACCGCACTGGGGTTGCGGATAACAAGCTGCGTGGACTGGCCAGCTGATGTCGACGACGGCTTGTCGGCAGCTTTCTTCTTGGCTGTCTCTTTCTGGGCAGGCGGTTTCCCGGAGGTTGGCTTCTCGGACTTCTGAGCCTCGGTTTCCTTCTTCTCGTTTTCCCTCTTCTCGACTGCCTCCTTCAGAGCATCTAGGGCTTTTTTCCTGGCTGCGTCCTTGGTCTGTGGCACCAAGGAAGAATCTGTCGGGGCGCTGCCTTGGTCAGTTGGCGGCGCCAGGGGCGCACTATCCGGTGCGCCAGTTGGCTGGGCGTTACTCGGTGCGGCGCCTGTTGGCGCGTCGCTCAATGGATAGTGATCTGTCATGGTGGCATCCGTCATGGTGGCATCTTCCACCCGCTGTTCGGCAGCGGGATTCACTTGGCCTGCAGCATCTGTGGTTGGCTGCTCCTGTTCAGCCTCTGGCCGCTCGAGGGCGGTGTTATCCTGCATCTCTTCGTCTTGAGTCTCCTCGGCAGTGTTAGCCGGAGGAGAAGGGGGTCTCTCCTGGTGGGCGGCAGTGTCCTGTGCTGCTGACTCCGCACGGGACTGCTTTTCCGAATCTGCTCCTTGAGCATCAGTGCTCTGTGCATTGGCGGCGTTGTCCTCGTCATCGTCGAGGTTGATAAGTGGCGCTGCTGGCTTCTTAGCCTGGTCGGGCGCGAGAGCAGCGTTCGCGTCCATGGGAGGTCTGCAGAGAAAAAAGAAATTCAGAAATTAGAAGAGGATTGGGGAAAATAACATAGTACAAGAAGGGAGACGACAGAGAAGAAACTTACGCGCTGGTGGAGGCGAGCTTTCGCCTTGGTCTCTTCACGACCGTCTTGGTCGTCTTCTTCTTCTCGGCCGGCTTCTGTTTCTTGGCGGGGGGCTCGTGGGCGCCGCTGCCTGTCCGCTTATGGGTGGCAGGGGCGGCGACAGAAAGAGGGTTGACGACAAGGGCTTTATCGCCCTCGTTCTCGTTCTCGTCTTCGTCCTCATCCTCGTTCTCTTCATCAACATCATCTGCGAATTCAGGAAAAGAAGAGGAGCAAATCAGAAACGACAAACAGTGGGTTGGTGCTTCTCGTGAACAAGCAAAGCAAGTGCGCAGTTACCTTCAAATTCGTCCTCAGTCCAGTCGCGGAGAGACGTTTCCGCGTGCTGCCTCTCCATGGTGGGGGAACGAGGGAGGTTGATCTGGTCTGCGGTCTCAAAAGAGGCCTTGTCGTCCTCCTCTCGGTCAGGAAACCAGTTGCCCTCAAAACGTTCACAGCTCTCCATAAGATGGCGATTGAGGACCTGAAGAGCGGAGAAGTGTCACAAGTTAGCCGAGTAGACGGATGGTATCCTACTCGGATAGGCGTGCAAACACAAAGCACACTAAGCCTAAGTATTTTTACCGAATGTTCTACTCGGAAAGGCGTGCAGGCACAAAGCACACTAAGCCTATACAACTCTACTAAGTACTCTACTTGGTACAGACTACGATCGCCAGTCGCGGCGAGAAGAGGAAGTTTTCTACTCGGAATCCATATACAGAAAGCAGGGAAAGAAGAACGTACCCGCGGAATCGGCTTTGTACGGCTGAATGGGACGAACCCGTACTGCCAATGCTCGGCGAGGCTCGTTGTCAGGATAGCCCTCGCGTGCTCAGGAACATCTGCATTGTCGAGCTCGATGGTGGTCGTCCTGGTGCAGTCACGGGGGCCTCCCATGTAGCACATTAGATGGCAACGTTCTTGCAGAGGCAGAACCCGTCTCTTGATCCAGCACGCCACAGGATCGTCGCTCTTGAGGCCCTCGTCGATTAGAGCGCCGAGCCGCGCCTCAATCTCCTTCGCGTTGAGGTCGTTGGAGGGCTTCTCCTTCCAATTCTTCCCGGTGGGAGCACGGAGGCTCCAAGCGGGAAGATTGATTCTATCAGTTACCTGTCCTCCTTCGGTGGGAGGGATGTTCTTGACGTAGAGGAACGTCTTCTGCCACATCCGGACGGACTCCAACCCCTTGATACGGGGGTGATTGGTCCCCGACCGCTGCACCATCATGGCGCAGCCGGTGTCAGTTGCCCGTGGCACACCCGCGCCTTCCTTCTTCCCGGTGGTCTGCTGGCGGAGGTGGAAGTACTTGAGCCAGGTGTCCGTTGTTGGATGGACGCCGAGGAAGGCCTCGCACACCACGGCGTGGTAGGCGAGGAAGACGACGGCATTAGGCGGCAGGTGATGCATTTGGAGGCCGAAGTGGTCGAGGAAGCGGCGGAGGAAGTCGGAGGCCGGCAGGCCGAAGCCGCGCTCGAAATGCGCCAAGAACACAACGTGCTCGCCCTCCTCCGGGGCAGGCACGAGCTCGCCCCTAGATGGCCGGCATTGAACACCAGGAGGAACTCTCCTAGTGTTCACAAGCCAGGCGCAGTCCTCGGCGGTGACGTGCGAGCCAGCCCAGCCGGCGCGAGACATGGTTGCGAGTAGGAGGGGTGGAAAGAATCGGAAGGATTTGATTGGCTGGATTGGATTCGCGGCGGCGCAAAAGATTGCGCGGCGGCGGAGAGCTCGGCGGCGGAGAAGGACAGAGAGATGAAAGAGGAAAAGTGCGAGGGAGGGGAAAAGGAAGTTACCGGCGGGGGTATTTATACCCTCGCCTCAGGCTACCGTTACCATCGGGGAAGTGGGATCGATCGTGGCGTGTGGTGGGATCTGTGGCCGGCTGGAAACGCACGCAAGCGCGGGATGCGCGCGTAACGGCCGCAATTGATCCCACCACCAGATCGTGGCCTATTATTACTCTTGATGGGACGTGGCGAATGGTGGGCCCACTGCCTGGAAACCAGGCGCGTGGCACGTCGTGCCCTGGGCAACGAGACGACGGGGGCCTGGATGCTTGACACGTGTTCAGTTGCTGTGCGAAGGGCTGGATCGTGCTCTGCGCTGCAGAGGCTCAATTCAAGAAAATTCTCCAAGTCTTTTTACTCGGTCGCAGAGTAGAAGTCATCTGCTGCGCAGAGGAGAGGAAATTCAAGGTACTATTCAGAGAGCTACTCGGAGGTTCTACTCGGCATCTTGAGGTTCAAGGGCTATGTTGCAAAGAATGGTTTTAAGCCGGCAGAGCCTAGTGAACGAGTTCGCAAGACTCAACCAGATTCGGGGACTGCTGTCGGGGGGTTACCCCCGAGTAGGGTAAAGGCAAGTGGTAAAGGCGTCTTACAGAAGAGAGGTTTGGTCGAGTAGCCGACTACCCGGTACTCGCTACCCGGTCGACTGCTACTCGGTCTCACCTCAAGATGGCCGGAAGGAGATATCAGTCAAGTTACATCCATTCGAGTAGAAGAGTTGGCCCGAGTAGATTTGGCGGGAACCTACTCGGGCCAGAAAGTCAAAGGAGCCGTTCTGACACAGGATCCCGCGTATCCTGGGTCCGTACTTGGCAGCATTCGAACTACTGTTCATCTGGGACCGGCCTGCCTGACAGTGACAGCATGGAAGCAGGCCGTGGAAGGATAAGGGGGGCCTACTCTGTGTTTGGCACAGTGATACCAGTCTGTCCCCTTGTTTTGCCCAACGACTTTCCAGATGCAGCCAAGATTAGGAACCAAAGCTGTCAGCGGGAACCCGGAAGAAGGACGATGTGCACACTATGTCGACACTTGTCCATGTTTGGACGTATCCGGCTGGGCACCATGTATATAAGGTGCCCCGCCGCCTCCTGCGTGAGGATCGAACACATCTTGACCTAGATTGCATGCTGGGACACTGGAAACCCTAAGTTCTTGACCTAGTTCATCATCTAGAGAGGAGAGTGGCTACTCGGTAGCAAGAACATTGTACTGTGGCTACTCGGTGAGACACCAGAATACACAAAGAAAGGCAGGAGTAGGGGTTTTACCTCCTCACGAGGGCCCTGAACCTGGGTAGATCGTGTTGTTTGCAGTGTTTACTTCGTACCTCACGCGGCTACTCGTCGCGTGATCCCTCCCCGAGCACCTCCAGCGTCCTTCGTTCCCACATCTTTAGCCATCCCATGGCATCTGCCGTGACACCACCACGACAGTTGGAACCATCCAAACCAAATTGTCCAAGGTTAGCTCTAGTGTTAGTTCGGAGGTTTCTAGCATAAAGAAAATGATGGAGGCCTTGATGGGGAAAACCAAGGAGTCCGAGGAACCACCTCTCACCGCCAATGATGTTAGCTCGGATGAAGAGTCCCTTCCGGACATTGCCGAAATGGAAGCTAACATTGCTTTAGCTAAGGCGAACGCCAAAGCAAAAGCCGATAAAAAGGCAAAGAGCGGTGGGAGCTCCGAAGGCTCCAAGTCTCAATCGGCTAACGGTTCGGGGTCTCACTCTAAAGTTCCACCACCTCCCAATTATGACACCATCCATCCCATTGCCACAATGCCACACATGGTTAATGTTGGAGTTCCTCCCATCTTAACACTAAAGAATTTTCATCTTGGAAGTTCGATATGGAGTCTCATATTTCAGGATCTTGCACCGCTTTGTGGAGAAGCATCCTCCATGGATTTCACCCTCATGGTCCAAGCAACTTGACTCCAAGAGAAGATGTGTAATTTCAACTCAACAAGACCGCTCTTGTCACTATCCAAAAGGCTCTCCCAAGAGAACATCTTGAACACATCCGCGGTATCAAGACCGCCAAGGAGGCTTGGGATAAACTTGACACCTTGTTCCAAGGCAATGCTAGCATCCAATCATCCAAGTATGATGTTGCTATTGACAAGTCCAAGAACTTCGTTATGCTTGAAGATGAAAGTCCCGGGGAGCTATATATAAGAGTTGTCACCCTTGACAATCAATTAAGGGATTTTGGAAAAGAGGAAATCTCCGATGAGTGGATCAAGACGAAGTTTGTCAAGGCAATAACTCCTTTTGAGAAGAACCTTGCCACAAGCATTCGAACAAGATCTGACTACAACTCCCTCAACTCCATTGGTGTTCTTAGCGAGTTCATAGCAATATCTCTATCTCACAAGAGTGCGGATGACGCTCTCGCTCGCTCAAGAGGAGGGGGAAAGTCTCCAAACCTCGCCTTGAAGTCTAAGGCGATTGCCAAGATAGAAGTAGTGGATGAGGATGATGATGATGAGGAGGACTATGAAGACACATACAAAGGTGCTCATAAGTGCATCGCTCTTGCCATGCATGGTTATTGGAAGAGATGGGAGGCTCACGAGGCCAGTTGTAACATGCAAGTATGAAAACCCTTAATTGTTTTACTTATTTGTTTAATTTATGCAATGCATCATGGCATCATTCTCATTTTTATTTCTGTTTGCATTGTTTTCATAATAAAATTCAAACTTAATCAAACATTGTTTTCACACTTGTCTGTTACAATCTCTCAAATAAAGATTTGCAATTCCAAAAACATCAATTGCTCCCAATTAGTTTCATATTGGATCAACTCTTAAATTGTTGCTTAATTTAATCACACCATTAATCAATCAACCATTTCAATCATTATTTTCTAAGTCATTTCAAATTCAAACCAACCCTTAAAATTCAGTACCTTTTGAAACCATAAAAGTCACCACCCTTTTTCCCTCTTTAAACCCTTCCAAAACCCTAGGGGGAAACCCTAGTGGGAATGGCATTATTTTCTAATATTAAGTATTATTGCAACTTTCAATTAAATTGGTTAAGTTTTAAAATAGCAAGCAAACAATAAAGTTTTTGAAAACAACAACTACCAAAGGTTGCATTTTCCACTAATAAATTTACCCTATTTTATCCCAAAATTTTCTATAACACAAAACCTTTGCTTTGTTTCATTTTGCTTAACTACAAAAAAAAAACAGTACAAAAAAAAAGGAATAAATTGCAAAGGGAGGAGAGCAGCAGCAACTAGGCCCAGCCCAGTTTACCCCTTTGGCCCGAAAACCCTCTCACGTCGCTGTCTTCCTCCTCCCCTGCTGACGTCAGGTGTACGACTCCCTCCCCATCGTCGATCTTTCCCTGAACCTCCCGATGCCTTGCCGTACTGGCCCTGCTCCGCCTTAAGTAACCACCACGGCCTCCTCCTCCTGCCGCAACCCTAAGCTCCATCCCTCTGCGCCGCCACTTCTCTTCCTCTCCCCCCAAGCTCTCTGCTTTCCTCTGAAAAATCCACCGGCGATCTCTGAAACCCGACCACCGAGCACCACCTTTTCCCCTCGTCGCCGGCCACACACTCACCTCGAGGCGCCTCCTCCGCCGGGAATGGAAACGCCAAGATGCCCTGAGGCTCCTCGTCTCCTCGGCCGCTGCTGAGAAGCCCTGGGGACGCCGCGCCGTCGCCGGCAAGTCTCCCGCCGGCTCTGCCTCGACGACGAACAGCGACAGCAGCAGCAGGTAGTCGCACTGCCCTCTTCCCCTCTCGCTTGTCCGCCCTAGGCCACACCTCAGCCAGCACGCCGCACCACGCCTCAGCCTCACCGCTTCATCGCAGCAATCGGCGCGGCCACGCCGGCGTTCTGCCGATCATCGATTTGTTCGTCAGGTTCAGAGTAAACGCTGCTCTGTTCGAAGTTCAGTTAGCAGCGTTGATGTTACCATATCCTCCCACGCACCCTTCTCCTGTCACGAATCGATCGCCAGCGCAGTTGGCACGTTCCTTGCGCGCGGGCCAAGAGATCTCGGGGTCGAACCCCCGGAGGCGCAAGCCACCTTTTTTCCATCTTTTCCCGCACTGACAGCCCGGGCCCGCTGGTCAGTCTCCCTAGAGCCACGCGGGCACAGCACACCACGGGTCCCCACCTGGCAGCGTGTGGGTAGACCCCGTGCACGGTGACAAAAGTTTAAAGTTGTTTCTGTTTCTTTTCTTTAAATAGCAGATTTGAATACAAACTTCAAAATTCAATATCTTGGGTTTTATAATACCAACAAATACAAACTTGATGTCTATTCTGATCCAAATTTTATAAACTTTCCAAATATTCCATTTGTGTTCTGTTTTGAGTTTTCAAAATTCATTTAAATTTCAAATTTGAATAATTCAAATGCAAATTGAAATAATTCATAACTAATTCATACTGTTTTCAAATAATTCAAATAAAATATGTTTTTCACACCTTTTTGAATACTCTATTCAAATATAAATTTTTTATTCTGGTTTGAACAATTTAAATTGCCCAAACCATTTAAATCTTGTTTAATTCAATTAAAATTGTTTAATATTGTTTAATTCATAATTAATTAATCCATAGTCCAATTTCAAAATGTGAAACATGTAATCCAACTAAAATTTGATAAACTTTTCAAATATAAAATTTGTAAATTGTTTTGCACACCCTAACTTGATGAAAACAATAATTGTTTGTGTACCATGTTAAGTAACAAAATTCCAAATTTAATAAGTGCCTTTCTAAATTGTTAACTATCTTTCCAATTGCATTTAAATTGTTATGTTATTGTTATTCATCATGCATGCATCATGATAATAACCAACACCTAATAAATAGTTGTAAATCATTTGTTCCAATTGTTTCAATGGATCCTTTTCCATATGCAACCCTTGCATATGGGTCCATTTAATTTGTGCTATCATGTTAGTCATTTTATCTAGATGCACCTATTAAATTGTCATGCATCATATTGACTGTGCACAATGCCATGAACAAGATTGTTTACATTCCTGTTTTTGCCTGTTTGCTTCTTCTCGGTTAGACGACGACTACGTTGAGACCGACGATCCTTACGACACCACTACTCAGGACCTAGCCCAGTACCCGGCTACTGAGCTGCCAGGCAAGTTATCACTCACATGAATCATCGAGTTCCTTTCCACACTTGTTGTCGATACTATCCTTTTGTCTACTATTGCTAGCCCTATGTATCGTTGCTTGTTCTCCGAACCTATCACATGATACCCTGAACCAATGATACTGCCTCACCTCCATACCTACAGCCTTTGTTTGTGCCTTAGTATTATCTAGCATGCTTAGGGTTGCTTTTACTCGAGTCTGTTGTCAGTTACTACTTTTACTATCTTATTATTTGTACCGGGGGCTCGATGTTAATCAATCAATCCTGTTAATTGCTAATGGTAATAATAACTTGATGATAAGGCGCCGGCAGGAGGCCCATGAGAGGTTTTGGAGCCTGCTAGTGTCGACCCTAATAGGAAAAGTGTCTTGTCTACTGATCCATGATGAGCGCACTACCCGCATGTGGGAAGCGAGTATGGGCGCCCCCCTCAACTTGACCTGATTCGCATCTCGTCCAAATCGCCTCATTTAGTTCGTGTTTTCCATTTGCCGCATGCATGTTTTTGCGAGCCCAGCGCAGGGTGGAACTTTTGTAGTCGGCATATAGGGGGACACGTTCTTAGAGTGCTATGAGGGTCCATTTTCTTCTGGGCTCGATTAGCCGTGCGCCCAAGGTGCTTTGGGCTTGATGCGGAGAATGGTTGGTTGTGTAGAGTACCCCGCTTGGTGGGAGGCATCCCATCTGGCGGGTTATTCTTGCGTGTACGGCCAAATTGGTGCAACCCTGCAGGGATAATCTTCTCGAGAAGCCGTGTTTTCCGCGGTTATGGATTACTTGGTGAAAGTACTGGCTAACAAGTACTCAGAACAACTTCAACATAATGATCAATCATGTTTCACCCAATGATTAATAACCTGACTAGTAATAGGTTATTCACACAATAACTTGATTCACCTTATCACAACTGTGTGAGTTATCCTCGGATTGCTTCTTCGGATAAGGGGCGAGATCCAGGATGGGTTTGGTTGAAGTTATCTTTCAGTTGGTTACAATCCTCGATCTTATCTTTTCTGTTAGCCGGAAGTTGTAGTTATTTTCTGTAGTTGGTTAGCGCAGCCAGCAGCAACTTTTATATCACCCCTTTCTTCCGTTGATCCCAAGCATCAATGCTTGTGTTGACGGGTAACTCTTTGATGAACTGTGAGTCTTGCTTGCCAGTACTTGGATGTACTGACCCCGTTGGGGCTGTGGCTTACGCAGAGTACGACTACGACTACGATGCTTCCCAGGATGGCTACTTTGTGGAGTTCGACGAGACTGCAGACGAGTAGTTAGCTGGACCAGGGCAGGATCCAGACCTACGTGGATGGGCTTCGTTTTTCTTTATTTTCTCCGGCTTCTTAAGCCATGGATTTGTCTGTACTCAGACCCCCTTTGATTGCTTCCGCTGTTGTAATGGATGATATGTTGGGACATGTGTCCTCTGGATGACTGTATTCGATATTTCTGCCTTAATGAAGGCCAGTTGCCCTTATTTCATTCTTTTGTGTCTTAGAGACATTCTGTGCTATCATTCGTACCAAACTGTTGACGTACCGTGCGTGTTTGTTATGAAGTACGTCGACAGTAGTGCCTTAGGTTCCTAGCGGATAGTTTACTTCGACGGTGGAAGCAGGGCTTGTGTTGTCGCGCATAAGCGCAGGCCTACCAGGAAGCTGGGACGTGGGAGCAGTTATGCCCCATAATCCAAGCACCTGACTTCCAGTTCGTGCGATGAGTATCCTCTAGAAACCTTGGGTGCGACAAATGGTATCAGAGCCTGTCTGCCTGTAGGATCCCTTTTTACTGGTCGCAGTTGAGTCTAGAAACTATTTTGTAGCTATATAGGAAAAATGAAACGTGAGAGTAGGAATTCTGCCATTTTTCTTCTTTCCCCACCCACCCACCCTTTTCTGGTAAGGAAGTGCAACGTTGTTTTCTGTTCTCACCTAAACTTTCAAGTTAGGATTTCACGTGTTTTGGGTTCTCTGTAGTACCTCAGGACTTTTGGTCTCGTTTTCCCGATGTTGCTTCAATATCATGTTCTTTTCAACATCCTTTTCGTCCATTGAACCTTGTTGTTGTTTTCCACATCCTTTTTCTTCTACCGGAGTCTAATCAAAACCTTCCAAATCGTCTGCAGATGGGTCTCAGCTACTACCCGCAGGTGGTTCGCATGACTCGCTGTGAGAGCACCGCCGGTTTTCCGGAGTTGCTGAGAGACATGGTTACCTATCTGGGGTTCCGTTGGGCGCCAGAGTACCAGGTCTACGAGCACCAGCGAGAGTTTGACCAGACTTGCTACCGGGCCATCGTCTACATTCTGTCGGATGATGGTAGGAGCATTGCACACCAGTACGAGGCAGTAGGGTCCACAGTGGATATGGCCGTGCAGCAGGCAGCGTACGTGAGTCTCACCGTCCTCCGTGCTGACTACTGGGTGTTTGATAAGTCCAGTTTTCGTCACATCCCCCGTGGTTACATCACGGCAGCGGGAGTTCACTTCACTGTCCACCGCGACCTGGATACCTACGAGACTGATAGCTCCAGGCTGCAGACCACTGCACAGTTCGCTAGTCACAGTGATGCCGTTGCTTCCACACTTGCTCAGGAGTTAGCCTCAGTCAGGGAGCAGCTCCACCTTGCTCTCACTCGTCTGGCGACGTACACCACAGACTTTGTTGGAGACGAGCGCTTCGCACGTGTCGTTCAGCCAGCTGGTCTTCCGTTGCCAGATGCTGGAGGTTACGAGCCGATCAGAGGCCCACTTCTCGACCTCGGAGCTGGTTACACAGGGATTCCCCGCTATGGAGCACAGGGAGAGGACGCTTTCTACTTCACCACACCGAGAGTTGCCCTCAGAGCAGTTCCTATCTACATGGATCGTCGTGATACCTACTTCCGTGGGGTTCCTCCTCACCGTATCTCTCGTCGTACTACTCACCGCCGTCCTGCGTGATGAGCATGGGAGTACCGTTGTATCCATTACTAGCTGTGTCTAGTTTATCCTTTCGTTTTCGAACCATGTATTGGTCTGTTGGATATTCTGATGTATTTGAACATGTGATGATGTACCTGTTGGTTATCTATTCATGCGTCGGAATAATCTATCTTTCGGTTACCAAGTCTATCCTTTTCTGTTGTTGTGCTAAAATGAATTTCTGTTCAGGATGCCTCCAACCAGGAACAACCCGCCTCCGCCACCACCAATGGGGGAACTGTTGGCTCAGATGACCCAAGTGGTGACACAGATGGCCCAGATCCAGGCTAACCAGCAACACAACCAGAATGCTCCAAGGGTCACCATCAAGGACTTCCTCAGCTTGGGCCCAAAAGCTTTCGTGGCAACACGTGAGCCCCTGGATGCTGATGACTGGATCCGTGACGTAGCAAGAGCTCTGGAGATTGCTCATGTTGCAGAAGAGGATAAGGTCAAGTACGCCACCTACCTACTGAAGGGTCAGGCAGCTACTTGGTGGGAGAACTACCAGGCCATGAGGGCTGGCTTTCCTATCAACTGGGGATGTTTCAAGGATGCCTTCCTGAAGCACCACATCCCGGATGGTCTCATGGAAAAGATGCGTGAGGAATTCTGCTCTCTCAGACAGGGCAAGCTGGACGTTCTCGGCTACCAGAACGAGTTCAATCGTCTCGCTCGGTACGCTGGTGACGAAGTGTCCACCGAAGCCAAGAAGATGGCAAGGTTCCGCCGAGGTTTTAACCCGGAACTGAAGTACGCTCTCACCAACATCAAGTGCAAGGACTTCGTGGAGCTTGTGAACACCGCGCTCAATGAGGAGAATGGGCGCAAGGCGTTCGAAGAGTCGCGCAAGCACTCGCGTGAGGGTGGTTCCTCCTCCAACATGACCACCCCTCCGCAGAAGCGCCGCATCTGGGTGCCAAATGGTGCTGTCACTCGGGCTCCAAATGCCCAAGCTTCTCCAGGCTTTGGTCCCCGCCCACCCAACCCATCTCAGATGCAGGGTCAGAGGTTTCCGATGGGGCAGCCAAGGCCAGGTCCTTCTCGTGTCGTCACTTGCTACAAGTGCAAGGATACTGGACATTATGCTGATAAGTGCACTCAGAAGCAGCTACCCCTACCTCCTCGCCCCAACACCAACCAGGCTATGGTTCGTGCTCCCCCGGCTAAAGCCTTCAACTCCAACAATAGGCCTGTCGGGAGGAACGCGAGGGTGAACCATATCAAGGCCGACAAAGCCGAGGAAGCTGCTGACGTCGTTCTCGGTATATTACCCGTAAACTCTATTCCAGCTAAAGTGTTGTTTGATACTGGAGCATCACATTCCTTTGTGTCAAAGTTTTTTGCAAAAGCATACAACCTAGTTCTGGTTCCGCTAAGCAATCAAATGACTGTTCACTCTCCGGGACCGCAAATGTTGACTTCCAAGATAAGCATGGACAATGAGATCCTAATTGGAGGTCGTGTATTCCTTGCTTCACTCATGTTGCTGGGAAATTCTGACATTGATGTCATTCTGGGTATGGATTGGTTGAAGACCCACAAAGCTAAAATTGACTGTGCTCAAAAGTCAATAACTCTCTCCCACACTTCAGGACAGATAGTCTATTCTCCATATGGATCAAGTTCTGTTCAGCTGTTCAACCTCGATGCCAAACCCCTTCCTGCAATTGAAAATGTTCCGGTGGTTTGTGAATTCCCTGACGTCTTTCCAGAAGAGTTGCCAGGGATGCCCCCGGACAGAGCAGTTGAGTTCGTGATCGAGCTTGAGCCAGGTACTGCTCCAATCTCTAAGCATCCATATAAGATAGCTCCTCCTGAACTGAAATTGTTGAAGGAGCAAATCGATATGTATATGGACAAAGGTTTCATTCAGCCTAGTTCCTCCGCTTGGGGTTGCCCAACTCTGTTTGTTGCCAAGAAGGATCAAACAAAAAGACTCGTGGTTGACTATCGTCCTCTCAACGAGAAAACAATCAAGAACAAGTATCCACTTCCTCGTATCGATGATCTTTTTGATCAACTTGCTGGAGCCTCAATATTCTCAAAGTTGGACTTGAGGATGGGTTACCATCAAATAAAGATCAGAAAGGAAGATATTCCAAAGACAGCTTTCACCACTCGGTACGGTCTATATGAATACACCGTCATGTCCTTTGGTCTCACCAATGCACCGGCAACGTTCTCAAGACTCATGAATTCTGTCTTCCATGAATACCTCGACAAGTTCGTTGTGGTATATCTTGATGACATTCTAGTCTATTCCAAATCCGAGGAAGAGCATGGAGAACACCTTCGTCTCACTCTCATGAAACTGCGCGAGCATCGTCTATATGCCAAGTTTTCCAAATGTGAGTTCTGGATTCCAGAAGTTGCATATCTTGGTCATATCATCTCTGCCAAAGGCATAGCCATTGACCCGGAAAAGGTTAAGGCAATTGTTGATTGGAAACCCCCTAAGACGGTGAAACAAGTTAGAAGCTTTCTTGGCTTGGCTAGCTATTGCCGTCGTTTCGTCCAAAACTTTTCCAAGATTTCTAAACCTCTCACTGATCTCACAAAGAAGGACAAAAAGTTCGTTTGGACTCCACAATGTGATGAGAGTTTCAACCTCCTGAAGACTAAACTCACTTCCACACCTGTTCTAGTTGGCCCCGACACTACCAAACCTTTCCAGATATTCTGTGATGCATCTCTCCAAGGCCTAGGAGCAGTTCTTATGCAAGAACGTCAAGTTGTGGCTTATGCTTCACGTCAGTTGAACCCACATGAGCAAAACTATCCCACTCATGATCTTGAACTTGCAGCAGTTGTGTTTGCCCTCAAGAAATGGAGACAATACTTGTTGGGTAACAAAACTGAAATCTTTTCCGATCATAAGAGTCTGAAATACATCTTCACTCAGCCAGATCTGAACCTCAGGCAAAGGAGATGGATTGAGAAGATTAAAGACTTTGATCTCACCATTTCTTACACTCCAGGCAAGGCTAATGTTATGGCCGATGCTCTCAGTCGCAAATCCTATTGCAATAATCTCATGATCATGGAAAGCCAACCTCCACTTCATGAAGAATTCCAGAAGCTGAACCTTGGTCTTGTTCCTGAAGGATACCTTGCTAGCTTGACAGCCAGCCCAACTCTCGAGGACAAGATTCGTTCTGAACAACTTCGTGATAATGAAATCAAGAAGATTGTGGATCACATCAAGGAGGGCAATGATAAATTCAAGTCCTTCTCAATTGATGACAAGGGAACTGTGTTCTTCGAAGGACGCATTGCAGTCCCTCAGATTCAAAGTCTCAAGGATATCATTCTCAAGGAGGCTCATGAAACTCCTCTATCCATTCACCCTGGAAGTACGAAGATGTACCAGGATCTCAAGACTCTGTATTGGTGGTCTGGCATGAAATGTGAAATTGCTCAATACGTTTCTGAATGCGACGTTTGTCAACATGTTAAGGCAGTCCATCAGAAGACAGCAGGTCTACTCCAACCTCTGAAAATTCCTGAGTGGAAGTGGGACATGATTGAAATGGACTTCGTTACTGGGTTTCCAAAGTCCAAAAAGGGCAACGATGCAATCTTCGTTGTTATTGATCGTCTCACTAAGGTTGCTCACTTCTATGCTGTAAAGGAAACTATCTCAGCTAGCCAGTTAGCAGAGCTCTACACAGCAAAGGTTGTTCCCCTTCATGGTGTTCCATTGGAAATAAGCTCAGACCGTGGAAGTATCTTCACTTCTCATTTCTGGAAAAGCTTTCAGGAAGCATTGGGCACTAAACTTCTGTTCAGCACAGCTTATCACCCTCAGTCTCAGGGGCAAGTCGAAAGAGTCAATCAGATTCTCGAGGATATGCTCAGAGCATGTGGTCTCTCCTTTGGCATGAAATGGGAGGATTGCCTTCCATATGCTGAATTCTCCTACAACAACAGCTACCAGGCAAGCCTAGGCATGGCACCATTTGAGGCACTGTATGGTCGCAGATGCAGGAGTCCAATCAATTGGTCTGGAGCTGGTGAACGTTCACTTTTAGGCCCTGACATTGTTAAGGAAGCCGAGGAGAAAGTTCGTATCATTCGTGACAATCTCAGGATTGCTCAGTCTCGTCAGAAGAGCTATTATGATAGCAAGCACAGGGATATGGTCTATGCACCTGGTGATAAGGCATATCTCCGTGTAACTCCCCTCAGAGGCACTCATCGTTTCGGTGTGAAAGGAAAGCTTGCACCAAGATACATTGGCCCTTTCAACATCCTCTCAAGACGTGCAGAGAATGCTTATCGTCTTGAACTTCCAGAAAAACTTTCCAAAGTGCACGATGTGTTCCACGTGTCACAACTCAAGAAGTGTTTCAAAGATCCAGATCGTGCAGTTGATCATGATTCCATTGAACTGCAAGATGATCTATCTTATGAGGAGCACCCTATTCGTATTCTCGATGAGACCGAGCGTAAGACTCGCAACAAGAGCACCAAGTTCTTGAAAGTCCAATGGTCGCATCATTCTGATAAAGAGGCAACGTGGGAGACCAAAGAGGATCTTCGCAAGAAGTATCCGGACCTGTTCATTTCTCAGTAGGGAATCTCGGGGCGCGATTCCTTCAAGGGGGGGCGTTTTGTAACATCCAAGTATGAAAACCCTTAATTGTTTTACTTATTTGTTTAATTTATGCAATGCATCATGGCATCATTCTCATTTTTATTTCTGTTTGCATTGTTTTCATAATAAAATTCAAACTTAATCAAACATTGTTTTCACACTTGTCTGTTACAATCTCTCAAATAAAGATTTGCAATTCCAAAAACATCAATTGCTCCCAATTAGTTTCATATTGGATCAACTCTTAAATTGTTGCTTAATTTAATCACACCATTAATCAATCAACCATTTCAATCATTATTTTCTAAGTCATTTCAAATTCAAACCAACCCTTAAAATTCAGTACCTTTTGAAACCATAAAAGTCACCACCCTTTTTCCCTCTTTAAACCCTTCCAAAACCCTAGGGGGAAACCCTAGTGGGAATGGCATTATTTTCTAATATTAAGTATTATTGCAACTTTCAATTAAATTGGTTAAGTTTTAAAATAGCAAGCAAACAATAAAGTTTTTGAAAACAACAACTACCAAAGGTTGCATTTTCCACTAATAAATTTACCCTATTTTATCCCAAAATTTTCTATAACACAAAACCTTTGCTTTGTTTCATTTTGCTTAACTACAAAAAAAAAACAGTACAAAAAAAAAGGAATAAATTGCAAAGGGAGGAGAGCAGCAGCAACTAGGCCCAGCCCAGTTTACCCCTTTGGCCCGAAAACCCTCTCACGTCGCTGTCTTCCTCCTCCCCTGCTGACGTCAGGTGTACGACTCCCTCCCCATCGTCGATCTTTCCCTGAACCTCCCGATGCCTTGCCGTACTGGCCCTGCTCCGCCTTAAGTAACCACCACGGCCTCCTCCTCCTGCCGCAACCCTAAGCTCCATCCCTCTGCGCCGCCACTTCTCTTCCTCTCCCCCCAAGCTCTCTGCTTTCCTCTGAAAAATCCACCGGCGATCTCTGAAACCCGACCACCGAGCACCACCTTTTCCCCTCGTCGCCGGCCACACACTCACCTCGAGGCGCCTCCTCCGCCGGGAATGGAAACGCCAAGATGCCCTGAGGCTCCTCGTCTCCTCGGCCGCTGCTGAGAAGCCCTGGGGACGCCGCGCCGTCGCCGGCAAGTCTCCCGCCGGCTCTGCCTCGACGACGAACAGCGACAGCAGCAGCAGGTAGTCGCACTGCCCTCTTCCCCTCTCGCTTGTCCGCCCTAGGCCACACCTCAGCCAGCACGCCGCACCACGCCTCAGCCTCACCGCTTCATCGCAGCAATCGGCGCGGCCACGCCGGCGTTCTGCCGATCATCGATTTGTTCGTCAGGTTCAGAGTAAACGCTGCTCTGTTCGAAGTTCAGTTAGCAGCGTTGATGTTACCATATCCTCCCACGCACCCTTCTCCTGTCACGAATCGATCGCCAGCGCAGTTGGCACGTTCCTTGCGCGCGGGCCAAGAGATCTCGGGGTCGAACCCCCGGAGGCGCAAGCCACCTTTTTTCCATCTTTTCCCGCACTGACAGCCCGGGCCCGCTGGTCAGTCTCCCTAGAGCCACGCGGGCACAGCACACCACGGGTCCCCACCTGGCAGCGTGTGGGTAGACCCCGTGCACGGTGACAAAAGTTTAAAGTTGTTTCTGTTTCTTTTCTTTAAATAGCAGATTTGAATACAAACTTCAAAATTCAATATCTTGGGTTTTATAATACCAACAAATACAAACTTGATGTCTATTCTGATCCAAATTTTATAAACTTTCCAAATATTCCATTTGTGTTCTGTTTTGAGTTTTCAAAATTCATTTAAATTTCAAATTTGAATAATTCAAATGCAAATTGAAATAATTCATAACTAATTCATACTGTTTTCAAATAATTCAAATAAAATATGTTTTTCACACCTTTTTGAATACTCTATTCAAATATAAAATTTGTATTCTGGTTTGAACAATTTAAATTGCCCAAACCATTTAAATCTTGTTTAATTCAATTAAAATTGTTTAATATTGTTTAATTCATAATTAATTAATCCATAGTCCAATTTCAAAATGTGAAACATGTAATCCAACTAAAATTTGATAAACTTTTCAAATATAAAATTTGTAAATTGTTTTGCACACCCTAACTTGATGAAAACAATAATTGTTTGTGTACCATGTTAAGTAACAAAATTCCAAATTTAATAAGTGCCTTTCTAAATTGTTAACTATCTTTCCAATTGCATTTAAATTGTTATGTTATTGTTATTCATCATGCATGCATCATGATAATAACCAACACCTAATAAATAGTTGTAAATCATTTGTTCCAATTGTTTCAATGGATCCTTTTCCATATGCAACCCTTGCATATGGGTCCATTTAATTTGTGCTATCATGTTAGTCATTTTATCTAGATGCACCTATTAAATTGTCATGCATCATATTGACTGTGCACAATGCCATGAACAAGATTGTTTACATTCCTGTTTTTGCCTGTTTGCTTCTTCTCGGTTAGACGACGACTACGTTGAGACCGACGATCCTTACGACACCACTACTCAGGACCTAGCCCAGTACCCGGCTACTGAGCTGCCAGGCAAGTTATCACTCACATGAATCATCGAGTTCCTTTCCACACTTGTTGTCGATACTATCCTTTTGTCTACTATTGCTAGCCCTATGTATCGTTGCTTGTTCTCCGAACCTATCACATGATACCCTGAACCAATGATACTGTCTCACCTCCATACCTACAGCCTTTGTTTGTGCCTTAGTATTATCTAGCATGCTTAGCGTTGCTTTTACTCGAGTCTGTTGTCAGTTACTACTTTTACTATCTTATTATTTGTACCGGGGGCTCGATGTTAATCAATCAATCCTGTTAATTGCTAATGGTAATAATAACTTGATGATAAGGCACCGGCAGGAGGCCCATGAGAGGTTTTGGAGCCTGCTAGTGTCGACCCTAATAGGAAAAGGGTCTTGTCTACTGATCCATGATGAGCGCACTACCCGCATGTGGGAAGCGAGTATGGGCGCCCCCCTCAACTTGACCTGATTCGCATCTCGTCCAAATCGCCTCATTTAGTTCGTGTTTTCCATTTGCCGCATGCATGTTTTTGCGAGCCCAGCGCAGGGTGGAACTTTTGTAGTCGGCATATAGGGGGACACGTTCTTAGAGTGCTATGAGGGTCCATTTTCTTCTGGGCTCGATTAGCCGTGCGCCCAAGGTGCTTTGGGCTTGATGCGGAGAATGGTTGGTTGTGTAGAGTACCCCGCTTGGTGGGAGGCATCCCATCTGGCGGGTTATTCTTGCGTGTACGGCCAAATTGGTGCAACCCTGCAGGGATAATCTTCTCGAGAAGCCGTGTTTTCCGCGGTTATGGATTACTTGGTGAAAGTACTGGCTAACAAGTACTCAGAACAACTTCAACATAATGATCAATCATGTTTCACCCAATGATTAATAACCTGACTAGTAATAGGTTATTCACACAATAACTTGATTCACCTTATCACAACTGTGTGAGTTATCCTCGGATTGCTTCTTCGGATAAGGGGCGAGATCCAGGATGGGTTTGGTTGAAGTTATCTTTTAGTTGGTTACAATCCTCGATCTTATCTTTTCTGTTAGCCGGAAGTTGTAGTTATTTTCTGTAGTTGGTTAGCGCAGCCAGCAGCAACTTTTATATCACCCCTTTCTTCCGTTGATCCCAAGCATCAATGCTTGTGTTGACGGGTAACTCTTTGATGAACTGTGAGTCTTGCTTGCCAGTACTTGGATGTACTGACCCCGTTGGGGCTGTGGCTTACGCAGAGTACGACTACGACTACGATGCTTCCCAGGATGGCTACTTTGTGGAGTTCGACGAGACTGCAGACGAGTAGTTAGCTGGACCAGGGCAGGATCCAGACCTACGTGGATGGGCTTCGTTTTTCTTTATTTTATCCGGCTTCTTAAGCCATGGATTTGTCTGTACTCAGACCCCCTTTGATTGCTTCCGCTGTTGTAATGGATGATATGTTGGGACATGTGTCCTCTGGATGACTGTATTCGATATTTCTGCCTTAATGAAGGCCAGTTGCCCTTATTTCATTCTTTTGTGTCTTAGAGACATTCTGTGCTATCATTCGTACCAAACTGTTGACGTACCGTGCGTGTTTGTTATGAAGTACGTCGACAGTAGTGCCTTAGGTTCCTAGCGGATAGTTTACTTCGACGGTGGAAGCAGGGCTTGTGTTGTCGCGCATAAGCGCAGGCCTACCAGGAAGCTGGGACGTGGGAGCAGTTATGCCCCATAATCCAAGCACCTGACTTCCAGTTCGTGCGATGAGTATACTCTAGAAACCTTGGGTGCGACACCAGTGCTCCTAGACCTTCAAGGAACAAGATCTTTAGGAAGAAAGGGGAGCGACCAAGGACATGCTATAATTGTGGAAGTGCAAACCACTTTGTCAAGGAGTGTCCCTTTGAGCCAAGAGAAGAAAATGAAGGGAAGCTTGTTCGAAAGGACAAGAACAAAGCTCCACAAAACAAGAACCTCGCTAGAAGAGTCCCAAGGGCTCTATATGTTCAAGAAGGCCCCACATTGGAAACATACTACTCTGGAGATGAAGGAGAAGATGAAGTCGTAGGTGTTGCCCACGTCGCCATAGCTACGACCTCCTCTTCATCGGTCTCTCTATTTGAATCCCCAAATGAGAAGGCATCGATCCGACCTACATGTCTCATGGCAAAAGCCACCTCGGTAATACCTTCTGAAAGATCATCGTCCGTTTTGGTAATTATATGACAACATAACTGTTTGATCTAATGTTTGTTCAAATGATGAAAATGCCCAGGTTATTAGGTTCACTATATCTATGGGGCTAATGCTTGAGATATTCGAAAAGTGCTAAGAGAAAGAAAGCCAGGGAACCAAAATGTGCAGGGGCGGAAGCTCCGGTGAACCCACCGGAGGCTCCGGTAAATACACCGGAGGCTCCGGTGAATCCACCGGAGGCTCAGCCCTCAACCTGTGCGCAAATAAGTTCCGGTGCACATCCGGTGGTTCCTCCGCCGAAATACCCTTCTGTTGGAAAGTGGCGGAGGTTCCACCGGAGGCTCCGGTGGACATCCGGTGGCCCCCTGGTTTAAGTGCAAATGGACTCCGGTGGAGGGTCCGGTGGTAGCTCCGCCAGCTACCCCTTCTGTTGGAAAGTGGCGGAGGTTCCACCGGAGCCTCCGGTGCGGGTCCGGTGGGCGGAACCTCCGCTCGATCCACCGGAGCCTCCGGCCTCCTCAGCAGCGCGCAAAGGATAAGGCACTGCGCAACTGCGCAGTGCAAAGAAGACCCACCGGAGCCTCCGGTGAAACCACCGGAGCCTCCGGTGCCCTGGACTGCAAACGGCCACTTCGTGTCCAAGAGTATAAATACCCCTTCACCTACCTCATAAATGCTAAGCTTTTCCCACTCTCTCTCCTAGCCATTAATGAAAGCTTCAACCTCTTAGATCTCCCACTCCGTCCACCCAATCACTCCCAAACTTGGTGGAGAGCTAGAGGAGACCTAGATCCACACTTCCACCAAAGGAATCTCAAATCCATCCACCACAACCTAGTAGATCTAGAATCCTACTTGAGGCCTAGAAACCTTAGTAGATCTCGTGCTTGTAGTTTCCACCTTGTTGAAAGAAGCTACGGATTGCTTGAGAGCCTCCATCCTTGTGGAGTGACCTCAAGCCCTTGTAAAGGTTTGGTCAACGCCTTCAAGTCGACCTCATAGTGGAAACGAGCATCTCCCTCACCGGAGAAGCTCAAGGAGAACAAGGTGTGCACAACCGTGCTATTGAGGAGCGCCTAGGTGGCTCCCCACCTCTCCAACGTAGACGTACTTCTCTTTGAGAAGGAACTACGGTGAAACATATCCTTGTCTCCTTGTTTACACTTGTTGTTTGCTTTACTACCTTACGCTTTACTTCCGTTGCGCATACTACTCTCTTCACATAGGTTGTTCACTTAGTTGCACATCTAGAGAATCGTATCTTATCTTACTAAGCCCCTTAAAAGGAAAAGAAAAGAAAAATTGGTAGTCAACCTATTCACCCCCCCCTCTAGTTGACCATAGTGCACTTTCAATTGGTATCAGAGCCTCGGCTCTTACTAAGGGCTTAACCGCCTAAGAGTACAATGGTCGATGAAAATACCCCCGGTAGTTCTAGTGCGGAAATCTCCAAGATGTCCGACAGTATATCTAACCTACAAGACTCGGTTGGAATCCTCCAAGCCGAAATGTCTAAGGTTAGCTCTACTGTCAGTACGGAGGTTTCTAGCATCAAGAAAATGATGGAGGTATTGATGGGGAGAACCAAGGAGTCCGAGGAAGCACCTCTCACTACCAACGATGTTAGCTCGGATGAAGAATCCATTCCGGACATTGATGAAATGGAAGCTAACATCACTTTAGCTAAGGCGAAAGCAAAAGCAAAAGCCGATAAAAAGGCTAAGAGTAGTGGGAACTCCGAGGGCTCCAAGTCTCAATCGGCTAACGGTTCGGGGTCTAACTCTAAAGTTCCACCGCCTCCCAATTACAATTCTATCCACCCTATTGCTACAATACCACACATGGTTAATGTTGGAAATCCTCCCATGCTTAACACTAACGAATTCTCATCATGGAAGTTCGATATGGAGTCTCATATTTCAGGTTGTTGCACCGCTCTATGGAGAAGCGTTGTTCATGGATTCCACCCTCATGATCCAAACAACTTGACCCCAAGAGAGGACGTGGAGTTCCAACTCAACAAGACCGCTATTGTGACTATCCAAAAGGCTCTCCCAAGAGAACATCTTGAGCACATTCGCGGCTTGAAGACCGCCAAGGAAGCATGGGATAAACTTGACTCCTTGTTCCAAGGAAATGCTAGCATTCAATCATCAAAATATGATGTTGCTCTCGACAAGTCCGAGAACTTCGTCATGCTTGAAGACGAGAGTCCCGAGGAGCTATATAGAAGAGTTGTCACTCTTGGCAATCAACTAAGAGATTTTGGGAAAGAGGAAATCTCGGATGAATGGATCAAGAGGAAGTTTGTCAAGGCCATAACTCCATTTGAGAAGAACCTCTCCACTAGCATTCGAACAAGATCCGACTACAACTCCCTTAACTCCATTGGAGTGCTAAGTGAGTTCATTGCCATATCCTTATCTCACAAAAGTGCGGATGATGCTCTTGCTCGCTCTAGAGGACATGGAAAGTCTCCCAACCTTGCCTTGAAGTCTAGAGCAATGGCCAAGATTGAAGAAGTTGATGTTGATGATGATGATGATGATGAGGACTATGAGGATACATACAAGGGTGCCCATAAATGTATTGCTCTTGCCATGCAAGGGTATTGGAAGAGATGGGAGGCTCACAAAGCCGGTGCCCCAAGACCTTCAAGGAACAAGATCTTTAGGAAGAAAGGGGAACGGCCAAGGACATGTTATAATTGTGGAAGTGCAAACCACTTCGTCAAAGAGTGTCCCTTTGAGCCAAGAGAAGAGAATGAAGGGAAGCTTGTTCGCAAGGACAAGAACAAAGCTCCACAAAACAAGAACCTCGCTAGAAGGGTTCCAAGGGCTCTATATGTTCAAGAAGGCCCCACATTGGAGACATACTACTCCGGAGATGAAGGAGAAGATGAAGTCGTAGGTGTTGCCCACGTCGCCATAGCTACCACTTCCTCTTCATCGGTCTCTCTATTTGAATCTCCCAATGAGAAGACATCGGTCCGACCTACATGTCTCATGGCAAAAGCCACCGCGGTAATAACTTCCACCTCCAAGTCTATTACCACTACCTCTCCCTCATTATTGGATTGTGTTGAAAACATTGGTGAAGATGAGGAGGCCAAGAACCTAGGGTCTTGGTTGAGTAGTCTTGAAGGTGAAACTAAAGAAAAAGTAAAAGCTCTCCTAAGGCAACTTGATGATGCCAACTCTCTCATTGATGAGAAAGAGGAAATCATCATGACCTTGGAGAATCATGGTGGTACCAATGAGAATCATGATGGTGAACTAATTAAGGCTCTCGAAAAGGAGAGATCCATGAGAGCCTCTCTTGAAGAAAGACTATCTAGTTTACAAGACTCTTATGCTATTAGTGTTTCTAAGCTTAGGAAAGACAATGAAAAATCTCTTGCCAAACTTAAGAAAGAACATGCCAAATCTCTTGTTTTGCTTAAAGAATTTGAAGAGGAAGAGTTTAAGCTAGGAATAGCTCATGAAAAACTTGACGAGGAACATGACAAACTAAAAGAAGAGTTTAAATCTCTTAAGGAAATTCATGACAAACTTGCCAAGTCTCGAATCAAGCTTCTAGCTCAACAATCAAATAAGCATGTTGCATCTTCATCAAATAGCATTGTTATTGCACCTACCTCTTCCTCTACGACTAACAATGTAGGGAAGGAAAGAATTCTCAACGATGCAATAAGCTCTCAAGGTGCCAAGAAAGGTAAAGAGGGACTTGGGTTTATTTCCAAGTCAAAGAAGACATCCAAGAATGTCACCACTCCCCCTCAAAATGTTGTTTTTGTAAAAGAGGGTGAGGTGACCAAAGAAAAGGAGACCAACGCCATTATGGGTGGTGATACCTCTAGGGGGAGCATCACTCATAATGATTTCGCCGGAAAATATAATCCATCTTATGTTCTTATGAAATCTAGGGATGGACATGTTTATGCTAAATACGTTGGTACTTCTTATGGTGATGATTATCATTGGACTATTTGGGTTCCTAAGACCCTTGTTACTAACAAAAGAGGACCCATTGAAGGATGGGTACCTAAATCAAGAAATTGATCTCTTGTAGGGAAATGCTTCCGGGTCTAACAAATGGACAGTGGATAGTGGTGCATCCCAACATATGACCGGAAGCCTTGACGCAATAAGCAATCTTGAACCTCCTCTACCTCATCTCAATTGCGTCACTATTGGTGATAAGTCCGAGCTTAAGGTATTGGGACGAGGCAAGGTAGCAATCTCAAATGATTTATCAATTGAGAATGTTCTCCTTGTTGAGTCCCTTGGCTATAATTTGATGTCCGTTCTTCAACTTGCGAATTGTGGTTTCACCTCGTTCTTTAATAAAGAGAGTGTGATTGTCACTTGGGAGACATCTCTTAAAGTAGCCTTTGTTGGGTTTGTCGAGAACGGCATGTATGTAGTGGACTTCTCTAAAGAAGACACGTGTGCCGCGACATGCCTAATGGCTAAAGTTGATGTGGGATGGCTTTGGCATCGCCGACTAGCCCACACCAATATGAGAATGTTGCATGATCTCCAAAGTGGCAATCACGTTCTAGGACTAACCAAAGCTAAATTTGCTAAAGATCGTGTGTGTAGCTCTTGCACCTTTGGGAAGCAACATGGAGAACAACACCCAACCAAGACATCTATCTCCACTACAAGAATTCTCGAGCTCATTCACTTAGATCTCTTTGGTCCACTATCCTATGATAGTCTCGGAGGAAAGAAGTATTGTTTGGTAATTGTGGATGACTATTCAAGATATTGTTGGGTGTATTTCTTCAAGAGGAAAAGTGAAACTCAAAGTAGAGTCATCGAGTTCATCACTCTAGTTGAGCGCCAACACAATGCTACCATATTGGCTATCCGGAGTGATAATGGCTCGGAGTTCAAGAACTACACCGTTGAGGGTTTTCTTAGTGAAGAGGGCATTGCTCATCAATACTCCACTCCTTATACCCCTCAAAAAAATGGTGTTGCGGAGAGAAAGAACCGGACTTTGATGGATGCGGCTAGAACTATGATTGCGGAGTTCTCTTCTCCCTATAACTTTTGGGCCGAAGCCGTCTCCACCGCATGTCACGCCACCAACCGGTTATATCTTCGCAAGATCTTGAACAAGACCCCCTATGAGATTCTCACGGGTAAGAAACCGGATGTATCTTACTTCAAGGTCTTCGGTTGCAAGTGCTTCATTCGCAAGAAAGGTAAACGGTTGTCAAAATTTGAGACTAGATCTTATGAGGGCATTTTTGTTGGTTATGCCACAAACGCTCACGCCTATAGAGTCTACAACAAGTCCACCGGACAAGTTGAAGAAGCTATAGACGTGGTGTTTGATGAGGATAATGGCTCCCAAGGGGGCGTATAGATCATGGTGTTGTAGGAGATGCAATTCCTCCCATCGTCATAAGAAGAATGGGGATTGGTGAAATAATCCCCATTGAGGGACACCGGATGACGGAGGGAGAAGGACTATGCCCCACTCAAGTGGAGCCATTGACTACACCCATTGATGATCAAGCAATCCAACAAGATGCACCAAGCCCTCAAGCTAATGAACAAGGCCAAGCAACACACCTAAATCATGATCAAGATTCTATTATTGTTGAGAATGCTCAACCTAGTGGTGATTCATCACCCATTATTGATCAAGGACAAAATGAATATGGACATGTCTCCGATGAAGAAGGTGATTCTCAATCCATATCCAAGGAATCTTTGGAGGAGATATTGGCTCGAAGAGCAAAGAGAAGGCTAGAGAATCTTGAACGAGCGGGTCATACGGAGGACATGATTCTTGGTCAAGTTCGTGGAAGAGTGGTCACTAGAAGGCAATTGGCGGATTTTAGCAAGGCTCATGCATTTGTCTCCTTCATTGAACCCAAGAAGGTATATGAAGCTCTCGAAGATCAAGATTGGCTTGAAGCCATGCATGATGAACTCAATAACTTCGAGCGCAACAAGGTGTGGAAATTAGTGCCAAGACCCAAGGATTGCAAAAATGTCATTGGTACCAAATGGGTGTTCAAGAACAAGCAAGACAAAGATGGTATTGTCATTCGCAACAAGGCAAGATTGGTGGCCCAAGGTTTTTCTCAAGTCGAAGGTATCGATTTCGGTGAAACCTTTGCCCCCGTAGCTCGCCTTGAATCCATTCGTATCTTACTTGCCTATGCATCTCATCATAACTTCAAATTACAACAAATGGATGTCAAAAGTGCTTTTCTTAATGGTCTCATTAATGAGTTAGTATATGTCAAGCAACCTCCGGGTTTCGAGGATCCCAACCACCCCGATCATGTCTATAAACTTGATAAGGCGCTCTATGGACTTAAACAAGCTCCACGTGCGTGGTATGAGCACCTTAAAGAGTTTCTAGTAGATCGCGGGTTTAATGTTGGTTTAATCGATCCTACCCTCTTTACCAAGACGGTTGGAGGTGACTTGTTCATATGCCAACTCTATGTGGATGACATCATTTTTGGGTCTACTAACACCTTGTTCAATGAGGAATTTTGCAAGCTTATGACCGATAGGTTTGAGATGTCTATGATGGGAGAATTGGAGTTCTTTCTTGGCTTCGAAGTGAATCAATATTATGAAGGAACCTTCATCAAACAAGCCAAATATACTCAATACATGCTCAAGAGATTTAATATGAATGATGCCAAACCTATGAAGACCCCTATGTCCACGACCACCGACTTGAAACCCGACCCTAATGGGAAAGAGGTAGATCAAAAGGTATACCGCTCCATGATTGGCTCTTTGCTTTACCTTTGTGCATCTAGACCCGATATCATGTATAGCGTAGGTAAATGTGCAAGGTTTCAAGCCTCTCCGAGGCAAAGTCATTTGGAAGCCGTGAAACGAATCTTTCGATATCTAGTTCATACCCCAAACTTCGGTCTTTGGTACCCAAAGGGTTCAAGCTTTCAGCTTATTGGTTACTCGGATGCGGATTATGCGGGAGAGAAGACGGATAGGAAGTACACATCCGGGGGTTGCCAATTTCTTGGCCGCTCCTTGGTTTGTTGGTCTTCCAAGAAGCAAAATTGTATTGCTCTCTCCACCACCGAGGCCGAGTATATCTCCGCGGCAAGTTGTTGTGCCCAATTGCTATGGATGAGGCAAACTTTGAAGGATTATGGTATTCATTTTGACAAGGTGCCTCTTCTTTGTGACAATGAGAGTGCTATCAAGATCGCCTACAACCCGGTTCTTCACTCCAAGACGAAGCATATTGAGATTCGTCATCACTTTATTCGGGATCATGTTGAGAAAGGTGATATTGATCTCTCTTATGTCTCCACCACGGATCAACTTGCCGATATCTTCACGAAGGCCCTTGATGAACCAAGATTTCGAGCTTTGAGGAATGAACTAAATGTCATCGATTCTTCCAACTTCACTTGAAACCTTGCATATCTACCTTCATTATACTTGCTATCTAGTTTAGGTGTAGGCATGGAAATAGGGGGAGCGCTACTCAATTCATGAGTATGCACTCCTTTTATTATGCGAAAATCAATCCATCATTGCATATCTAGTCAATTTGTGACTCATTGTGCTTAATTGTGAGTAGTAATTTTGGACCCAAGATATATCTTCGCGGTGCCAAGTTACACACTCAAACATGGTGGCCTCGGCCACCGATATTTGATGTGTTTTTAATCATTTTCTCACATTATATCCACATCTTGACAACTCGTACGGGTTCGGTTTTTCACTTGTTTTATGGTTCTTGCGAACCCCGTCGAGGAATGTCTCTCGTATAACAGTAACGTTTTTCCAACCCAAACCTCACTTGCCCAAACCCTTGCTCTTATGGTATTGCTCGAGTTTTTCCAATCTTGGCGTGCTGAAATTCATCTGGGCGGAACCTCCGGTGAAACCACCGGAGGCTCCGCTGGGCCTGTCCACCGGATCCTCACCGGAGGCTCCGCTGGGTCCCTGTGGCTCAGCGGGCCAAAACCTAATGTTTTGGGACAGGGGCGGAGGCTCCGGTGAATTCCACCGGAGGCTCCGCTGGCGGGAGCGGAGGCTCCGGTGAAACCACCGGAGGCTCCGCCGGCGGAAAAATCACTGCGGATAAGATTGGGGCGCACGGGGGTAAGTGAGATCCAATCTCATTTTCCCCCACCCGCCCCCATCTTCCTCCTCTCAAACCTCCGCCGCCCCCAAGCTCACCGCCGCTGGATTCGGGTGCTCCACCGCGGGGAGACCTCCTCCTTGCATCGGGACGCCCCGGGAATCTTCCCTCCTTCCTTCTCCACCATGGATGAAGCCGGTATGTGCTCTCTCTCTCTCTCATTGTGACGCTCCGAGATCGGGCACTATGCAGATTTCAGCATTCCCGCCAAATCCGCATAATAACCGATTCCAGGTTGCCATTTATGATAACATTACAATAGTTCACGAATATTCCACAATTACAACAGCAACAGATAGATACAAGATGACTCGAACGAGCCAGGGCTTACAACTGATACAATACAAAGATCCAAATGACAGCGGAAGAAACAAACGTCCGTCTACGGACAAGATCCAAATTGGACTAAGAGTCCTGAAGATAACCGAAGGCGTCCAATCCCTGCCCAGGCCAAGCCGGAGGGATTCCCAAGCTAACGTCGTCAGACTTCAAACCTGTTGACTGCAATTTGGAATTTGCAGCCACGAAAGAGATTCGTGGGTCAGTACGGTTAAGTACTGGCAAGGGGGATAAAACCCATACTCACAAGTTACCGGCGTAGCCAGTCATCACAAGATACAAATACTTTGGGATCAACGGAAAGGAAGGGGTTATTGCAAATAAGTGACAGCAGGCTGCACTAACCAACTACAGAGAGAAATACTACAACTTCCAACTAACAGAAAGGGGATAAGATCGAGGGTTGTAACCAACTGAAAGTAAATCCAAACAAACCCATCCTGGACCTCGCCCCTTTAGCCAAAGAAGCAATCCGAGGATAACTCACACAGTTGTATTAAGATGAATCAAGTTATTAGGTGAATAAACCTATTACTAGTCAAGTTGTTAATCATGGGGTGTAACATGGTTAATCATTATGTTAAAGTTGTCCTGAGTACTTGTTAGCCAGTACTTTCACCAAGTAATCCATAACCGCGGAAAACACGGCTTCTCGAGAAGATTATCCCTGCAGGGTTGCACCAATTTAGCCGTACATTCATGAATATCCCGCCAGATGGAGCGGCCACTCCACCAAGCGGGGCACTCAACACAATCCAACCCTTCTTCGCATCAAGCCCAAAGCACCTTGGGCGCACGGCTAATCAAGCCCAGAAGAAAATGGACCATCATAGCACTCTAAGACCGTGTCCCCCTATATGCCGACTACGAAAGTTCCACCCGGGTACCAAGGGCTCGCAAGATCATGCATGCAGCAAATGGAAAACCCGAACTAAATGAGGCGATTTGGACGAGATGCGAATCGGGTCAAACTGAGGGGGAGCCCATACTCCCCAAATGCGGGTAGTGCGCTCATCATGGATCAGTAGACAAGACCCTTTTCCTATTAGGGTCGACACTAGCAGGCCTCAAAACCACAAAGGGCCTCCTGCCGGTGCCTTATCATCAAGTTTATTATTAATAGTAACATTAGCATGTTTGATTGATTGATTAAACATCGAGCCCCCGGAACATAAGGAAGTAATAACAGAAAGTAACGGGTAACAGACTCGAGCAAAACAACCCTAAGCAAGATAGTAAGACACAGGCTCAAGCAAAGGTTATAGGAGTGGAGGTGAGGCAATATCAGGGTTAAAGGATTCATGTGATAGGTTCGTAACAGAAACAACTACTACTAAGGATAGCAGAAAAGAATCAACGGAAAGTATCGGTAACAAGTGATGAAAGGCAGCCATATGGCAGCAAGTTAGTATACTTGCCTGAGATCCCGCAAGGTAGCAGAACTTGTCGTTGCTCACATCATCTCAACGTCCTATCCGGGAAGAAGCAACGAACCTCGAACAAACACCGGATGCAACAATTACTACTACGGCAAAAGATCCAGCATGATCAAGATATGGATGCATGTCATGTTTAATAGATGCACCAAAGTAAACTAGTGGATATGATACACAAGTTTAAATGGATTCCATATGCAAAGATTGCATATGGCAAACCCATGCCTTATAGTTGAATTAATTGTTCTAACACTAGCATCATGTGTAAGTGAGTTAGAATGATGCATGCATGATGAAGAACAAGAAGGTAACAATATTAGATGCGATTGGAAGGATGGTTAACAAGTTTAGAAAAACATTTATCAAGTTTGGAAATTATTGTTACTTAATGGTGTTGAACAAGTAGTGGTTGTTTTCAGCAAGTTAAAGGGTGCAAAACAAATAACAAAGTTGATATTTGAAAAGGTTATCCAATTTTAGTTGGATTACATGTTTCACATTTTGAAATTGGACTTTGGATTAATTATTTATGAATTAAACAATATTAAACAATTTTTACTTGAATTAAACAAGATTCAAATTGTTTAAGCAATTTTAATTATTCAAAACAGAAAACAAAAATTATATTTGAATAGGTGATTTAAAATGGTATTGAAAACATATTTTATTTGCATGATTTGGACTTATGAATAATTAGTTATTGAATTTAGCAAAATACAATTGAATGATTTAAATTTGAATTTGAATTGTAATTTGAAAGTTCAAAACAAAACACAAGTTGGATATTTGGAAAGATTAGAAGATTTGGATCAGAAAACATATAAAGTTTGCATTTATTGGAATTATAGAACAAGAGATATTAAAGGTTGAAATTTATACTCAAATCTGTTATTTAAATGAATTTTTGATTTGCAGTAATTCGCAGAAGACTTTTGTTACTCAGCTGGCCTCTACACACTGCCACTGGGCAGTGGGCCTTGTGGCCAGCGTGGCGCGAGCGCGCACGCGTGGCAGCAAGGGAGGCTGACAGGTGGGGTCGTGTGCGGCACAGCGGAGCAAAAATGTTGGGTTAATTCCCACCGGGGGAATTCGAACCCGCGACCACTCGTTAGGTTCAGAGTAGCGCTACCAATGCAGTAAGACTCGCGCGCTTGTCAGATACCACCACGCAGGGAGGATATGATACAGTTTCGCGCAAGACTGAATTTTTACTGACGAAACTGACGGGTGTTCCTTTCCTCGACTGACAGAGCAAGCATCGCCGGCGGTGATCAACTTGTTCTCGCGCTCGCGGTTGCTGAGGGGGTGCAGATATGATGGTGCGGGCGCGTGCGCGTTTGCTAGCGAAACAGACAGAGAGGAAGAGGGATAGGTACGGTGGAGCTCACCGTGGAGGAACAGAGAGGGAAGCAGTTCGGGCGGCGCAGCTGCCGGTGACGAAGGCGTGGACGGCGGCGCAGATACGGGCCACCTCGACCTCAACGGCGGTGTCCAGGAGGTTGTCGGGGATGCCGCGGACTCGTTCCCGCGGTCGGATCGCGTCGAGGGATACGGCAGCGACGGCGGCGTGCCAAGGTTCAGAGAAGATCGCACGGTGGCCGGCGGAGATGTTTGCGATGGCGGCGACGAAACGGTGGGGCGCCGTGCTCGTTATGGTGTCGAAAAGGAAGCAGAGGTGACGGGGGTTCTGTTTCTGGGCTTAGGAGGTGGCGTGGCGCAGCGTGGTGGCCGGAGATACGACTGGTTCAGAGGGAGATCCGGTGGTCTCCTCCGATGAGGGAGCTAGCAGAGAAGAAATCCTTCGAGGGTGGAGGCGATTGGCGGCGGAGGGAACCCTAGGGCGATAGGGTTGGCGCCTGGTTCCCTAGGCGTGCTTTATAGGCACTGGGTGGCTGCGGATAGCCGCCGGCGTCGCCGCGCGGTTGCGGTGGCGCCATGGAGATGGCTGCCGTACAGAATCAGGCGACAGGCACGAATATTGAAGCGGTACGGGGAAGGAGATGGGCTGGGCTTTGCGCAGAGGAGGGAAAAAGGAGCAGTGGGCTGGGCCAGGAGAGGTTATCTGCTGCGCGGTTTCCTTTTATTGATTTGTTTTGTTTTATTTTTTTTGTAGCTTTAGGTTTTGGATAAAATAGATAGGTTTTTGATTAGATAAAATTTTGGAAAAATTTGGATAAGCTTCTTAGGTGAAATGCAACCAATGGGCAGGTTTGGTTTTCAAAATTTCAAAGGTTTGCTTGCTGTTTTGAAATTGAACCAAATTAATTGAAAATTGCCATATTAATTAATATTTAGAAAATAAGGTGTTTTCAATAGGGTTTCCCCTAGGGTTTAGAATGTTTTAAAGAATACCAATTTGTGTTGAACTTCATGGATTCAAAGGATTGATGATTTGAGAATTGGTTTGAGTTTTTGAATTGATTTGAAAATAAAAGATTAAGGTGATTGATTGAAATAAGCAACAAATTAATAGTTGAAACATTAAGGAATTGATTGGAAGCAAAAGAGGTTTTTGATTTGCAATTCTTTATTTGAAAGATTGTAACAGACAAGTGATTAAAACAAAATCAACCAGTGGAAAAACAATTTAGGGGTTTTAGTTGCAAGTTTGAAATTGGAAGTTTTTGAGCAAGGTTAAAAGTTTAAATTGTTTTGAAATTTCCAGTTGTGATGCAAACATGGTGCAATGCAATGTGATGCATATGATGCAAGCAAACAAACAGGTAACACCCCAGGTGTTACAGACGACACCACTAACAAGGGATTGCGCCCTCGCAATCCACCTGCTAACCCGGGAGGGGAAAGAAGTTCGACTATCGATTCTTCGTGCTTCCAGTTGATCTCCTCGACACCACTAACGAGGGTTTCTCGACACCACTAACAAGAGATTCTTGCTCGGAGTGACGACGATGTTCTTCCACCAGGAATCTTCCGATGATCGAACCTATTAGGTTAAGGGCTCAGAAAACGTCCACCCACGTAGGATCCTAACACTTTGAAAGATTGAGTACGAGAGTAGACTCCAAAACAAATAAGATGGGAGGGGAAATAGAATATGGATAAGGAGAAAACAAGAATCCTATTGAGATGTTTTTCCAAAATAGTTTAGCAGAAATAGTTTTTGACACTCTAGAAACAACGACCGTTAGCTAGGTTAACCTACAGGCTTTGCGGACCCGTTGCTTCGATAACCATTCGTATCGAAACAATATCGGGAATCGGAACCAAGGCTCTGATACCATTTGTGGGGCCCCGAGATCGGGCACTATGCAGATTTCAGCATTCCCGCCAAATCCGCATAATAACCGATTCCAGGTTGCCATTTATGATAACATTACAATAGTTCACGAATATTCCACAATTACAACAGCAACAGATAGATACAAGATGACTCGAACGAGCCAGGGCTTACAACTGATACAATACAAAGATCCAAATGACAGCGGAAGAAACAAACGTCCGTCTACGGACAAGATCCAAATTGGACTAAGAGTCCTGAAGATAACCGAAGGCGTCCAATCCCTGCCCAGGCCAAGCCGGAGGGATTCCCAAGCTAACGTCGTCAGACTTCAAACCTGTTGACTGCAATTTGGAATTTGCAGCCACGAAAGAGATTCGTGGGTCAGTACGGTTAAGTACTGGCAAGGGGGATAAAACCCATACTCACAAGTTACCGGCGTAGCCAGTCATCACAAGATACAAATACTTTGGGATCAACGGAAAGGAAGGGGTTATTGCAAATAAGTGACAGCAGGCTGCACTAACCAACTACAGAGAGAAATACTACAACTTCCAACTAACAGAAAGGGGATAAGATCGAGGGTTGTAACCAACTGAAAGTAAATCCAAACAAACCCATCCTGGACCTCGCCCCTTTAGCCAAAGAAGCAATCCGAGGATAACTCACACAGTTGTATTAAGATGAATCAAGTTATTAGGTGAATAAACCTATTACTAGTCAAGTTGTTAATCATGGGGTGTAACATGGTTAATCATTATGTTAAAGTTGTCCTGAGTACTTGTTAGCCAGTACTTTCACCAAGTAATCCATAACCGCGGAAAACACGGCTTCTCGAGAAGATTATCCCTGCAGGGTTGCACCAATTTAGCCGTACATTCATGAATATCCCGCCAGATGGAGCGGCCACTCCACCAAGCGGGGCACTCAACACAATCCAACCCTTCTTCGCATCAAGCCCAAAGCACCTTGGGCGCACGGCTAATCAAGCCCAGAAGAAAATGGACCATCATAGCACTCTAAGACCGTGTCCCCCTATATGCCGACTACGAAAGTTCCACCCGGGTACCAAGGGCTCGCAAGATCATGCATGCAGCAAATGGAAAACCCGAACTAAATGAGGCGATTTGGACGAGATGCGAATCGGGTCAAACTGAGGGGGAGCCCATACTCCCCAAATGCGGGTAGTGCGCTCATCATGGATCAGTAGACAAGACCCTTTTCCTATTAGGGTCGACACTAGCAGGCCTCAAAACCACAAAGGGCCTCCTGCCAGTGCCTTATCATCAAGTTTATTATTAATAGTAACATTAGCATGTTTGATTGATTGATTAAACATCGAGCCCCCGGAACATAAGGAAGTAATAACAGAAAGTAACGGGTAACAGACTCGAGCAAAACAACCCTAAGCAAGATAGTAAGACACAGGCTCAAGCAAAGGTTATAGGAGTGGAGGTGAGGCAATATCAGGGTTAAAGGATTCATGTGATAGGTTCGTAACAGAAACAACTACTACTAAGGATAGCAGAAAAGAATCAACGGAAAGTATCGGTAACAAGTGATGAAAGGCAGCCATATGGCAGCAAGTGAGTATACTTGCCTGAGATCCCGCAAGGTAGCAGAACTTGTCGTTGCTCACATCATCTCAACGTCCTATCCGGGAAGAAGCAACGAACCTAGAACAAACACCGGATGCAACAATTACTACTACGGCAAAAGATCCAGCATGATCAAGATATGGATGCATGTCATGTTTAATAGATGCACCAAAGTAAACTAGTGGATATGATACACAAGTTTAAATGGATTCCATATGCAAAGATTGCATATGGCAAACCCATGCCTTATAGTTGAATTAATTGTTCTAACACTAGCATCATGTGTAAGTGAGTTAGAATGATGCATGCATGATGAAGAACAAGAAGGTAACAATATTAGATGCAATTGGAAGGATGGTTAACAAGTTTAGAAAAACATTTATCAAGTTTGGAAATTATTGTTACTTAATGGTGTTGAACAAGTAGTGGTTGTTTTCAGCAAGTTAAAGGGTGCAAAACAAATAACAAAGTTGATATTTGAAAAGGTTATCCAATTTTAGTTGGATTACATGTTTCACATTTTGAAATTGGACTTTGGATTAATTATTTATGAATTAAACAATATTAAACAATTTTTACTTGAATTAAACAAGATTCAAATTGTTTAAGCAATTTTAATTATTCAAAACAGAAAACAAAAATTATATTTGAATAGGTGATTTAAAATGGTATTGAAAACATATTTTATTTGCATGATTTGGACTTATGAATAATTAGTTATTGAATTTAGCAAAATACAATTGAATGATTTAAATTTGAATTTGAATTGTAATTTGAAAGTTCAAAACAAAACACAAGTTGGATATTTGGAAAGATTAGAAGATTTGGATCAGAAAACATATAAAGTTTGCATTTATTGGAATTATAGAACAAGAGATATTAAAGGTTGAAATTTATACTCAAATCTGTTATTTAAATGAATTTTTGATTTGCAGTAATTCGCAGAAGACTTTTGTTACTCAGCTGGCCTCTACACACTGCCACTGGGCAGTGGGCCTTGTGGCCAGCGTGGCGCGAGCGCGCACGCGTGGCAGCAAGGGAGGCTGACAGGTGGGGTCGTGTGCGGCACAGCGGAGCAAAAATGTTGGGTTAATTCCCACCGGGGGAATTCGAACCCGCGACCACTCGTTAGGTTCAGAGTAGCGCTACCAATGCAGTAAGACTCGCGCGCTTGTCAGATACCACCACGCAGGGAGGATATGATACAGTTTCGCGCAAGACTGAATTTTTACTGACGAAACTGACGGGTGTTCCTTTCCTCGACTGACAGAGCAAGCATCGCCGGCGGTGATCAACTTGTTCTCGCGCTCGCGGTTGCTGAGGGGGTGCAGATATGATGGTGCGGGCGCGTGCGCGTTTGCTAGCGAAACAGACAGAGAGGAAGAGGGATAGGTACGGTGGAGCTCACCGTGGAGGAACAGAGAGGGAAGCAGTTCGGGCGGCGCAGCTGCCGGTGACGAAGGCGTGGACGGCGGCGCAGATACGGGCCACCTCGACCTCAACGGCGGTGTCCAGGAGGTTGTCGGGGATGCCGCGGACTCGTTCCCGCGGTCGGATCGCGTCGAGGGATACGGCAGCGACGGCGGCGTGCCAAGGTTCAGAGAAGATCGCACGGTGGCCGGCGGAGATGTTTGCGATGGCGGCGACGAAACGGTGGGGCGCCGTGCTCGTTATGGTGTCGAAAAGGAAGCAGAGGTGACGGGGGTTCTGTTTCTGGGCTTAGGAGGTGGCGTGGCGCAGCGTGGTGGCCGGAGATACGACTGGTTCAGAGGGAGCTCCGGTGGTCTCCTCCGATGAGGGAGCTAGCAGAGAAGAAATCCTTCGAGGGTGGAGGCGATTGGCGGCGGAGGGAACCCTAGGGCGATAGGGTTGGCGCCTGGTGCCCTAGGCGTGCTTTATAGGCGCTGGGTGGCTGCGGATAGCCGCCGGCGTCGCCGCGCGGTTGCGGTGGCGCCATGGAGATGGCTGCCGTACAGAATCAGGCGACAGGCACGAATATTGAAGCGGTACGGGGAAGGAGATGGGCTGGGCTTTGCGCAGAGGAGGGAAAAAGGAGCAGTGGGCTGGGCCAGGAGAGGTTATCTGCTGCGCGGTTTCCTTTTATTGATTTGTTTTGTTTTATTTTTTTTGTAGCTTTAGGTTTTGGATAAAATAGATAGGTTTTTGATTAGATAAAATTTTGGAAAAATTTGGATAAGCTTCTTAGGTGAAATGCAACCAATGGGCAGTTTTGGTTTTCAAAATTTCAAAGGTTTGCTTGCTGTTTTGAAATTGAACCAAATTAATTGAAAATTGCCATATTAATTAATATTTAGAAAATAAGGTGTTTTCAATACGGTTTCCCCTAGGGTTTAGAATGTTTTAAAGAATACCAATTTGTGTTGAACTTCATGGATTCAAAGGATTGATGATTTGAGAATTGGTTTGAGTTTTTGAATTGATTTGAAAATAAAAGATTAAGGTGATTGATTGAAATAAGCAACAAATTAATAGTTGAAACATTAAGGAATTGATTGGAAGCAAAAGAGGTTTTTGATTTGCAATTCTTTATTTGAAAGATTGTAACAGACAAGTGATTAAAACAAAATCAACCAGTGGAAAAACAATTTAGGGGTTTTAGTTGCAAGTTTGAAATTGGAAGTTTTTGAGCAAGGTTAAAAGTTTAAATTGTTTTGAAATTTCCAGTTGTGATGCAAACATGGTGCAATGCAATGTGATGCATATGATGCAAGCAAACAAACAGGTAACACCCCAGGTGTTACACTCATCTAGTAGATGGATGAGATGCATAAGAGTTCATGTTCTAGTCTTCTAGATTTGTGGTTTTGGAGTTTTAGGAGTGAAGTTTCTCAAGTACACACCCTAGCAACCTAGATGATGCATGTTAGGCTTGAATCGTTGCGGTTCTATGGGAAATTTGCCCTAACCCTAGATTATTCAACCCTAACACCATGAATATCTTGGTTCTTTGGTTTGTGCGTGTCTCATTTGACTCGAGCTTTACTCGTTCTTCATATTCTCCTTGCTTTCTCTCTTTAGATGCTTCCGGTTACAAGGGAAAAGGGCAACGGTACAAGTCCACGGGCCGCCGCAAGCCACAACCCGTGGATGAAATTCAAGAGGAACTTGACCGTACTCAAGGCAAGCGCAAGAGATTTCCGGCTCCCGAGAAGACTTTGCCAAGGAAGAACACCGCACCAACCGCATCCAAGATGTCCGATGCGACATTTATAAAGGAAAGAAGGGAAAATCCATATGTCATTGCCCGTGACCGCCAAATGCCCCAATTCCGGGGCAAGGATCCGCGTTTTCACACCGCCTTCCAAGGACAGATATTCAGGGAGATCTTGATGAGGAAGCCCAAGGAGAATGTTGTTCCCCAACATGCTATAAGTATTGGTCACATGGAACGCAATCACAAGTACTTTGGGGAGGCCCTCGAGCTCATTGAGAAGTTTGGTCTCGGTCCCATTATCACCCTTCAACAAGACTTTGATGAAGAGCTCGTCTGTCAGTTCCTTGCCACAGTTCATCTTGGCAATGAGACCAACCGCCACCTCATTTGGATGACCAAGGGAAAACAACTTGACATCACTTGGAAGGATGTTGGAACTATTCTTGGTGGCTACCCAGATTTTGGTCCTTTTGCCAACGGAGAAGAATTTGCTAATGGATGGTTTCGAGTTCACTCCGCTCAAGCTAGTTCGAAGGATGACCTCACTCCCCTCTATCATTGGAAGAAATATGCCGTGGGTTTCGTCAAGGGTCTCTTTCCCACTTATGACATCATGTTACGGATCTATAGAGAGACTATCAATCCAAAGGCGGGCAATGTGGATGAGATTCAAGGTTTCATGAAGAACTTGATGCTTCTTACTCATCAATACCGTATGGATGCCACTCCTCGCAAGCTTGATGTGCTTGACTACATTTGGAACGAGTTGTGGCATGTCATTGCCAACCGAAGGAATGCTTGTTTTGGGCCTTTCATCATGAAGATCATATTGCACGCGTGGAATGCTAAGTTTCCGGATGATCCTTTGGATGATTCACTTTGGATCTCTCATACGGAAAAGAGGCTTCTCATGAAGGATCACACCGAGCCCGTTGTGCATCCCACTCCAGCTGTCCGCAAGCACAAGGCTAGGCCTCGCATCATTGTGGATGAGGAAGAAGAAGCCGAGGGTCCATCTCAACCCCCTCCCTCTAGCAATGCCTTCAAATGGATGGCTCGGGCTCTCAAGAAAGTATTTTGCTTGAACAAGAAGATTGAGCAACATCAATGGGAGGCACATTATGATGCGGAACTCAAGGCACGTAAAAAGGCTCAAGCATCTCGTGAACGTCTCCGTGAAGAGGGTCTCTCCATTGAATCCCCGGTTCTTGATAGCATCACAGATTGGGATGCTTGGCAAGCTAAGGACTCCAAGGGCAAGCTCATTGAATGGTCCGAGGAAGAAGGAGACGAAGCCACTAGCTCTCACCACCGTGTTCCCTCCCCTGCTCCGGAAGCATCTCCCTCATCCTCCGAATGATTTGGGGCGTTAGCACTTGGCTCTCCCTCTTTTGGTATCTTGATGCCAAAGGGGGAGAAAGATATATTAGGCAACGGGCATTTGCATGGTCCCTCAAGCTTTCTTTGATTTGCATCTCTCTTTTGCTTGAGGGAGTTTGATTTGAACTATTTGGAACTTCGTTTGTTTACCTTATTCGTATCTATCGTGAACCTCGCTATATTGTGATCATGTGTGAACCTCGTTTCATATTATCTATGTGTTATGTGTGCTATGTGTTATCATTGTCATATTATTAGTTTATATCATGTCTTAGTGATCTCAATATGAAAGGAGCATATCTTTAGGGGGAGCTCTGTTCATATTGAGTCCGTAATCATGCAAATAATTATGTTGTCATCAATTACCAAAAAGGGGGAGATTGAAAGATCATCGTCCGTTTTGGTAATTATATGACAACATAACTGTTTGATCTAATGTTTGTTCAAATGATGAAAATGCCCAGGTTATTAGGTTCACTATATCTATGGGGCTAATGCTTGAGATATTCGAAAAGTGCTAAGAGAAAGAAAGCCAGGGAACCAAAATGTGCAGGGGCGGAAGCTCCGGTGAACCCACCGGAGGCTCCGGTAAATACACCGGAGGCTCCGGTGAATCCACCGGAGGCTCAGCCCTCAACCTGTGCGCAAATAAGTTCCGGTGCACATCCGGTGGTTCCTCCGCCGAAATACCCTTCTGTTGGAAAGTGGCGGAGGTTCCACCGGAGGCTCCGGTGGACATCCGGTGGCCCCCTGGTTTAAGTGCAAATGGACTCCGGTGGAGGGTCCGGTGGTAGCTCCGCCAGCTACCCCTTCTGTTGGAAAGTGGCGGAGGTTCCACCGGAGCCTCCGGTGCGGGTCCGGTGGGCGGAACCTCCGCTCGATCCACCGGAGCCTCCGGCCTCCTCAGCAGCGCGCAAAGGATAAGGCACTGCGCAACTGCGCAGTGCAAAGAAGACCCACCGGAGCCTCCGGTGAAACCACCGGAGCCTCCGGTGCCCTGGACTGCAAACGGCCACTTCGTGTCCAAGAGTATAAATACCCCTTCACCTACCTCATAAATGCTAAGCTTTTCCCACTCTCTCTCCTAGCCATTAATGAAAGCTTCAACCTCTTAGATCTCCCACTCCGTCCACCCAATCACTCCCAAACTTGGTGGAGAGCTAGAGGAGACCTAGATCCACACTTCCACCAAAGGAATCTCAAATCCATCCACCACAACCTAGTAGATCTAGAATCCTACTTGAGGCCTAGAAACCTTAGTAGATCTCGTGCTTGTAGTTTCCACCTTGTTGCAAGAAGCTACGGATTGCTTGAGAGCCTCCATCCTTGTGGAGTGACCTCAAGCCCTTGTAAAGGTTTGGTCAACGCCTTCAAGTCGACCTCATAGTGGAAACGAGCATCTCCCTCACCGGAGAAGCTCAAGGAGAACAAGGTGTGCACAACCGTGCTATTGAGGAGCGCCTAGGTGGCTCCCCACCTCTCCAACGTAGACGTACTTCTCTTTGAGAAGGAACTACGGTGAAACATATCCTTGTCTCCTTGTTTACACTTGTTGTTTGCTTTACTACCTTACGCTTTACTTCCGTTGCGCATACTACTCTCTTCACATAGGTTTTTCACTTAGTTGCACATCTAGAGAATCGTATCTTATCTTACTAAGCCCCTTAAAAGGAAAAGAAAAGAAAAATTGGTAGTCAACCTATTCACCCCCCCTCTAGTTGACCATAGTGCACTTTCACCTTCCATCTCCAAGTTTATTGTCACTAACTCTCCGTTATTATTGGATTGTGTTTATAACATTGTTGATGATGAGGAGGCCAAGAATCTAGGCTCTTGGTTATGTAGTCTTGAAGGTGAAACTAAAGAAAAGGTAACGGCTCTCTTAAGGCCACTTGATGATGCTAACTCCCTCATAGATGAGAAGGAGGAGATCATCATGACCTTGGAGAGCCATGGTGGTAGCCATGAGAATCATGACGATGAACTAGTCAAAGATCTTGAAAAAGAAAGATCCATGAGAGCATCTCTCGAAGAGAGACTATCTAATCTACAAGAGACCTATGCTATTAGTGTTTCCAAGCTTAGGAAAGATAATGAAAAAGCTCTTGCCAAGCTTAGGAAATATAATGAAAAATCTCTTGCTTTACTTAAAGTCTTTGAAGAAAAAGAGTTGAAGCTAGGAGTAGCTCATGAAGAACTTGTTGAGAATCATGAAAAACTAAAAAAGGAGTTCATGTCTCTTAAAGAAATTCATGAAAAACTCACCAAGTCTCGAAGCAAGCTTCTAGATCAACAATCTAATAAACAAGTGATATCTTCCTCTAATAGCATTGTTATCATGCCTACCTCTTGCACTATGACTAACATTGTAGGGAAAGAGAGAATTCTCAATGATGCCATAAGCTCTCAAGGAGCCAAGAAAGGAAAAGAAGGACTTGGCTTTGTTTCCAAGTCAAAGAAGAAATCCAAGAGTGTCACTTCTCCCTCTCAAAATGTTGTCTTTGTGAAAGAGGGAGAGGTGACCAAAGATAAGGATACCAACACCATTGTGGGTGGTGATAGATCTAGGGGGATCATCACTCACAATGACTTCGCCGGAAAATATAACCCATCTTATGTTCTTATGAAATCTAGAGATGGACATGTTTATGCTAAATATGTTGGTACTTCTTATGGTGATGATTATCATTGGACTATTTGGGTTCCTAAGACCCTTGTTACTAACAAAAGAGGACCCATTGAAGGATGGGTACCTAAATCAATAAATTGATCTCTTGTAGGGAAGTGCTTCCGGGTCAGGTAGATGGACAGTGGATAGTGGTACATCCCAACATATGACCGGAAGCTATGACGCAATGAGTAATATTGAACCTCCATTACCTCATCTCAATTGCGTTACTATTGGTGACAAGTCCGAGCTTAAGGTACTGGGACGAGGCAAGGTGGCTATCTCAAATGATTTATCAATTGAGAATGTTCTCCTTGTTGAGTCCCTTGGCTATAACTTGATGTCCGTTCTTCAACTTGCAAATTATGGCTTTACCTCGTTCTTTAATAAAGAGAGTGTGATTGTCACTTGGGAAACATCTCTTAAAGTAGCCTTTGTTGGGTTTGTCGAGAACGACATGTATGTAGTGGACTTCTCTAAAGGAGACACGTGTGCCGCGACATGCCTAATGGCTAAAGTTGATGTGGGGTGGCTTTGGCGTCGCCGGTTAGCCCACACCAATATGAGAATGTTGCATGACCTCCAAAGTGGCAATCACGTTCTAGGACTAACCAAGGCTAAGTTTGCTAAAGATCGTGTGTGTAGCTCTTGTGCCTTTGGGAAGCAACATGGAGAACTTCACCCAACCAAGACAAGTATCTCCACCACAAGAATTCTCGAGCTCATTCACTTAGATCTCTTTGGTCCACTATCCTATGATAGCCTTGGAGGAAAGAAGTATTTCTTGGTGATTGTGGATGATTATTCAAGATATTGTTGGGTGTATTTCTTCAAGAGGAAAAGTGAGACTCAAAAGAGAGTCATAGAGTTCATCACTCTAGTGGAGCGCCAACACAATGCTACCATATTGGCCATTCAGAGTGATAATGGCTCGGAGTTCAAGAACTATACTGTTGAGGGTTTTCTTAGTGAAGAAGGCATTGCTCATCAATATTCCACTCCTTATACCCCTCAACAAAATGGTGTTGCGGAGAGAAAGAACCGGACTTTGATGGATGCGGCTAGGACTATGATTGCGGAGTTCTCTTCTCCCTATAACTTTTGGGCCGAAGCCGTCTCCACCGCATGTCATGCTACCAACCGGTTATACCTTCGCAAGATATTGAACAAGACTCTCTATGAGATTCTCGCGGGCAAGAAACCGGATGTATCTTACTTCAAGGTCTTCGGTTGCAAGTGCTTAATTCGCAAGAAAGGTAAACGGTTGTCAAAATTTGAGACCAAATCTTATGAGGGTATCTTTGTTGGCTATGCCACGAACGCTCACGCCTATAGAGTCTACAATAAGTTCACCGAACAAGTTGAAGAAGCTATAGACGTGGTGTTTGATGAGGATAACGGCTCCCAAGGGGGGCGTATAGATCATGGTGTTGTAGGAGATGCAATTCCTCCCATCGTCATAAGAAGAATGGGGATTGGTGAAATAATCCCCATTGAGGGTTACCGGATGACGGAGGGAGAAGGACTATGCCCCACTCAAGTGGAGCCATTGACTACACCCATTGATGATCAAGCTACTCAACAAGATGCACCAAGCTCTCAAGCTAATGATCAAGGTCAAACAAGAATCAAGGCCAAGTTAATGACCAAGGCCAAGCGACTCATCTTAATCATGATCAAGATTCCATCATTGTTGAGAGTGCTAAACCTAGTGGTGATCCATCACCCATTATTGATCAAGGACGAAATGAAGATGGACATGTCTCCGATGAAGAAGGTGATTCTCAATCTATATCCAAAGAATCCTTGGAGGTGATGCTAGCACGAAGAGCAAAGAGAAGGCTAGAGAATCTTGAACGAGCGGGTCACACGGAGGACAAGATTCTTGGGCAAGTTCGTGGGAGAGTGGTCACTAGGAGGCAATTGGCGGATTTTAGCAAGGCACATGCTTTTGTATCCTTCATTGAACCCAAGAAGGTCTATGAAGCTCTCGAAGATCAAGATTGGCTTGAAGCCTTGCATGATGAACTCAATAACTTCGAGCGCAACAAAGTGTGGAAACTAGTACCAAGACCCAAGGATTGCAAAAATGTTATTGGCACCAAATGGGTTTTCAAGAACAAGCAAGACAAAGATGGTATTGTCATTCGCAACAAGGCAAGATTGGTGGCTCAAGGTTTTTCCCAAGACGAAGGTATTGACTTCGGTGAAACCTTTGCCCCCGTAGCTCGTCTTGAATCCATTCGCATCTTACTTGCTTATGCATCTCATCATAATTTGAAGTTACAACAAATGAATGTTAAGAGTGCTTTCCTCAATGGTCCCATTAATGAGTTAGTATATGTCAAGAAACCTCCAGGCTTCGAAGATCCCAACCACCCCGATCATGTCTACAAACTCGATAAGGCGCTCTATGGACTTAAACGAGCTCCACGTGCGTGGTATGAGCACCTTAAAGAGTTTCTAGTGTATCGTGGGTTTAATGTTGGTTTAATCGATTCCACCCTCTTTACCAAGACGGTTGGATGTGACTTTTTCATATGCCAAATCTATGTGGATGACATCATTTTTGGGTCTACTAACACCTTGTTCAATGAGGAGTTTTGCAAGCTTATGACCGATAGGTTTGATATGTCTATGATGGGAGAGTTGGAGTTTTTCCTTGGCTTTGAAGTGAATCAATATCATGAAGGAACCTTCATCAAACAAGCCAAATACACTCAAGACATGCTCAAGAGATTTAATATGCATGATGCCAAGCCTATGAAGACTCCCATGTCCACGACCATCGACTTGAAACCCGACCCCAACGGTAAAGAGGTAGATCAAAAGGTATACCGCTCCATGATTGGCTCTTTGCTCTACCTTTGTGCATCTAGACCGGATATCATGTATAGCGTAGGTAAATGTGCAAGGTTTGAAGCCTCTCCGAGGCAAAGTCATTTGGAAGCTGTGAAACGAATCTTTCGATATCTAGTTCATACCCCAAATTTCGGTCTTTGGTACCCCAAGGGTTCAAGCTTTCAGATCATTGGATATTCGGATGCGGATTATGTGGGAGAGAAGACGGATAGGAAGTCCACGTCCGTGGGTTGCCAATTCCTTGGCCGCTCCTTGATATGTTGGTCTTCAAAGAAGCAGAATTGCATTGCTCTCTCCACCACCGAGGCCGAGTATATCTCCGCGGCAAGTTGTTGTGCCCAGTTGCTTTGGATGAGGCAAACCTTGAAGGATTATGGCATTCATTTTGACAAGGTTCCTCTTCTTTGTGATAATGAGAGTGCTATCAAGATCGCCTACAACCCCGTTCTCCACTCCAAGACGAAGCACATTGAGATTTGTCATCACTTCATTCGGGATCATGTTGAGAAAGGTGATATTGTTCTCTCATATGTTCCCACCAAGGATCAACTTGCCAATATCTTCACGAAGGCCCTTGATGAACCAAGATTTCGAGCTTTGAGGAATGAACTAAATGTCATAGATTATTCCAACTTCACTTGAAACCATGCATATGTACCTTAGGTATGTTTGCTATTAGGTGTGGATGTAGGCATGGATATAGGGGGAGCGTTACTCAAATCATGAGTACACACTCCTCTTATTATGCGAAAATCAATTCATCATTGCATATCTAGTCAATTTGTGACTTATTGTGCTTAATTGTGATTAGTATTTTTGGACCCAAGATATATCTTCCCGGTGCCAAAGTACACACTCAAACATGGTGGCTTCGGCCACCGACCCTTGGTATTTTTGGCTCTTTCACGCATATCATACTTTCCCCCTTGACAATTCGTGTGGGTTCGGTTTTTCCAATCTTTCTTGCATCTTGCGAACCCCCTCGAGTAATGTCTCTCGTATATCAGTGACTAATTTCCAACCCAAGCTTTCTTTGCCCCAAACCTTATTCCACTCTGAATGCTCTTGTTTTCATGATCTTGGCGCGCGAAAACTTGGTCGGGCGGAGGCTCCTGTGAAACCACCGGAGGCTCTGCTGCCCATGTCCATCGGACCCCACCGGAGGCTCCGTTGGTGCAAATTGCTCAGCGAACCATATTTTGGTGGGCTGTTGGACTAGGGGCGGAGGCTCCGGTGAAACCACCGGAGGCTCCGCTCCCCATGTCCACCGGAGGCTCCGCTGGCGCAAACTGCACAGTGGGCCGTATTTTGGTGGGCTATTTGGACAAGGGGCGGAGGCTCCGGTGAAACCACCGGAGGCTCCGCTGGGCAGGGAGCGGAGGCTCCGGTGAAACCACCGGAGGCTCCGCCCGAGGCGGTTCTGCGGGATAAGTTCCAGGGCGAGCGGGGGTCAACGGGATCCAATCTCATTTCCCCCCCCCCACTCGCCCTCTTTCTTATCCCACCCAACCGCCGCCGCCCCCAAGGTCCTCGCCGCCGGATTTGGGTGCTCCACCGTCGGGAGCTCTCCTCCTTGCCTTGGGTCATCCCGGGGTCTTTTTCCTCCCGCCTTTCCACCATGGATGATGCGGGTATGTGCTCTCTCTCTCTCTCTCATCTAGTTGATGGATGGGGATGCCTAAGAGTTCCATGTTCTTAACATCTAGATGTGTGGATTTGGAGTTTTGAGGGTAGGAGATCACAAGTACAAACCCTAGCAACCTAGATAGTGCGTATTAGGCTTGAATCGTTGCGGTTTTATGGTGGATTTGTCGTATGCCCTAACCCTAGTTATTCAACCCTAATACCATCTATATCTTTGCTCCTTGTATTTGTGTGTTTTTATAAACTTGAGCATTCCCTTTTCTTCATGCTATCCTTGCTATTTCTTTCTTAGATGCTTCTGGCTCCAAAGGCAAGGTCGTTCGTTACAAGAGTACGGGTCGTCGGAAGACTCCTCAGGTTGATGAAATCAAAGAAACTTTGGACCCATCTCAGCCCAAGCGCAAGAGATTCCCGGCTACCGAGAAGATGTTGTCTCGAAAGGAGAAGACCGCTTCCAAGATGTCTGAGGCTGCATTCTTGAAAGAACGTCGCGAGAACCCCTATGTCATTGACCGCGACCGCTTGATGCCACAGCTCCGGGGTAAGGATGCTCTCTTCCACACTAAATTTCAGAGCCAAATATACAATGAGATCTTGATGAGGAAGCCCAAGGAGAATGTTGCTCCTCAACATGCAATTAATTTTGAGCATATGGAGAGGAATCCCCATTATTTTGGGGAGGCACTTGAGCTTGTTGAGAGGTTTGGACTCGCTCCCATCATGAGTATCCAGCAAGACTGTGATGAAGATCTCGTTTGTCAGTTCTTGGCTACAGTGCATCTCGCCAATGAGACCGAGCGTAATCTTATTTGGATGACACATGTCAGGCAGCTGACAATCAAGTGGTCTGAGGTTGGAGCTATTATTGGAGGATACCCGGATTTTGGCCCGTTTGCAGATGGTGACGAGTTCAACAATGGTTGGTTCCGTGTTCACCACATCAACACTACATCTCTTGCCAAGGATCAACTCACCCCTCTGTACCACTGGAAGAAATTCGATGTTGGGTTTGTCAAAGGTCTCTATCCCACTTATGATATCATGATTCGCATCTATCGAGAGACCATGAACCCTAAGGCGGGGAATGTTGATGAGATCCAAGGCTTTGTGAAGAATCTCATGCTCCTCACTCATCAGAAGCGGCTTGCCGGTTCCACTCAGAAGCTCGATGTGCTTGACTACATATGGAATGAGCTCTAGCACGTGGTTATCAACCGCAAGAATGCTTGCTTTGGGCCTTACATTATGAAGATCATCTTGCATGTGTGGGCGGACAAGTTCCCGAATGAGCCATTTGATGATGAGAAATAAATTCCTCACATGGAGAGGAGACTCCTCATCAAGGACCACACCGAGCCTCCTGAGCATCCCACTCCTGCTCCTCGCAAGAACAAGGCCAAACCTCGTGTCATCGTTGATGAGGAGGAAGAAGAAGCCGGTCCATCTCATCCTCCTTCGTCTAACAATTCATTCCAGTGGATGGCTAGGGCCCTCAAGAAGGTGTTAAAGTTGAACAAGAAGATCGAGCAACGTCAATGGGAAGCCCACTATGATAAGGAGCTCAAGCACCTCAAGAGAGCACAGGAAGCTCGTCAGCTTTGTCGTGATGGTGGCCAATCCGTGGACTCCCCGGTTCTTCCAAGCATCACCGACTGGGAAAAGTGGCAAGCCAAAGACTCCAGGGCAAATTGATTGAGTGGTCTGAGGAAGAAGGAGAAGAAGCCACCAGTTCTCGTCGCCGTGCCCCCTCTCCGGACATGGAAATCTCCTCTGAGTGATCTTCGGGGCGTTAGCATCGGTTTCTCCCTCTTTTGGTATCTTGATGCCAAAGGGGGAGAGACATCTATCTATTAGGAGCGGGCATTTGCATGGTTATCCCTCAAACATACCTTTCAATTTGCATCTTTCTCTTGCTTGAGGGAGTTTGGTTTTTCATTTGGAAACTTTGGTTGTTTAAATTCTTATGTGTCGTGAACCTCGTCGTATCGTATTATGCTTCGTGAACCTCGTATTATGCTTCGTGAGCTTATGAACCTATTATATTATGTGTTGTGCGCTCACTATTGTTCATATTGATCATATAACCATTACATCTAAATTCTCTCAACATGAAGGGAGCATAACTTTAGAGGGAGCTCCGTTCATGTTGTGTATTTGATTATGCAAATAGGGATGTTGTCATCAATTACCAAAAAGGGGGAGAATGAAAGATCATCGTCCGTTTTGGTAATTATATGACAACATACCTATTGGACTAATATTTACTTGATATGAAAATGCCCAGGTTCATCATGGATACAAATTCTATGGGATACAAACTTGTTTGAAATGAAAAGAGCTAGAAGAGACAAAACTGAGAAGGCAGTTTTTGTATGGAGCGGAGGCTCCGGCGAAACCACCGGAACCTCCACCCCAGCCTCCGGTGCGGGTACGGTGCTGGGTCCGCCCAAACCTCCCTCTAGTGCATACGAGTGGAGGCCAGGGCGGAGCCTCCGGTGGGGTTCCGGTGGGCGAAACCTCCGGTGAATCCACCGGAGCCTCCGCCACCTCCACCTGGCCCTCTAAGGGATTGGCCTCTGGTGTTGGCTCCGCCCAAATTGTGTTCTGTTTGATACGAGCGGAGCCTCCGGTGCGGGTCCAGTGGGCGGAGGTGCCGGTGTATCCACCGGAAGGTCCGCCCTCTCAAACTGGCACGCTAGGGGCTGGGCATCCGGTGTGCCTACGGTGGTGGCTCCGCCAAAACCGCGTTCGGTTGGATAAGGGCGGAGGCTCCACAGGAACCTCCGGTGCAGCTCCGGTGGGCGGAGCCTCCGCCCCCTTGGCCCAACCAAAAGAGCAGATCTGGGCTGCGCAGCTGCGCACAGAAGAACGCCACCGGAGCCTCCGGTGCAACTGGTACTGCACAACGGCCACTTGTGGGAAGGGGTATTTAAATACCCCTTCCTCATAAATGCTAAGATTTTCCACTCTCTCTCTTCTAGCCATTAATGAAAGCTTAACCCACCTAGATCTCCCTCTCCGTCCACCCACTCACTCCCATACTTTGTGGAGAGCTAGAGGAGACCTAGATCCACACTTCCACCAAAGGAATTTCGAATCCATCCATCACAACCTAGTAGATCTAGAATCCTACTTGAGGCCTATAAACCTTAGTAGATCTTGTGCTTGTAGCTTCTACCTTGTTGCAAGAAGCTTCGGATTGCTCGAGAGCCTCCATCCATCTTGTGGAGTGACCTCGAGCTCATGTAAAGGTTTTGTCAACGCCTCCAAGTCGATCTCATAGTGGAAACAAGAATCTCCCTCACCGGAGAAGCTCAAGGATAATAAGGTGTACACAACCGTGCTATTGAGGAGTTCCTAGGTGTCTCTCCACCTCTCCAACGTAGACGTACTTCTCATTGAGAAGGAACTACGGGAATCATATCCTTGTCTCCTTGTTTTCACTTGTGATTTATCTTGCTACCTTTCGTTTTACTTCCGTTGCGCATATTATCTTACCCACATAGGTTGCTCACCTAGATGCACATATAGAGAACCTTATCTTATCTTGCTTAGCCCTAATAAAAGGAAAAGAAATGAAAATTGGTAGTCAACCTATTCACCCCCCCCTCTAGTTGACCATTGTGCACTTTCACCGGTCTCCCCACAAGCATGAGACCAGTAAAATAGAAAACTTATCAAGATCATACCTTTGCCTTGATCATTCCACTTGAGTAAGATGATGCCGATATTGACTCTCTCAAGTTGGATCTCCTTTCTTGATCGTGATTGCTAGCACATGCTCCGCTTGATAAAGACTTGCAAATTTCTCCCCCATACACCATTATGGAGACCATCTTCGGCAAATCTTCATATGGCCATTATCTCCAACTTGGTCTTTTAAGCAGGGAATCTTGAGTCCAGAGACTCTAGCCCCTGCACACCGGAAACTCCGGGCACTCTCCGGACACTTTCCGCTGAGACTCTAGTGGGTGACACCACTTGATTACTATGTTGAAGAATTTTGAGTCCGGATACTCTGGTCCGAAACCCCGGAGACTCTGGCCTAGAGAATTATGTCAACACTTCTAGATCATTTTCTTCCTATCTTGATATTCCACAACAAGATTGATGATGAACACTACTTGACGTCATCTACCATAGGCTATATGAAATCCTTCTTTTAGTGCATGCCCATGGAATGATACCTAACCACACATATAAATGACACACACACACACATATCATGGGTTAGTTCACAAAGCTATATGGACGGATGCTTACCACACCACGAGATACACAATCCCACTTGGTACATCTTGTAGCTTTGTGTGTTGATCAAAAGCTTGATCATCCGTGTATCTTTTCTTCTTTGTTCATTTGATGATGTCTTAAAGATAATCATGAAAGACCACCGAATCCTTTTCTTCAAGACAATTGCAATAAGCTCAACTCTATCCATGACCATTCTTCATATAAATCCTTGAATATAACAATGGCCATTGATACGTCATAATCGTATCCTTAATTTCTAAGGTTCCATGTTGTTTCCATGTTATTTCCTACATGTTTTCTATACACTTTATGTCCATTTTATCGATTTTTGGGACTAACCTATTGACAAGATGTCATAGAGCCCTTTCCCCGTTTTCTGCTGTTTTTAGTTCCAGAAAAGTTGTTCTGGAAATATTCTCGGAATTGGAAAATTCGAAGCCCGGAAGTCTTAGAATTCCCGAAGGTTCCACGGAGTCCTAAAGAGGCCCGGAAGGGGGCCACACTATAGGGTGGCGCGCCCCCTGGCTGCGCCTGGGGGTGGTGTGGGCCCCTCGGGCGCCCACCGCCATCGCCCTTTCGCCTATTTATTCCCCCCGACACGACAACCCTAAAAGGAGACCACTTCGCCTCGAGAAACACCTGAGGCCGCTGTCATCGTCATCCCGAGATCAGGAGGGTTCTAGAGCTCTCCCCGGCACCCTGTCGGGAGGGGAATTCATCACTAGAGGGGTCTACACCACCATGCCCTCCTCCGAAGTGATGCGTGAGTAGTTCATCCCTGGACTACAGGTCCATAGCAGTAGCTAGATGGCTGTCTTCTCCACTTTGTACCTCATCTTTAGATCTCGTGAGCTGCCCTACATGATCGAGACCATCTTTATGTAATGCTACATGTTGTATTTGTTGGGATCTGATGAATATTGAATGCTATGTCTTCCGATTATCAATCTATCATGTTATCTTCATGCATATGTTATTTATGATTTTGCATGCTCTTCATTATTACTAGATGCTCTGGCCAAGTAGATGCTAGTAACTCCAAGAGGGATTATTTATATATGCTCAATAGTGGGTTCATGCCTCCTTTGCATCTGTGCTTGAGTGACATAAACGTGACAGATGGAGGATGTGTTGTTGCCATTTGGGAGAAAACAACGGTGTTTACTTAGTTTACATTGTTTACATTACACACTTTGCTTAGTGCAATTATCTATTGCTTGCAACTTAATACCCAACGTTTGTTCGGATGATATTCGGAGGGTGGATTATTAGTCATAGATGCAGTTGGATGACGGTCTATGTATCTTGTTGTAATGCCCGCGTGAATCACATAGTAATGTTTATGTCTTGCATATGTACTACGGTGCAACCTTCATTTCTGTCAATTGCCCAGCTGTAATTTGTTCACCACACATGTTATTTATCTTTTATGGAGAGACACCTCTAGTGAACTGTGGACCCTGGTCCATTTTCTCATTCCGATAATACACACATTGCTTCCACTGCTTTCACACTGCTCCCACTATTTTCACACTGTTGCTCCTGTTTTCATACTGCTTTCATACTGTTTTCCAGACCATACATTTAACCTCTTTGTTATCAGCAAAACCGGTGAGAATGACAACCTCACTGCTTTGTTGGGGCAAAGTGAATTGTTTGTGTTGTGTAGGTTCCAAATTGCTGCTGGACCGATAGTGCGTCATGCCATCTGAGCTGCATCAACCTTCTGAAGTCACTCCTTCCTCCTACTGGTCGATTCAACCTTGGTTTCTTTTTAAGGGAAAACTGCTGTTGTGCTCATCATACCTTCCTCTTGGGGTTTCCCAACGATTCCAAGACCTGCACCATCAAGCTATTCTCTGGCGCCGTTGCCGGGGACTTCAAAGTCATCAAGAAGCAACCACTCCCTCGTCAACTCTTGCACCAACTATTTTCTGGCGCCGTTGCCAGGGAGGAAGAGAATGTCTGCAAGGGGAGTCTCTCACTTCCAATATCTTTACTTTGTTTTTGTTTTACTTAGTTTATTTTATTTTGTCTTGTTTGCTTCTCTTTATCAAAAACATAAAAAAAAATCAGTTCTTATTCTAGCTGTAGTTTTATTCCTGTTTTTAGTCTTGTTAAAATGACTACTCCTGAGAACACTAAGTTGTGTGACTTTACTAGCACCAACAACAATGATTTCATTAGCACACCTATTGCTCCACCCGCTCCTACTGCTGATTTTCTGGTGTTAGTACTGATGATGTTGTTGCCCATCTTAATAATTTTGTGAAACTATGTGAGATGCCAAAATATAAATATGTAGATGGGGATACTATTAAACTAAAATTGTTTCCTTTCTCTTTGAGAGGAAGATCTAAAGAATGGTTGCTATCTTTGCCTAGAAATAGTATTGATTCTTGGACTAAGTGTAAAGATGCTTTCATTAGAAAATATTATCCTCCTGCTAAGATTATATCTTTAAGAAGTAGCATTAAGAATTTTAGGCAACTTGATAATGATCATGTTGCTAAAGCTTGGGAAAGAATGAAATCTTTAGTAAAGAATTGTCCCACTCACGAACTAACTACTTGGATGATCATCCAAATCTTTTATGCAAGTCTGGATTTTTCTTCAAAAAAACTTCTGGATTCAGCTGCTGGAGGAACCTTTATGTCCATGACCTTGTGGGCAGCAACAAAGCTTCTCGATAATATGATGGTAAATTATTCGGAATGACACACTAAGAGGGCTACAACTGGTAAGAAGGTAAATTCTGTTGAAGAAAACTCCTCTTTGAGTGATAGACTTAATACTATTATATTTGTGCTTGTTAATGGCCATGCTCCTATTGATCTAAATAATGTTCCTTTAGCCTGTTTGGTTGCTCAAGAAGAGAATGTTGATGTGAACTTCATTAAAAATAATAAATTCAACATCAATGCTTATTAGGAATAATTTTGGTAGCAACAATTATAGGTCATATCCTCCTAATAATAATACTGCTTATGGTAATTCTCATGGTAACTCCTACAAAACCAACAAAAGTGTACCCTCTGATCTTGAGAACATGATTAAGAATTTTATTAGTACACAAACTGCTTTCAATAAATCTGTTGAGGAAAAGTTTGGCAAAATTGATGTTCTTGCTTCTAAAGTTGATAGCCTTGCTCTTGATATTGATTTTTCGAAACTAAAGGTTGTGCCTCATGATGTTAAATAAATCAAAACTTTGAATGCTATCCAAATTCAAATTGATGATAATGTTAGGATGTTAGCTGAATTGCATGCTAGATGGGAAAGAGAAGATGAAATAGGTAGAAAGAATAATATAGCTAATGTTTGCACCATTACCACCACTAGTAAAACTAAAGCCTCTCATGCTAGTAAGACTTCTACTGTCAATGTTAAAGTAATTGGTGTTTGCAATACTCCCATTTCTGCTATTAAAAATGCAAAACTGCCTGAAACTGCTAAAAATGTTCCTGATAAAATGCTGAAATTTTTAGAAACATGGGAGACAATGGTCGCGTTAACTTTGATAAAAATGATCTTGACTTTTATCATTGCAACATAACTGAAGTGATCAAGTTCCTACAAAATCCTGCTAGTTTTCCTAATGCTAGTACTATGAATATGGCTTTCACAAAACATATTACAAATGCTCTCATGCAAATTAGAGAGGATGAATTAAGATGTGAAGCCTCTATCCCTAGGAAGATAGATGATGGTTGGGAACCCATTATTAAAATGAAAGTGAATGGTTTTGATTGCAATTCTCTATGTGATCTTGGTGCTAGTGTCTCTGTTATGCCTACGAAACTTTATGATATTCTTGATTTGCCACCTTTGGAGCACTGTTATTTGGATATTCGTCTTATCGATAATGTTAGAAAGAAACCTTTGGGGAGAGTTGATGATGTTCTTATCATGGTTAATAACAATCTTATCCCCGCTGATTTTGTTGTCTTGAATATTGAATGCAATGCTTCTTGTCCAATTGTTTTGAGAAGACCTTTTCTTAGATCTGTTGGTGTTGTTATTGATATGAAAGGGAGGAATATTAAATTTCGATTCCCGCTCAAGAAAGGTATGGAACACTTTCCTAGAAAGATAATGAAGTTTCCTTTTGATTCTATTATTCTAACAAATTACAATTTGGATGCTTCTTCACTTGAAAACACGTGAATCCACTTTTCTAGGCCTAGCTAAAAGGCGTTAAAGAAAATCACTTCTTGGGAGATAACCCATGGTTTTATTTTTCTTTGTTTTTCTATATTTTGTTTGATTCAAGGGGTTGTATACTTATGTAGCAACTACTTTGTATATTTATTTTAATGTTTTAGTTGTGTCAAGTAAAGTTTCTGACGAGAGTTGGAGTTGGTTTTGGATTTCTGCACAGGAAACACATTTCTGTTGTCCACTGTAAAAAATCGCATAATTCACAGAAAGATCAAAATGACCTGAAATGTTTTGTGCTTATTCCTCAGCTAATTCCGCAACTTTTTATTTATTTAAGTTCTCCGATCTGAGCAACATAAGTTCCCCGAAAAAATTCGTCTTTACAGACTGTTCTGGTTTTGGCAGATTCTGCTATTTTTCTTGCATTTGCTCTTTTACGATGTCAAGTGGATTTCTTTGCTTCACGAAACATCATTGGCTGTATCTAATATTTAAAAGTATCAATAGCACTTGTTCCAATATAAAACCCATGGATTTTTTACTGTTTCACTAACCCTCTAATTCGAATTACTCTTTGAGTGTGGTGTGAAGGAAGTTTTCAAGAGTCAAGAGAAGAAGGTTATATAATGTGATCAAGAAGAGTGCAAAAGGAAAAGCTTGGGGATGCCCCCGTGGTTCATACCAGCAAATTCTAAGAAGACTCAATCATGTAAGCTTGGGGATGCCCAAGGTATCCCCTTCTTCATCAACAATTTATCAGGTCACTTCTAGTGAAACTATATTTTTATTCGGTCACATCATATGAAGTTTACTTGGAGCGTCTGTTTGTTTTTATTTTTTTTTCCATTGTTTTCTTTTATTTTACTTGCTGCAATAATATATTTGGACCCAAGCATTCCTTGTTTGGGAGAGAGACACTCTCCGCTTTTTCGTTTGAATACTCGTTATGCTCGTATTCTTAGTTCTTCTTGTAGCAGCTGCAAAATTCCTGTTTAGCTCTTGTTTTCATTGCATCTATTATTCAAATATGTTAGTTTTAGTAGAGTTGTGTGAGTACTCTAATGCTTTATTGATGTATCATTTAGAGATTTGTTGTCAAAACATATTTTGTATGGTGCTTGCTGGGAAAAGAAACTGCTGCTTGTAGTAGAATTTATAACGGTGCAAATAGAAGCTTGTATAGACTGCGGCGAGACTTTTTCATATCATTCTAGATGTTATTTCAATTCTAAAGCCTAGTTGTTATTTAGTAGCATGATCTATCTCAAATTGCTGAGAGTGTTTAATGTGCCATTGAAAGAATCATGAGTTGTTCTTGTCATTTTGAAGCATAAATTTGTGGTGTTCTCCTTTGAATGTTTTATTTGGTTGACTTGGCGCATTCTTACACCATGTTTATGACTATGAACCAGTCACTTATAGCCTCTATGATCATTTAGTTTTTTTTATCTTGTGGTATCACTTATGCTTTGATTAATGATGTTTATGTCGCTATGCATGATTATGACTCTTATGCTCTCTTGATTTGTCACTCCCAGTCTTTTGCTATCTTCCACCTGTACTAAGTATGATCTCTACTCGTGCATCCAACTCCCAAAAACCAAAGTTTGCCAAATGTGTTCACCATACCTACCTACATGTGGTATTTAACCGCCACTCCAAAGTAAATTGCTCATGTGTTACCTTTAAAACTTTCAAAATTACTCATGTTTTAGCTCATAAGGACGTAAATAGAGAATCTGTATCTCACTTGTTGATTGGAATTTCACACCCTAGACTAGTGGCTTCATCCGCTTATCCAATAGATAGAAGAGCTGGCAGCGGGGTGCCCAGCCCCAAAGTAATACAACAAATTATCTTCACTATTTTTGCCCCTGATTTATCAGTCAAAGCATAATTGTGTAAACAAAAGAGAAAGAGGGATGCGCTTCTACCCAGATGCGTCCTTCTTGTGAAGTCTAGTTGGCTTGTGACGTATTGTATTTTCTGTTTACCATTCGTTGACATAAGCATACACCTCTCTTAAAAATGTTTTCAATACCTCTGTTTAATAAAATAAAAAGGTCTAGCACATGAGTTGATCCCTGCTTCCCTCTGCGAAGGGCCTTTCTTTTACTTTTATGTTGAGTCTCCATCTTCTAACTTTATGCACAGTTGAGAGAGCATAGTTGCCATTCTGAGTTTAATGTGCATTTGTCCCACAAACATTATTAATTGATTCATGATGTGTTATTGTTTGTTCTCTAATTATTTGTTCTAGTATTCCTCCTGAACTTTGAAGGTGTCCTTGTTTTGCCCCACTCTTAAGGACAAGCGAAATATCACTTTGCCATGTTATCTCTATGCTTGAAACAAACGTATATATTTTAGTGCATTATTATTCATGATCCTTTATTTGTGTTACTTCTCATAGTGCAAGGTGATTGCTATGCTTTATTGTTAAAATTTTATTTATCATGCTTGTGTTGAAGTTCTATGATCTCAGCTTACATATGCTTTTACATTATTAATGATTAAGTTTATTTTGGTATCTTGTCACCTCAGAAATTCTGTATTTTTATCGTTTACCTACTCGAGGACGAGTAGGAACTAAGCTTGGGGATATTGATACGTCATAAACGTATCCTTAATTTCTGATGTTCCATGTTGTTTCCATGTTATTTCCTACATGTTTGCTATACACTTTATGTCATTTTTATCAATTTTCGGGACTAACCTATTGACAAGATGCCACAGAGCCAGTTCCCCGTTTTCTGTTGTTTTTAGTTTCAGAAAAGTTTTTCTGGAAGTATTCTCGGAATTTGAAAATTCGAAGTCCGGAAGTCTTAGAATTCCCGAAGGTTCCACGGAGTCCCGAAGAGGCCCGGAGGGGGCCACACCATAGGGCGGCCCGCCCCCCTGACCGCGCCTCGGGGTGGTGTGGGCCCCTCGGGCGCCCATCGCCATCGTCCTTTCGCATATTTATCCCCCCCCCCCGGTACGACAAACCTAAAAGGAGACCACTTCGTCCCGAGAAACACCCCCAGGCTGCTGTCATCGTTATCCCGAGAGGAGGGTTCTGGAGCTCTCCCCGGCACCCTGACGGGAGGGGAATTCATCACCGGAGGGGTCTACACCACCATGCCCTCCTCCGAAGTGATGCGTGAGTAGTTCATCCCTGGAATACGGATCCATAGCAGTAGTTAGATGGTTGTCTTCTCCATTTTGTACCTCATGTTTAGATCTCGTTAGCTGCCCTACATGATCGAGATAATCTTAATGTAATGCTATATGGTGTGTTTGCTGGGATATGATGACTGTTGAATGCTATGTCTTCTGATTATCAATCTATCATGTTATCTTCATGCATATGATATTTATGATCTTGCATGCTCTCTGTTATTAGTAGATGCTCTGGCCAAGTAGATGCTAGTAACTCCGAGAGGGAGTATTTATGCTCGATAGTGGGTTCATGCCTCCTTTGCATCCGTGATCGAGTGACAGAAACGTGACGGATGGAGGATGTGATGTTGCCATTAGGGAGAAAACAACGGTGTTTACTTAGTTTAAATTGTTTACATTACACACTTTTCTTACTGCAATTATCTGTTGCTTGCAACTTAATACCCAACGTTTATTCGGATGATATTCGGAGGGTGGATTATTAGTCATAGATGTAGTTGGATGACGGTCTATGTGTCTTGTTGTAATGCTCGCATGAATCACATAGTAATCTTTATGTCTTGCATATGCACTATGGTGCAACCTTCATTTATGTCAAATGCTCAGCTGTAATTTGTTCACCACACATGTTATTTATCTTTTATGGAGAGACACCTCTAGTGAACTGTGGACCCTGGTCCATTTTTTCATTCTAATAATACACACACTGCTTCCACTGCTTTCACACTGCTCCCACGGTTTTCACACTACTGCTCTTGTTTTCATACTGCTTTCATATTGTTTTCCACACCATACATTTAACCTGTTTGTTATCAACAAAACCGGTGAGATTGACAACCTCACCGCTTCGTTGGGGCAAAGTGAATTGTTTGTGTTGTGTAGGTTCCACATTGTTGCTGAACCGGTAGTGCGCCCCGCCATCTCAGGTGCATCAAACTTATGAAGTTACTCCTTCCTCCTACTGGTCGATTCAACCTTGGTTTTTTTCTGAGGGAAAACTGTTGCTGTGCTCACCATACCTTCCTCTTGGGGTTTCCCAACGAGTGCAAAACTTTGCCCATCAGCCATCAAGAAAGCTAATAGATTTAAACACATTAACTCCAATATTTCCTATGGACAAGATCTATAAGAATATCTCAATGCAAACATTAGTCCATAAGGATTTTCATTAATTACCAAAACCACATATGAGGGCACCATGCACTTTCAATCTCTCCCATTTTGGTAATTGATGGCAATCCCTTTTTACGAGGGTTTATATAAAGAATTAAGCAACCATGCAAAGCAATGAGCAAGGATGCAAGAGCATGGAAAGCAAATGCTTAAGAACGAAACTAAAGCATAAACTAAATTCCCTTAAACCTTCTAAACTTCTCCCCCGTTGGCATCTATTGCCGAAATGGGAGGAAAAGTTTAGAAGGTCAGTATAATATGAGTTCCTCCACAAATTGTGCATTTCTCAAAATTTGAGTGAAAACAAATGCACTTATCCAATGACGAATAATGGGAGGAAATTAAACTATATTGAGGATCCAAAGATTGCAAAGAATATCAAATTTAAGGATACTTCGACAAAGAAGTGACCAACCAAAGGATCAAAAAAAAAAACAATTGACCACAAAAATAATATGATAAGACCAACCAAGTGTTCTAGAAAATCAAGAGCCCAAGGTATATGCACAATGTAGGATTTATATTTCTATATAGCGTGCACAACATGGAATCATCACTCCCTTCTAGATAATTTTGAACACAAATAAGAGCGAGAGAATAGATGGGAAATGAAGCAATGCGACTTGCAACAAATAAATGTTGAGCAATTAAGATCAAGGATCGACAAATAAAAACTTACTCAACTGAAAGAGGTGAGTGTGACAAGGAAAATCTTTTTTTAGTAGACTAATAGGATGGACAGAGCACCATCATAGTATTTTAATATATGAGGCACATAGTGCACATCATGTCTTTCCCATACACACAAAACAAAGAGGATGAAACAAATAGGTCCAGAAGCTTGTTAAGATGCAATGAGAATACCAAATGAAAAGAAAAGCTTGTGCCTTTTAGAAACCACCAATGAATCAAAAGCAATAAAAGGTGGTCACTAAAGAATTGGAATATCAATTAAAGAAGTAACTATTCTCATGTGTATAAGTTTCTAAGTGGGCACCAATCACGAAGATATAAGTCCAAAAAGAAATATGCACACACACAAAATAGTTACTAAGGAGAAGAACATGATATCCAAGAGAAATTTATAAATATACCAAGAAGATTTTTGCAAGAAATCATAGCAAAAAGCTCAACTTTATCTTAAAGGGATAAAGATGATCAACCAACTAACTCATCAAAGCAACACCAATAACCACAAGGGAAAAGTGATAGTTAGGATGCTTCGAGAAAGGTAACACGTATCACAAAGGCAAATGGTTTTGAGAAATCGTCAATATTGCACATGAGAGACTTTGAGAAGAATTTGCTATGTTAATATATTTGGGATTGAAAGAATCATAAAACTAATTACAAATATTCCCTTTGATTTGTAATCATTCCGGCTTACTCACATTTGCAATAAATATAGATACTTGCAAGAACAAAATGAAATGCAACAAAATGGAATGCATGCCATGATACAACCTACACAAGGTTGAAAGCTAGAAATGTATGCATGAGATAGATACTTGTTACCGAGAGAACATTAGTGATGAAGAGGACGCGAGTTCGTTAATCATCATAGCTTGACTCCTACAATCCCATGGTGAGAACACCTTCCTTATGAATGAGGCAAGCAACCAATTCATCTCCATTGTACCTAAAAACAAAATTCAAGTACAACATGGTACCCAAACTCATTGGGTAAAAAGTAGTTAGAGCAACTACAATACATAGGACAAACTGCACAAAAATATGTGCATATTAATATGAATTTGAATTTCATGCACATCTTAGCCATTTAGTATTTGATGGAGTTTATCCTATATATTGGATTAAATAAAGTAAGCATGTCAAAATATATACATAGTAAATATACATCCATAAAACTTTCAAGAACCAAACAAGATAAAAATTGGACAAAGCACCAATTAAACAAATAAGGCACTCACAAGAGTGAAGTGCAAAAGAAGTGCCCAAATTATATCAAAGACCCAAATCAACTGATGATTGAGGAAACAAAAAAGGAGAAGATACCAAATGAAAATAAAAACAAAGTATAAACCAAAATTTCTACACTTTTCATGATGGCACACAAAGTAACAAGACAAAAAATGCTCGTCTTCCAAAGAGACACATCATCGGGATAAAAGACCGATTTAAGACAACGAGTGTTCAAACACATATATGATAGCTCCTCCAAGATTTTTGCATGATCTTGTATGTGAGTACAAAGTGCACACAATGGGATCATTACTCTCCATATATATTATTCAAACACTTGTCGTGCTAAATAAAATCAATAAGATGCAATACCAATTAAAGAATAGTGTTCTACTCAATGTAGAATAGCTTCCCAAAGAATAGTGCAATCATAAGAAGTATGAGTTTGAATTTAAGTGCACAAAAATGGGATCATTGCTTTTCTTAACTCAAGAAAGCATACTCCCTCCGTTCTTGAATGTGATGCCTATAGTTTTCTGCATGAATATTAAGATGTGGGTATTTGGCATATGATAGACTCATTTTATCTTATTTTTTTTGCAAGAGGGAGTCCCTACTAGTCACAAATTGAACACAATATGTCAAATCTCTATGAAACTCAATTATGGATGGCTAATATTGTCCATAAATCCTAATAAACCATATATTTTGGAACTTTTCTAAAAAAACTATAGGCCTTATATTCAAGAATGGAGGGAGTATAACATATTTTGAGTAGAACAAAAGGATCTGAAAGGTACAAGGAAGACACAAGGGAGTTAAATCAAAATAAATCCTTAGCAAGAAAGAGGGAAATTTTCGAACAAAGGCCAAAGTAAATATGATCAATGAATTTGCCACAAATTATTATCACTTGTCAAAGACAAGGAATGTATGGAGATATTTCTCGGTGGTAGATGAATTATTCATAATCATATTAACAAAACATAAGGATGTGGCAAAAGATAGAAGTTAAAAAAACATGCTTAAGTAAAGATTCTTGAAATCTTCAATTAAAATCGAATATGCAAATCACCAAGAGAATCTCTCACAAACAAGATACCAAATGAAGAGAGACAAAACACATTTAATCAAATATGGAACTTGTTTGAGCAACATGCGACATATAACAAGATAACTAACAATATCAACTCCCTCTGGTAATACCTCACATGTTTGTAATATGCACATAGCTTATTACTCCCCCATAATGTGATAATCCATTGTCGAACAAGAGGCATATAAATATCCAACTAGGGAAAGTTAATGGACATTAGAATTTGAATTTTTCATGAGAATGATATACTACATAGAGACTAGATAATATTGATATATCAACACTAAGTGGTATTCTTCATGTGTACACATTTTAGGATAGTAAAGTGCAGAGAGCATATTACTCCACCAAAATGGGATAGTCCATTAATCTCCTAAAAAGCCAACTAAAATAAACAAAAGTTTGCAAAGAAGGCTCAACACAAAACACACAAGTACATGGAGTGCAAACCAACAAACACATAGTATATTACTCAAGATAGGTAAGTAGTAAGCACAACATATAGAAACACATGCTAGAAATAAAACCAATACATGAAAGGGAGCAAGCAACTTTCAATGTATATATGGTTTAAATACAAGTTACCACAAAAAGGTACATTTGGTATGAGATATATATATTACAAATAATTTGGCTTGAGGAAATATAATTGATGAAGATCCCTTAATTCTTCATGAGATAGCCAAGTCTTCAATGCCCTCCAACAACACCTATTGATCAAGTTAGATCTTGTTGCTCCCCAACCATGTTGGGTCCTAAGAGGTTAGTCACAATAGGCTTGGCAACCCAAATGGTTCTTTTCTTGACACCACTTGGAGGACCAACATACTTGGTGATGGCGTGTAACACACGTTCGTTGGGAGACCCCAAGAGGAAGGTATGAAGAGCACAGTAGCAAGCTTCCCTCAGAAAGAAACCAAGGTTGAATCGACCAGTAGAAGAAAGAAATCACTTCCGAAGGTTGATGCAGCTGATGTTGGCAGGGCGCACTAACGGTTCAGCAACAACGTGGAATCTACACAACACAATCAAATTACTTTGCCCCAACGAAGCAGTGAGGTTGTCAATCTCACCGGTTTTGCTGAAACGAGGGATTAGCCGTATAGTGTGGAAATTAGTATTTCTTTGCAGTAGATGAAAGAGAACAATAATTGCGGTAGGAAAACAGTGGTTGTAGTGGTTGTATATCAGTGTAAAGAAATGGACCGAGGTCCACAGTTCACTAGAGGTGTCTCTCCAAAACAGATAGATAACATGCTGAGTAAACAAATTACAGCTGGGCAATTGATAGATATAAAGGCTCCACCGTAGTGCATATGCATGACATGATGATTACTATGTGATTCATGCGGGCATTACAACAAGATACACATACCGTTATCCAACTGCATCTATGACTAATAATCCACCCTTAGAGTGTCATCCGAGCAAACCTTGGGTATTAAGTTGCAAGCAACAGATAATTGCATTAAGAAAAGTGTGTAATGTAAACAATAAAATCGTCCTTAGAGAAATCATTGATGTTTTCTCCCTAATGGCAACAACACATCCCCCACCCATTACGTTTCTGTGACTCGAGCGTGAGTGAAAGGGAGGCATGAACCCACTATCGAGCATAAATACCCCCTCTTGGAGTTACAAGCATAAACTTGGCCAGAGCATCTACTAGTAACGGAGAGCATGCAAGATTATAAATAACATACACATGAAAAGAACATGATAGCTTGATAATCATTGGAGATAGCATTCACTATTCATCAGATCTAAGCAAACACAACATGTAGCATTACAATAAGATGATCTTGATCATGCTAGGAAGCTCACAAGATCTAAACATGAGGCATAAAGAGGAGAGAACAACCATCTAGCTACTGCTATGGACCCGTAGTCCAGGGATGAACTACTCACGCATCACTCCGGAGGCAGGCACGGTGATGAAGAGCCCTCCGGTGATGATTCCCCCTCCCAGCAGAGTGCCGGGAGAGCTCCAGAACCCTCCCGAACTATGGTTGACAATGACGACGGCTGCGTATGTTTTTGGTGGAAAAGGCTCGTATATTTAGGGTTAAACCTGTGAGAGGTATAAATAGGCGAGAGGGCAACGTCGTTCGGCGGCCAGGGGGCCCACACCACCCCTGGGAATGGCCGGAGGGGGTACTCCTCCTCATGGTGTGGGCCCATGAGGCCCCCCTCCGGGTCTCCTCCGGACTTCGTGTACGTGACGACTTTCTAAGACTTCTGGGTTTTGTTTCGTCCAATTCCGAGAATATTTTGAGAACAACTTTTTTGAAACTAAAAATAGCAGAAAAGAGGAACTGGCTCTGTGTCATATTGTCAATAAGTTAGTCCCAAAAAATCCATAAAAATGGCATGAAGTGTATAATAAACATGTAGCATAAAGCATGAAAACAACATGGAACATCAGAAATTATGGATACGTTTGATACGTATCAAACGTCCCCAAGCTTAGTTCCTACTCGTTCTCGAGTAGGTAAACGATAAAAACAAATAATTTTTTAGGTGACACGCTACCAACATAAACTTGATCATCATAATTGTAAAAGCATATGTAATCTAAGATCAAATGAATAAAGGATGTGATTTATAGTTGATAGAGTAATGTATAAACCATTAGCAAGAACAAAGTAAAACTTTTTAACGAATCAATACTAAAAACAATCCACTGTGCAAAGTATATTAAAGATGATTTAAGCTTCAAGAACAACAATATAATCATCCTAAGCATCCAACTCTCACAACAACTCCTTTTAGGATCAAGTCAAGTGACAACAATATGCACGTGGAAAAATCATCAAACTATTTGGGCACTCAAAACAAGCAAGCGTTATGTACTGGTTCCTGGCACCAGGATGTTATGGCTAAAAGAACATTATGGGGGGTTTGGAAGGTCAATGTAAGAAAGTCTCACATAGCTGAAAGTGATCATTATACAAGAGGAAGTCTTATAATCGAATTTATGCAAGGAGTAGTGATTCCCACACAACGGATGCACATAGATCTATAAGTGTATGGAAGATCTCTAATGGAACTAGTGGGGGTGCATCCAACTTTCTTGCTCACGATGACCTAGAGCACTTTTGAAGAGGATCATGATTGGAATATACAAGCCAAGTCCTATAATGTAAGTTCCCCACATAGTTATGCTAGTAAAAAAATAAAAACTCTCTCCAAATTGAAGTATTGGTGCTAAATAAGCACAAGTGTGGAATAAATGATAGTAGTGCTTCCCCCTCTCTCTTTATTATCTCTCTTTTTTCCTCTTTTTTTCTCTTTGGGATTTTTCTTTTTTTTTATATAACCTCACTGGTAGGAGCAACACTCTATTTTACAATGAATCATCACACTTTTACTACTCATAACTGAAACTGAAATATCTCTGATGTATAAACTAAATGCTCCTGCTAGTGTAGCAGTATGCAAAGTAACAATGGGACATGTAACAAGTAACATAATGATGATGTATGTTGTATGGCAATATATCTCGGAATGGCTATGAAAATGCCATGATAGGCAGGTATGGTGACTGTTTTGAGGAAGATATTTTGGGCTTATGTGTAGAAGAACAAAGTCCTCCCACAAGGTTTGGATGCACTTGCGAAGTTTACACCAACTCTCAATGTGAGAATGAGCAATGCACAGTACCAAAGAGGCTAGCAAATATGGATGGTGGAAGTGCCAAAAAAATCGCAACTTAGAACTCACAAGTTAAAAGATTGCATTTAGAAATTTGATTATACAAGGCATAATGAAAATCACTCCAAGTGGGTCCGTGGCAGTGACAAGTCACTGTTGGTTACCCCGACCGTAGCGCGTAACAAAAGGCCATCACGATTGTTATCCGCAGATGAAGTCGTACACCATTATACTATCAACTGGGTTTGCAAGTGTGGCACAGTTTCAAACTTCTAGACCAACCATTAATTGTTTTTACTTTACTAGACCAACATGTTTACCATTAAGCATATTAATATCTGAAAACAACAGCAGATAATCAAGTGAAACTGTTTAATGACCTACTAGAGCATGGAAGTTTTTCCAACATACCATCTAACACATGTACCATTTTATATTTCCATCATACACCAAACAACAAAAACTCTCCAACTAATGTAGCAATGAAACAAGAGAGTACTAACATAACTATACTAGAACTAACATATCTGAATAAGAGATGCATGAAAAACAGGAGCTAAAAGGATTTGCAGCAGCTAGAAGAAGAACTAAGAATACGAGCAACACCAAGAAGCACGACTACGTCACCATCAACAACCACCTCCTAATTACCACCGGCGTCATCCTCCTCATCATGACCACCAAAGCGAAGAAAATGAGGATGACCCATATGATTTTTCACCTCCTATCTATGATGGAGACCAACATGAGTAACCCCATCAACAACATGAAGACAAAAACATGAGTGCAATTCGCTTCAACGTCCCAAAGTTCAATGGTGAAAATGATCCTGAAGAATATCTTGCTTGGGCTCTCAAGGTGAACAAGATCTTCGACATCCACAACTTTAGTGACAAGAAGATGGTTGCTATGGCCTCTTTGGAGTTCGAAGGCTATGCACTCTTATGGTGGGACCGTCTCTAAGCGGAAAGAGTCAAGAACCGGATTGCTTCCATCGACACTTGGAATGAGATGAAGCAATTCATGAATGCTCATTTTGTTCCTCCACACTACAAGCAAGACAAGCTTAGACAAGGTTTGAAGTCGGTTGATGAGTACTACAAGGAGATGGAGACCGCTTCGATAAGAGATCATGTGATGGAATATCAAGAGCAAACAATGACACGCTTGCTCAATGGCCTCAACTACCCCATAAGGAAGATTGTCGAGCATCAAACCTATGACAACATCGTTGCACTTCTCCATCAAGCTCTCAAGGCCGAGCGTAAAATTGCGGAAGACCTCAAGTACAACAAGCAAAAGGCTTACTTTGCATCAAGGCATTCTTCTTCGTCTCCAATCACACAAGTAACAACACCTACCAACACCAAGAGCACCTCTAGAACTCCCAATTCTACCAATAAAACTCCGCAACCGTTCAAGAAACAAGCGTCTCCTACCACCACCTCTAATGCTCCTCAAGTCAAATCAAGCACAATTATTTGCTTCAAATGTGGTGGAAACGGACACAAGTATTTCGAGTGTTCCAACAAGATGATCACGATTGTCAACAAAGATGGTGAACGTGACTCCATGAGTGAAGACGAATACTATGCCTTGCACCAAGTTTCTCTTAATTCCTTGGACGTGCAAAACGATGATGAAGAAAATGTCTATTGCGATGAGGACAAGAACCCATCGCTAGTGGTGACACGAGTTCTTACCACCTCTCCTGAAGATGAACATGACCAACATTGCAACCTCTTCCAAACTCGAGCCGGCATCAATGGAAAATCAATCAGGGTTATCATTGATGGCGGTAGTTGTCACAATTTGGCTAGAAAAGAGATTTGCGACAAACTCCAATTGACTTACAAGCAACACCCACATCCCTACCATGTCCAATGGCTTAGTGACTCCGACACCTTCAAGATTCAACACATGGTCACCGTACACTTCAAGATTGGCCCCTATGAAGACACGGTTGAGTGTGACGTTGTGCCTATGACCGTGTGTCATCTTTTTCTTGAACTACCTTGGAAATATGACAAGAGTTCTATTCACGACGGACGCACCAACCACTATAGCTTCAAGTGGAATAACAAGACATTTGTGCTTCGTCCCATGTCTCCTAGCCAAGTGATCATCGACAACGCCAAGACCCTTGCACGCAAGCAATAAGAGCTCCAATCTCGTGAGATGAGTGGTGAGAGAGTGATCCACCTCAAAGAGAGTGAAAGCCACATGCCAAACATGAGTGAAAAAATTTCAAGTGCTCCCAAATATCTTGCCTTACTTGCCACCAAAAGAGAGATGCGAGAGTTACGAGACGACCCATCCATACTTCACTTTGTCTTCCTGTGCAAAGGATAAGCACTTGAAACTAATGCCATAACAAGATTTTCTCCGTCTTTGCTGCATTTGTTGCAGGAATTTGAGCATGTATTCCCCAAAGAACTACAACCGGGTCTACCTCCCCTATGTGGAATCGAGCACCGCATTGACCTAATTCCGGGTCTACCTCCCCTACGTGGAATTCACGACGTGATCACCGGAGTACACCAAACAAGTGACTCCTATTGGAAGTGGATCATGTCGGAATTCGATGAGCGCAAGTACCACAAGGCATACGTGGACTTCAATATGGATCGCAATCAAAATGCGCTAGCCCATAGATGGTCCGCAATCCAAAAATTGGTGAACAAGTTTCAAGAATGCTTTGAGAACATTCAAGAAAGGCCGGTGAGTGTCAAGAATGCAAGAGACCAAGTAAGTTTGTGTGTTTCATCTTGTCATATGCTATGAGAACATCCATGCATATTGTCTAACATATTGTATTCTCGTGTTACTAGTTTGTTGATGCTCTCAGCTTGTTCAAGTCGCTCAACGATGACAAGGACTTTGTGCTCCTAAGTTGCTTCAACAAGCTCCAAAACAATGAGGACGAAAGAAGCAAAGACTCTGGAGAAAGCAAAAGCCCGGCGATGCTCAAATTGATGAGGTGGTGACGAACTCAGAAATGCCAATGGGAAACAAGAAATCCAAGGCGTCCATTGCGGCAGCGGCGAGCTCGGAGCGAGTGCATGCCGCCATTGGCAAGGTCATGGAGAATGTTACCAATAACTAGGCCTAGATGCGTGCCTCTACCGACGCCAAGTGGGCGAAATTCTCCAAAATGACCGACAAAAAGATTGAGATCGAGGCCGGCAAGGCGGCGTCCAAGAAGAGGCAAGAGGACTTCAAGATACTCACCACCGATACGTCCAACCTTGACCCGCGGGAGAGAGCGGCGTGAGAGTTCCTACGTGTGGCCATATACGCCGAGATGGGGTTCGGTGCGGATGGATCGACGTCCGCCGGGCCCAATGCCATGGCATCCTCGGCGCCCACGAAGCACCACACAACGACCTCGAGCGGCAGCAACAACAACACGCCCGGCGACACCCAGGGCGCCGAGTTCGCCAACGATGACTATCTCGGCTCCACCCCGACCCCGGATTTCTCGGCTCCAATAACGTCGTCGACGTTGATTAATTCTAGATCGTGAACGAATTCCTATCTTTTTGTAACGGTCTAAACCTTTAATTTATGGCATAAAATTCATGTTTATGCACAAGACTTTAAATATTTTTGTATTTGCACACTTTAAAATTTGGGGCAAAATTGCTTTGCAATTTTGCTTTGGGGACGACGAGTGGAGAAGTGCGGCCCCCGAAAACGCCGAGCCGTCCGGACGATCCTCCAAAGGCTCCTATCCGGACGCTTAAAGGGCGCCGAGCGAATATGGTCTAAGAGCATCTCCACTCGCGCCCCCTTGTTGCCGTCCGGATCGGAGCCCGGAGAGGCCCTTTGGGGGCTGTCCGGACGGAAAGCAGCCGTTGCGGGCGCGACTGCCCAATTTCAGCCCCAACTGGAGCGCCCCTAAAAAAACCATTTGAATTCAAACGACGATTTCATTTAATTTTGTAGGAAATTTTGCAAATTTGAACGAAATTTAAACTAAATTAAACTAAAACCTAAAAATTAAACTTAAAACGACATGTTCACTAGTTGAATACGTCGTAGTCGCCGTCATCCCTCTAGTGGCTTGGCCCCGTCTCGTCGTCGTTGGCCGCCGGAGGGTCCAGGTCGATGACCGGCGCGCCAGTCATTGCCGCCATGTCGACGATGGACCACGCGCGCGCCGCCGAGGCGGGCAGAGCCGACGGGGTGTTGAAGGACTCTAGGAATGCCGGCCCAACGCCCTCCGGGTCGTCCTCCGTGTCCGACGCCTTCTGGAGCGCCAGCATCTGCTCGTAGAGCGACAACGTCCCCAGCTCCGGCTTGGGCACGCGCAGTAGCGGCGTTGGGCAGACTGGGCGCTTCTTCCGCCACCGATGTGCAGGCCACCAGCGCGCCGCGTCGACGCGCGCGTCTCCTGCTTGACGCGCAGGTGCGGCGGCGTGGACACGTGTGGCTCCATCTTGGGAACGCGCAACATCGGGGTGGAGCGGCGCAAGGACCCGCCAGCGGAGGAGGAAGAGGAGCGGGGGAGAGAGGAGGATGGCATTGTCGTTGGGCGTCTCGGGTTCCATACGGTGGGGGCCGGCCACGGGAGGCGCGGCCTGTCACCGGCATCGATGTGCGCCATGACGAAGTCGAGGCTGAAGTCGCGCTGCGCCCAGAAGGCGTTGCGCCCGTAACTTGTTGCGCTCCGTGGCGGGCGGCACCGGCCCGGGGCCGTCCACCGGTTCCAGCGCTCGTCATAGATGAGCTTGAAGGCCGCCTCGTAGCTCGTCGTGCTCGCCGGGTTCGTCGGGTCCCAGGCGGGGTCAGCGTGCTGCTTGTCGGTGAGCTTCTCGTAGTAGTGGGCGAGCACCTCCGACCCCTAGGAGGCGTTGCTCACCTTGGGCGCGTCCGGGATGGGGATGTCGGCGCGCCCGATGGTGAACCCGTGCCCGACGCGCATGTCTGGCGGGCACGGGTACCAGGCGGCGAAGAGGGCGCACGCCTAGTGCTTGAGGAGGGAGCGATGCGGGAAGCCGTTGGCGACGAGGGGATCCATCGGCGCAGGTGGTAAAGGAGAGAGGCGAGTAGTGCGGCGGGGATGGCGGGAGAGGAGGAGGGAGCATGTGGCAGGGGCGGCGCTGGGAGGGCTCCATTTATACCCGGCGCGGCAGGCCAAAGGGCCGCACACATATTTACTCCAGCGGCCGCGTGGGCGACGCGACTGTCCGAAGTGACGGCTCGCTGCGCGTCTGCGCCGCCTCGGGAGAAGACAAAAAACGGGGCGCCGATTTAACTGCGCGCCCGTCTCATTGACGGGACGGGCCCGCGGGCGCCACGCAGTCGTTTCTTCCCGTCCGGAGCCCCACGAGAGCCCCTACGCGGTGGGGTTGGGCTGGGCTTCCGGACGGGAACTGGTGTCGTCCGGACGAAAAGGGCCATTGGGAAGCGCGACTGGGCTTTTTGGGCTCGTCATGACAGAAAAGTCCTTGGGGCGGTGTTTGGGGATGCGAGTGGAGATGGTCCAAGGCACAGAGGATCCCCGCCCCCAGTTCCGAGCCTGCGGCCGCGTGTTGTTTTCGCCAGCGCGCAACTCGCCAAGCGGCTACACCCGCGGCCAGGAAGCAGGTACCACGGGCGAGGACGTGCGAACCTCAGCCCCGGTGCGGCGTCACAAGGGCAAACGGCAAAAAACCAAGCCAGAACGCGCGGGCAGTCGTGACGGCGCGCGGCGCAAAACGCTTTGCTAGGGCCTAGGGTGTGAGCGGGGGCGGCCAGCCTGCTTGTTTGTTTGTCCCCGTGGAAGGGGAGCGCGGGCATGTGCGGTGCTGCTTTGGCGTGGGAGAATAATTGCGTAGACCTCCTTGTTTTTGTTTAGCGTGGTGGGATGGTTTGGTGGGATTAGTGACCCGTTGACGACGAGGCGGGCGTCTGATTTGATCATACGGAAGCACTAGCAAACTATGGCATTATTGCTTTGCTAGCTGCTGATGGAATGGAATCGTGGTGTTGCATCATGATCATGTGCAAGCCGCGCACCCAGGGCGGCGGCGAGACCTCCATCCTTGCTTCTCAACAGCAGAGAGGTGGTTATAGAACACTATCATGTTGTTGCTGCTAACAGTCCCGAACAGCTCACATCCCTAGTGTTCCGTCATCCACAAAGCCGGGAGAAAAACGAGAGAAGCGTACTACTACATCCGTTCCAAAATGTAAACCTTTTTAGCAAGCTAAACTAGTTTGCCAAAAAGTCTTACATTTTAAAACGGATGGAGTAAAAAAAAATGCTTGAGCCTTTCATCAAACACGCACCGGCAAGTGCGCATGCGAGCATGTAGGAGTAGCATCACTTCGAATTTTGGAGGGCCTCTTGCAGACGGCCAAACCGATGAACACCCCCTTCTTTCCCCACCCCCGTTTCCCCACCCCCACCTTCGTTGAGAGTCGTCCGCGGCCGCGGTGGCCTGACCCGAATCCGGATATGCTCCGGCGGCGTTGCTGCTAGGAGTATAGATGGAGGAGGAGCGAGGTGCATAGCAGTAGTCGTAGGGTTTGCTTTCTGTTGTTGATTTCCTGTGTGGATTTGGGCGTTATGCCTTCTTGCCTGCTCCTGGTATCCGCGAGCGATACCGGAAGCGCGGCGACCTTGCTCCCCTGTTGCTGTCCATGGAGGTCAGCGATGGTGGTGGTCAGATCTGTCAGTGGCAGTGCAAATAAGCTCGTTTCTCCTTCTAAGCTGCTGGATCTCGAGTTCTGCATCCATGTTCTTGCTGCCATGGAGGTGGGGAGGGCAGGGAGTGTTGGCTTTCTTGATCTGCAGGTCTTGGAGGAGGGCGGGGAGGACTTCTCTGCAGCTAAATCATTCGTTGATGAAGCTGCTACTGGGAGCACAACATCGTCGGCATCTTTGCCGTCGATTCTTCAGGCCGAATGGCGGCATCTCCCTCCCTCTTTGCTGGTGAAGGATTACCAGCTCAAGGGCTTATTCAACCTCTGTTCCAGGAGGTTTGGTCACTCCGCTGTGGCTGGCTCCCGCTGTAGAGACCCAAGTGGCGCAGTCCCCGGTGTTTCTACGGTTGACCACGGCGTAGTCTTCGGGCGACGAGAGGAAGAAGGAGCTGGACCTGATTGCGTTCTCAAGTTTGCTTTTCAGGTCCTTTGGGCAAAAAATAAGGGCCCCGATGTAATTTTCTTATTCTGTTGGGTAAGCGTTTGTAATCTCTTGTCTACCGTTTAATGAAGTTCTCGGCCCTTCGGGCCGTTTCCCGTTAAAAAAAAAAACTTCGAATTTTGGAGAACACATGTACGTATCCATTTGGCCCTCTCTCTCTCTCCTGCAAAAACGAAGTAAAAGCATATCCCTTTGACATTCTATATCACACATTTATAACGAGTTTCACAAGGAGGTTAATTGGCTGGTCAACAGATGGACATAACGGCGGTTCCCGCAGCCATTACACCACAAAAGGTTGACCATGAGTTACAAGGGAAAAGGGAATACTACTAAATTAATCTGCAGATATAGCAAGATCGTCGTGGCCTTTAGAGGTCTTTCCGATGAAAGCTGGCATGTGGCCGATGCGCTTATAGCAAGGCCGAACACGTCCCCTTCTTTGGCCGCGCACGCTGTCTCGGAGTTTCCGCAGTTGGCGCTATATGTGATGGTGCAAAAACGCAAGGCCTGACGTATGTATGTAAGCATGCATGTCGCGGCATTATCTCTGGCCGGGCCCTTGGTTAGAGCTAGCCGCAGCGCAGCTCAACATTTCAAACAAAACCAGCAGTATTAGTAGTACTAATTAAGCTTTGCTAGCTAGCACCCCTCGTGTGCGTGAGTTGTACCCGTGTCCTACGTGCTGGCTAATGTACATACAACCAGTCGACGTTGCTTCCGTGATCATGACATAGACATCCGCGTAGCATTTTCCTTCTGTGACCATGAGATAGACATCTTCAATTCATAGCGTATATAGAGTATATAAATGCTCGTTTACGTCGCTGTCAATGCGAAAACGGTCTTAGGATGATGATGCCCGTCGATCTGGACTTTCAAGAGAGATGACAGCCGGCTCCATCGATCTCACATAAATGCGGTACGTACTTGCAGCGGGATAAAGCAAGCGTTCAAACGTACGCACCTAGGAGAGTCTAGGACTAGATACGGCCGGCTGATGTTAGAATCAAGTGATGTTCGCGCGCCCGCCCTGCTCTACGTACGTAAAGTACGCAGTATGCCGACTGGTCACGTCATTCATTCCTATGCATGCATATGGCGTGGCTGTTCTATAGATCGGATCGACGATCGACGAACGAAGAACGAGCCCACTGCATCCAAATCCAACTAATATCCATCGATGGGCGGATTTATGGGTCAAGATCAGCATCATCTCTACAAAGCTAGTTAGACAGCTGCCGCGGTGGCATTTTCTCGCACGCATCATGCGGCGACGGAATATTTATCGGAAGATCTGGCGGTCGATCGGTCTTGTTTTCAAAAAGCTGACCGGTCCGGTCCCTCGTCGAAAGCTCTGGCTGGCTACCTAGCTCGCCCGTGTCCCAACTTGCTGCGGGAGAGGGCTGGGCTCCACCGTGGGATAGGATGCAAGTAAACTCGCGTGTACAGCGACCGGAGTGCGTGCGCGTCCCTGTCGACTGCCCATAAGCTAATCCGACTTTTTCGTGATTGCTTTGGGCTGGGTGACGGACGGATGCATACAGGGGACGACGGAACTGATCGATGCCGTCATGGACTCATGGCGGCTTGCATGACCTCGGAAACGATCGGCGAACTCGTAAAATGATGGTGATGTGTAGAGGTAACCGGTATGACTGGCGCTCGTAGATGATTGATCACGGTGACGATGATATGAAAGTGACGATAAATACGTTCATGACGGAGCCGACGTTGAACCGCGCACGCATTGACGTGCATTGTTGCATTTGCGTGATAGTTTTTATCGGTGACTTTGCTTCGGAATGTAAGCGTTGACGAATTTTTTTTTTTTTTTGCAGCGATTGTTAGGTACTAAAAGAAAGACACGCTAAAAACACTCTCATGAGAAAACGAACTCTCACTCTGTGTGTGCGCGCGTGTTTTTTTCAGACTACTTTTTTTTTGGAGAACTCTTTTGAGACAAATGTGTGTGTGTGTGTGTGTGTGTGGAGGAAAAAGCCTCTTAGGCAAGCTATCAAAGGCACAAGAACTGGGCCGCCCGATTTAATTGCCCACGCCATATTTAGGGAAGGTTGAGTTCTCGCCACGGGCCCATTAGGGTGATGCCATATTCTACACATAGAAATTGCTGGAACGAGCTGGAACCTGAATCCATTGTGTTGTAATTATTGGGGCAGCTCGTTAATAAATCAGCAAGAAACTCTAATGGAAAATTATAGAGGCCAAAAAAAAAGAGGTGGAATTAAATTTTTATCAAAAAAAAAGAGGTGGAACTAAATTTTACTCCCACATTATTACTTCAGTTGGAGTTATTTTTTTTATAAGGGTGGCTCTCCTACCACTTGCATAAGCACAAGAAGAGTACACCTACATGCACGCTCCTCCTCCGTCCGCTTTTCATGGTGCATTGTCTTAATTTTTTTGCACTAGTGGAAGACAGAAACGGAAGATCACGCTCAGACACTAGAGGAAGATCAACCGAACCATCTTAGATTGTCCAGCTCCTTCCCCCACGTCTATAAAAGACGTCGCTCCTCAATTGACACACACACACGTCAGAACACAACAACAAATGAGATTGCCACCTGGTTCCAAAGCACTGCGCCCCCGAAACGTCTTTTAGTGTGCACCCTGTCGAGGGGCTACCCTCGAGTAGGGGTAAGACAGGTGGTAAAACAGAGATCAGGGTACTGTTTGCCGGGTAGACGGCTACACGGGTATCCTCTATCCGGTAGCTGCTACTCGATCATAAGTATTGAAGGCCAAGAGAAGATAAGGAGCAAGATTGGAATCGTCCGAGTAGAGAACAAGTGGTCCGAGTAAATGGGCTGCAGTCCTACTCGGGCAAGAAGTCAATGGAGCCGTTCTGACGAGATCCCGCGTATCCTGCAGCCGTACAGGCGTGCGGTTCAACTTACGGAGTATATGATTATCCGAGCAACGACGTGGGTACAGTGAGGGTAGGCGTCTGTCACGTCTTGTCACTGACAGAGGGGACAGGACGTGTCGGGGGGCCTACTCTGTGAGACTGACAGGATGGACAGGTCCCATCAGCCGAACGGCGCGGCGACTTCTTGCACCCACGTCAGCGAGAAGGCAGAGGCGTGCTCTGCATCACAGCAGGGACGTCCCATCGTTGTACCTTTTAATCATCGTTGTTTACTCGGCTGGGCACCAGTATATAAGGTGCCCAACCCCCTCCTGCGCGAGAGAGGTTACGCGAGAGAGCATTTATTGCACGAGCAAGTGCTAGAGGTAGAGAGCAGAGAGTGGCTACTCGGCTGAAGGCCTGAATTGTACTGTGGCTACCCGGATATCACGTATACAGAGAGATAGGCAGGAGTATGGGTGTTACCTCCACACGAGGGCCCCGAACCTGGGTAATTCTTGGTGTTTGCAGTGTTTCCTGAGCGCGTCTTGCGATCCCTCCCCGAATACCTACAACGTCCATCGGCCCCAACCTTAAGCCATCCCATGGCATCTGTCTTTACTCACCTACGACACACCCCGATACGTGACACTAGGCCTAACGAACCCTGCTTCTCATGATAATGTATGAACGAGAGAGACGATAAGATTTTTGGGGAGCACTCTCGCGCGACTGCTGACTTCTTCACCGACAGCTATTTCCCCAATGTCAACAACATATTTGGCGACATGTCTGATGTTGACAACTATATAAACAAATCTTCTCCCTCTACATGGTAAGCGATTAGATCATGCTATAGTTTCTGCTCCTGCCAATCGGTATAGACATGTTGTTTTCATCCTCTTCACTAGTTTGTACGACTAGTTGAATTTATACTTTTATGGGCATGCTTTATCTACTATTTTTATGGATTAAATCTTATAAAGAAATGCTTATATATCCAACAATCCAAAAACCTTATTATAGAGAATTTTTCCCGATTGACTGTGCTACTTCGTTGAGGCCTCCTCCATTCGAGGGTGTGCATTACAAGAGATGGCGTGCGAGACAAACTCTATGGCTTACAACCATGAGATGCTTTGATGTGACCAAAGACAAACCTAGAGGAGAGCTTACTCCCACATAGGAGAAATCTTTTCAAGAAACCGACACCCTACTAAGGGATGATATTCTCATCGTTCTTGGCAAGTTGTCAAGAACATTGTTGACTTATTTGTCCATCACTACGGGTAAGGATATGTGGGATGCGCTCGAAGCCATGCTTAGGGTCTCGAACATAGGCAGTGAATTACATGTCATACAAAGAGTGGACGGGGGGTATGCATAATACAAAACCCCAATTTTTCCGTCTTATCCCCTGCATTTATTGTTGCCTAGTGTAGATGTGAGCATCGGCTCATAATTTCCCCCCTTCAGTCGCAATAGAATGCCAAAGATCGTCGGATCCCGAAAAGCACTCGACGGTTTTGGGTTTGGTGGCCTTCGCTGCTGGATTGACGAATGTTGGTGGGTTTGGGTGGGGGTGAAGGCTTAGGACGCCGTCACGGTCGGTACCAAAATGTATAGGGCCTTTCCCTTAAAAAAAATCACCATATCACAAGTAGATGACATTTTGGACATGTCCTAAGTAAAACATTTAGAAGTTTAACTGTAAATATTGCTTCAAATATTTATGTTGAGAGCTTGTAAATAATATGTTTACACTTTTCTCAAAAAGTATATTCATATTAATATATATTTGCATTTTGTACACATATTAAATTAAAAATTAATGATCAGAGGTAAATCTGAAGACTATGTTGATGTCTAAAGTGTCAGCTATTTTTTATATGGAGGGAGTAGCTGGTAAAGAAGTGTAGCTTTAAGAAAATTTTCTTATCTTAACGCATTTGCTATAAAAGCACAATTCAGCAACATGTTCTTACCAGTAGTAAGAAATTGAGTTATTATGAACATATTCTCTGTACTTACATAAGCCATGCAATAACTCAACACAGGGAATCACAGCAGACAATTAACTGACAGTGAACCTACACAATCTCTGAGGTTCTTCATTTTGCAGTTTTTCTGTATGAGATATTAACCAGTAATAATACCAGCAAGAACGTCACTATTTCCCCTGGAAAATATAGTGTAGACTAGGCATAAAGCGTCTAGCCAACCATCAAGAGCCTCCCAGTTATCAGCAACCTGTCAAAGTGCCCATTTGTAAATAATGGAAACCATATATTATCTGTATTCGTTTCAACAGAACAGACGAAAAGGTAACTGGGAAATACATACCAAATATCTGGCCCCATGAACGGTATCTATGCAAAGTCCAGCACCAGGTGGCAATGTTAGATCAGCGGATGCTGCCACAGAAACAATATCCGCAACAGCTATTCTGGTAGGCTTTCTTCCTCCGTCCATTTGCCCAGGCGATTGAGATGGAGGCTGGTTAGAGCCATCGACCTACGATTTAACGGAAAAAAAACGTCAGATTCAAAGACCAATGTGCTAGAAAGAGCACAAACGAAAATTTAGTTGCTCCAAACTGAAGACGATTATCGTCTGGAATAAGTGTCCAATACAACAAGGATGAACCTGCTGGAGCCCCTCATGGTTCAAAACAAATTGTGACCTCTCCCAATCGTTGTGTGGAGCAATGACATTGTTTGATGGAGGAGCAGTCAAATATCCCACTTTAAGGTATGGCAAAGGTAGCTGCACCATTCAATATGACAAGGTTATTTTTTTAAATGATTCTTCCATGATTAATAGCTACTCCCTCCATCCAACAATAGATGATTTCCATTTGTCGATATATGGATGTATTAGTACATCCATATCTCGACAAATGGAAGTCAGCTATTGTTGAACGGAGGGAGTAGAAATGATGCATCTAGAAAACAGGGGAATGTGTCAGAAACTGAAGAGTACAAACAAATATTCATAGAAACTAATTTTAACCAAGCTCAGTGCCCTGGCCCCTAGGCTGCTTTTTCACTCACGAATAGAGCTTCACAAAGCAGTTGAATAAAGAAACAAGCAAGCTCGGAACAAACTACCCATGTCGCAGCCAAATCAAATCGTAGCTATCATCAGGCAACGACAGACAAGAAAAATAGTGTCAGGAAATAGAACTAAGTCATACCATCATGCGGACCAATCGTAAAGCACTGCGATAGACCTGCATTTTAAGAAGAGAACACACTGTCGATTCTCAGGTTTTTTACAAACAAAAAAGAAACACAACATGCAGTTAGCAGAAAAAAATAACAGAAACAAATACCGAGTAATTTGGTCTCAATGCATGAGCTGCTGCAACATAGATAGCAGACTGACTGTAAAGCTCATCAGGGGATACATCTGGCCTCCCAGATCTCATGGTATCCTCCGCTAAACCATACTGTAACATTAAAAATGACAAATTTTTTTTTATTAAGCTAACGTATTCAGCCACTGTATTCGAACTGAAGCACTCATGTCAACTACATTAAAATCATAAAAATTATAGTAGTATATCAGTATCAAGTGAGATATGCAAGGCAGGAAACGCACCAAGACAGTTCCAAGGTTGTAGATTGCCCGATGGAAATCAAATTGCAATTGGATAGCAACACGGAACTGCCAAGACATCAGAAATCGGTGTTAGTAGTTTATCACGGGTAATATCATTTAATGAGCACACCCTCACAAAAAAAGGTGCATATACCTTACTTATAGCTGTTTTTATGATGGTTTGTTTCTCCCGAGCAGGAACGATGGCACTCAGTTCCTGCATTGCCAAATCATACTCTTAATGAAAGGAAAATATAATATATCATGAACAAAGAGGTAGGAACATTCCAGACCGAGAAGGAAAAGATAACGACAGGTCACAAGATAAATATATACCTGTAGTCCAAGACCCCAGTTATTCAGAGCCTGCAATCGAAGAAACAAAGATGTTGAGGTAGCAGCAGCAGTGCAGCACTAACATTGGCTATTACGGAAGAGCTGAAAATAACTGCATGCTACACATTCTACAATAATTCAAGATTAAGAAATTTCTCGTACTGATTTCGTAATATTTCATCTCATAGCTTGGCCTCCTAAATGCACAATGAGGACGAATGGACACAAACTAAGGATGCCATTCGTTTTTTTTTTAACATTTGTTCTATATTCTCTTGGACACTTGAGGGTAAGAGTGAATGTTCCACGATGCCTTTATCTTAGATGAACTCAACAGGCCATTCAAAATCAGCTGTTTGAAATGCAAATATAGCAGATCTACCTCTACAGAAGGTAGCCTGCAACACATGTGATGGTATTTTCACAGTTAAAACGCGTACCTCATGTTAACACACATACATTGAACTCTTCTAAATCTTGAACATATTTTTCTCACAGTTAAATGCGTGTATTTATTCTCAACTTAAATCAAATGGGAACATTTTTATCTTTCTGTTATATCTTATAACAAGCAGTTTAGAACTTTTTTTTTTCAAGGATACACCCTGGGACAGTTTAGAACTTAAGACGAAGAAAACTAAGCGCTGACCTGTGGACTATTCCAATTTAGCTGGACAGCCTTCTCATAATTCAATATTGCCTGCATAAAAAGGAACATGGTAAAATTTGCATGATATCAAACTTCATCTATAAACTTAAAATATCTGGACAGTTCTAACTTCTAAAGTGTATTTGCATAACAAAAGACATAATTGTGAAGCTTATAATAGAGTAAATGAAAACTCCGGTAAGTAAATCAGGAATGTCATCTATCTTGGTCTCGGGTGGGTGCTGACAGAAGGCAAGCTGATGTAACATTGGAACAGTGATATTCCAGTTTCCATTTATTTAGCACGTGCCAAAAGTTAACAAGACCTTAGTGTAGCAAATAAGTGCTTAAGTGAAAAAAAAAATCACATGCCAAGACCATTTTGGAGAATCAAAATCCACCCGATAGCTTTTTAGAGTATATTTTGCGTGAATCCCAAGGACATTGACAGGAAATAAAATACACATGGAGATTATTTTTATAATCCTATAGGGCTGTTATTTTTTGTTTCAGATAAATGATGCTTCCTGAATTAAGCTTAAAATTTCGTTAGATCACTGCATCAGTATAACATGCAACGTAATGAGGTTTCAACTGATCCAACTATGACTTTTTTCAATCAAATATGGAACAGTAAGAAACTAAGAAATTATAAATTATTTAGAAAAAAACACATTGGTATGTGCAACAAAATATTACCAGCTCAAATTTAGCTGCAACTCAAGGGAAAATTGCACAAAATTTGATCATCTAAACCCAGAATGATTTAGAATTGCATCACTGAACAAGCCTCACAGCCACTACAGACCAAGTAATATCAGAAACACATATGTAGCTTGACACGATAGCATAAGAAAACTTCAGTTGTTAACACGAACAAATATTATAGATATGTGAACTAACCTGCTTCCAGAGGTCTTCGGCTTCTTTGGTTCGACCTCGCATTTTAGCCCGATCAGCAATAGCAATAGCCCAATTATAGTATGCCTAAAAGGGAAAAATAGTGTGCCAGAGTATCAATAGTGTGGATATGTCTGAAAAAGTATGATTATCTAAAGTTGCCCCCCCCCCCTTCCCCCCAGCACCACCACCAACCGCCCACCGCCCGCTTCAAAATTACAGAGCGAAGTGGCCGAAAGCAAGCATTTATCCATCAGAATCAGGAGATCACATTCTGTAGGATGATCTAAGAGCTTTTAGACTAAATAATGACCATTCTGTATTGTTTAAGATGATATATACTAATATACCCAGAGAACTCGAATATATAAGAACTCATATTCCAAACTAATGTGACAAATGAGAAACTTACGTCATAAAGTGTCGGGCAAAGACTGGTAGCTTCTGCGTACTTTTTGCAAGCCTCCTCAAGCAAACGATATTTGGAGGAACCAGAATTGGGATCCACATTATCAGCACTCTCCTATATAATAGTTTGAAAAGGGTATTTAGCTAAGCCTAAATATTAATCTTGTTATGTCCATTTTACATGCATGGTTTAAACAATAAAATTTTAAATCTCCAATGGTCAAAGTACCTGGAGGACTAGGGCCCAATTATAATATGCATCAGGGTCATCGGGATTTCTTTCAATTGCACTTACATATCTGCATAACAGATCTTTAAGATTTGATAGTAGTAACAATAAGGTACAGATGAATTTCATTGTGGAGTCACTACAAAATTGGGAGAGAAAATATTAATCAGGCAAGGTCAGCAAACCTTTTTCCAGCAAAAGAAAGAATCCTTTGGCGAGAACGGCCTTCCTCATCAACTCCAGTGACACTATTTATCAAGTCCATGGCTACATCATGATCGGATGAAAACTTCTGCTTACTCCCTTGGCTGGAAAGGATTGAAAAAAATAGAACTGTTACAATTAAGAGCATTCATTGCATTTTTTTTGTAAGAATAGAGAAATAAGTAAACAGTCAAGTAGTTCATTCGTGGAGGTAGATCAATAATGGCGCACGTGCACAATGTTAGTGTTTAAGCATTCAAAATACATCTATTGACAGCCATTTATGAATACTAATGGTTCCAACTTTCCCATCTAACGAAAAGAGGTAGGCTGATCCGCTGATGTATATGATGAATATATTTTCCTAAACAAGTTTCCATCAAAATGCACACGAGTGTTATCAGCCATTTACGACCCAGAACTCTTAGCACTACAGTTGGAAAATGCTTTAGTGGTTATGTGATCGAGTTATAATTTGGTCAGGTTATGCAATAACAGCTTGCTTGGTGCCTGAGAAGGAAAAACTTGCTAACAATACATATGGAAAATGGGATAAACTTGCACTGTCCATTGTAGACAAGACAACACAATGTCGACATTTAAGATGTTGCAGTAAAAATTGCATGCCAATTTCCACTACCCTGATAAGACCCACGTCAGGACATTAGAACAGATTATCATTAATATTGAGCCAGATGATGATAAGCTTCCATTCATCACCGAATATACGAGAAAAGTGGCATACAAGATTTAGTTGCCAGGATATAAAGTCAGACAACTTCACCCTGCACTGGTGCTTTTTTTCATCTGACTAGTTAACACAAAACACGCTCGTCCCTATTATTGCACAAACATGTTAGCAACATTTCTAGAAAGACAATAATAGGCCATAGAGAAAAAGTGCAAGGGATCTTGTTATGAGATGCCTATGATTAGTATCATTTCCACAACGTGGCCAATATCTTAATAGTAGTGAGGTCCATCATCATCCTCATCAAACAGACACTAAGTATAAACTATGAGAGGCGATACTAGTCAAATAAGAATAGTTATATACTGTATAAAAAAAATGGTTATTCCGTACAACGTCACATATAAATCCTATTTACAACCTAATGATAACAGTTGGAAAACAGTCTACATATCTGCACCAACAACGACTCGATCCAAACAGGATGCTAGAGTTCTGCTGCAACCACAGATTTTGCTTCGCTGAAGACCACTGATATCTCAACAAACTATTACATTCAGAAGAAAGAGGTGTGCTGCCAGGGAAATCATCAACCTCATGATCGACCAGCAGTCCGGTTTATATTGGAAGATAAACCCAGATATAATGGGAAAAATACAGCGTTTTAAAAAGAGGGTTACCCCATTTAGCGGCGGCTCCGCCAAAAGCTATAGCGAGCTATACGCTAAGCTAAAACCCCATTTAGCATTTTTTGCTTGAATCATGAAAATAAAATAAAAAGCATACAATCAAGCATCATTTATGACATATCATATATATGTGACACACGCACCTTTATGCATTTTTTTTCCGCGAAAACGCAAAAGCCTTGCGTTTCATTGCATTGATAGAAAGAGAGAATTTATGTACAAACCCAAGGATGGGTCACCCACACGGTACAACTCCACCCAAGCACACACACCTAGTCTAGGGTAAGAGGAGACCGAGCCCTTTTTCCCCCACGGTCACCCAATCGCGGGCCTAAGCTCTGATGGTAGTCGCCAAGGCAGCTGTGGAGGGGGACGCATTGTCGAAGATAACTGCGTTCCGCTGCTTCCAGATCCACCACGCCGTGAGCATGATAAGCGACGAAGTGCCTCTGCGGAGCAAGCGGGGAGTAGATTGGATGGCCAGGGTCCACCAATCAACGAAGTCATCGTCGACGTTGGGGGGTCTGGAGGTGGATCTGATCCAGGAGAGAATCTCGTGCCAGATCGTCCTAGAGAACGAACATCCTGTAAGGATGTGGGCCATGGACTTGGGCTCTTGTCGCAGAACGGGCAGAGAGCACAGTGGGGAAAAACTAACACTGATCAGATACAAACTAACACTGATCAGATATCCTAATTCAATAACATTGGCCTAGCAGCAGCTTAGCAGCCCTCAAGGACTCCGAATTTAGCAATATAGCGGAAATCAACGTACTATTAGCGTCATTTTCAGTATAGCATTAGCAGGACGGCTCTCGAAAAGCTATAGCGGTTCTAATTTCTATAGAACGCTATTTAAATCTTCGGAAACAAGTCTACTATTGCAGCAGCAGCAGCTAAGCACCAAAACAAAGCAGCAGCACGAATGCCGAATTCACACATATGGTATGGGTCTCAGCGAGAAGAAAAAAAAAATCCAAATGGCACGGCACAAGGACGTGGCGTCTCCACGAACCTGGACGAGGATCCCTCGGCATCGGTGGATACGATCCCGTTCCCCTTCCCGAAAGCCGTCCCCGCGCCGCCGCCGCGTCCTTCCGCCTCGGCGTCCTCCTTGATCTTGCCGAGGAGCTCCCGCATGGTGAACGGCCGAGACCCCTCGGAGCCCAGCGCCGCCTTAGCCTCCTCCTGCTTCGCCGTCGCCGATCGCGGAGGCTCCTCGTGTTCATCCCCCGTTTCCTCCTCTCCGTAATCCTCCACCAGCGCCGGCGGTTCCCTCTCCCCCGCGCCGTGGGGGAATTCGCCGCCGTCCGCGGGCATGGGTCGCGTGGGCTCCTCCATGGCACGGGCCGATCGGAGTCGGGCTAAGGATCTGGGAGCGGAGACGCGGCGCGCGCGGGCGGCGGTGTCACTGGCCTGGTCACTCTCTTCTGGCGTCTCGTCGGGCCTCACGGTGGCGTACGACTAGGCGAACGGAAGGAATGGAAGCGAGGGCCGAGGCGGGCGCGACTCCGCGGAGGGGAAGGCTGATGTGTCAAAACGGATTAAGTCTACGGCGGCAGGCAACGACCCGTGACGGGCCGATGACCGAGCCGCCGAGGGATTGAGGCCCAATGGAGGGACCGGCCCGGTAAGTATCCCAGCCCACGGCCAGAGCGCGGAGGGCATTTCTGGGAAACGCCGCCGCCCCCTGGCGATCTGACATTCTGACTGATGCAGGAGGGGCCTCAAATACCGCAGACTCCGGCGGCCACCGCGCACGCACGCGTGGGGCGAGGGGTGCTGTCCAAAGCGCGTGATCCATTTCCTCATCGCGCTCTCGGTGCGTGCGCCACTCTATCGATCCGTCGCCTTCACCGGCGACTCCTCACCTCGCAGCCGCAGGTGAGTGACTCAACGGCCACCTACCACAGGCCCAACCGATTTTCTCCTGGCGTCGTGGATCCAGTACTGTTTTTTTTATACTCGTGGCGTGGAATCTTTTACCTCACCCCTCAGGGCCTCTGCGTGCGTTCCGAGAGTCATGGCCGGCGAGAAGAAGGTGTTCGGCTTCGAGGAGGTCGCCAAGCACAACGTCGCCAAGGACTGCTGGCTCGTCATCGACGGCAAGGTGCGCTTCCCTGCTTGCTACGCCCTTCTTCGGTGCCGTGGAATTTCAAACTCTGCCATCTAATCCCGCGACTGACGCGGTTATTTTTTTTGCATCCCCTCTGGTTGCATATATAACTTGTTGAGCTAGATCAATTCGAGGTGCTACCCGTTAGATAATTCGGGAATTAATAGATGCTAGGCTTCTTTGACGAGGTAGGATTGAATCTGCTGCGCTCGGATAAGCTTTGTAGTTTAGGTAGCTTTCAGCATTTTTTTTTTGTGTGTTTCTTGTTGAACTTGCTGAATTCCCCCAATCAGATCTGTTCACCTGCTGAGCTTTAGCTGGTATGTCAGCAGAGATGTTCCTGGATCAAACCAATAGTTCTATGAGGGAAAAAAGAAGGGGTGATTTAAAGCTGTGTTCCGATTACTAGAGACCAGTAACAACCTTCTAGGTGTACTACATGCTGTTACACTTATATGTTACCCTCTGCAATTATACATAGATCAAACTACCTGTAGCCGATTCACCTCGCGTGGCGCAATATCAGGTGTTCTTTCGCGATGACCTGCTTGAAAAATGCATAGGCAAGTCAGAAGAGAAAAGTTATCAACTGGACCATATAGTGAAGTGCAAATGCGCGGAAACAAATGAAAACCTGCTTCCTCTTTTGTAAACGTTCATATTACTACCCATAGTGAAAGAATTGTGCCGATTAAGATATATCAGAGCGATTAATTCACATGGATGTGGTTGAATTCGGGTAGCCCCACCGGAATGGTGCCTCTGCATTGTGTGTGGCTGATTTTTTTTTTCTGTGCCATTTTCAATTATGTGGGCTTGGACCAATATGTATACGGCTGTATGGTCTAGAGCTTACTCCACACACAAAAAGATCAGGCCATGTTGAAGTGAAACTTTTTACCCAACAGGATTTGGGTTAATTACCTTACGAGATTCGTGTATACGATGTAAAATGTGCTTGACTATATCATCTGATGATATTTAATATTTCAGGTTTATGATGTCACTCCTTTCATGGAAGAGCATCCTGGTGGAGATGAGGTGCTGCTAGCAGTAACCGGTAAGTCATTTTTGTTTCATTTCATAATTGGTGATGAGACTATGTGCAAAGTTTATAGACTTTAACCATGTTATTTTTATATTCAAACCTGATCACTGCTCCTCATTGTAACCAGGGAAAGATGCAACCAGTGATTTCGAAGATATCGGACACAGTGAATCTGCAAGGGAGATGATGGAGAAGTACCTCATCGGGGAGATTGATGCTTCAACCATCCCAGCAAAGCGCACATTTGTACCTCCTCAACAAGCGGCCAATGTCCAAGCCAAGGACAATGACCTCCTCATTAAGATCTTGCAGTTTCTTGTTCCGATTTTGATCTTGGGGCTTGCATTTGGTATCCGGCACTATACCAAACCTGAGTAGGCTGTTGTAAGCAATGAGCGATAGCTTTTGCGTAATATGGTTTCAGTTAGAACAGCTTAATAATGATGTTTATTGGCTGGTAGTGTGTTATCCCATTGATCAAATGGTGTACACTGTATTTTGAATATTCATATGTTTGCCCAAATATTGCCTGATTTGGAGGACTGAGACTTATGCTTAGCAGAAAATAATTGGTGATAATCAATACTAGACTAGCCCAATTATGTTTACTTTTTTTTTTGTCATGATGAAAAGCTAGAGCATTGATAATTGGTGATTTTGGAACTTAAATTGCTAAACATATTTGTTACAGTATATTATTCATGAAATAACCTCAATTTTAGATGGACAGGGTAGTCAATGGTTTTAATATTTTTGTTGATGATTCTTGTAGTTCTGCTTAAGGCAAATAAGTACATGGAAAATCAGCAATCATTTGCAAGCTTGTTAATTGTCTGGTCATTTATCGAAAATAGGGAATTTTGTTCATGAAAGCAGAATGCTTTTTTGTCAAGCACAGGTTTTTCCTCGTTACGAATAAGCTACACAAGACCAAATGATTTTTTTTTTTTTGAACTAAAAGGAACTTTATTAACGAATTAAAACACGGTCTTCTACAAGTAGGGAGGATCATCAAACCAAAATAGTTTAACACCCTCAACTGAGCCGTGGCGAGCAAGCGCATGTGCGGCACCATTCGCTTCTCGCGGACAATGTTGAATAGTTGCCATGCCAAGCATCATTAGTATATGTCGGCAATCATCCATCACCACTGCACTCGTACCTCTATACTCTGAAGGTTCAAGGACAGCTTGTACTGCCTCCTGAGCATCAGATTCAACAACCAAAAGATTTGGCACCAAACTGTTCCGCTAGCTTACCCGCCAACAACGCTGAAGCCTCCATTGACGCAGCATCAATGGACCAATCAGTATAGTCACAGGCAGCAGCAATGAAATTCCCGCCTGCATCTCGGATAATGGCACCAGTTGCTCCACGCCCCGTGTCAATATCAAACACAGCATCAACATTGAGTTTGTAGACACCCGAAGCTGGCCTAATCCAGCCATCTCTCAGTAACATTACCTGTACCTTTTTGCTTCACACTATTAGCCAAAATGAAATATTGATCACAAACCTCTCTGGCCAGCAGATCGTCATCACCGTTTCGACTAGATGGTCCATATCACATGCAATACCTCCAGGAGTAGAGGAACACAACAGCTCCTCCAACACCATAGAACCTGAGGTATCCATTCTCGACGCCGAGGCAACAACGGCCTTCAGCCCTAGCCCATCCCAAACCTCAAGAGCTCTAGGGCAATGAAACAACATATGACGCAGGTACACAAGACCAAATGATAAGATCTACTCTCTGGAAAGAACAGTCACACAAGTGACAGTTTCCACATGCAGAGAGATGGCACACCAGGAAACAAGATACAAAATTGTTTCTGTCCATAACATGTTTGAGCATACAAGATTGTATATAACAAACACATGATAACGTGAAAACTGCTATGACAAATCACACAAAATAAGCACGGGCAGATCACGCTACTCGATCTTGTCACCTAGGCTGACCACTAAATCGTGGGCATCGTCCAGGAGCTTCCAAATGTCCAGCTGCCCAGCCATATTGTTACAGTCCCTAATGATCTCATCCATGCTGCTATAGCTCTCTATTATCAATTTCCTCTTCTCCAGTACACTGGCCGCAATAGCATACAGTAGCAAGTCATCTGTTGGAGGAGCTCCTAGACGAAGTTTTCCCCAGGATGATCTTGCGATCCCAGCACGGCTTGCTGCCTGATCAGCCCACATCACCTCCCACAGACTGAGGGTCTGCTCAAAGGTGAGCTCCCTTCGGAACATTACAACCACCATTCTGTATACGAAAAAGCAGTCTGCAGCTTCGAGCATCTCCAAGTGCCTGTAAAGACGGAAGTCCTTGTTTTTGATTATCTTGGCAACCATGTTGAGTTGCCTGCGAATACCCACTTCATCAAGTCTGAAGTTGTGGCGGGCTTTCCTCATGAAACCCGCAAAGCACCAGAAGGCTTCATCGTCTTCCTCCAGCACAGCCAGGAGAGGTGCTAGGAGGTCACTCATGCCCTGGCAATAACCAATTTCTGGGTCATAGGTTGCATATGCCTCAAGTATCGCTACAAGACGCGACGCGTGATGGATCCTATGTGGTTCCAAATGCTCATAGTCCTTGAGACAAACAACTTGAGCAGATTCAACCGCCTTCTCCCTGGGAACTGCAGCTTGGGATGGAGAGTATGAAGCCCAGTCATTATTCGCACGAACTGCATCCAAACGAATAATCCGTTGCCATGTCTCGAAATCCTCAACTGTCCGTGCAGCCTTCACCGGACAGGCAGACTCTTCAGTTTCGATATTTCCTCCTGTGGTTGAATATCTGGGTAAACTTTCCTCTTCATCCTCAACCGAAGACTGGTGCACTGAGGCCACATCAACACGGGATGTTTCTACATGGGTCACATCACTTTTCTCACTCTCCTCATCATGTGAGCTAGATGAACATAGATTTTCATCCGTCAGGTTCTCTGGGGTTGCTTTAGCCGTCTTGTCCTGGATTTCTTGCTCTGAGATGACAAAAGGATTTTCTTCCTCACTCGTGATTTGCTCTTCCACACTCTCTTTTTCAGGTTGTTCTTCAGATCCAACAGAAGTAACAGATTCTTCGACTTTTCCAGTACTAATGCTCTCTTCAACCCCAGCTGTTTCATTAGGTTGCTTGATCTCTTCATTGTTTTTCCGCAAGCAATGTTTCCTCAATAGAAGATACCCCCTCCTACATAAATCATCCATCATTGTCAAGTTTTGCTCTGGGCAACCAGGAAACAACATTAATAAATACTTTGTACTCCCTCCGTTCCATAATATAAGATGTTTTAGCATTTGGTCACATTCATATGTATCTATATGTATGTAGACATGTATTAGTATATATGTTCATTCAATTGAAGCCACACCTAGTCACTATGTGATGGAGCTAAAACGTCTTATATATTGAAACAGAGGGAGTATTCTTTAATTATGGGACAATGTGTTTCTGTACTAGTAAAGAAAACAATCGTGGAGACTGGAAACCATGCTAGACTATTAGTGGAAAGTTCCTCTTGCAAACATGGAAACATGAAATTTTGAAAAAGAAAAAATTGATGTACCTGTTACGGTCCTTAACTTCTTCCCTTTCAGCTTGTGAACTGTCCAGACTGTAACTGCATGAGAGTAAAAAAGTCCAATTACTTGGAGGTAAACACCCTGAAAATATATGGAATTCTGATACAGGCAGAGTTTAATCAGTCTAAAACACAGCATATGAAATTCCAGTAAAGTGTGTTTTACAGTGACAATATACCGATTCATAATGTGCCTGCCAAAGAACGTGGAACCATGTGCACAACTAGCATATTCATGATTTTCCCTCATCAACTTATAGTTTAGAGTATCAGGTGGCCTGAGAAAATCCCGAGGAAACACTAATTTCCACCATTTAACTACTACAAAAAGAAAAAAAAATGGAAATTTGAGTATGTTCCTCTTAAATTGCCTCATCTATGTTTTTGTTCAAGCCCCGCAACTGAAATATGGACTACACAGCTTCACTGAAATGCAGGAAACACGCATACATTGATTGAATCTTTTGCTAAAAATACAAAACGATCTTAGCATGAATTCCTGATGTGCGTGTATCTGGTCGATCTAAGCATACATCTGCAAGCATAGCTACAGGGGCTTCCTCAGATCACAATTTCTAGAGCACTTACACTCCCAGAAGGAACGGCCAGACTTCTGCTCTGATGCTCGGCTCAATCCCCTGCCACAAAAGCACATAGCTCAATCTAATTGAATTTGTAAAATACATCGGCAGCTCACAAGATAGTAGCGAAATAACAGGCAAACTAAGCTTCTCCATATCTTACTCCGTTCCGAACTCTCTTCACTAGCTTCACGCCGCCGTCGTAGAACTTCCCCTCCGGCGTGAACAAGCTGCGCCATTCCTTGGACGCGAGCACGGGCTTCCTCCTCCGTCGCCGCCACGGAGATTTGATCCCGCCCCTGCATCCAGAGTGCGCGTATACAACTCAGGGGACGAAGCACCTTTCGCAGGAGGCAAGAGTTGGGTCAGGTGGTTGCGAACCTGCGTGAGGAGACTACGATGGCGACAAGCGCGATGCCGGCGGCGGCCGTGACCCCGACAGCGACGGCGGTGTTCCAGCGGCCCCCGTGCATGCCGGCGGAGCCGAGGATGCCGGTGACGGCGCGCTCAGCGAGGCCCCACGCCCACATCGGGCGCAGATGCCCGCCTGACCGCTCCACGGCTCGCCTCCGGTGCTCCCCCTGCCCCCGCCGCGATCCTACGCCTCTAGTCCCCTCGATCGATTTGGGATTCCAGCCTCTGGGAATTCTCCTTTACTTTTTCTGTCTTTGATTCTCGCTGTCCCGTCTCGCGATTTCGACGAAGTGGTGCGTGCGTGCGTCACCGACCGACCGGGCCGTGTTCGTGGGCCTCACGGGGGATGGCTCGAGTCTGGTGCGACGCGTCATGCATCGGTTTGGTGGCTAGCGAGTGGCGACCAGGCTCAACGGTGCAAGGCAAAGCCAGGTACGGTGTCACACTTCAACATAATTACGTATTAATTACGTATCAAATGATGTTGTATTATGTTTTTGTCAACTTTAATGTTACATGTAGTCTTATCTTGTCAAGTTTGTTAGATTTGTTAGCTACTTTGATGCATGCAGCCTTATCTCCTCCTATCATTTCTCTCATATCTCTCGTATCTCTCCTGAAGGATTTTGTTCCTTCAACCCGTCATGCCCGTCTTTCGTCCCACCTCCACCGAAAAAAATCAAACTATTGTCCCACCCTGGCCCCTGCGCACCTTCTCTCTCTTCCCACCCTCGTGTCGGCCGCGCCCTCCAAACCCTATCCATATCACTGCACCCTACGAGCGCCCAGGCCTCCGAGCGCCGCCGCGGCCTGGATCTCCTCCGCCCGAAATTCCCCGCGCCGGCCAGGTTCCTCCCACACTTCACTTCACTTGCTCGCTCTCCTGCATCTTAGTAGGAGTATGCCCCCGTCCTCACACACAATTGATGGGCGCTGCCGCATACTTCGGCCACCACTTCATACTTTGGCCGCCACCGCATACTTCAGCCGACGCCTTTCCTTCCCCGTTGCAGCATCCATCCTCCCGCATGCCCCGACTTCCTCGCAGCCAGGTCGCCTCCCGTCTTGGTTCCTACCGGCCTACTGTTATTCAGATCTTCAGTTGATTTCTCCCCCCGTGTAATGTGTCGTGGCCGGAAAACTTATCCACCTTGCTCGCTCCCCCAGCCTCCACCCTGTTTGGCTGCAATGTGGCGTTTGACCCCGTTGTCTTCTTCCTCCCAAGATTGGGGCGTTCTATCTTACCTTCTTTCCCTTCTATTCAATTCATGGCCATGGTGGCTGGGTTGGAGGTTAGGAAGGAGTAGTTGGCTACAGATCTATTGGGTGCGCTTAAGATATCCACACCTCGGTTAACCTGTTGCGGTTGCCACCGCGAGACCGCATCCCCACTACCTTAGTGGCATGGGCCCGCCGCCGCCATGGTAGTCGCCGGGAACGGGGAGAGTCGACTTAGGGGAGGAGCTAGCGGCTATATGATTGCGTTAATAGTAGTGGCTGAGTGTCGACAACCTAGACGCGTGGGCATAACCGCACCTGCACGCCACTCCCTCGCCTTCTTACCGCCCATGTGCTCCAGCTAAATCTTCGACCAAGGAGCAGGTATCCAAATAACACCTGGTGTCAATGAGCTTGATTTCCTTTGCATTGCACCTCAATTTTCTAACGCTCTTTAGATGCACGGTCATTTATATGAAAAACTACCACACCAGTCTATTACATGATAGTCATGTACACCTGTTACTGCTATTTTTCACTACAGTTGATTTATGGAACGATGATTCAAGTGTCCCTTGGATAATTGCCCTCCTATAACTGGAGGAGTTCAAGACACAAGTTTATTGCAAATCTGAGGCAACATTTGTCGATTAGTCATCTCAACAAGTCCCTCGGATGATCCGGTAGGGTTTCGATTAAGAGAACGTATGAACGCTGGTGACGATCGTCGGCTGACAGTGGGCACGATTTACCCAGGTTCGGGGCCCTCGTAGTGGTAAAACCATTACTCCTGCTCTTTCGATCTGTATTATGAGTAGATCAGTTACAATGGGGGGTGCTCAAGTCGAGAGTATGGTCTCGAGCTCAAGGCTTTGGTGGTGAGAAGTTGATTGGATTCCCTCCCCGGTGGTTCTCCTGGCCTTATATAGGTGGCCAGGTCTCAAACCGTCCCGGGGGGGTTACAAACCCTAATTTTAGGTCGGTTACAAGTTTCCTTCTTGATCCGCAAGTCTTTGCGGGTGGGCTCCTGTTGGGCCTTCTAGAACTGTAGGTGGCACCTCCCTCTGGGCTCAGGTCTTGGGCCTTGGACCGGGTAGCCTCACCCGATAGGCCTAGGATTCTTCCCCGCGTCAGTAGCCCCCAAGTGTTTACTCGATTGAGAATCTGTCGGGTGGACACTCAAAGTTCGTTTTGATTTCCTTCGATTGACCGTTCAACCGCCTGTTTTTTGAGGGCGTATACCCTGTGCGCGACGCGCTCATGTATTCGAGTATCGAGTGATAAATGTGCCTTATGTTGGCGATTTTCGCAGAAGGATGCGGCTCAGTCGCTTGGCTCTCCCGAAAGTTCAGGGCCAATTAATTGCATCTAGGGAAAAAACAGTTCCGGCCTTCGAGACCTCCGACTCGAATCTGGCGAGGTGATCGTTGCGACTGGGCCGTGGAGGTCTTATCGAGTCGAACTTAACCTAAATGGGTACCCGGCGCGTCCGCTAGGATTTTTCTTCGTGTTGTTGACACGGAAATTTACCGGAGGACGCAGCTTGAGTGCAATTCCAGGCCCACAAGAGAGATCTTTGGGGCTTATCTTCGTACTCGAAAGAATACATCATCCGGATGTGCCTAGTCGGTCGAACGATCCAGGATAAAGATGTGTAAATACATCGTATGATAGAGTGGCGGGAGCCACACACTCGCGAGTTTACCTTAGTCCTCTTCTTGTGAATCTTCGGGTAAAGAGATCTTCTTTATTTGTTGGTCTTATACGAAAGATATTTCATGTTTTCATTATTACACGAAAGAGATTTCGTGTCAAGGTGCTTGTGCGAAAGAAATTTAGCGTCTTGATGAGCCCATGCGAAAGAGATTTCGTGTTAGGGATGCTTATGCGAAAGGAATTTCGCGTCTTGATATGGCCATACGAAAGAAATCTTTTGTCAGGGATGCTTATGCGAAAGAAATTTCGCGTCTTGATATGCCCATACGAAAGAAGTCTCGTGTCAGGGTACCTATGCGAAAGAATTTTCACGTCTTGATGTGCCCATACGAAAGAGATTTCGTGTTTAGGGTGCTCATCCGAAGAAATTTCGTGTCTTGGTGAGGTACGCAGTGATGTCATTGCGCACTTTGTTCATTCTGGCTGCTCCCGATGGGACGTGACGAAGCAGAGCAGAGCGCGTGGGCCCACCTTGTCAGCTTTTTGACCGGAAACGATAGGCCGTGTCCAGTTTTCCCGTTGGCCACGCGCTGTAAATGCGCACGATCTTCTGTAAAGATCGTGCGAGGGTAACTGTTCGCTGCCGCTTAGTTTCCGCTTCACGCGTGGCAGCCACAATGGGCGCCACGTTGCTAGATGTACGGCTTGGATCAACCCAGCTTGTGTATAAATATTGACCCTTAGGAGAGGGGTAAATCTCCCAACTCTTTGTTCACCTTCTTCCTCCTCGCGCACACCTCCTCCTCTGCAAGCACAAAAGAGCTCCAATGGCCGGAGGAAAGAAAAGCAGCGCCGGCGTGTCATCCTTGAAGGATGTGGCGAGTGCATCCGCGCCGCCGCTCGTGAAGACAGACGATTGGTGCACTGCGAACACCACCAGGAAAAGCATCACGGAGATGGAGCGGGAGGGGTTGCTCCTGACGGACTTGTCCAAGAAGGAGGAGGTCCCCAACCCCCTCACTAATGAGCACGTGTTCTTCTCCGAGCACGTCTCCCGCGGCCTTTCTCTTCCTCTCCACCCCTTTCTGCTCGGTATTCCGTATGTGTACAGCATACAGTTGCATGACCTCCCTCCAAACGTGATTCAGCACATATCGTGCTTTATCGTGCTTTGCGAGTGCTTCTTGGGGATCCAACCGCACTGGGGCCTCTGGAAGGCTATCTTCAAGGTGCAGATCTTCCGGGAGAGGGCGCAACCAGGCGGGAAGGAGGGAGAGCCGCTGCGCACCGGCGCCTTCGGGATTCAGGCGAATAAAGACATCCCCTACCTGGAGATGTATTTCGTCGACTCGGCGCAGGGATGGAGGAAGAAGTGGTTCTACGTCACCGACACCAGCGCGAATGGGGCTCCAGAGTTCCAGCCATTCGTCACTCTGAAGCGGCGCAGATCCTGGCTGCATAAGCTGACCGCCGAAGAAGGTAAAATCGTCTCTCCCCTACACGCAAAGGTGGCGGCTTCCGCGATAAGGCGCTAGGAACTCCGTTGAATGGGATACACCTGTCGGGTGTGTTTCTTCGTCGGAGGATCCAGCCCCTTCAGGAGAGGCCATCCTCCATGTGGGAGTACCAGGGTACCCAAGACCCCAGCGGTGTTTGAGAGGATATTCTCTCGAATGCAGAGTTCGAGAGGAAGATCGCGGCCATCACCAAGATGAAGAAAGGAGAGGTTTGCTCGGCCTATCCTCTCGAGCCATTCGAAGCTTCAAAGCCCCCTCGGCTGAGGTGAGTTTCTTTTTTGCTCTAGTTTCTTTTTCAGTTTGAATCTTCATCGATTGAGAATTTTTTCTTATTTTCCTTTTCCATCTCCGTAGAGCTTGAAGGTGGCGACATGTTACCCGCCGCTTTCCGCTGAAGACGCCTCGGATCTCTAGCGAGTAACGTCGAGGCCCCTCTCGAGACTAGTGTCGCAGAAGCTGACTCGAGCTTCGAGCGCGACTATATGGACGACGAGGAGGAGTCGGGCAGCGACCAACTCCGTCACCGCAAGCACAGTAGGCACGAAGATGTCGAAGTCACCTCCAAGGATAGCTCCTTGGGTGATGGGTCTACCAAGGCAACTGAGCCTCTTCAGGTGCCTCCCCTCCGTGCGCTTCCGCCTCTTGGTCGTCCACCGAAGGTTTCCACCGCTTGGAACCCAGACGTTCTTGATGATGATGACAAGGATGAGTAAGTTTTTCGCGTTCCGCTCTTAATCGCGAATTTTTGTTCTCGCTCCTTGTTCTTTATTCTGATTTTGCTTTCAACAGCAGCCTTGCGACTATTAGCCCTGGCGGGTTTGCTTCTTCGCTTCCTTCCGTGAAGAGGAAGGAGGCTGCCTCGGATCCTGCTCCAGCTGATGAGGTTGCCCGAAGGTCTCCAAGCCCCGCAAGAGCGACTGAGACCCCGGAGTACGGGATGCCCGGCTTGACAGGTGGAGCGTCAACGAACAAGGAGATCTCGGGTAGCTCAGAAGACCCTCTGTCTACTGCCCAGGGCAAGGTAAGATTGTTCATCCTCTCGCATTCTTGCGTTGCTTGATCGAAGTTTTTATCAGGTGCACGACAGTGCTCCCGATGGGAGTAGCCCCCGAGTCTATGGTTAACCGCTTGCAGTTGGCCATGGACTCAAGTTCGAACTTTTCTTCTTCTGTTTCTTTGTTTGACTTGAATTCTATCGGGTGCACGGCAGTGCTCCCTATGGGAGTAGCCCCCGAGGCTACATTCGACTGTGTATAGTCGTGTGTAGGCTCAAGTGATACATCTTTTGACTCGAACTTTTGTCTTGGGTTTTTTGCAGGCTCTCCTCGACTCCCTCGCTGCTTTCGGGCGTCGAGTGCTTTCGGCCGAAGCGGACTGCGTCTTCCTTAGGGCGGATCGCGATCGGCTTGTCCAGGACGGCCGTTCTCTTCAAGGTAGGATAGTGCGCCATTCTCGTCTTTATCGCTTCTTCTTGATTGTAATTGTTGCTCCAACCGCATCCTTTCCATTGCAGATGAGGTTACCCGCTTGAAGGCTGAGAAAGCGGAAGCTGTCTCTCGAGTGAAAACTCTTGAGACAGAGCTGGAATCCTCTCGAAAAGAGTTGGAGTCCGCCCGCAAGTGCTCAGCCGATCTTGAAGGGAGTCTTACGGGAGCTTAGGGGGGGTCTGAAGCAACTGGAAGAGGCGGGTGCAAAGCGCGATAGCGATCTTGTCGACTCCATCCGCCCTTTGGCTCAGAAGCTCGCGGGTAATGTTGTGATTCACCCTTTTTCAACTGCGACCTTTATTTGCCCTTCTTCGCTGATGATTATTTTGTGTTTGTCTCAGATGCTCTTGGGGTCGGGCTGGAGCTTCCCGGATATCAGCGACTAGATGCCCTTACCGACACATGCGCCCAACTTCAGGAGCACGCGAACAGAATCTGCTCCCTCGTTGGTGACGCCACCCGAGTGCTGACGCAGTTCCACGAGCGCTTGTTCATGGATGCGGCGGTTCCTCCTACCTTGGGCAGTCTCCTGCAGGTCTTCCCGGGCGACGAAGATCTTCTCAACAAGTTCTCGCTCGCGCGGACTGAGTGCGGGGCCAGGACGGCGATCCAGTTTGCTCTGGCGCATGGAGTCTCGGGTGACCTGGACAAGGTGTACTCGGAGCTTCTACGCGACTCGATGGGTAAAAAGGTAGCGATCCGTCCTTTTGGCGAACGTGCTGAAGTCCTCGCGAAGATGCTCTCGGGGGTACTTTCCCGTGCTAGTCGCAAGGGACAACCTTCCGCGAGTGGAACTACTTCTGCAGCTCCTTAGGATAGCTTTTATTTTCCTGTCCTCTTGATGTAATGAATCTTGGGATGTATTCCCGTACTTTATTTTGAGTAATCGAAGTATTTCCTGAAAGTGTCAGCGCTTTGTATTTACGCTTTACTCTGTATTCTCCTGATGGGAGTAGCCCCCGAGCACCCGTCATTTTTGGGTGGTATATTCTCGAGTGGGGTCTCGTATTGTCTCTGAATCTTCCATGTTCTTTTTTCAGGTATTGGATTCCAGCGCAGCGTCCTCGAGTGGAGTTGCTTCACAGGTCAATCCCATGGTTGCCGCCGCCAGGACATTTGCATCGCTCCGTGACCGTGTCGCGGATGGCGAACGTAAGCTGAAAGCTCTGCGAGGTGTGGCTGATGTTGCCAAATCGATGCAGAAACTTGCGGCGGAGCGCGAGCAATTTGTGATGGAAGAACTGGCGGCTGTTGCCAAGGGCATGCTCTGTAAGTTTGCGAGCCCCCGAGTACTTGTCGTTGGTTCCTTTCTTTGTTTTGACGCCTTTGTTGTCCGTGCAATTGTTGAACCTGACGGAGTCTGTGAAACCCATTGGGTGGATAATCACATTATTCACGAGTCGGGTAGCTCCAAACCTCATACGAATGAATTTTGGTCCGACCGCAATCGAGGCTTTATCCTAGCTACCCTGAAGTATCGGGCGAGCCAAGCGCAGATAATCGTCGAGTCTTGTCGTGAGGCTTTGTCTTCTGTCCATCGGACATTTTACCCTTTGGGTGTTGTCCCACATAGCTTGAGTAGCTTGCTCAGGATGTTCCGTCGGGTGGGGGAGGTTCGAGAGTGCATACGCCAACAACTTGTCAGTGGAGCCCAAGTGGCACGTGCCTTCGTTCGCCTGTGGCACCCTGAGGTCAACTTCCTTTCTGTGGCGCGGCTTCCTGACTCGAGAGGTCCACCAGTGGATTTTTCTCCTCATTATGTGGTTGTGCGTCCTGCAGCGAAGCAGATTGTTCGACCGACTTCCGAGGAGATTGATCAATTGCTTGCAGATGCGGCTGCTCGCCGTTAGGTGCAATTCTAAGATGTAAATATCTTGTTGTAAGGTGTTTTGAAGGTGTAAAGCTTGTGACCTTGTATATTTCATTCGATGTTTTTAAGGTGTTTATAAGGTGTGAACCTTGTTGTACCTTGTATTGTTTTATTGAGTTATATTACTCGAAGGTAAGTGATGATGCTAGTTAGGCGTAGTCCCCGTGTGTTTGGGATGTGTACCTGTCGTTTTAGCATGTTTAGAGAAAACAAGAAATCGCGATTGCTATGGTTGAGAAACCATGTATGTATTGATATGGCTGAGAAGCCATGTGTTTGGTTGAGCTACAAAGTGGCTGGTACAACCTTATTTCTTGGGAGTAGAATAGTCCTAGGGGTAGAACTTGCGGAGGTGCGCTACGTTCCACGGATTGGAGTAGATGTCGCCGGTCTTCGGGTTCTTCAAGCGGTAGGCGCCTCCTGGGATGACTTCATGTATGATGAAAGGTTCTTCCCATGGTGGCTCGAGCTTGTGACCCTCCTTTTGCTTGAGCCGCAGCACCAGGTCTCCTACGACGGAAGATCTGTGGCGTATGCGGCGACTGTGGTAGTTGCGCAGCGACTGCTGGTAGACTGTAGATCTTGCGGGTGCGATGTCCCTGATCTCGTCCAGTGTGTCCATGTCTTCCGCGAGTGCCTTGTTTGAGGTTTCTTCGCTCTATGCAACGACTCATGGAGCACTTAATTTGACGTCCTTCAGGTAGGACGGCTTCAGCTCCATATACCATGAAAAATGGCGTGTAGTTTGTCGATCGATTTGGTGTTGTTCATAGGCTCCATAGCACTGATGGTAGTTCTTTGGCCCAGTGCCCTGTTGCTGGGTGCAACCGATCCAACAGTCGTTTCTTTAGGCCAGCCGAAACTAATCCATTAGATCGTTCGACCTGGCCATTAGTGAGCTACCGAGGCGAAGCTGACGGTGATTCCTTATTCCTCGCAGAATTCCTGTGTTTCCTTGGCTGCGAAGTTGCTGCCGTTGTCTGTGATGATGTTGTGCGGTACGCTGAATCTGCACACGATGGAGTCGAGGAATCTCATGACGCACTGGGCGTGCGCGGAGGTGACTGGCATGGCCTCTATCCACTTTGTGAACTTGTCGACTGCCACGAGCAGGTGGGTGTATCCTCCGGGTGTTGACTTGCGCAGCGGTCTCACCATATCTAGCCCCCATTGGGCGAAGGGCCAGGCGATAGGGATCATGTGGAGTTCTGTGGCAGGGGCATGTGGTATGGGCGCAAACCTTTCGCAGGCATTGCATATGTCGACTAGATCTTTGGCGTCTCTGGCTGCTGTGAGCTAGTAGAATCCTGGCCTGAAAGCTTTGCCTACGATTGCCCTCCAACTGGCGTGGTGCCCGCAGTCTCCTTAGTGTATATCTCGGAGCAATTCTTTGCCGTCTTCGGGTGCTATGCATCTCTACAGTACTCCTGATATACTTTGCTTGTATAGCTCCCCGTTAATCACCCGAAAGGATTTGCTGCGTCGTACTATTTGTCGTGCCTCGCAAATGTCCGCTGGGAGCTGTTTTTTGGACAAGTAGTCGAGGTATTTCTGCGTCCAGACTGGCTCGACCAGAAATACTTGTCTCGAAATATTGTGGATGAGCTCGATCATAGCAATTTGCGGGCTGGCGTCTGTTTCCACTGCTGCGGGTGTGCCTGCTGGCTTTTTGACTTGGACTGATCGCTTGATCATTCGTTCGAAGTAGATTCCTGGAGGGATGGGGGCGTTTGTTGACCCCATGTTGGCCAGCTTGTTTGCTTCCTCATTGCTTGATCGCGCGATGTGCTTCAGTTTGCACCCTTTGAAACTTCCTTCGAGTAGATTGTACATGTCACGATAGGCGACCATGTTATCCGCGATAGCGTCGTACTCCTTCATCGTCTGCTGCACAATGAGATTTGAGTCTCCATATATCATCAATCGGGTGGCTCCGCAGGCGATCGTCATTTTCATGCCGTACAGGAGGGCCTCATACTCCGCATCGTTGTTGGATGTTGGGTCATCGGGAGGGAAGTCTAGTCGCAGGACATACTGCAGCTTGTCGCCTCGGGGAGATATAAGAATAACTCCGGCTCTGGCTCCTTTGTTTCTGTTTTACCCGTCGAAATACATGATCCAGTTGCTCGTGTACTCTGGGGGTTCTGGTGTTTGCAGCTCCGTCCACTCGCTTAGAAATTCCACGATGACCTGGGATTTTATAAATTTGCGCCCTGCATAAATGATGTCCCATGCGCCTAGCTCTATGCTCCATTTTGCGATTCTTCCGGATGCCATTGGGTTGTTCATGATGGTACTGAGTGATGCGTCGGTTAGCATCGTGACGGTATGTTCCTGGAAGTAATGCTTGAGCTTTCGGGCCATGAGGACTACGCCATACGCGAGCTTCTGATAGTGAGGGTATCGCTGCTTGCACGATGAAAGCACCTCGCTGACATAATATATTGGCCGCTGAACACCGTACGCCGTGCCGTCTTCTGGCCGTTCGACGACAATAACCGTGCTAATGACTTGGTTTGTTGCGGCTAGGTAGAGGTATAAGGGCTCCTTTTCTTCTGGCGTTGCCAATACACGCCTGCTCTGCGGCGCTCTTTTTAGGTTGATGAACGCCTTTTTTGCTTCAGGTGCCCACTCGAACTTATCTTTTTTCTTCAGCAGTTTATAGAAGGGTAGTGCCTGCTCGCCTAATCGTGCGACGAATCGGCTCAGAGCGGCTAGCCTTCCCGCGAGCTGCTGTACGCCGCGAAGATTGGTTGGCTCCTTCATTGTTAGGATTGCTTGAATTTTCTCTGGGTTGACTTTGATTCCTTGGGCGGACACCAGATACCCGAGAAGTTGTCGTACGGGAACACCGAAGACGCATTTTGTCGGGTTAAGCTTGATCCTGTACGCGTTGAGAGCGTCGAATGTTTCCCTGATGTCCTCGAGGAGCGTATCCTCCACTCGAGGTTTTATGACGATGTCGTCAACGTACACTTGTACGTTCTTGCCAATGAGCTTGACGAGGCAACTTTGCATGCAACGCTGATATGTTGCGCCTGCGTTTTTTTAGCCTGAAGGGCATTGTCGTGTAGCAGTAGACACCGTGAGGTGTAATGAATGTTGTCTTCTCCTCATCCTCCTTTTTCATCCTGATCTGATTATAGCCCGAGTAGGCGTCCAAGAAGGAGATGCGCTGGCAGCCTGCAGTGGACTCCACGATCTGGTCGATTCGTGGTAATGGGAAGTTATCCTTGGGGCAGTGTTTTTTCAGTGACGTGTAGTCGATGCACACGCGAAGGATGTCAATGTTTTTCTTCGGTACGAACACCGGGTTTGCTAACCAGGTGGATATTTTGATTTCTCTGATGAATTTCGCGGCGAGTAGTCTATTCACTTCTTCTCCGAGAGCCTTCTGTTTAGGCTCGGAGAATCGGCGGGTCGTTTGTTTGTTAGGTTTGGCGTCTTTGAATACTTCGAGTGAGTGCTCGGCGAGCTCCCTGGGTATCCCTGGCATATCTGAAGGCTGCCAGGCGAAGATTTCTCATTACTCACGGAGGAGTTCGACGAGTGCGCCTTCCTATGCGGGTGAGAGGGTGGTGGACACCATCGCCGCCTTTGCGGGTTCTGTCGGGTGCACTTGATGCTTTCGAGTGTCGTTGTTTGCACTGAACTCGAGTTCTAGAGTGTTCTTTTTGGTGAGTGGCATCACGGAGTGGTCCGTGGTCTTTGACAATTCTTCCAGCTCATCGTGCATCCCGAAAGATTTCGCGATCTCGTTGAACTCAATATCGCACTTATCTGACTTTTGGAAGTCGCCATCTATGGTGATGGTGTCGTATTTCCCTGGGAATTTGAGCTTCAGGTATGCGTAGTGTGGTACTGCCATGAATCTCGCGAACGTTGTTCGGCCGAGAATGACGTGGTACTGTGAGGGCCAGTCTACTTCCTCGAAGTCGAGGAACTCTCTCCTGTAGTTTCTCGGGTTTCCGAGCACTACTTCCAGGTTGATTGTTCCGAGTGGTCGGACTGCTTTTCCTGGTACTATCCCGTGGATGGATGTTTCTGACTCCGCGAGTTCGTCCAGGTTCTTGTTCATCTTGCGGAGTGTATCCGCGTGAATGATGATTATTCTGCTGCCGCCGTCCATGAACACTTGCCCAAGATCGTAGTTTCCTATTTGCACCTGAATGACGAGCGTGGCGTGTCCTGGTCGGTATACTCGAGGAGGATGGTCTTCTTTGGAGAAAGTTATCGGTTGATCTGCCATCTTCAGGTATTCTGGTTTGGACGATGGATTTTGTACTGCCATGACCACTTGGCGTGTGTTTGTCTTCTGGACCCTTCGGGAGGGGCAAACCATCTGTATCATTCCGAGTAGTCCTTGAGGGTTTGGGTACCCATTGTTTCCCTGGTTTGCGGCGGGTGGCGCTGGCAACGCGGCCAATATCGCGTTCTGATGTCCTGGTCGAGGTAGGGGATGTGGCGGCTAGCCTCCTCCTGAGATTTGCGGGTATCCCTGGTTGACCGCGGCTCTGTTTTTCCTCGTGTAGGCTTCGTGGATGTCCTGAGGATACGGATGGCAATGGGGCGCCGAAACCCATAAACCCGACGGGTAACCGCCTTAAATGGGGAGGGTTTGGTAAAATGTTCGACCCGCCAGGTCTAATGGGGCGGGTATGGGGGTGGCAAACCCGTACCCACATACCCGCAGACCCGCTCTAAGTCCTAATCATATCCCTAAGGGCAAGTACAACGCGAGCGCTAAGCGTGGGCACTAGGAACGTTTTCCCGGCCGTTGGGCTCAATTCCCGGTCGATCCCGAGAATATCCTTTGCGTCGGCGCTTCGCGAGACGTCGGACGCTCCGTAAAGCTAGCGCAAGGAAAGCATTTCGCGGATGCTGTGAACTCGCGAAAATAAAACGACTTTAGCGCCTGAGTTTGCGCCTCGCGTTGGAAGACTGAGCGCTTGCGTGTATTTCTTTTTCATAAGTATTTTCTTTAAGTACATGCTCTAATAATCCTATGCCTAACCATACGTCCACGAGCTATGTACCACAAACCTCACACATCACATGAACGTGTTGGAATCTGGAATCCCGGAGACAACACACATACACACGTGTCTATTCCCACCAACCTCATCCCAATATTCCATTGTCTTATTCCCCACATGTGTCGGTGACGCTCCTTAAATGGGTACCCGTTGGGGCTCCGAACCCGACCGGGTCGTGGGTATGGTAAAAAATGAGACCTGACAAGTTAAATGGGGCGAGTATGGGGGTGCCGACCCGGCCCCAAACCCGGTGGGTGCCATCCGGACCTGAGGAGATGAGTTGCCTTGGTCTTCCCTGTGCGTTTATCTGTGAATAGATGTAGCGTATAGTAACCATCCAGGTCTTCCTCGGGAGTTTTGTCATCTGGTTTTGGCTTACATTCACGATTTCCGCGCGACCCGTTATCGCGATTTTTGGTGAATTCTGCTGCCACCAGCTCTTCGTGATCGTCGTGGTCGTAGTGTCTCCTCTTCTTTTTTCGACCATGGCGATCTTCCTCAGGCGCGGGTGAGGACGCTTTCTCATTGCGCATGGAGTCTTCACCATTGGCCCATCTGTCGGCTATTGCAATCAATTCACTGATGGTTTTGGGGGCAGCTCGTCCTGGTTCTTCTCGGAAAGCGGTGCACCAAGCTCCTTTGGTGAAAGCCTCGACCGCAACTTCTTCAGATATGTTTCCCGCCGTATTCTTGAGCATGGTCCATCGCTGAATATATTCGCGAGTAGACTCGCCACTTTTCTATTTGCACGCTCGTAGCTCCTCTATAGACACGGGCATTTTGTATGTCGCTTGGAAGTTTTTGCGAAAGTCGTAGGTTAGATCATCCCATGACCCGTAGCACGCCCTTGGTCTTCCTTCGAGCCAGCTGCGTGCAGCGCCTACGAGGTGTAGGTTCAGGTACTGCATGGCTGTTGTCTTATTCCCACGTTGGCATTTTACTGCTGTGAGGTAATCTGATAGCCAAGACTTGGACTCTAGCGACCCGTCGTACTTCGGGACTTCCGTCGTAAGTCTGAACCTTTTGGGCATCGGTGCCTTGCGGATGTCGTGGGTGAAGCACAATGCGCTACAGGCCTCCTCGTCGGAAGATGCGGATAGTGATCGTGTGCGGTTTCTGATTGCTCGGGCCCTGTTGACTTTGTTCTACGTGATGTCGTTTCGCGCGTCGTACTCAGGACAGTCGCGATTATCTTCCTTCCGCGGCTCCCTGCTGCGATGTCGCGAGCGACTGCTGTGACGTCGTGGACTCCGATCACGATCTCTCGGGCTATCGTCGCTGCTACTCGGACTATCGCACGGCGCCGGGCTTATTTTCCTCGGGCGCGACGAGACGATTCCTTCCTTGGAGGTGACGTGCTCCCGCGTCGGCAGGGTGTTTCCTTGTCCTTCCGAGGGGTTTTTTCAGTTTCCTGCGCTGTCGCGTGCTTGCGAGCTTGGGCGGCGATTTTTGCGGCTGCCATCCCTAGGCCCTTCTGGACTTGTCAATATTGCTCTGTGCGGGGGTCATTCTCGCCCGGTTGGTTCGCCTGTAGGTATGTGGCTGCTTCCAAGACTGCGGCGGCGGGAGTCGTCGGGTGCACGTTGCTGTCGTTGTCGACGTGCATGAGGGATGTCTCGAGTGTCTTGCTGATTCCGCTGAGGGATTCGCGATCCATGGCGGAGGTCTTCGAGACGTATCTCTTTTTCGAGGGATTGTTTCCCACCGAGCGAGTGTGAGAGAGGGCCGCACGACGCGCTCTTGACTCATCCGCTGCTTTCTTACATACTTCCAAATTCTTGCGAGCTTCATTGATCAGTCGACCTGCGCGCACCAGATCATAGTGGTACGCGGTCAGATCCTCATGGGGAGCTCCTTCCGCGAGTGGCTGGCCTTGGTGTACGGCCTCCTTTGCTCTGACCCAGGCGTCACGCGAGACTTTGATGCGTTCTCGCTCCTTCAGGCTTTCCTCAATTTCCTCGGGTGGATCAGTTGGTCCTTCCATGCAGACCTGGGCCAGATATGGCTCGTGAGTCCTAGGCGTGAGTTGACAGCTTCTGGCGACCCGAGAGGGTTCTTCAGCTGCGATAGTATGGAAGTTGCGAACGCTGGGGCGGATGGATCCACCACTGGGTGCTAGGTCGCGATCAGTGTCGTCAGGTGGCGAGTCGAGGGTCGCCAGGCTTGAGATAGACTCGGAGTCTGATTCGCCGAGATCGACCTGCTCGGGGAAGTGCAATATCCCCGCCTTGCTGGCGTGGAAGTGGAGGCTCCCGAACGTCAGGCTAACGCTCTTCCCCAGTCCGCTGAACACCGAACGCGATTCCGGTGAGTGGGGTGCGACGGTGATCGACCCAAAGCGGATCGGCTCCGCTAGAGTCCAGGTTCCGGGGCTCCAGCCGAAGGTTGGCGATGATGAGGCCGAAGACGCCGTAGACCCAGCTACCGCCGTTCCCAGAGACGACGCCAATTGTCGATTAGTCATCTCAACAAGTCCCTCGGATGATCCGGTAGGTTTTCGACTAAGAGAACGTATGGACGCTGGTGACGATCGTTGGCTAACATGGGGCACGATTTACCCAGGTTCGGGGCCCTCGTATAGGTAAAACGCTTACTCCTGCTCTTTCGATCTGTATTATGCGTAGATCGGTTACAATGGGGGGTGCTCAAGTTGAGACAATGGTCTCGAGCTCAAAGCTTTGGTGGTGAGAAGTTGATTGGATTTCCTCCCCGGTGGTTCTCCTGGCCTTATATAGGTGGCCAGGTCTCAAACCGTCCCGGGGGGGGGGGGGTTACAAACCCTAGTTTTAGGTCCGTTACAAGTTTCCTTCTTGATGCGCAAGTCTTTGCGGGTGGGCTCCTGCTGGGCCTTCTAGAACTGTAGGTGGCACCTCCCTTTGGGCTCAGGTCTTGGTCCTTGGACCGGGTAGCCTCACCCGATAGGGCCAGGATTCTCCCCACGTCAACATTCAAACAAGTGTATCCCAGATTCCATGGTTTATGAAATCATGTTACTGCATCTTGCATTAATCATTTTAATGCCTCCTTTACACTGCCACTTCCTGAGAGATGTGATTGCACATAAAATTAATTCAGTTTTTACTTCCCAGTTGGCTTGGCTCTTTGACGATGTTAAAAGACATGAGTTTTATCTGCGCACGCTCTGCAGTTCTTTTTAGCTAAGCACATCAATTATTGAATCGTGTGAATAGATTTAGCCCACTTTCCAATATGTTATTTACAAGTCAAGGATCGGATCCAATGCAAAACCTCCATGTACAGGTTGGGCAGATTGTAATCTTTTTTACTTCAGCATTTGCTGCTAATACTGACAGTGCCAATATGGCATTTTTCATGCTTCAATTTAGGTATCTCTCGGCTATATAAGCTTGGATAAATTCCACTAAAAGAATCAAAATCACATGATTATGCTAGCGGTCCATTATTTATATGAATATCTGGCAAGTGACTAAGATAACTCCACTATTAACACAATGAAATGTCGCATACTTTATTACCGTGACCCAGTTAATGAAATTCCATTAGTATTGATGTCACCAGAAAATTTTCCACCTTCAAAGATGTAGCAAGACGGTTCTGTAGTAATGCACATTTTCCTATAATTTGGTGCTCGATATCTGTCTAAGTCAAGTAAGATTGAAAATTGGTTAGTTTCACAAACGTTGTGTCGCTTTATAGATCGATTACAACATACATCTACAGTCAGTAATCTTATGTGATATTAGTTTCAGTTCATCTCTTTTAATTCCATTCTTTTTCTTTTTTCTATTGCTCCGTGGAAGTAAAAAACAGATCCTAATGGATTTTTGTGTTCCATTACCACTTTACAGAAGATGTGCTAATGGATGTCTGGTGCCAGTTGGTTTGGTTCATTTCATTGCTTAGGAGTGGCAGGATATGCAAATCAAGCAGATTATGCACTTCAAGGTTTGTTTCTTTTGCTAAATGCACTTCTATCTGCTATTATGTACCGTTATTTACTTAAGGATAATGTTTTTCCATGTGCTAAACTCTTCTGCTTGTTTCAGAGAAAGGAGGATTCAGCGGAGCAAGGGAAGGAGGAATGGATTTCCATAGAAAGGATAGTATGAAGAAGTAGATATCAGGAAGCACCAAGATAAAGAAATGAACTTGCCATTATCTCCTATTCTCATAGAAAGGATACTATTTGACACTCGTGCCTTTTTTTTGGCAAATACTTGATCATCTGGGTTACAAATTTTTTTATATGCATTAATTTTTGTTTGATACTTGGAGTTTACTTGGTTAATATTTGGGTGAGATACTTAGTACAATTTATGGACTAAAGTATTGTGCATTAATAAGTACGTGTGTTGCCAGTTTCATAAGGACTTCATGGAATCAATGTCTTGTCCTGATGCGTTGGAAATTTGTCTGTTCTTTCGGCGCTGAAATGGCTAGATGGGACAAAGCATTGTTTCTTTCTCTGAATTGTGTGTATGGAAGCTCTAACTACAAAAAGCAGTTTTGTTATCTAAATTATGTGTAAATGAATCAGCAGCTATGAAAAATAGATATTGTGGAATGAGAAGTTTATTAGGGCTTAAAATTCACTATCTTTGTTCCAAAGTTATATAGTTATTTGTACTTCTTCCATAGCAAACATGCCTTCTGAAAGATGTGGTATTTGTCCCAAGTGTTTAACTATGTTTGTCCCATGTGTTTAGCTATCATTCAAGTTCAGAGACTTGAAAGTTGTCGATAGCGTGCTACAAAACTTGGTATGGAAAATAGCAAATTTAGGAGTATTTTGGACTTACCTAAACTCAAATATACAAGGCTTTTAAATAAAATCTCTCTAACCATGCCCTCACATGGTCAGCTTGGGTGGGGCCCATAGCTTCCCCCTCTCCCTTGTCTCTCCATGTTCACTTCATCCTCTTCCCATGAAACACGCTCACATGAGAGATCTGGGCGAAGAGAAGAGGGATGGTCAACCAGAGGATGGTCGAGATGTCATGGGTAGGGGAGCGGCTCCAGGAGCAGCAGGAATCCCCAAAGATGGGAAAGATGAGGAGAGGAGAGTAGTGGCGACTATGATTTTGTCATTATGTGATCCGCGATGTAGGGTAGGCGAGCACTTTGGAGCCGCGGGAATTCCCAAAGATGGGAAATATGAGGAGAGGAGTGTTGTGGCAACTATGATTTTGTCATTACGTGATCATAAAACAATCGAGTCGTCGCTTCCCTGCCAATTAACCTCCTATCTCCGAACACAAGTTATAAATACCTTAACCGTATTCTCATTTTATCGGGTCTATTTAACTGGACATTCGCGTTAGTAATGGAGGAAAACCTATGCCATAAAGTTCACAACATCGCAGATGTGAAAACCGAGCCAACAAGTTAAAGATCGATATGCACATATGGACAAACATAAGAAATTTGAAACACCGTGATCGTTTAATTACATCACCCGTAGCAACGCACGGGCATTTAACTAGTTTGGCCTAAATAGTCATAGCCCATTTTACCTTTGCATAAAATTTTGAATTTTTTTGAAAATCCTAGAGGCTATGTGGCGGGTGCTCCTATATGCAGCATACGTCTCGTAAAGAGCGGCCCACTTAAAAAAGTTACAATTATTTTAAATTTGAACATATTTCAAATATAAAATAGATTCCTAACAATGAATAGATTTCAAATTTGAATATATTTTGGAGTTAAATAGATTTCAAAATTGAACAAATTTTGTATGTAAACATAATTTCAAAATATGGAAGTTTCTAAAATTTGAACAACTTTCAAATTTCAAAAGATTTCAAATATGAATAGATTTGAAACAATGAACAAATTTCGAATTTGAACATAATTTCAAATTGGGGACATATTTCTAATTAAAAATGATTTTAAAATTGAGCAGATCTTGAATTTGAATAGAATAAATAAAAGAAAGAGAAAAGAAAAACAAAAAAAGAAAAAAGAAAACAGAAAAAGGCTAAAGTGGGCCGATCCATCAGCGCCATCATGCAGGCGGCCAAGGCGAAATGCACCGGTTGCGGGCGTCATATAGGGTTTACCTATATCGGCCATTCTTGTATGTAAGAGGTGGGTTAAAAGTGAAGGGTACGTTGCATAGAAAACAAAAATTATCCTACGCGCAATAAACCCGAATGGCCAAGATCTAATCTAGGAGATGAAATGCAACGGGGAGAAAGAGAGTCTTGAGATAACATACCCTCGAAGACTCAAAGTGTTATGAGATCAAATCTCGTTGTTGGCGTAGTCATACTCACGCCGATCCCGAGCGAGAAGATGTGCACCGCAATCCAGCGATGCCTCCGTGATCGGTCACACGTCAGCTCGATGAAGACCTCCGTTCCCTCGATCCAGCAGGGTAGCGGAAGTAGAGTATCCCCGAAACTCCAGCAGCACGACGGCGTGGTGGTGGTGAAGAATCCCACGGTCAGGGCTTCGCCAAGCCGGAGACCATGAAATGGAGCAGCGGGTGGAGGGAAAGGGAGGTGGGCAAGTGTGTGTGGAAGAGGGATCTCTCACCCTCCTTTTATAGGGGAGGGGGAGGCAGCCCAAGGGGGGTGCGACCAGACATGGTGTGCCCCCACCTCTTCCCCTAATCATGTGAGTGGAAGCTCCACTCACACCCACTCATGCTCCCTTAATTTTCCATTTAGAAAATCCAAAGGTTTTTTAAAAACAAATAAATAAAACATTTTTATTTCTTTATTTATATTTGTTAATTCCATTAACAAACATTTGCATGCAGCACCTCGAATCATTTGTTAATTCTATTAGCAACCATTCAACGAAAAACCCCTTGAACTATTTCAATTTTCCCCGAAACAATTTCGGAGCTGCCCAAAACATTCTTCGGTATTCCGTATCCTCGCAAACGCTTCATCGAACCTTAATTGTGTCACCCTACGGTTCACAAATAATATAGGCATGATCGAGACTCCTCTCCGATCAATAATCAACAGCGGGATCTGGAGATCCGTGATGACTCCTATATATTCAACGATTATTCTCGTGATCGTGTGAACCTTTCAACGTCGTAACGATTTCCCTTTGTCTCGCGATATTTTAGTTGTCCGAGATCCGATCATCGGTATCAACCATACCTTGTTAGATCTCGTTACCCGACAAGTACTATTTTCTCGTTCCCGTGATATAACATCCTTGTGATCATATCACGTGCTTGCAAGCGGTGTCGATGTGATATCACCGGGAGGGCCCTGAGTATATCTCTCCATCATATTGGATGGACAAATCCCACTTTTGATCTATGAGCTTCAACTAACACTTTCCGAATACCTAACTTCACCTTTATAGTCACACTGTTACGGTGTGACGTTTGATGTCATCAAAGTATTCTTTCGGTATTAGTGATTAACATGATCTCATGGTCTAAGGAACAATGTTACTCCGAATGTAAGACATAACAACAAAACTAAATGACTTGATCGTATTGTTATACTTAGTTAGAGTCTAAGTTCATCACGTCATTATCCTAATGACATGACCCCGTTATTAACAACATCCAATGTCTATGATCAGGAAACCTTGATCATCTATTAATCAATGAGCTAGTTAAAAGAGAGGCTTCACTAGGAACGTTAGTTTGTTTATTAATCACACATTTATTAATGTTTCCGGTTAATACAATTCTAGCATGAGAAATAAACATCTATCATAAACAAGGAATAACATAATAAACACTTTATTATTGCCTCTCGGGCATATTCCCTTCAGTCTCCCACTTGCACTAGGGGCAACAATTTATATTACATAGTGATGAATCTAACACCCATTGAGTTCTGGTGTTGATCATGTTTTTCCCTTGAGAGAGGTTTAGTCAATGGATCTGCCACATTCAGATCCGTATGTACTTTGCAAATATTTACATCCCCATCTGTGACATGTTCACGGATGGAGTGAAAACGGCGCTTTATATGCTTGAAATTCTTATGAGACATTGGCTCCTTAGCATTGGCTATGGCACCATTGTTGTCACAATAGATAACCATTGGATCCAACACACTCGGAACCACGCCTAGTTCGGATATGAACTCCTTCATCCAAACTGCTTCCTGTGTTGCCTCCGAGGCAGCAACATATTCTACTTCAGTTGATGATCTCGCCACCACGGATTGCTTCGAACTCCTCCAGCTTACTGCTCCTCCATTCATAACAAATACGTACCCGGACTGAGACTTAGAGTCATTCAGATCAGTGTCGAAGCTAGCATCGATGTAACATCTTGCGACGAGCTCTTCTTCACCGCCATATATGAGAAACATATCCTTAGTTCTTCTCAAGTACTTAAAGATATTCTTGACCGCCGTCGAGTGTTCCAAACCTGGATCGGATTGGTACCTACTAGTCAAACTAATAGCATGTGCCACATCCGGTCTTGTACATAGCATAGCATACATGATAGAACCTATGGCTGAAGCATAATGAATCTTATTCATTTTCTCTCTATCTTCTGTTGTAGCTGGACATTGTGTTTTACTCAACGTTTTGCCTTGCAACATAGGTAAGAACCCCTTCTTACTATCTTCCATTCTGAACTTCTTCAGAATCTTGTCAAGGTATGTACTTTGCGAAAGTCCAATTAAGCGTCTTGATCTATCCCTGTAGATTTTAATGCCTAATATATAAGCTGCCTCACCGAGGTCTTTCATCGAAAAACTACTGTTCAAATAACCTTTTACGCTTTTTAAAAGTTCTATATCATTTCCAATCAACAATATGTCACCCACATATAGTACTAGAAATGCTATAGAGCTCCCACTCACTTTCTTGTAAATACAAGCTTCTCCGTATGTTTGGACAAATCCAAACCCTTTGATCACCTTATCAAAACGGAGGTTCCAACTCCGAGATGCTTACTTGACTCCATAAATGGAACGTTGAACCTTGCACACCTTGTCAACATCCTTAGGATCAACAAAACTTTTGGGTTGCATCATATACAACTCTTCCTCAATGTCACCATTAAGGAACGCCGTTTTAACATCCATCTACCAGATTTCATAATCGAAAAATGCAGCAACTGCTAACATAATCCTAACTGACTTAAGCATCGCTACTGGTGAGAAAGTCTCATCGTAGTCAACTCCTTGAATTTGTCGAAAACCTTTTGCGACAAGTCGAGCTTTATAGATGGTCACATTACCATCAGCGTCAGTTTTCTTTTTAAAGATCCATTTGTTCTCAACGGCCTTGCGGTCATCGGGTAAGTCCACCAAAGTCCAAACTTGGTTTTCGTACATGGATCCTATTTCGGATTTCATGGCTTCAAGCCATTTTTTGGAATCTGGGCTCATCATCGCTTCATCATAAGTCGCAGGGTCATCACCTACATCTACCATGAAGTTTAATACGAGATCTTCATACAGTTCAGGAGCCGTACGTTCCCTAGTTGACCTGCGAGGTGCGGTAGTTTCCTCTTATGGAGTTTCATGATCTTAATCATTAGCTCTCTCTTCAACTGACGGGGTCGGCACCGAAACAACTTCTGGCGTTGCGCTACTCGCCATTCCAAGAAGAGAAGGTTCAGTAAGCTCGTCGGGTTCTACCTTCCTACTATTCACACCTTTCGAGAGAAACTCCTTCTCCAAAAAGGATCCATTCTTGGCAACAAAAATCTTGCCTTTGGATCTGTGATAGAAGGTGTACCCTATTGTTTCTTTAAGGTATCCTATGAAGACACATTTTTCCGCTTTGGGTTCGAGTTTATCAGGTTGAAGCTTTTTCACATAAACATCGCATCCCCAAACTTTTAGAAATATGCAGCGGTCTCTAGTGCATAACCCCAAAACGATAGTGGAAAATCTGTAAGAGACATCATAGATCGAACCATGTCCAATAAAGTATGATTACGACGTTCGGAAACACCATTACACTGTGATGTTCCGGCAGGTGTGAGTTGTGAAACTATTCCACATTGTTTCATATGCATGCCAAACTCGTAACTTAAATATTCACCTCCACGACCAGATCGTAGAAATTTAATCTTTCTGTTACGATGATTTGCAACTTCACACTGAAATTCTTTGAACTTTTCAAATGTCTTAGATTTGTCTTTCATTAAGTAAATATACCCATATCTACTCAAATCATCTGTGAAAGTGACAAAATAACGATATCCATCGTGCGCCGATACACTCATTGGTCCACACACATCAGTATGTATGATTTCCAGTAAGTCTGTCGCTCGTTCCATGGTTCCAGAAAACGGGGTTGTAGTCATCTTGCCCATAAGGCATGGTTCACATGTTTCAAATGATTCATAATCAAGTGATTCTAAGAGTCCATCATAATGGAGCTTCTTCATGCGTTTAACAACAATATGACCTAAGCGGGAATGCCACATGTAAGTAGAAATATCATCATTTAACTTAGTTCTTTTGGCATTCACATTATGAATATGTGTATCAATACTATCAAGATTCAAAAGAAATAAACCATTCTTCTCAGGTGCATGACTATAAAATATATTATTCATATAAATCAAACAATCATTGTTCTCAGACTTAAAGGAATAACCATTCCGCATTAAGAAAGATCCAGAAATGATATTCATGCTTAATGCAGGCATCAAATAACAATTATTGAGGTTTATAATTAATCCCGATGGTAGACGTAGAGGTAGCGTCTCGACGGCGATCACATCAACTCTTGATCCATTGCCGACGCGTATCATCATCTCATCCTTTGCTAGTGGTCGCTTATTCTGCAGCTCCTGTTTCGAGTTACATATGTGAGCAACCGAACTAGTATCAAATACCCAGGTGCTACTGCGAGTACTAGTAAGGTACACATCAATAACAAGTATATCATATATACCTTTGGTAACTTTGCCGGCCTTCCTATCTGCCAGATATTTGGGGCAATTGCGCTTCCAGTGGCCAGTGCCCTTGCAATAAAAGCACTCAGTCTCAGGCTTAGGGCCATTCTTGGTTTTCTTCTCAGGAGCAGCAATAGATTTGCCACCCTTATTGAAGTGTACCCTTGTCTTGCCTTTCTTGCATTTCTTGAAACTAGTGGTCTTATTGATCATCAACACTTGATGTTCTTTCTTGATCTCCACTTCAGCAGTTTTAAGCATCGAGAGAAGCTCAGGAAGAGACTTCTTCATGTTTTGCATATTATAGTTCATCACGAAGTTCTTGTAACTAGGTGGCAGAGATTGGAGAACACGATGTATCGCTAGCTCAATGGGAATCGATATTCCCAAGGCTATGAGCTTATCAGCGTACGCAGACATCTTGAGTACGTGCTCAACGGAGATGTTCTCTTCCATCATGCAGCTAAAGAACTTTTCTGAAGCGTCATAACTCTCAACTGCGGCATGGGTATCGAAAATCATTTTCAATTATCCCATTGTAGCATAAGCAGTGTTGTTCTCGAAACGTTTTTGCAACTCTGGCTCTAATCCATAGAGGGTGCCGCAATGAACTATATTGTGGTCTTCTTGTTGAGTCAGATAAATATTTTTATCTTCATCAAAAGCATCATCAGCGGGCGGGTTACCTAGCGGTGCATCAAGCACATAGAGCTTCTTGCAAGCGGTGAGGAGAATCCTCAGGTTAAGTGCCCAGTTGGTAAAGTTGCTTCCATTGTTTGCTAGTTTTTCTCTCTCCATGAACATATTGAAATTGAAGGTGGGTGGTTCCATGATCTACAACATATTTGCAAAGACTATTTAGACTAGGTTTATGATAAATTAAGTTCAAGTTAATTTATCCCATGAACTCCCACTCAAAAAAAACATCCCTCTTAGTCGTCTTTAGTGATTACACGAACCAAATTCACTACACCGAAACCGATCATCACGTGAGACGGTGTAGTTGCAAAGGCGAACATCAACATGTTCATCATATCATCCATATGACTCGTGCTTTACCTTTCGGTTACGTGTTCTGAGGCCATGTCTATACATGCTAGGCTCGCCAAGTAGAACCGGAGTATTGCGTGTGTTTCAAGGCCATGTCTGTACATGCTAGGTTTGAAAACACGAGTTGTATGCGAACGTTGAGTCTATCGCACCCGATCATCACGTGGTGTCTCGAAACGATGAACTTTCGTAACGGTGCATACTTAAGGAAGAAGACATTTTTATCTTGATATTAAGTGAGAGGGATCATCTTATAATGCTACCGTAGCGATCTAAGCAAAATAAGATGCATAAAAGGATTAACATCACATGCATGGATAATGTGATATGATATAGTCCTTCTTACACTTGATCTCCATCTTGTGCATCATGTTATGATCTCCATCATTCCACCGGCGTGGCACCAAGGTCCGTGGCACCTCCATCTTGATTGTCCATTACAACATATCACATGGATATGATATACAACACGCCGGCCATAAAAATAAGACAACCATATGGCTCCAGTCGGTATGCCAATAATTTACAAAATATATCATCTCATACATAACGTTTGTAACATTGACCATATCACATCACATGCCCTGCAAAAACAAGTTAAACACCTCTAATTTATTTTTGCATATTTTACGTGACTTGGGCTTACGAGGATAGAACCATTCATACCTACGTACAAGAGCCACAATGTTGATAAAACATATTTTTAACAACCCTTTTTAGATTAGATCTTAACTATAGTAGAAGAAACGGACACCCCCTCAGTCACAAGTGAGACATTTCTCGCGTACATAGTACACGTAAACTTAGTCCAGGGCAGTTTCATCCTACTATGCCACTAAGATCATAAAATACTCAAAGAGGCAAAAACATGATCATCAACGCCCACATACTCCTATGTGTTCTACCCGTACAAATCATCTACGCATAGATCCGGCTCTGATACCACTGAAGGGTGCGTTGCATAGAAAACAAAAAAATTCCTACGCGCGATAAACCCGAATGGCCAAGATCTAATCTAGGAGATGAAAGGAAACGGGGAGAAAGAGAGTCTTGAGATAACATACCCTCGAAGACTCGAAGTGTTACGAGATCAAATCTCGTTGTTGGCGTAGTCATACTCACATTGATCCCGAGCAAGAATATGTGCACCGCAATCCGGCGATTCCTCCATGATCGGTCACACATTCAGCTCGATGAAGACCTCCGTTTCCTTGATCCAGCGGGGTAGCGGAAGTAGAGGATCCCCGGAACTCCAGCAGCATGACGGCGTGGTGGTGGTGAAGAATCCCACGGTCAGGGCTTCGCCAAGCCGGAGACCATGGAATGGAGCAACGGGTGGAGGGAAAGGGAGGTGGGCAAGTGTGTGTATGGAAGAGGGAGCTCTCACACTCCTTTTATAGGGGAGGGGGAGGCAGCCCAAGGGGGGTGCGACCAGCCATGCTGTTCCCCCACCTCTTCCCCTCTTCATGTGAGTGGAAGCTCCACTCACACCCACTCATGCTCCCTTAATTTTCCACTTAGAAAATTCAAAGGTTTTTCTTTAATAAATAAATAAAACATTTTTCTTTATTTATTTATATTTGTTAATTACATTAAAAAATATTTGCATGCAGCACCTAGAATCATTCGTTAATTCTATTAACAACCATTCGACGAAAAACCCCTTGAACTATTTCAATTTTTCCCGAAACAATTTCGGAGCTGCCCAAAACATTCTTCGGTATTCCGTATCCGCTCAAACGCTTCATCGAACCTTAAGTGTGTCACCCTACGATTCGCGAATAATATAGACATGATCGAGACTCCTCTCCGATCAATAATCAACAGTGGGATCTGGAGATCCGTGATGACTCCTATATATTCAACGATGACCCTCTTGATCATGTGAACCTTTCAACGTCATAACGATTTCCCTTTGTCTCACGATATTTTAGTTGTCTGAGATCCGATCATCGGTATCAACCATACCTTGTTCGATCTCGTTACCCGACAAGTACTCTTTTCTCGTTCCCATGATATAACGTCCTTGTGATCATATCACGTGCTTGCAAGCGGTGTCGATGTGATATCACCGAGAGGGCCCTGAGTATATCTCTCCGTCATATTGGATGGACAAATCCCACTCTTGATCCATGAGCTTCAACTAACACTTTCCGAATACCTAACGCCACCTTTATAGTCACCCTGTTACGGTGTGGCGTTTGATGTCATCAAAGTATTCTTTAGGTATTAGTGATTAACATGATCTCATGGTCTAAGGAACAATGTTACTCTGAATGTAAGACTTGATAACAAAACTAAATGACTTGATCATATTGTTATACTTAGTTAGGGTCTAAGTTCATCACGTCATTCTCCTAATGACATGACCCCATTATTAACAATATCCAATATCTATGATTAGGAAACCTTGATCATCTGTTAATCAACGAGCTAGTTAAAAGAGAGGCTTCACTAGGAACGTTGGTTTGTTTATTAATCACACATGTATTAACGTTTCCGGTTAATACAATTCTAGCATGAGAAATAAACATCTATCATAAACAAGGAATAACATAATAAACACTTTATTATTGCCTCTCGGGCATATTCCCTTCAAAAAGTTTAGTCCCATATTGCTAGTTGAGAGGGAGTTTTATCTCCATATAAGGGAAACTATTCCACTCAGTGTATGAGCATGAGAAGAAGAGACATAGACGCGTGCTTCTCCTCTGCCGCCCGTCTCGCTCTCGCCTCATCATGGCGTATGCACGCTTCTTTTTTCCCGAAACGTTTTGCACTAGTGCGAGATGTCTCTTTGTTTCCTTTTCCACTGTAAACGTTTGCCTTCTGCTATTGTGCCTATATAAGGGAGGTCGCTCCTATGCGTGCCTCCTGATTCTTGAGTACTGCACTGTTGATCAAGAATTCTCTATCCCGTGTCGTGGTGTGCACCGTGGGCGAGACAGTAGGCCTCCGGAACCCCGTCCATACAGATCGTGTACGGGAGAAGGGTGATAAGATTTTTGGGGGGCACTGTCGCACGACTAGTGTCTTCTTTGTCAACATGAAAGATGAAGACTGCTTCCTGGATGATGACTTCTTCCCCCATGCCGACGGCCTCTTCGACAACATGTTTTATCTATCCAATGCGAGCGCCTTTACACCGTACGTGATGGTTACGTTTCTTGATGGAGGGATGATAACCCGGTAGGCCAACGCCAAGGAGTAACTCGGCCCAAAGGACGCTGCGCAAGACCCGGCTTAAGATAAAGGAGTTTCTAGAAGGCCCAGGAACGTAGGCCTCGTAACCCGGATTGTGGGTTCCGATAAGGAAGTTTAGGGTTTGTAAGCAGTGTCTGGGTAGGATTCAGAGTGCGCCTTGGGGAGTAGGCCAGGGGGTCCGGATATTATATAAGCCGGCCCCTAGGGTTAGACCAAGAGAGATCCAAGAGTTCGAGCAACATTGCTAGGTATCGAGTATCCAGTGTAACACGAGAGTTGAGTTAATATATTTAGATCGGAGACTCGGCGACTTGATTTCCGGCTACGAGATCGCATATCATCATGTTTTCCCTTGAGCTAAACTCTCTCCCAAACACCAGAGTCGAATTTCCCCAAGATAAGTTACCCCCGGTAACGTCTGCCGTGATTATCCCACGACAGTTGGCGCCCACCGTGGGGCCTACGTCCAAGGGTGTTTACATCACGGGAGAAGCTCGGAAGAACATGGAGAACCTTGTCATCGGCGAGATCTACACCGACCCCGAAGGAGAGAAGATGGTGGACGATTCCGGCTGGGGGCCAGAGTCGGATCTGCTCGAATCCGGATCTGTCGTGACAATCGGCCAGATCAACGTTTTCATCGGCATGGTACGTACGTCCGGTTCAATCCCTGACGATTTCGGGTTTGATTCTGTGTCAGGGGAAGCCACCTACGTTCAATCAGATGGGGAAGAATCGGTCGGGACGGTAGATCCGACAGAAGAGCCCCCCACGAAGAGGGAACAGCCGGAGGAGCCAGCATGGACCCCGCGTGGCCGGGTCATGAGAGAAGATGATACCGAGTCCATCTTGCATCTGCTGGAGGACTGGTACGAGGAAAATAGCAGCGAAGAGGAAGAGTACGAATCTGCGCCAAGCATTGCGCGCCAGGTTGCGGTTTACACGGCCCCGGCAATCAATCTCAATCAGGGGAACGTGACCGCGGCCACAGTCGGAGCAGCACAAGCATTGGCCCAGCAGCAAGGTCCGGTTGACGGAAATCCGGTTCTCACCCGGGTTGACGGAGAATCGGCATCAGTTACCAGTCACGCGGCGGATAGTGAATTGCAGGCAAACACGATTGGATATCTCGCAAATCGGGCGCCAGGGGCGGGTCCTTCAAACCCGCAACACCTGGCCCTATTCAACAATAACTTGATTCTAGATCCCACCGTTTTGGCCACGGTTATCACTCCGGAAAACGCGGCGGAACGTGTTAGAGATCTGGATGTAGCCCGTCGTGCATTGGAGCAACAGAGAAGGCAGGTAGAAGCAGAGAGACAAGGGATGGCCACGCGCCAACGTGAGCTGGATGCATTGGAAACCCGGCTCCGAGAAGAAACAACTAGGGTGCGTCAAAGGCATCAAACCAGATTACCGGCAACGGGTGGAGTTATAAACCCGACCACGCTATTCATCACGCCTCAGGATCAACCGATCCCAGCGGCAAACCAAGGAACGGTACAACAACCTGCAACTGGAAGAGCACAACCGGCAAACATACAAGCCGGGTTACCCATACTGCAGACCGGAGTCACTACCGGCAATACATTACCACCACCGCCACCATCACGATTTCGCACGCCAGCAGGTCACTACAACAACCCCATGGATAATGTGTACGCAGCAACGCTCGCATTGAATCAAATCCCCGTGAGAGAGTCACCCCACGCAGAGGAGACCCGGCGGGCGATAGATCTATTGCGCACTGCGCTAGCGCAGCAAGTTAATTACCCGGATCACAGAAGTGGAATGCATGGGACACCATATATCAGCCAGCAACGAGGCAATACCGGCAATATCCAGACAAGTTCAGCGCGGCGGAGGGAAGAGCAGCAGCAAATGCCGCCTCCTCCCCGCGTTCAGGCAGTACCAGCAGCATCGGCAGCACAAGCTATCGTGGATAGTTCCAGAGCCAGGAGAGCCGCGGCCGGGTCTGCGGTGCATGGACCACCAGCAGTACCGCGCCCCGCCGCGCCCCCCGCAGGGTCGCATGTTTCCCGGGTGAGGCCAGTTCCGACTAATCTCGCTGGGCCTAAGTGTCTGTCGGCTGACATCAGGGCTGAGCCTTACCCGGATAAATTCAAGGAACCGGGTAAAGTTGTGAATTACGAGCCGACTATGGATCCAAAAACATGGTTGAGCAGTTATGAGATGGCTATGTCGATTCGCAATGCATCCGAAAATCTTCAAGCCAAGTTCATGTACTTGATGATGTCAGAAGGAGCAGCAAAGTTATGGTTCAATAATTTACCGGAGGGATCTATCAAGTCATGGGAGGAGTTGAAAACTGCGTTTATCAAGCACTTTCATGGGACGTGCAGAAAGCTATTTACTATTGATGACCTAGAGCGATGTGTTCAAAAGAAAGGAGAATCGGCGCGCAGCTGGGTGCGCCGGGTTATGGAGATACTTCACTCATCTACGGATATTCAGCCCAAAGATGCGCTACAAGCTATGGCAAAGACGTGCAAGTACATACCTTTAGTGCAAAAATTAACTCGCATGAAATCTAGTCGAAATGCTTCAGAGGTTACGATGGGAGAGCTAATGGATGCATGCAACAAACACGCTGCAACGGATACTACAGAAGAGGATGTCGATGACAAGAAAGCAAAAGCAAATACAAATAATAGTGGAAGAACCGGCAACGGATCAACGCCGGGTAACAATGGATGTAACAATGGGAACAATCAGAACAAGCGCCCGTTTGAGGGAGGCTCCGAGTTTGTCGCTAGCACAGAAGCCGGGTCTTCGAGACCTAGGGCAGAAGGAAATTTCAATGCGGGAAATCACAACGGAGGAAATTATCAAGGGCCGCCAAGGCCGGGTAACAATTGGGATATCTTCAGAATGGCGTGTCCAAAGCACATCAGGAACGGTAGGCCGGCTAACCACTCATTGGAGCAGTGCGCGGACCTACAGAGATGGAAGAATGAGGAGATAAACAAGGCTATGTGAGGTGCAGGTCGGGGAGGAGGACCGGGTCCGGGTGGAAACCCGGGCAACGGCCCACCCCCAGCCGGTAACCCGGCAGGCGGAAATCCGGGTAACAACCAAGGGGGAGCTGGAGGTTTCCAAGCTAACCCCAAGCAATTGGGACAATATCACGTGCATACCACAGGAATTTCTAACAAGGATAAAAAAGATACTGAAACAAGCGGTAAACTCGGTTTCTTCGGCTGTTCCGAGATACCTGAGATGGTCAGAGCAGGACGTAACGTGGAGCAGAAGAGATCACCCGGAAAGGATAGAACACCCGGGGGTCTTAGCATTGGTGGTGGCACCACAAGTTAATGGTTATGAGCTGAAAAAGGTCCTAATGGACGGTGGAAGTAGCATCAATATCTTGTATTGGGAAACCTTTCTACGCATGGGTCTCAAGGAGTCTCAGCTACAGAAGAGTTCAACAGTTTTTCATGGGATTGTGCCGGGCCACTCAGCGTGCCCCGAGGGAAAGATCACGTTGGAGGTAGCTTTTGGAGAGTCGAAGGATAATTACCGAGTCGAGTGGCTTACTTTCGAGGTGGTTAAGTTGCGCAGTCCTTATCACGCGCTATTCGGAAGGCCGGCTTATGCTAAGTTCATGGCCAGGCCGTGTTATGTGTATCTACAACTAAAAATCCCGGGGCCCAAGCAGACCATCACCATACATGGGAGCCGGGATATAGCAGCTGAGTGCGACGAAGGAGATGCAGCCATGGCGGAGCAAGCTTGCAGAAAAGAGGAACTCAAGTATTACCGGTCTCAAGTAGACCCGGATGACAGAACGGCATTAAAAAGGCCGAATACCGAAGATGAGAGGGCGAAATTCAAGGTAGCACAGGACACCAAGATGGTAGCTTTTGTCGAGGGTGATCCCTCTAAGCAATTTGCTATAGGATCTAACTTGGACAGCGAGCAGGAGAAAGCACTTGTGGAGTTCATTCGTTCAAATCAGGATGTGTTCGCTGGACGCCTAGCGATATGCCGGGTATCCCCACAGAGTTGGCAGAGCACAGTTTGCACGTCGATCCCAAGTCCATACCTGTGAAGCAGGGCTTGAGAAAGATGAATGAGGAAAGAAGGAAAGCTATAGGAGAAGAAATTGCTCGGCTGCTGACAGCCGGCTTTATTATGGAAGTATTTCACCCGGACTGGTTAGCAAACCCGGTTCTCGTGATGAAAAAGACCAATGAGTGGAGAATGTGCATCGATTATACAAGTCTCAACAAGCACTGCCCAAAGGATCCGTTTGCACTACCAAGGATAGATCAGATCATAGACGCAGTGGCTGGAAGCGACCTATTATGTTTCCTGGATGCATATTCCGGGTATCATCAAATCAAGCTCAAGAAGTAGGATTGGGAGAAAACATCATTCATAACCCCTTTTGGGGCCTTTTGTTACAAGACCATGACATTTGGATTGAAGAACGCTGGCGCAACCTATCAACGGTGTATTCAGAAGTGCTTCGAGGACCAAATTGGACGCAACGTCCATGCTTATGTAGACGATGTGGTGATCAAGACCAGAAAGGCGGAGACATTTATTGATGATCTAAAGGAAACGTTCAAGAACTTGAGAAGGTATCAGAAGAAACTCAACCCGACAAAGTGTGTTTTTGGAGTTCCAGCCGGGAAATTACTCGGCTTTATCGTTTCTGAGAGAGGAATTGAGGCAAATCCGGACAAAATCAAAGCTATCCAGAGTCTGAAAAAGCCGGAAAATTTGAAACATGTTCAGAAGCTCACATGGTGCGTAGCAGCGCTCAGCCGGTTTATATCCAGACTCGGAGAAAAGGCAATACCCTTGTACCGGCTCTTGAAAAAATCTGATAAATTCGTATGGGATCAAGAGGCGGACGAGGCGTTCGAGGCACTAAAAAAGCAGCTATCTGAGGCACCAGTCCTAGCAGCTCCGGGTCCTAAGGAGCCTATGTTACTATACATTGCAGCAGGGCCCCGGGCGGTTAGCGCAGTGGTTGTTGTCGAACGAAAAGAGGATGGAAAAGAATACCCGGTCCAGAGGCCGGTTTATTACGTCAGTGAGGTATTATCAGAGGCAAAACAGCGCTATCCACATTGGCAAAAGCTGGTTTTCGGGGTCTTCATGGCCAGCCGAAAATTGAAGCCATATTTTCAGGAACACCCCATAACAGTGGTTAGTTCTATACCAATGTCGGATATCATCAGAAACTCGGATGCAACAGGTAGAATAGCCAAGTGGGCGATCGAGATGGGGGACTATCATATCAATTACGAGCCAAGGTCAGCAATCAAATCTCAAGCTCTAGTCGATTTTATTAATGATTGGACACACACAGGCATGCCCACCATGGCTCCAAACTCCGAGTCTTGGATCATGCACTTCGATGGCTCCAAGCAATACGAGGGGTCAGGAGCTGGAGTGGTGCTAACATCACCCAAAGGAGACAAGTTGAGCTACGTACTGTAGATTCACTTTGATTGTTCCAACAACGTGGCCGAGTATGAGGCCTTATTGCACGGCTTAAAGGTAGCCAAGGAGATGAACATTAAGAGGATACGATGCTTTGGAGATTCGGACCTTGTGGTACAGCAGGTCTCAGGAACTTGGGATAGAAAAGATGCAACTATGGCAGCATACCGCAGAGAGGTTGATAGAGTTGCCGGGTGTTTCTCCGGGTACGAGGTGGAGCACATAGACAGAAGAAAAAACGAGGCAGCAGATGCACTCGCTAGACTCGGCTCGCGCAGAGAGCCGGTTCCACCTAATGTTTTCCTGGATGAACTATGGCGACCATAAGTTAAAACCGAGTCTGAGGAAGAACTGGCAAATCAAGACCCGGATTTGGAGCTCGTGGCCACAGTACGTGCTGTTCCCGAGTGGACAGAGCCGTTCTTGGCCTACCTATCACGGGGCGAGTTACCGCAGCAGGAAGTATTAGCAAGACAAATTCTGAGGCGAGCAAAAGGATATTCTATCATCAATGGAGAGTTATACAAGAGAAGTGCAGCAGGAGTCTTTTTGCGCTGTGTAGCACCAGAAGAAGGCCGACAGATCCTCAAGGAAATCCATGAAGGTGATTGTGGGCATCATGCATCCACAAGATCCCTTGTGGCCAAAGCTTATCGACATGGTTTTTTCTGGCTCACGGCCCTAGCAGATGCGGAGCGATTGGTGGCAAGGTGTGACGGATGTCAAAGGTACGCTCGCCAAACCCATGTGCCGGCTATGGAACTACGGACCATCCCGTTAACCTGGCCGTTCGCTGTTTGGGGTATGGACATGGTTGGTGTAACACCTGGGGTGTTACCCTAATAGAGAGTTGTTTGTTTTCTTTTGCTTGCATCATATGCATCACATTGCATTGCACCATGTTTGCATCACAACTGAAAATTCAAAACAATTTAAACTTTCACACCTTGCTAAAAATTTCCAATTTCAAAATTGCAAATTAAACCACTCATTTGTTTTTCAATAGTTTGAAATTGTTTTAATCAAATTGCCTGTTAATAAAATTTCCCCCTTTTGTTAAAAACCCTAATGGCAATTCAAAATTCAAAGCAACTCAATCCTACTTATCATATTTTCCATGTGGGTTTAAAGATTAAGATTTGGCAAACAAATTTAAATTCAATAATGTTTGTTTAATTGCTTGAGCTTATTAACTAGAATTTGCTTTTCCAAATTTCCCAAATCAAACACTATTTGAAATTCCACTAACCACTTAAACATCAAACTAATATTTACAATTTTGAAATCATTAACTAACCTTTGCTTTGCTTATTGTTTTGCAACTTAATAGAAATTATTTATCAAATAAAACCCCAAACTCTATTTGGAAAATTCAACTAACTATTTTAAACCAAATTAAAACCTTCAAACTTGTGAAACATAATGCTAACCCTTTTCTCTTATTTTCTGTTTTGAAAACTAACACAAATAAATTCATGAAAGAAAACCCTAAAGCCCCCTCCAAATTCTATTCCTTCCCCCTCTTTTATCCTTTCCAAAAAATTGTTCATAAGGAAAAAAAAAACAAACAGCAAAAAAAAATAGAAGAGAGGGGTGGAGAGAGAGGCAGCCCACCCCCCTTTTCCCTTTTCTTCCCAAGCCCACCCATCCTTTCCTGTTTTTCTCCCCCCAGCCCACCAAACCTTTCTGGCCCACCAACTCCTTTCTGTCGTCTTCCTCCCCTCCTGTACGAACAACTACCGAACCGCTCGATCGTCCCCCCCAACGCCGATGGCCTGTCGTACTAGGCTCTCACCACCATAAAACCACACCCTACCCTCTTCCCTACCCTAGCAACCATAGTCACTTTCCCTAGCGCCGCCAAGCCCTCCTTCCTCCCCCGATCCCCCTCTGTATCTGAAATTCTGAACCTGCATCCACACCTCCTGTCCCTCCTCTGTACCTTCCATGGCCGGAGAAAAGGCGCTCGTCGCCGGGGGGCTGAGCACTGCCACGGGCCGCTGACGGAGGGAATGGAACCGCGGTTATCTCCTCTACCGCCGCGCCCCTTCGCCGTTTGCTGGGAGACGTTGTGGTGGCCGCGCCGTCGCCGGCCACCGTCGCCTACCTCTCCGTCGACAGCGCCTCGTCGACAAGGATCGAGGTGAGCCTCTGCTCCTCCCTTCCCCTCTCTCCCTGTCCGCCTCCGCACTCCACACCGTCCACGCACACCCCCGCGCAACCCCGCACCGCAGCCGTCCTGCCGCCGGCCGGCGATCGCCGTTTCACTGCCCCGCGTCGTCAGGTTCAGAAGGAACTGTCGAAAACTTTCAGTTAACGTCCGTTGTCACCTTATCTTCTGTCAGACGCGAATACTTTCAGAAACCACGAACCAGCCCAGTGGTTCGCATCCCTTGCTCGACCGCGCTGGTCGCGTGTTCGATTCCCCCGGCCGCGGCCTTTTCTTTCCTTTTTAACCGCGCGCGCAGGGGCAGGCCCCGCTGGTCAGTGACCGCGGTGGCTGCGTGGCGGACACCCGCGCCTCGTCGGCACCCGCGTGGCGCTAGGGCCCGCAGGTCAGCCGCTGTGGCTGGCCCTGCCCTCGGTGAAAACTGTCCCAGATCCAGATCTGGATCTGGAATTTGCACCGAGGCCCCTGTCCTTCCGCTGATTTAGCACAAAGCCCCCGTTCCAATATTTCTTTCACATTCTAGCCCCTGCCTTTTACAATTTGAACCCTAAAAATCAAACAACTATAACTTTTAATCTACAAATCCAAATAATACAAATTTTATATGTATCCCAACCAAAATTCCATGAACTTTTCAAATATCACATTTGTTCCCTGTTTTGAACTTTCCAAAAGCACTTCAAATTTGAATTCAAATAATTCAATTGTAATTTGCAACAATTCATAAATAATTCATACTAATTCCAAATAAGGCAAATAAAATATGTTTTCCATACCATTTTGAATAACCTTTTCAAATATAAATTTTGTTTCATGGTTTGAATAATTTAAATTGCCTAAATAATTTAATACTTGTTTAATTCATTTAAATTTGATAAAATCATAACTTGCTCAAAATAAAATAATTTTGAACATGCAAAATATGTTTTCAAACCATCAAAGTGTGAACTTTTCAAATGTGAGTTTGAAATTATGTTTTGAACAAATAAAACTTCAATTAAATTCAAACTTGTTTCAAATCCATTTAAAACTTGTTTAATATTGTTTAAGTCATAATAAATTCATCCTAATTCCAATTTCAATATTTGAAACATGTAATCCAACTAAAATTTGGTGTTCTTTTCAAATACAAATTTTGTTAATTGTTTTGACATGTTTAAGTAACCAAACTTTCCACACTTAACCAATAATTTCCAAACTTGTTAAACCTTATTTCAATTGGTTCTATTGTTGTTATTTTGTTGTTTTCCTCATCCATGCATCATGCTAATCCACTTTCACCTATTGGTTAGTAGGAAAACAATTGTTTCAACCATAATTCATGGGTTTTTCATATGCAACTCAAATTGCATATGGGTCCATTTAAATCTGTTTATCTTGTCAACTAGTTTACTTTGATGCATCTTTAAACCTGTCATGCATCCATATCTTGATCATGCTGGATCTTTTGTCGTAGTAGTAATTGTTGCATCCGTTGTTTGTTCGAGGTTCGTTGCTTCTTCCCGGATAGGACGTTGAGATGATGTGAGCAACGACAAGTTCTGCTACCTTGCGGGATCTCAGGCAAGTATACTCACTTGCTGCCAAATGGCTGCCTTTCATCACTTGTTACCGATACTTTCCGTTGTTCTTTTCTGCTAGCCTTAGTGGTAGTTGTTTCTGTCACGAACCTATCACATGAATCCTTAACCCTGATATTGCCTCACCTCCACACCTATAACCATTGCTTGTGCCCGTGTCTCACTAGCATGCTTAGGTTGTGTTGCTCGAGTCTGTTACCCGTTACTTTCTGTTACTACTCTATTATCGTTCTGGGGGCTCGATGTTAATCAATCAATCCTGTTAATGCTAATGGTAATAATAATTTGATGATAAGGCACCGGCAGGAGGCCCTTTGTGGTTTTGAGGCCTGCTAGTGTCGACCCTAATAGGAAAAGGGTCTTGTCTACTGATCCATGATGAGCGCACTACCCGCATGTGGGAAGCGAGTATGGGCGCCCCCCTCAATTTGACTCGATTCGCATCTCGTCCAAATCGCCTCATTTAGTTCGGGTTTTCCATTTGCTGCATGCATGATCTTGCGAGCCCTTGGTACCCGGGTGGAACTTTCGTAGTCGGCATATAGGGGGACACGTTCTTAGAGTGCTATGAGGGTCCATTTTCTTCTGGGCTCGATTAGCCGTGCGCCCAAGGTGCTTTGGGCTTGATGCGAAGAAGAGTTGAGTTGTGTAGAGTACCTCGCTTGGTGGGGTGATCTCCCATCTGGCGGGTTATTCTTGCGTGTACGGCTAAATTGGTGCAACCCTGCAGGGATAATCTTCTCGAGAAGCCGTGTTTTCCGCGGTTATGGATTACTTGGTGAAAGTACTGGCTAACAAGTACTCAGGACAACTTAAACCTAATGATTACCAATCTTACACCCAATGATTAACAACTTGACTAGTAATAGGCTTATTGACACAATAATCTGAACCATCATTAATCCAACTGGGTGAGTTATTCTCGGATTGCTTCTTCGGATAAGGGGCGAGATCCAGGATGGGTTTGTTTGAAGTTATCTTTCAGTTGGTTACAATACTCGATCTTATCTTCTTTCTGTTAGCCGGAAGTTGTAGTATCTCTCTGTAGATGGTTAGCGCAGCCCGCTGCCGCTTATTTGCAATAACCCCTTCCTTTCCGTTGATCCCAAAGTATTTGTATCTTGTGATGACTGGCTACGCCGGTAACTTGTGAGTATGGTTTATCCACTTGCCAGTACTTTACCGTACTGACCCACGAATCCTTTTTCGTGGCTGCATATTCAATATTGCAGTCAACAGGTTTGAAGTCTGACGACGTTAGCTTGGGAATCCCTCCGGCTTGGCCTGGGCAGGGATTGGACGCTCTCGGTTATCTTCAGGACTCTTAGTCCAATTTGTATCTTGTCCGTAGACGGACGATATGTTGTTTCTTCCGCTGTTATTTGGATCTTTGTATTGTGTCAGTTGTATCCCTGGCTCGTTTGAGTCATCTTGTATCTATCTGTTTCTGTTGTAATTGTGGACTATTCGTGAACTGTTGTAATGTTATCATATGTGGCAACCTGGAATCGGTTATTATGCGGATTTGGAGGGAATGCTGAAATCTGCATAGTGCCCGATCTTGGGGCGTCACAAATGGTATCAGAGCCTTGGTTCCGATTCTCGATATTGTTTCGATACGAATGTTATCGAAGCAACAGGTCCGCAAAGCCTGTAGGTTAACCTAGCTAACGGTCGTCGTTTCTAGAGTGTCAAAAACTAATTCTGCTAAACTATTTTGGAAAACATCTCAATAGGATTCTGGATTTTCTCCTTATCCCTATTCTATTTCCCCTCCCATCTTATTTGTTTTGGAGTCTACTCTCGTGCTCAATCTTTCAAAGTGTTAGGATCCTACGTGGGTGGACGTTTTCTGAGCCCTTTAACCTAATAGGTTCGATCATCGGAAGATTCCTGGTGGAAGAACATCGTCGTCACTCCGAGCAAGAAACCCTTGTTAGTGGTGTCGAGGAGATCAACCGGAAGCACGAAGAATCGATAGTCGAACTTCTTTCCCCTCCCGGGTTAGCAGGCGGATTGCGAGGGCGCAATCCCTTGTTAGTGGTGTCGTCTGTAACACCTGGGGTGTTACCCTAATAGAGAGTTGTTTGTTTTCTTTTGCTTGCATCATATGCATCACATTGCATTGCACCATGTTTGCATCACAACTGAAAATTCAAAACAATTTAAACTTTCACACATTGCTCAAAATTTCCAATTTCAAAATTGCAAATTAAACCACTCATTTGTTTTTCAATAGTTTGAAATTGTTTTAATCAAATTGCCTGTTAATAAAATTTCCCCCTTTTGTTAAAAACCCTAATGGCAATTCAAAATTCAAAGCAACTCAATCCTACTTATCATATTTTCCATGTGGGTTTAAAGATTAAGATTTGGCAAACAAATTTAAATTCAATAACGTTTGTTTAATTGCTTGAGCTTATTAACTAGAATTTGCTTTTCCAAATTTCCCAAATCAAACACTATTTGAAATTCCACTAACCACTTAAACATCAAACTAATATTTACAATTTTGAAATCATTAACTAACCTTTGCTTTGATTATTGTTTTGCAACTTAATAGAAATTATTTATCAAATAAAACCCCAAACTCTATTTGGAAAATTCAACTAACTATTTTAAACCAAATTAAAACCTTCAAACTTGTGAAACATAATGCTAACCCTTTTCTCTTATTTTCTGTTTTGAAAACTAACACAAATAAATTCATGAAAGAAAACCCTAAACCCCCCTCCAAATTCTATTCCTGCCCCCTCTTTTATCCTTTCCAAAAAATTGTTCATAAGGAAAAAAAAACAAACAGCAAAAAAAAATAGAAGAGAGGGGTGGAGAGAGAGGCAGCCCACCCCCCTTTTCCCTTTTCTTCCCAAGCCCACCCCATCCTTTCCTGTTTTTCTCCCCCCAGCCCACCAAACCTTTCTGGCCCACCAACTCCTTTCTGTCGTCTTCCTCCCCTCCTGTACGAACAGCTACCGAACCGCTCGATCGTCCCCCCCAACGCCGATGGCCTGCCGTACTAGGCTCTCACCACCATAAAACCACACCCTACCCTCTTCCCTACCCTAGCAACCATAGTCACTTTCCCTAGCGCCGCCAAGCCCTCCTTCCTCCCCCGATCCCCCTCTGTATCTGAAATTCTGAACCTGCATCCACACCTCCTGTCCCTCCTCTGTACCTTCCATGGCCGGAGAAGAAGGCGCTCGTCGCCGGGGGGCTGAGCACTGCCACGGGCCGCTGACGGCGGGAATGGAACCGCGGTTATCTCCTCTACCGCCGCGCCCCTTCGCCGTTTGCTGGGAGACGTTGTGGTGGCCGCGCCGTCGCCGGCCACCGTCGCCTACCTCTCCGTCGAGAGCGCCTCGTCGACAAGGATCGAGGTGAGCCTCTGCTCCTCCCTTCCCCTCTCTCCCTGTCCGCCTCCGCACTCCACACCGTCCACGCACACCCCCGCGCAACCCCGCACCGCAGCCGTCCTGCCGCCGGCCGGCGATCGCCGTTTCACTGCCCCGCGTCGTCAGGTTCAGAAGGAACTGTCGAAAACTTTCAGTTAACGTCCGTTGTCACCTTATCTTCTGTCAGACGCGAATACTTTCAGAAACCACGAACCAGCCCAGTGGTTCGCATCCCTTGCTCGACCGCGCTGGTCGCGTGTTCGATTCCCCCGGCCGCGGCCTTTTCTTTCCTTTTTAACCGCACGCGCAGGGGCGGGCCTCGCTGGTCAGTGACCGCGGTGGCTGCGTGGCGGACACCCGCGCCTCGTCGGCACCCGCGTGGCGCTAGGGCCCGCAGGTCAGCCGCTGTGGCTGGCCCTGCCCTCGGTGAAAACTGTCCCAGATCCAGATCTGGATCTGGAATTTGCACCGAGGCCCCTGTCCTTCCGCTGATTTAGCACAAAGCCCCCGTTCCAATATTTCTTTCACATTCTAGCCCCTGCCTTTTACAATTTGAACCCTAAAAATCAAACAACTATAACTTTTAATCTACAAATCCAAATAATACAAATTTTATATGTATCCCAACCAAAATTCCATGAACTTTTCAAATATCACATTTGTTCCCTGTTTTGAACTTTCCAAACGCACTTAAAATTTGAATTCAAATAATTCAATTGTAATTTGCAACAATTCATAAATAATTCATACTAATTCCAAATAAGGCAAATAAAATATGTTTTCCATACCATTTTGAATAACCTTTTCAAATATAAATTTTGTTTCATGGTTTGAATAATTTAAATTGCCTAAATAATTTAATACTTGTTTAATTCATTTAAATTTGATAAAATCATAACTTGCTCAAAATAAAATAATTTTGAACATGCAAAATATGTTTTCAAACCATCAAAGTGTGAACTTTTCAAATGTGAGTTTGAAATTATGTTTTGAACAAATAAAACTTCAATTAAATTCAAACTTGTTTCAAATCCATTTAAAACTTGTTTAATATTGTTTAAGTCATAATAAATTCATCCTAATTCAAATTTCAATATTTGAAACATGTAATCCAACTAAAATTTGGTGTTCTTTTCAAATACAAATTTTGTTAATTGTTTTGAACACTTTAACTTGATGAAAACAACAATTGCTTGTGTGACATGTTTAAGTAACCAAACTTTCCACACTTAAACAATAATGTCCAAACTTGTTAAACCTTATTTCAATTGGTTCTATTGTTGTTATTTTGTTGTTTTCCTCATCCATGCATCATGCTAATCCACTTTCACCTATTGGTTAGTAGGAAAACAATTGTTTCAACCATAATTCATGGGTTTTTCATATGCAACTCAAATTGCATATGGGTCCATTTAAATCTGTTTATCTTGTCAACTAGTTTACTTTGATGCATCTTTAAACCTGTCATGCATCCATATCTTGATCATGCTGGATCTTTTGCCGTAGTAGTAATTGTTGCATCCGTTGTTTGTTCGAGGTTCGTTGCTTCTTCCCGGATAGGACGTTGAGATGATGTGAGCAACGACAAGTTCTGCTACCTTGCGGGATCTCAGGCAAGTATACTCACTTGCTGCCAAATGGCTGCCTTTCATCACTTGTTACCGATACTTTCCGTTGTTCTTTTCTGCTAGCCTTAGTGGTAGTTGTTTCTGTCACGAACCTATCACATGAATCCTTAACCCTGATATTGCCTCACCTCCACACCTATAACCATTGCTTGTGCCCGTGTCTCACTAGCATGCTTAGGTTGTGTTGCTCGAGTCTGTTACCCGTTACTTTCTGTTACTACTCTATTATCGTTCTGGGGGCTCGATGTTAATCAATCAATCCTGTTAATGCTAATGGTAATAATAATTTGATGATAAGGCACCGGCAGGAGGCCCTTTGTGGTTTTGAGGCCTGCTAGTGTCGACCCTAATAGGAAAAGGGTCTTGTCTACTGATCCATGATGAGCGCACTACCCGCATGTGGGAAGCGAGTATGGGCGCCCCCCTCAATTTGACTCGATTCGCATCTCGTCCAAATCGCCTCATTTAGTTCGGGTTTTCCATTTGCTGCATGCATGATCTTGCGAGCCCTTAGTACCCGGGTGGAACTTTCGTAGTCGGCATATAGGGGGACACGTTCTTAGAGTGCTATGAGGGTCCATTTTCTTCTGGGCTCGATTAGCCGTGCGCCCAAGGTGCTTTGGGCTTGATGCGAAGAAGAGTTGAGTTGTGTAGAGTACCTCGCTTGGTGGGGTGATCTCCCATCTGACGGGTTATTCTTGCGTGTACGGCTAAATTGGTGCAACCCTGCAGGGATAATCTTCTCGAGAAGCCGTGTTTTCCGCGGTTATGGATTACTTGGTGAAAGTACTGGCTAACAAGTACTCAGGACAACTTAAACCTAATGATTACCAATCTTACACCCAATGATTAACAACTTGACTAGTAATAGGCTTATTGACACAATAATCTGAACCATCATTAATCCAACTGGGTGAGTTATTCTCGGATTGCTTCTTCGGATAAGGGGCGAGATCCAGGATGGGTTTGTTTGAAGTTATCTTTCAGTTGGTTACAATACTCGATCTTATCTTCTTTCTGTTAGCCGGAAGTTGTAGTATCTCTCTGTAGATGGTTAGCGCAGCCCGCTGCCGCTTATTTGCAATAACCCCTTCCTTTCCGTTGATCCCAAAGTATTTGTATCTTGTGATGACTGGCTACGCCGGTAACTTGTGAGTATGGTTTATCCACTTGCCAGTACTTTACCGTACTGACCCACGAATCCTTTTTCGTGGCTGCATATTCAATATTGCAGTCAACAGGTTTGAAGTCTGACGACGTTAGCTTGGGAATCCCTCCGGCTTGGCCTGGGCAGGGATTGGACGCTCTCGGTTATCTTCAGGACTCTTAGTCCAATTTGTATCTTGTCCGTAGACGGACGATATGTTGTTTCTTCCGCTGTTATTTGGATCTTTGTATTGTGTCAGTTGTATCCCTGGCTCGTTTGAGTCATCTTGTATCTATCTGTTTCTGTTGTAATTGTGGACTATTCGTGAACTGTTGTAATGTTATCATAAGTGGCAACCTGGAATCGGTTATTATGCGGATTTGGCGGGAATGCTGAAATCTGCATAGTGCCCGATCTTGGGGCGTCACAGTTGGCCCCTTTCACATGTCACCTTGCAAAAAGACACATCTCTTGGTGGCCATTGATAAGTTTACCAAGTGGGTTGAGGTTATGCCAGTTACCAACTGTGAAGCAATTACAGCAGTCAAGTTCCTGAAAAGGATTATCTATCGGTTCGGGTATCCCCATAGCATAATTACCGACAATGGAACCAATATGTCCCTTGGCGAGATGGAGAAATTTTGTGGTAACAATGGAATCCGGCTTGACATAGCTTCAGTGGCCCATCCACAGGCTAATGGACAAGTGGAGAGGGCAAATCAAGAGTTGCTTCGTGGATTAAAGCCACGATTGCGAGTTCCGTGTATCAGAGCTGCTGGTGCATGGGTCGAAGAATTACCTGCAGTTGTTTGGGGTATCAACACAACACCTAACAGATCTACTCAGATGACACCGTTTTTCATGGTTTATGGTGCAGAAGCCGTGTTGCCGAGTGATATCATCCATGACTCGCCTCGAGTGTCGGCTTACGTCGAGGTGGAGAACGAGAAAACCCGGCAGGACGCCGTGGATATGTTAGAAAAGCATAGGGAACAAGCTTTGGAGAGATCAGCCATATATCAGCAGGATCTGCGGAGATATCATAGCCGGCGCGTGAGAACCCGGGTCTTCCAGGAAGGAGACCTGGTTCTGCGCCTGGTACAGTCAAAGGAAGGAAAACACAAGTTATCACCGCCATGGGAAGGACCGTTTATCATAAGCCGGAATCTGCACAATGGATCGTATTACTTGATAGATGCAAGGGAAGAGTCGGCTACGGTTAACGACACCGCTCATACCACTTCATCTATGCAAGAGAGAGAAAGACCATGGAACGTAGCTCAGCTGCGTCCCTACTATACCTAGTATAGACCAGACTCACAAGTGGAATTACACGATGTAACAGGCAGCAGGTTTCAGACGCACTCTTTTCCTATCCAGGGTACCTAAGGGGACTGGAGGGTTTTTAATGAGGCGGCTTGCTGACCTAACTTTCTCATATCAATAAAGAGATGGTTAAGCAATATATCTTTTTCACACGTTTTATCAAGTTCTATTTTTCTGTTATGTTTTTTACTTTTCTTCCAGGTAAGTATTATTTATTTTTCTTAGTACCTTAGTTTCTTCAGTATGTTGCATGTATTTAGGTCTTGGGGGCTGATTGCTTGAATAGCACAGTTACAAACTCAAAGACCCGGCCATGATGCCTATGAGTTATAAAGGCCGATTACTCGCAAACGAGTACGGCTGCAATCTTATAACCAGACAAAGGAGCCAAACTTTCTTGACTTTTCTTACTTAAGCTCGATGTGACTCGCACTAGAGTGGCATGATTTGCTCGCTTACGATTACAATCAGCCATGATGCCCAATGGGACTTGCCTGACCCTGTTTTCGTACAGATGTAACAATATGATTATCCACGCGAAAGCCGACTTACAGTACAAGAGAGTCAAAAGGGTCATCTAAACCACAAGTTATGCAGAGTACAGGGTTAATAGCCGGAAACTCAAAGTTTATTAAGCATAACTTCAAAACCTATGTGAAACGGCTCTAGATTTTGGGCTTAGCAGAGACAACTTGTTTTCATTGAAAGACCTCACACCCCAGACCCGGAATTTCGGGCCTTGGGGACTGGGTATTTTGAAAAAAGAAGCAAGTTGCTTAGCTGCTAAAACTCAAAAAACCCGAACATCCGAGTCTTGGGGACTTGGGGACTTAGAGAAAAATCCACCTGTCAAAACCCACGAGATCCGGAAATCGAGTCTCACAAAAGGAGCCATAAAGTAAGTCGGAATATCAAGAATAAATAAGCTCAAAAGCAGATAGCTATCAAGTTCATCCAAAGGCCAGAAAGGCCACGAAAGCTATTAAAGTATCATAATGTATTTACATGAGGCGATGGTAGTATCAAAAGTGCACATCCGCACTATCAAAAGAATATCTGTTTTCACAAGGGCATCGAGCGAACAAGGTATTAGGATGGCATCAGGTAATAATTTGCTCGGCTTCCTGAGTCGGGTCCACGTCCTTAACCTTGCCCTCCGGGTCTTGGTCCTGGGTTTGCCCCTTAGAAGCATTCGCAGCATCATCATGCGGATTTCCAGCATCAGGACGAACAGGCGGATGGACAGCCGGCGTAGAGGAAGTTGGTGCTGATTCCAAGTCGGCTTCCCTCTTTGCATCTTCCTCCCTCCTCCTGGCCGAGTCAGCATTCCACTTTTCCAAAATGTCGAAGGGCACGGGCGTATCTTCCTTCACAGCTTTGTCCTCAGCATTGTATGGAGACATAAACCTACTTAAGTCCATACTGTCGGCAAGAGCAGTTGCCGAGTGACATACCTCGGATTGTACGGCTTTGAAATCCTTAGGGGAAAACCTCGAGCCATCTGCCTTGAATTCTGGAAATCCGGCCACCACCGTTGCCGGCTCAAGCTTAGGAAAATAAGCTTTCGCCAGCATAAGTCCCCGGGTCATCCCAACCCGGCATGCCGAGCGTTTCCAGAGCTCAATCCATGCAGGGACAGTAGAACATGCATGGATTAGCGTCTCCATACCCGGATAGAGTTCAGTCGGCCACTGAATGGCGTCTAGGATCCATTTAGTGCCGGCGCAGAACCTCCGGAGGACATTCTTCAATTTCTTTACCTTTTGAATATCATCTTCTTCTGAGGGTGCAAGGTTGGAAGCTGCAATACAAACAACAAAGGTTACATCAAAGTATTCCGGGTATCAGGTATCAAGAAAACAAAAAACTAAGACACGAACCAGTAAGTAACAAAATCTCACCAACGAGGACACGATAAGTGTCGGCAACTTGAGCTGATAGCTTCTTCAGCGCAGCTTGGGCAGTGGTGTATTTCTCCTTGTACTTCGTGACATCCTTTTTCAAGGCTGCCACCTCCGCCTCAAGTGCTTCTCTCAGCCTTACCTCGGTGTCCAGGAGTTGGTTGGTCTTGGCCAAAATCTCCTCAGACCGAGATGCCTGCGCCCAAAGGAATGGAAAGTTAAACATTAGTCGGATATCGCAATCAGCCGAGTATTGAAAGGAGTACCGAGTGTAACTTCGACAAGTTAGACTCGGAACTTGGGGACTAGATGGATGCTATGAGATATCAATTAACGTACCTGATGCTCCACGGCCAGGCGTTCTAACATACTGCTCTCTGAGGCCTTCATGGCGAGGAGGGCGCTCATCATTTGGTCGAAGGAGTGGTTGCCCAAATTGGGAGACCCGGGGTCTTGGTAACTCAGAGTGGGAGTTTTCTCCTTGGCAGGGGAAGGCACCCGAGTCGTCCGGGTATCGGAGTTTGGTACGCCTCCTCCCGTGCCCAAGACTGCGGCCTCTCCCTCCTCGCGTGCATGTGAGGCTATTGGGTACTCGGCTTCCTGTTCAGCCAGGTTTGTTGGTGGCACTTGTTGTTCTTCGCCGTCTGCTGCAGCCGTCATATCGTCAATCGGGTTCTCCTTACCCGGATCATCGGTCTCCATATTTTCCTGGTCACTGATGGTGACCGTGGCTCTGTGGACAAGTGCAAGTAAGCGATCAGCATGTAACTGGAGAAAATTATGGAAAAGCGATAGAACATCAGGAGAAGAACTTTACCCGGGATTCACCGTGAAATCCGAGGGGAATGCATTGCTGGACCCGGACGAAGCTGATAAATATCAAGAGAATAAAGCATGGAACTGCCCTATTAAAGGATGATTCGAAAAGGAAAAAACTTCGATATTTGGGAAAGGATTGAAAAATACCAGCGCGTCGAGGAGGGGATGATGGAATGCCCGGGTTAAGTGCGAATTCACCCGAAAAGTTCCGAGTCAGTCTGCGCTTGGTCACGGGTGGATCCTTCAAATACGGCCAGTTGGACAACTCTCGGTTTAGCTCGCGCATGTTAGCAAAGGAATATGGCTTAGAAGCAAGGGAGCGGTAGGGCACCTTAAAAACGACCCCTCGGGGTTTCCTCTTTGCTCCGACCTTGACTGTCGGCTCAGCTTCATCTTCATCGCTTGCTGTTTCCACCCTGCCTTCCAGTTCTTCTTCTTCTTCGTCCTTGTCCTCTGGCTCTGGAAGTTATCAAGGTATACTGTCGGAAAAACAGAGAATGAACAGCAATGAGCTTGCGGAATCTAAGTGAGACTCGGAATGTACCTTCCTCCGAGTTAACTACGTCCTCTTCCTCCTCTGGACTTTTGGAGTTAGGGGGCGTTTCGATGTTCCAAAAGACATTATCAGCCTAAGATAAAGGCACGAGGGTAAGGATCAGTAGTTGTATCGAGAGAAAAGTGTGAAGGTAAAAGTATGAGAACCGGATTTTACCTCGGGAGCTGGGTTCTCGCGAGTAAATGGTTCCAACCCGGCTATGTTCCGGATTACCTCCAACTTCTCCGTCAAGAAACTCTTGATGGTCTTGTTGGTGTCACCGGCTGGGTAGTTCTTGGAAGAGTATCGGAGGGAATCCGTAGAGTGCCCCGAATACTCGCACATCAGTTTTGAGCGGATGGAATTGGGTTGAATGCGAAAGTTCACCCAAGTTTTGACTAGGTTGAGCCCAAGGAGACCTTGGGCGGAGAGGACAGCTATCTTAGATAGGTGGGGTTGGATGGCCTCCCTGTCCGACTCAGGGGCAAACGCATTGAAAGACTCGGAGATATCTAGAAGGCCCTCCGAGTAACCCGGCAGTTTCCTTTCGCCGGGTGGGGAGGTGTCTCGGTAGTAGAAGAAGGAGAGTTGCCAATGCTTAACGTGATAATTCAGGTTAAGAGTAGGCATTGGGGAATTCTTACGGCGCTGGATGGAAACCCCGCCGCAAGCAAGAAGTGCCCCGTCACCGCTTTCGCGACACGGTTTGCACTGGAAAAGTTCAATGAAGAGAGCCAAATTTGGCGGAATGCACAAATATGACTCGGAAAGGACGATAAAATGGGTTATGTTCAACATAGAGTTAGGCCCTATGTCGAACACCCGGAGGCCGTAATGGCTCAAGACTTCACGAAAGAAGGGGTGACCCGGAGGGCGGAACCCCCGGGTCACGTGCTCGACAAAGCAGATTACCTCGTCGGCAGCAGGCGTGGGCCGGGTCTCATCACCTGGCACCCTCCAGTGGATGTCTTCCTGAGGGGGGAGGACCCCTAGCTCGGCCAGCTCCTCCAGCTTAGCCTTGGTGACTGTGGACCGCGCCCAGTTGGCGGATATCGATTGGGTCATCCGGGTTTTAGCCGGCTGTTTCCCTTGCTTCTTGGGAGCCATGGGTTCAGACTGCAGAACACAAGACAAAAAGGTATGAGACATAAGATTCGGAAATCGTGAGTTATCCGAACATAACGCGAACAAGTATCAGTAAGAGGCATGAGGACTATGAATTATCCGAGTATCATTGGACGGAGCGAAAATTACAGGTTATCCGGGTATCGAGTAGCAGTACAGAAATACGGGATATTTACGTGTTGGCAAACATTCATGGAAAAAGATTGACTACTTATGTATCTAGAGCAAGTAAATGAACCGGAAGAAGTGGATTTTCCGAGTATTGGTGGCAGGTGCGGAAGATTTGGGCGGACCGAGCCTAGATTGGAAATTTCATTTTCGAATTCGTGGTGAAATTAGTGACTACAAGTAATAGGAGAACGAAGTGGAGCCAACATTCAAGCAACTGGATGAACTAGTGTGAGTCTATGCGACTTAATCCGGCGCGGGGCAAGAAATGGCCCGCGGTTGACCTAGATCCAATCTAGAATGAATCGAGAAATTGTGAGGCTAATTCAACGGGAGCGAGAAGCTTACCGGAGGAGATTGGAGCAGAGCACGACGGCGGCAGATGGCGCAATCCAAATGCCCCTTTGCAATTCCCGACGGACAGATCGGGGGCGCGGCGGCGGAGCTTGGCGGCGGCGCGGAACGGTTCGTGGACGAACGTAACCGGCGGCGGCTTTGCTCCGGCGGTGAGCTCGGGGTCCCCGTGGTGGTGTTGCGCAAGCGCGAGCGATGGAGAGGAAGAAGAAGTTGGAATGGACCGTTGGGGTTAGGTTATCCTCTAGGTACCTATTTATAAGGTACGGGTGGGTAAACCTAGACCAACGGGCGGGAATCGGAAATTTCGGGATAAGGGATACCCGTCCGGATTTTCTGAGATATGCTTTAAGTGCTGGACGAGATATCCGGAATGGATAGGAAACAAATCTTCTCCGCGATACCTGGATCGATTAACAAGTAAAGTAAGCCGGATCTTTGGCGTTTGCATCAGGGGCGTTGACCCGGAAAAGTAAACACTGGACTTGGAGAAAGCCGGGTTACTATATGGCCACCATGGAGTTAGGCCTAGCTGTTTATCAAAGCAATCTAACCCGGCCTCTATGAACTTGTGTGTTTGTTATTTTTGCAGGGAATAGCGTGCGCTTCAAGGAGGGTCTCATGAAGCCCAAGCTATTCTGGGGACTACTGATGGAGGGATGATAACCCGGTAGGCCAACGCCAAGGAGTAACTCGGCCCAAAGGACGCTGCGCAAGACCCGGCTTAAGATAAAGGAGTTTCTAGAAGGCCCAGGAACGTAGGCCTCGTAACCCGGATTGTGGGTTCCGATAAGGAAGTTTAGGGTTTGTAAGCAGTGTCCGGGTAGGATTCAGAGTGCGCCTTGGGGAGTAGGCCAGGGGGTCCGGATATTATATAACCCGGCCCCTAGGGTTAGACCAAGAGAGATCCAAGAGTTCGAGCAACATTGCTAGGTATCGAGTATCCAGTGTAACACGAGAGTTGATTTAATATATTTAGATCGGAGACTCGGCGACTTGATTGCCGGCTACCAGATCGCATATCATCATGTTTTCCCTTGAGCTAAACCCTCTCCCAAACACCAGAGTCGAATTGCCCCAAGATAAGTTACCCCCGGTAACGTCTGCCGTGATTATCCCACGACATTTCTGTTTGACATGATGCATATCTTGGTGTAAATCACATGTCTATTGCATTTTCTGTTTCCTATCCATGTTTTATCTATTGTCTTTATGAATTAAATCAGTTCAAAATTTCTCATATATATACCCGACAACTGGTTAGTACTTTTTGAGGGCGGATGATTCTAGCTCAGCAATCTCATAACCAATAATTCACACCAAGTACTGGGCACGATGAATTTTGAGCTTTTGCCATGACAGTGTAGAATGAGGAAAATGGGACACATTGGGCGTGTTTGGTTGCTCACACCCATTTTGGGCACTTTGCATTTGTGGCCCAGCTGGGCCTGGCCCTGGAAAAACGAGGCCTCAGCCATGTTCTGCAGCACGTTTGGTTACCAACAATCTTCTATGCAGACCCGTTTCCCTGGAACCGAATTGCAGTTCCTAACCTGTTTGGTTCCTTAGATTAAGCGTTTAGGCATAAATCATTCTGTTTGGTTGCCAACAATCTGGGAGTTCTCCTTACCTTGGATCCGAAGTGGTTAGTTTACCTCACACACGATCATACAGAACTACGTAAACCCTAGTCAAGTGAAGCACAAATACACGATCACGACGTGCATGACGATGATGGTGAAGTCTTTCTCTCCGCCACACCAGATATGGCCTGCATCTTTCGCCTTACCACTTGTGATTTCTTCAGTTTTACCACTCTTGGTCAGTACACGCGTCTCTTCTAGCAAGGACTTCGAGTAAGCTTCTTCTTCCTCCTCTAGAGTCTTGAACCTTTGGCACCATTGGTTGGGGAATTTGTCAACCTGAGCTTGGAAACAGGCGAGGAGGTGTATATTCCTGAAACCCTGCCTCTGAAGACCGCATACCACTACAACATGGTAGAACAAGATTAGAACATGCAGTACTAGCAACAAATAAGCACAAGGTGGAAATGCAACATAAGTAAAGCATGAATTGATCATCATCTTCCTACACACTACTAGCAGCACAAGTGTCAGCTGCCTAAATAGTTTGGTGTCAACCTAGCACCACATCAAAAGAGGGTGTAATACTACCACTGCAATTTCGTCATGTGAGGGGTTAGTACATATACCACCTCAAGTACCCAAAATATACAGACCATAAGAAGTTCTGTTGTCCTAGCTACCCAAAATATACATCATATCATCGTGATCGTCATCTTCATCAAGCATGCTTGCACCACCGCCACCCCTAGAAGGCTGAGCACTACTATCTACTAATAGCAGTGCTTGGTCATGAAGGTATGGAGCCAGAGTCTCTGATGGTTCTCGGCCATGGCAACAAAGACCTGACCTTGGGCCTTGTTGTCCATGAGGTGGCTAAGATCTACCATCTTGGTGGCGTCACTTAATCCCTTGGTGATCATCACAGACTCGTAGAGGCCTGGCTGTACGTCCACAGACACACTGTCCCTAATGGCAGATGCCACCTCCCTCACTGCCTCAGTCATACTGGTGAAGATAATGACCTCCTCATCCACCAATGCGCCTCTCTTCCTCTTCTTCGGCCCCGCCTTTTCCTTGGTTGGCTTCTGTGCACCCTTCTCACCCTTGTCAGCATCGGCATTGAAGGTCTCGGACTCCCGGGTGTCACCTTCAGCATCAGGGGTACCGAGAGGCTCATTGGATCCCATGGCATGCCTTCTAGTTGCAAGACCGAAAGAGAATATGGTATCATCTGGTTGTAGTTGGCGATGGGGTTGTTCAGGAACTCAGCGTCCTTGGGGTGATCCTATGGCAGGGAAAACGGTTGGACAGTTAGACGGTTAGATAGTGACACGGTGAGGGGTCGTAGGCTTCAATGTGCACATAGTTAGATGGTACCGTAACGTGGCCTCTGTAGTGGGTACTGATATGTCATAAACGTATCCTTAATTTTTGATGTTCCATGTTGTTTTCATGCCATACACTACATGTTTTCCTTACACTTTATGTCATTTTTATCGATTTCCCGGGACTAACCTATTGACAAGATACCATAGAGTCAGTTCCTGTTTTATGCTGTTTTTAGTTTCAGAAAAGTTGTTCTGGAAATATTCTCGGAATTGGAAAATCCGAAGCCCGGAAGTCTTAGAAATCCCGAAGGTTCCACGGAGTCCCAAAGAGACCCGGAGGGGGGGGGGGCCTAGAGCCCCCACACCATGCCTCCGTGCGGGTGGGCCCCTGGCCGCGCCGGAGGTGGTGTGGGCCCCTCGGGCGCCCACCGCCATCGCGCTTTCGCCTATATATGCCCCCCCGATGCATAAACCCTAAGGATATCAGCCTTTTTCTATGAAAAGTTCCGTAGATCCGCTGCCGCCGAGAAGTTTCGGGGGACAGAAATCTTTGTTCCGGCACCCTGCAGGGACGGGGAAGTGCCCCCGGAGCCATCTCCATCGACTCCACCGCCATCTTCATCGCCGTTGCTGTCTCCCATGATGAGGAGGTAGTAGTTCTCCCACGGGGCTGAGGACTCTACCGGTAGCTATGTGTCTCATCTCTCTCCCATGGTGTGATCTTTATGTGATCATGAGCTTTGTAATCTAGTTGAATAAGTAGATGCTACTCTTCATCTGTTATGCTACTCAAGTGGTTTTGTTATGAGATCTTCGTAGACACTTTGATCACGGTGTAAAGGTGACAGTGTGTGCATCGTGTGGTTTAGCATGGTATTTATATCTTGTGTTGGATGACCCTATGAAATTGTGGTGTTTGTCTAGTACCTTCTAGGGCGCCCAAGTTGACAGTGTGGGGTTAACTAGACATGGAAATGCGACTTTAAGGTGTGCTTTGTAGCGCTACACAATGAATTGGTGTTTTTTATCCGACTAGAGAGTGGTTCGGAGTAGCATAGTGAAGAGATGATGTTTATGCATTCAATTATGTTATCATTGTTGAGAGTGTCCACTAGTTAAAGTAGGATCCCTAGGCCTTGTTTCTAAGCATTGAAACACCGTTTACAATCAGCTCTGCTACATGTTTGCTTGCTGCCATTTTTATTTCAGGTTGCTATTATCACTTATAATTATCCATACTACTTGTATTTCACTCTCTCTTTGCCGAACTAGTGCACCGATACAACTGACAATTGTATTAGGTGTGTTGGGGACACAAGAGACTTCTTGTATCGTGATTGCAGGTTTGTTTGAGAGGGATACCTTTATCCTCTAGCTCCCTGAGTTCGATAAACCTTGGGTAATCCACTTAAGGAAACTTGTTGCTATTCTACAAACCTCTACACTTGGAGGCCCAACACTGTCTACAAAAATAGAAGCGTGCGTAGACATCAAGCTCTTTTCTGGCGACGTTGCCGGGGAGGTAAGGTAAAAGGTACTCACATACTCTGTGAGTGCTCGAAGTTATTTCCTTTAGATTCTGCAATTATATCTTTTTGTTTCTTGTTTTCACTAGTTAGGCTTATTTTTACTTGTTGCTTGTTTTTATTTTTACTAGTTAGTATTAATGGAAAACAACAAAAATATGAGAGAGCTTTATTTGCATGCTAGTACCAATTTTATTAGCATTAATTCTTTGGATACCATTATTTCTAATACTATGGAAAAGTCTAAGCTTGGGGAAGCTAGTTTTTATAAACTTTTCAGTTCCCCAGCCTTAGAGGAGAAAATTTGCTCTGATGATACTTTATCTCCCATATGTGATAAATCTAATGATGCTTGTGGTATTTTAAATCCTCCTGCTGAAAGTATTCCTTTTAAAATACCTATGAATTTTTTTGAACGTGTCAGGAACAACTGCTATTTTGGAGATGGAAATGTCCATCCTAGCAACCATTTACTCTTTATACATGAAATATGCGGGTTGTTCAAGTGTGCAGGTATTTCAATGGACCAAGTTAAGAGGAGGCTATTCTCTTTGTCACTTAAGGACAAAGCAAGGGAGTGGTATGAGCTACTAGATGATCCTCGTCATTTGGAGTGGAAGGAGTTTGAATCTCTATTTTACTCTAAATTTTATTCTTCTCATGAACTGTATTTAGATAGGAATTACATTTATAATTTTTGACCTCGGGATGGAGAAAGCATTGCTCAAGCTTTGGGAAGACTGAAAACATTAATACTCAAATGTCCTAACCATGAGCTTCCTAAGGAAATAGTTGTTACAAATTTTTATGCAAGACTTTCAGGACATTACAGGGATTATCTAGATGCCTCTTCAGAGGGTTCTTTCTCGAGTAAGAAGGTTGAAGCTAAATGGGATCTTCTTGAAACAATTCAAACCAACAATGAAGGTTGGAATGATGACAAAGGTAAAGAATCAGGTATAAACTATGAGTATGATTGCATTAAGTCTTTCACCGAAACTGCTGATTTTTAAGAGCTTAGTGCTAAATATGATCTTCATCCTCAAATGATTGTTGGTTGGTTGATGACCCACAAGTATAGGGGGTGTATCGTAGTACTTTTGATAAATAAGAGTGTCGAAACCAACAAGGAGCAGAAGGTGTTGACAAGTAGGTTGGATAGAGGATTCACTATAAACACTAGCAAACGGGTTTTTGGTTGTTTTGGATATAGCAGATAAATAAAGTGCAAGTAAATAAAGTGCAGTAAATAATATTGCAATGAGTGGACCAATAATTTTGAGATCAAAGCACAAACCGGTTGTGTTACTTATGACTACCAAACGTTCTCGAGGACACATGGGAATTTCGTCAAGTGCTTTCGCTTCGTTACGTTTGATTAATATCCATTGGTTCGTGAAGTGTTGTGTGGGTGAACTTATGCTAATGCACTGCCCAACTAGGACTAATACATACTTGTGATTATACCTTTTGTAAGCATCCGCAAATACAAGAAAGTAATTAAGATAAACTAACCACAACCTTAAAACTCCGGGATTCTACGCTCCCTCGTGCATTTGGTTTCCTAAAGGGGGTTTAGGTTTCTGTCACTCCGGCAACCCCACAATTAGTAGCCAAATACACAAAACATCCTCCTAGGCCCATAAAGGTGAAGTATCATGTAGTCGACATTCACATGACACCACTAGATGAATAGCACCACAACGTAAATACCAAACCACGAGATATTACTTCAATATAACGTCACTACTAACATCATGACTTCTCCCATGTCCTCAAGAACTAAACGAACTACTCACAAGACATCATATGGATCATAATCAGAGGTGATATAATGGATGATAACAATCTGGTCATAAAGTGCTAACATCGATAAATCTCACAAGCATCAACTCCTAACAAGTAATTGATACGTCTCCAACGTATCTATAATTTCTGATGCTCCATGATAATATTATGCCAATTGCTACATGTTTTCTCTCTTCTTTATAGCATTTTTACACGTTTTCCGGGACTAACCTATTAACAAGATGCCAAGTGCTAGTTCCCTGTTTTGTGCTGTTTTTTTATTTCAGAAAAGTTGTTCTAGAAATATTCTTGGAATTGGACCCCACAAAGCCCGAAGTGCCTATTTCCCCGGAAGCATCCAGAAGACCGAAAAGGAGTCGAAGACGGGCACCAGGGGGCCCACACCATGGGGTGGGGCGCCCCCCTTGGCCGCGCCAGCTGGTGGTGTGGGGCCCCCAGGGATCCACCGCCTCTACCCTTTCGCCTATTTATTCCCCCCGGATGGAAAACCCTAGGCATCTGATCAAACATCCCCGAAAAGTTCCGCAGCCGCCGTCATCGTCAACCCTAGATCAGGGGGGTTCTGAATCTGTCTCCCGGCACCCTGCCGGAGAGGAGATCATCACCGGAGGCCTCTACATCACCATGCTTGCCTCCGGAGTGATGCGTGAGTAGTTCATCCTTGGACTACGGGTCCATAGCGGTAGCTAGATGGTTATATCCTCCTCATATCCATCCATGTTTAGATCTCGTGAGCTGCCTAACATGATCGAGATTGTTCTTATGTAATTCTATGTGTTGTGTTTGCTGCGATCCGATGAATATTGAACTTATGCCAAGTTGATTATAGTCTTTATTGCATATGCCATTTGTGATCTTTCATGCTTTCCGTTGCTAGTGGTTGCTCTGGCCAAGTAGTTGCTAGTGACTCCAAGAGGGATTATTTATGCTCGATAGTGGGTTCATGCCTCCTTTTCGCCTGTGCTCGAGTGACAGAAACGTGACGGGGGAGGATGTGTTGTTGCCACTAGGGAGAAAAGAGCGGTGTGAGTGCCCGCATGTACAATCATTGCTTACATTACACACTTTGTTTAATGCAGTTATCTGTTGCTTGCAACTTAATAGCTAAGGGGGTTCGGATGATGACCTGAGGGTGGATTATTAGAAATAGATGTAGTTAGATTACGGTCTATGTATATTGTTGTAATGCCCGCACTAAATATCATAGTAGTCATCATGTCATGAATGTGCACTACGTGCAACCTTTATTTGTCAATTTCCCAGCTGTAATTTGTTCACCCAGCATTCTATCTTTTATGGAGAGACACCATTACTGAACCTATGAACCCCGGTTCATTTTCCTACACTGTTAAACAAACCACTACAATTTCCTGCTTTCTTTACTTACTGCAAGCATACACTATTTTCCACACTATACGTCTAATCTTTGTTTTCAGCAAGACCAGTGAGATTCACAACCTCACTGTACCGTTGGGACAAAGTATTTTGGTTGTGTTGTGTGCAGGTTGCGCGTTGTTGCTGACACCGGTGAGCCATCACCACCGTCAGTGGCATCAACCTTCCGAAGATCCTCTTTCTCCTAATGGATTGATAACCTTTGTTCTTAACTGAGGGAAGTTCTTACAGCTACACTCATCACACCCTCCTCTTTGGGTTCCCAACACGCCATCACAAGAAGCAAGAATTCCTAGCACCATCGAGGGGTAGCAGTAATCCACACCGGGAGAGAGATCTAATGTAAAACAACGATAGAGGCCCCTAATTGTTACAGTGGGATGACGGTGAATGATGAGGGTGCTGGTGCTGGTGATGAGGATGATGATGATAATGATCCCGATGAAGCCTGGAGTGATGACGGTGACGATGGCGATGATTTCCCCTCTCCGGAGAGGAATTTCCCCGGCAGATTTCTCCCTGCTAGAGAGCTTTTCTCTCTCGGGTGTTTGCCGCCCCCAGGCGGCGACAGAATAATTCTTTGATGATGGTATGGGGCTTAGGGTTCCCTGGGGGTCAAGTACGCGAGAGATATCCACCATAGGTGGGCCAAGGTGGCCACACCATGTGGCGGCCCGACCAAGGGGGGCGCGCCACCCCATGGCGTGGGCCCCTGGTGGCCTCCCTCCAGCTCTCCTCGTGGCTGGCTCCCTCTTCTGGACTTCTAAGATACCTCTTGTGTCCCTCCTCTTCTTCTGATCTTCTGAAATAGAGTATCTCGACGGTGCTTTTCCATCAGATTTCTGGTCCCGGTGTTTATTCTCTAAAAATTATGAAACATGCAAAATAAGATAAAATAACATAAGAGATGCATCATAACATGAAATATACCGATGAATAAAAGAAAATAACAATATAAAATGGTGATGCAAAATGGACGTATCAACTCCCCCCAAGCTTAGACCTCGCCTGTCCCCAAGCGAAACTGAACTCAGTAAACATGACCACATGTTTATGGAGTGAGGTGTCGATAAATAAAGTACGGACAAGAGGCATCACATCTAACAAAGAACAAGTCATTTTAGACAGCAACTTCATCTCATATAATCAAACTTGAAACAAGTAAAGGAACAATAAAGGTGCAAAAAGTAAATCACAATTGGTAAAGGAAAACTTCTTTCTTGGTCAAAGAACAATTAACAGTGTACTTATGTTTCGATCAGAGTCTTTATACTAGAGCTATATTGCAGAGTTTATCATGCTCAATTATAACAGTCTCTTTGCAGACATTGGTAACTTTCAAAGTGGTATTCAAACGGATAAAAGCATTTGTAGAAACAAAGAAGAATAATGAACATGATTGAGTAAATCAACATGTAGCTGGATGAACCACAATAACTCAAATGATTGCTTAAGACAGAAAGAAATAGGTTTACATACTCAACATAAATGTAAAAGGTAGGCCCTTCGCAGAAAGAAGCATTGATCACTCATGTGCTAGATATTTTATTTTGTAAAACAAAGGTATAAAATGGTTGACACTCCTCCCAACCTTTCTTACACAAACCATGGCTAACCGAATCCTCGGGTGCCTGCCAACAATCACAAACCATGGAGGAGTGTCTAAATTTTGAGAGGTGTATGTTTATGTCAACGAATGGCAAACAGAAAATACAGTACGTCACAAGTCAACTAGACTTCACAAGAGAGGCTCCCATAGAAGGACGCAACTGGTATAGAAGGTCATCCCTCTTTCTCTTTTGTTTACACAATTATGCTTTGACTGATAAATCAGGGGCAAAAAGAGTGAAGAGAATTTGCATTATTATTTGGGGCTCGGAACCCTGCTGCCAGCTCTTCTAGCATTTGGATAAGCGGATGAAGCCACTAGTCCAGGGTGTGAGATCTAATCAACAAGTGAGATAAAGATTCTCTATTTGCGTCCTCATGAGCTAAAACAGGAGCACAAAAAGGTGTAATTTTGAAGGTTTAAAGGTAGCACACAAGCAATTTACTTGGAGTGGCGGTGAAATACCACATATAGGTAGGTATGGTGGACACAAATGGCAAGGTTTTGGGCATTCCCTCTCAGTACAGGTTTTTGGCTAGCAATGTCGGGTATCTAGCATAAGAATTGAAGCAAAAAAAACAAAAACATATATGATAAAGCCAACCATGCAATCTTCCTTGAAGGTGCAAACAAACTTATTTGAGAATACTAAGCTTATGACCTAACAAGAAAGAAAGATCATGGAATAATATATCTACACGCAACTCCCTCTTTTCTACTTAAGTCTCAACGAACTGTTGCTACTGACCAATGCTAAGTTTGCCAAAACCAACTAGATTATCTTGAAGCTCCAACATTGATACCAATACTAATAACAAGATCAATCACATAACAAAAATTGCAAACTAAAATAAAGTGAAACAAGTAGATGATGAAACTTCTCATTAATATTTCATTACGGCAACTCAAACCAAGGGATACAACGATAAACAACTAAGGATCAACACTTCCATACTGGAAACCATACCATATGATTTTTTCTGTACTCATGAAATGACTCTACTAAAAATTAAAAAGGGTGAAAGATAAAAGTGATATCGCGGCTCTCCCCCAAGCTTGGAACAAGCCAAGGGGATGCCAATACCAATTACGAATCAATTCTTCGGTGGTGGTGAATCCTTCTCGGTGAGCTTATCAATTGATTTCTTCAATTGCGAACATAAGCATACGCATCACCTCCATATTGTGATCAATACGGTTTGCATGCCTGTCAGCCTGTGAATCCCAGCCACCAAGATTTCCCCCCACTCTTCCTTAGGTTGAGATCTTCCTTCATCTACACGGTTAGAACGATCCATATCCCAGCAAGAAGGCAAGTCTGCCTTGGGTACCCTCCTAGATTGATACTCATGAATTAAAGTACGGAAAAGTTTCTTTATGCATCAAAGGGGTGTCCTTGAAGCTAAGCAGTGATGTGGGGCCTTCCCTACGGTGCTCACCCTTGCCGTTTTCTTGAGAGGTTTTGCAACCACTCCAATGCTTGCGATGGTGGCACGTGGATGCACTCGTGGGTTTTCTTCTACATCTCCTTTAGCTCCACTCTCGATCTCCTCCTCCGGCTCTCGGTCTTGGAGATCATCTTTCTTCGGTCCCTTGCCCTTGTTGTTGTTGGAGGAGACCATGATGCTTGGCAGAAACAGCTCGAAATAGAAACACGACGAGAATATGATATACGGACCTCGGGGGGTCCGGGGGGTTATATAGCAAAAATATGCGTAACGAAAGAAAAGTCCAGGTCGAAAACGAGTCGGAGAGGGGCTCCGAGGCGCCCAAACCATAGGGTGGCGCGGCCAAGGGTGGGCCCATGCCCCCTCATGGTGTGGCGCCTCCGGGCACCTTCTCCAACCCCTCTTCGGCTCAGTATTTTTTATATTTTCCAAAAACTAATAATTTCTGGCTGAAAAGGTATTTCGCGAACTTTTTCTTAAGAAAACTGTTACCTACTCCAAAACAGACTCTGTAGATTCTGGAATCTTCCCTCTAATGAACTTCTCTGGAGTCATTACTTGAATAAAATCAACTTTTTTCATCATAGGAATACCCAGAAATATAATGTTTGAGTGTTTGTCCATTTACCACTTGTGTAGTGTTATCTTTGAGGGATGCAATTTTGATTGCACCTGAACAATACACTTCTTCAATAACATAAGGTCCTTCCCATCGGGAGAGTAATTTTCCTGCAAAAAAAATCTGAGACGAGACCGATAAAATAGAACTTTCTCACCAATATGAAACTCTCTTTTAAGGATTGTTTTATCATGTCATTGTTTAAATTTCTCTTTAAAGAGCTTGGCATTTTCATAAGCTTCACATTTCCATTCCTCTAAATGATTCAAATCAAGCATTCTTTTCTTACCAGCAAGTTTAAAATCTTTGTTTAATTCTTTCACTGCCCAATAAGCTTTATGTTCTAATTCTGAAGGCAAGTGACAAGCTTTTCCATAAACCATTTTATAGGGAGACATACCCACAAGATTTTTGTAAGCAGTTATATAAGTCCATAAAGCATCATTCAACTTATCTGACCAATTCTTCCTAGATTTATTAACAATCTTTTGCAAGATATATTTAATTTCTCTATTTGATAATTCTACTGGCCCACTGGTTTGAGGATGATAAGCTGAGGCAATTCTATGATTAACATCATATTTAGCAAGGGTCTTTCTAAAACCACCATGAATAAAATGAGAACCTCCGTCAGTCATAAGATATCTAGGCACACCAAACCTAGGGAAAATAACATCTTTAAGCATTTTTATAGAGGTCTCACCATCAGCACTTTTAGTAGGTATATCTTCTACCCACTTAGTAACATAATCGACAGCAACAAGAATATGAGTATAACCATTCGAAGGAGGAAAAGGACCCATAAAGTCAAATCCCCAACAATCAAAAGGTTCAGTAACAAGAGAATAACTCATAGGCTTTTCATTACGTCTAGAAATATTTCCTACTCTTTGACATTCATCACAAGATAAAATGAATTTACGTGCATCTTTAAAGAGGGTAGGCCAATAAAAACCTGATTGTAGAACCTTCTGTGCAGTTCTATCTCCAGCATGATGTCCTCCATAAGCACTACTATGGCACTTCTTCAATATTTCACGTTGTTCATGATCTGGAACACATATTCTCATAATACCATCTACTCCTTCTTTATATAAATGTGGTTCATCCCAAAAATAATGCCTCAAATCATAGAAGAATTTTCTTCTTTGTTGAGCTGTAAATGTTGGAGGCAAATACTTTGAAACAATAAAGTTAGCATAATTAGCATACCATGGATTATCTTGGGATTTTACCTTTATTGTAGCCAACTGTTCTTTTGGAAAACTATCATTAATAGGAATAGGATAAAAAGTAATGTTTTCCAATCTAGACAAGTTATCAGCAACATGAATTTCAGCACCCTTTCTATCCAAAATATGTAAATCAAACTCTTGTAAAAGCAACACCCATCTAATAAGCCTATTCTTAGCATCTTTCTTTTCCATAAGATATCTAATAGCAGCATGATTAGTATGAATAGTAACTTTTGAGTCAACAATATAAGGCCTAAACCTATCACATGCAAATACTACAGCTAAGAACTCTTTTTAGCAGTAGCATAATTCTTTTGAGCAACATCAAGAGTCTTACTAGCATAATGAATAACATTCAACTTCTTATCTATGTGCTTTCCAAGAACAACACCTACAGCAAAATCACTAGCATCACACATGTCGGATATATACTGAATAGGGGTATAGAAGATGGTAGACAAAGAGCCGGACTACCAGGGTGGCCTCAGAGGTAGTGGGCTTAGGTCCATTGGGCGGCTCAGTAGTCCGACGCGCAGAAGCCGGATTCTAGAAGAACCCGGATCACGGCCCACGTGATCTGGCTTGGAGGAGAAGACGGATTCCTTACTTTCCAAGTTACAAGTTAAACGTAGTCTTCTAGGTTTCTTGTTCTGTAAGCCCTAATCCGGCTATTATATAAAGCCGGACGGGAGATAGATTAGATAGGTTCTAGGTCCAAGTTTCACAAGCTCTACGCAACTCGCCGAGAAGTTCATCCTCGCCGAGTAGCTAGATCTATTCCCTCACACTGTAACCCTGTTATACGGGCTTTAGTCCCAATTAGTGAGAAGTGCAGGAGTAGGTACGCCGTACTGTCGCGACGTACCGAACCTGGGTAAAATCCCGTGTTCTGTGTTACTACGCTATCCCGTTACCCCACGTCTCTACCGTAGTCTCATGGCACCCCAGTCTATGAAAACTACTACGATGTCTCGACAACACATAATTTCAAAAGGTGAATTCCAATTAGGTGGTTGAACAATAGGAGCAGTAGTTAAAGCTTTCTTTAAAGTTTCAAAAGCTTCCTTACAATCATCATCAAGAACAAATGGTACATCTTTTTGAAGAATATTAGTAAGAGGATTTGATATTTTAGAGAAATCTTTAATAAACCTCCTATAAAAACCAGCATGACCAAGAACACTACGAATACCTTTAACATCCCTAGGACATGGCATTTTCTCTATGGCTTCCACTTAAGCTCTGTCAACTTCAATACCTCTTTCAGAAATTTTATGTTCAAGAAGAATTACTTCATTCACCATAAAGTGGCATTTCTCCCAATTAAGAACAAGATTAGTTTCCTCACATCTCTGCAAAACTTTATCAAGGTTGTGCAAAAAATTATCAAAAGAAGTTCCATAGACGGAGAAATCGTCCATGAATACTTCCAAATTTTCTTAACAAAAACCATGAAAAATAGTAGACATGCATCTTTGAAAAGTAGCAGGAGCATTACACAAACCAAAAGGCATGCGTCTATAAGCATAAGTACCATAAGGACAAGTAAAGGGTGTTTTATCTTGATCTTGCTTCCTAACAACAATTTGAGAAAACCCAGAATAACCATCAAGAAAGAAAAAAAATGAGTTTTCTTAGAAAACCTCTCTAACATTTGATCAATAAGGGCAAAAGGATAATGATCTTTCTTAGTAACTTTATTAACCTTTCTAAAATCAATACACATTCTATAACCAACTACTACTCTTTGCGGAACGAGCTCATTGTTTTGATTAGGCACACCAGTCAATCCTCCCTTCTTAGAGACACAATGCACAGGGCTCACCCATCTACTATCATCAATAGGAAAAATAATACCAGCATCAAGAAGTTTTAATACCTCATTTCTTACCACTTCCTTCATCTTAGGAATTAAACGGCGTTGATGTTCAACAACTGGCTTTGCATCAGGTTCAGTATTAATAGCATGCTGACATATAGTAGGAGAAATTCCCTTAAAATCATCTAGAGTATATCCAATAGCTCCACGGTGTTTCTTCAGAATTCCCAATAATCTTTCCTCTTCTTCACATGAAAGTTTAGCACTAATAATAACAGGATATCTTTTCTTATCATCAAGATAAGCATATTTATGATCACCAGGAAGAGGTTTTAAATCAAAGATAGGATCCTCCTTGGGTGGTAATGTTGTACCCAAGTCTTCCACATGTAAATTATGTTTCAGTATCACTGGTTGCCGAAGAAGAATATCATCAATATCATTTCTCTCTTCCATAAAGACATCACTCTCGTGATCCTCCATATATTGCTGCAAAGCATTGTTAGGAGCAAGAGCAATAGAAGCAAGTTGTTCAACTTTAAAATTCTCATCATGCAATTTAGATTGATAAGGTGCTCTAGCAAATTTGGAGAAATTGAACTCATAAGATTTTCCATCGAATTTAGTCAAAATCTTCTCTCTTTTACAATCTATAATAGCACCACAAGTGTACAAGAAAGGTCTAACAAAAATAATAGGACAAGTCTTACTAGCAGCCTTACCAAGTACTAGAAAATCAGTGGGATATTTAGTCTTACCACATAAAACTTCCACATCTCTAACAATACCAATCGGAAAAACAATTTCTCTATTAGCAAGCTGAATAACCACATCAATATCTTCACGCTCACAAGAACCAATTTCATGCATAATTTCTCTATAAAGCTCATAAGGTATGGCACTAGAACTAGCACCAATGTCACACAAACCATAATAGCAATGATCACCAATCTTAACAGAAAGCACATGAACACTAGTTTTCTTAGGTCTATGAGGATGGGAAACAGTATCAGAAGCATCCTCACAAAAGACAATGTGTTCATCCTCCACATTTCCACAAACAAGATCTTTCACTATTGCTACAACATGTTCAATACTTATTTGTTCACCAGGTTCAATAGATTTCTTATTACTCTTATTAACCACACAAGCCACCATAGAGTGTTCTTTCACCTTAGCATGGAAAGGAATTTTTCAACATATGGCTCAGGAACAGCAGGATTAACAACATGCACTTCTATATTACTAGCAGGAACAATATCTTTATAAGGTGCATGCTACTTGTGATAATTCTTTTTACGAATATCAAGATAGGAGGCAAAAGCTTTAAGACAGTATGCAAAGATTTGAGAATCAAGACCACAAACAACACTAACATTATAGAAATCATTGGTTCCCATAAAAGATTTAATTCATTCATAATCATAATTTATACCTGACTTTCTACCTTTTTCATTCTCCCATCCTTCAGTGTTTTCTTGAATACGATCAAGAATATACCATTTAGCTTCTTCCTTCATACGTGTGAATGATCCAGAACAAGAAGCAGCCAATAAATCCTTATCATGAAGAGAAAGCCTTGCATAAAAATTATTGATAACAATATTTCTCGGGAGTTCATGAACGAGACATTTAAGCATTAATAACTTCATTCTCCCCCACGCTTGGGCAATACTCTCTCCATCATGAGGATAGAAATTATAGACTTGATTCCGATCTTTATGAATCTCACTAGGAGGATAAAATTTAGAATAAAAGAGAGGAATAATTTCCTCCCATCCAATAGATTCACCATTCTTCAGTAATTTGAACAATTCAGTGGCTCTTCCTTTCAGCGATAAGGAAAGTAATTTCCTTTTAAATCGATCCATTGTATTACCTGCACACCTAAATAACTTGCATAATTCATGTATAAAGAGCAAATGATCACCAGGATGGACAGTTCCATCACCGTAGTAGCAGTTATCTATAACATGTCCAACAATTTTCATATGTATTTTATAATGATCTAATTCAGAAGAAGACGGGTTACCAACTACCCTAGTAGCAACGGTAGAAATACCCCTAAACAGAGAACCAACAGTATTCTCCATAATGAAATAAAACAGCAGACATAAATAAAAAACAGCACTCACAGTAAAAGTTTCTCTTACCAATTCCACTTACCAATAGCGCTTCACTCCCCGGTAACGGCGCCAAAAAATAGTCTTGATGACCCACAAGTATAGGGGGTGTATCGTAGTACTTTCGATAAATAAGAGTGTCGAACCCAACGAGGAGCAGAAGGTGTTGACAAGCAGGTTGGATAGAGGATTCACTGTAAACACTAGCAAACATGTTTTTGGTTGTTTTGAATATAGCAGATAAATAAAGTGCGAGTAAATAAAGTGTAGTAAATAATATTGCAGCGAGTGTCCAAATCCTTTTGAGAGCAAAGGACAAGACGGTTGTGTTACTTATGACTACCAAACGTTCACGAGGACACATGGGAATTTCGTCAAGTGCTTTCGCTTCATTACGGTTGATTAATATCCATTGGTTCGTGAAGTGTTGTGTGGGTGAACCTATGCTAATGCACCGCCCAACTAGGACTAATACATACTTGTGATTATACCCCTCATAAGCATCCGCAAATACAAGAAAGTAATTAAGATAAACTAACCATAGCCTTAAAACTTCGGGATTCTACGCTCCCTCGTGCATTGGTTTCCTAACGGGGGTTTAGGTTTTGGTCACTCCGGCAACCCCACAATTAGTAGCCAAATACACAATGCATCATCCTAGGCCCATAAAGGTGAAGTATCATGTAGTCGATGTTCACATGATACCACTAGAAGAATAGCATCACAACTTAAGTACCGAACCACGATATATTACTTCAACATAACTTCACTACTAACATGATGACTTCTCCGTGTCCTCAAGAACTAAACGAACTACTCACAAGACATCATATGGATCATAATCAGAGATGATATAATGCATGATAACAATCTGGTCATAAAGTGCTAACACCGATAAATCTCACAAGCATCAACTACTAACAAGTAATCCACACCGGGAGAGAGATCTAATGTAAAACAACGATAGAGGACCCTAATTATTCCAGCGGGATGACGGTGAATGATGAGGGTGATGGTGCTAGTGATGAGGATGATGATGATGATCCCGATGAAGACCGGAGTGACGACGGTGACGATGGCGATGATTTCCCCTCTCCGAAGAGGAATTTCCTCGGCAGATTTCTCCCTGCGAGAGAGCTTTTCTCTCTCGGGTGTTTTTCGCCCCCAGGCGGCGGCGGAATAATTCTTCAATGATGGTATGGGGCTTAGGGTTCCATGGGGGTAAAGTATGCGAGAGATATCCACCAGATGTGGGCAAGGGTGGCCACACCATGTGGCACGTGGCCAGGGGGCGCCACCCCATGGTGTGGGCCCCTGGTGGCCCCCCTCCGGCTCTCCTCGTGGCTAGCTCCCTCTTCTGGGCTTCTAAGATACCTCCGGTTTCCCCCCTCTTCTTCTGATCTTCTGAAATAGGGTATCTCGACGGTGCTTTTTCCATCAGATTTCTGGTCCCGGTGTTTATTCTCCAAAAATTATGAAACATGCAAAATAAGATAAAATAATATAAGGGATGCATCATAACATGAAATATATCGATGAATAAAAGAAAATGACAATATAAAACGGTGATGCAAAATGGACGTATCATTGGTAAGATCATTTGCTTCTTATATTAATGTTCCTAAAGCAAATGGGGACATATATCATGAACCTTTTAAAGACACTTGCATGAAATATGATATTGTTATTAATGATTGCAATGAACATGCTCAAACTTCTGAAAGTACTATTTCTTATAAGCATGTTAATTTTTGTGGAGCACTTAGACCTTGTGAAAAGAACCAAATCGAAGAAGAATATTGCATCCATCATAGGAATGAAAAAACTAGAAAGTGGGACAGGGCTTTAGATGATCTTGGTAAAAAAGTTTGTGCCCGCTATCCTTTTATTTGTGAACTTTGCTGTAAAGTGGGTCATTTCAATTTTCAATGCTCAGGCTGTAATAATGACCATTCGAATCCTATGAGTACTGTAGGTTTGTATTGTGATGACTTGATCACTCCTAATCAGCATGATGAACTTACATTATTTTGGGGGTGTGAAGAGTTATCAAGAAAAACTTCTTTGGTAGATATGAGTGCTCTTGATATGAATAGTTTCCTGCATGGATGTCATCTTTATTGTGTTAATAACTGCCACGCAAATACCTACATACAAAATATTATAAAACAGGATACTTAACCAAAATATGACAGGACTAATATTTGTTTTCATCTTATTAATGAAGAGAAGGAATCCTCCAAAGTTTTTTTATTGTTTCTGACAATAAACCAGGGTATGTGAAGAAGCTTCCTTTGGAGACTCTTCCTCCTAAAGAGGGGAGGAAGAAGAAGAAGAAGAAGAGGGGTAAAAGGAGAGAGGTAATGATATCTCCCCCTAAGCATGTTGCTCCTATTATAGTTTTTGATGAGTATGAACTCGATGATTTTTCTATACCTGTTATTTATGAAAGTGATCATGATTGGGAGAAACACACTACTTTTGATATTGAATATCTCTTTGGTACCAATTCTGAAAATTATGATAATTTCTGTACTATTAGTACCATCCATGTTCCTTCCAATGATAATATAGAAATCTTTGAGCTTGTGGATGATGTGTTCGAAAATCCTTTTGGCTACTGATGATTATATGCTTGATACATCTCTTTCTAGTAAAAATGATGATATATTTACAAATGAATGCACTTTGGAAGATAACTATTCTATTGCTTATGATGATAGTATGCCTCTAGTCTTTGATAACTATTATAAAAGATGTTGTAACATAGTCTATGATTAAAATTATCCTCATGAAACTTTTCATAGTTATGGAGGGATTACCCCAAACCCTCTCCCTAATATACAACTTGTCTATGATGTTGGAGTTATTTAAGATGATTACAATGATGAACATGCTATTTTCGGTGCACCTACTATTGAGATGAAAATTAGTTATGATTATAATATGCCTCCTACATTTGATGATTATGGTGATGAGAGTGATAATGATAGTTATTTTGTTGAATTTCCTCCCACTACTATTAATGAGAATGACTATGCTTATGTGGAGAGTATTAATTCTTTTATGCATGTGGTCATGATAAGAATATTTCTTGTGATAGTTATATTGTTAATTTCATTCATGATGCTACTGGAAGTTATTATGAGGGGGCGAAACATAGTCCTATGCATCTCAACAATATCAAGTTTCCCCTCTTTATGTTGAAAATTTTGAAGTTGCACTTATTTTCTCTTCCTATGCTAGCCACTTTGTGCTTTATTGACTTGTTCTTCTGCAAGATTATTTTTCATAGGAAGTGGGTTATACTTAAATTTGTTTTACATTTTCTTCTTGATGCTCTATTTTGATTCAATTCATATTTCTCATGTGAGCATCTTCTCAAATTATCATGCATAGCTAAAAGGCGTTAAATAAAAGCACTTCTTGGGAGTAACCCATGGTTTTATTTTGCTTTGTTTTTATCTGTTTTCTTTGAGTCAAGGTGTTGTATACTTATGTAGCAACTCCTTTGTATCTTTATTTTCATGTATTAGTTGTGCCAAGTAAAGTTTCTAGCGAAAGTTTGAGTTGGTTTTGGATTTCTGCGCAGAAAACAGATTTCTATTGCCCACCGTAAAAAATCATATAAAATCCATAAAGATCAAAATGACCCAAGATTTTTATGCTTATTCCTAAGATAATTCCAAAACTTTTTTGTTCTTTATTTTTTTGATCTGAGCAACGTAAGTGCCCCGAAAAAATTCTTCTTTACAGACTATTCTGGTTTTGGCAGATTCTGCTATTTTTCTTACATTTACTCCTTTACGATGTCAAGTGGATTTCTTTGCTTCACGAAACATCAATGGCTGTAGATAATGTTTAAAAGTATCAATAGAACTTGTGCCCTTGCAGAACCCATGAATTATTTATTGTTGCACTAACCCGCTAATGCGAATTACTTTGAGTGTGGTGTGAAGAAAGTTTTCAAGGGTCAATGGAAGAGGGTGATATAATTTGATCAAGAAGAGTGCAAGGTCAAAGCTTGGGGATGCCCCTGTGGTTCATCCCAGCAAATCCTAAGAAGACTCAAGCATCTAATCTTGGGGATGCCCAAGGCATCCCCTTCTTCATCAACAATTTATCAGGCCACTTCTAGTGAAACAATATTTTTATTCGGTCACATCATATGAAGTTTACTTGGAGCACCTGTTTGTTTTTCTTTTGTTTTTCTTTATTTTCTTTTTTTTCCTTGCTGCAATAATATAGTTGGAACCTAGCATTCTTTATGTGGGAGAGAGACACGCTCCGCTTTTTCATTTGAATACTCGTTGCTCGTATTCTTAGTTTTTCTTCTAGCTACTACAAATCCTTTTAGCTCCTGTTTTTTCATGCATCTCTGTTTCAGAGTTGTTAGTTCTAGTAGAGTTATGTTAGTACTTTCTTGTTTCATTGCTATATATCTTGGATATTTTTTTAGTATAAAATCCTTGGTGTTGAAAAGCAGTAGTACAGTTTTTGTGCTTATAACGGTGCAATTAGAAGCTTGTATAGACTGTGCCTAGACTTTTTCATGTCATGCTAGATGTTATTTTAATTCTAAAGACTAGTGGTTATTTTTGTAGCATGATTTGTCTCAAATAGCTGAGAGTGTTTAATGTGCCTTTGAAAGAATCATGAGTTGTTCTTGTTATATTGAAGCATAAATTTGTGGTGTTCTCCTTTGAATGTTTTATTTGGTTGACTTGGCGCATGCTCACACCATGTTTATGACTACAGACCAGTCACTTATAGCCTCTATGATCATTTAGTTTTTGAACTTTTAGTACCACTTATGCTTTGATTAATGATGTTTTTGTCGCTATGCATGATTATGGCCATTATTGCTCTCTTGATTTGTCGCTCCCAGTCTTTTGCTAGCCTCCACATGTACTGAGTATGAGTTCTACTCGTGCATACAACTCCCAAAAACCAAAGTTTGTCAAATGTGTCCATCATACCTACCTACATGTGGTATTTAACTGCCACTCAGAAGTAAATTGCTCATGTGTTACCTTTAAAACCTTCAAAATTACTTCTGTTTTGTGCTCCTGTTTTAGCTCACGAGGATGTAAATAGAGAATATTTATCTCACTTGTTGATTGGACTTTCACACCCTAGACTAGTGGCTTCATCCGCTTATCCAATTGATAGAAGAGCTGGCAGCGGGGTGGCCAGCCCCAAATTAATACAACAAATTCTCTTCACTAATTTTGCCCCTGATTTATCAGTCAAAGCATAATTGTGTAAACAAAAGAGAAATAGGGATGACCTTCTACCTAGATGAGTCCTTCTATGGGATTCTCTCTTGTGAAGTCGAGTTGGCTTATGACGTAGTGTATTTTCTGTTTACTACTCGTTGACATAAGCATAGGCCTCTCTTAAAAATGTTTTCAATACCTCTGTTTAACAAAATAAAAGCTCTAGCACATGAGTGATCCCTGCTTCCCTCTGCTAAGGGCCTTTCTTTTACTTTTATGTTGAGTCTTCATCTTTGAACCTTATGCACAGTTGAGAGAGCATGGTTGCCATTCTGAGTTGAATGTGCATTTGTCCCAGAAACTAATTGATTCCTTATGTGTTATTGTTTGTTCTCAAATTATTTGTTCTAGTCTTCCTCATGAACTTTGAAGGTGTCCTGGCATTTATGTTTTGCCTCACTCTTAAGGACAAGCGAAATATCACTTTGCTATGTTATCTTTATGCTTGAAACAAACATATAGCTTTCGAGTGCATTATTATTCATGATCTTTAGTTTGTGTTACTTCTCATGATGCAAGGTGATTGCTATGCTTTACTGTTATAATTATATTTATCATGTTTGTGTTAAATTTGTATGATCTCATCTATGCTTACGCTTTTACAATTTAGATGATCAAATTTATGATTGGTAGCATGTTACCTCAGAAATTATGTGTTTTTATCATTTACCTACTCGAGGACGAGTAGGAACTAAGCTTGGGGATATTGATACGTCATAAACGTATCCTTAATTTCTGATGTTCCATGTTGTTTTCATGCCATATGCTACATGTTTTCCTTACACTTTATGTCATTTTTATCGATTTCCTAGGACTAACCTATTGATAAGATGCCACAGAGCCAGTTCCTGTTTTCTCATGCTTCTAGTTTCAGAAAAGTTGTTCTGGAAATATTCTCGGAATTAATAAATTCGAAGCCCGGAAGTCTTAGAATTCCCGAAGGTTCCACGGAGTCCCTAAGAGACCCGGAGGGGGGCCTGGAGCCCCCACACCATGCCTCCACGCGGGTGCTCCCCTGGCCGCGCCGAGAGGTGGTGTGGGCCCCTCGGGCGCCCACCGCCATCGCCTTTTCTCCTATATACGTCCCTAGATGCATAAAACCTAAGGATATTAGCCTTTTTCCACAAAAATTTCCGTAGCTCCGCGCCGCTGATGACAAGTTTCGGGGGACAGAAATCTCTGTTCCGGCACCCTGCCGGGATGGGGAAGTGCCCCCGGAGCCATCTCCATCGACTCCACCGCCATCTTCATCGCTGTTGCTGTCTCCCATGATGAGGAGGGAGTAGTTCTCCCCCCGGGCTGAGGACTCTACCGGTAGCTATGTGTCTCATCTCTCTCTCACATGGTGTGATCTTTATGTGATTATGAGCTTTGTAATCTAGTTGAATACGTAGATGTTACTCTTCATCTATTATGCTACTCAAGTGGTTTTGTTATGATATCTCCGTAGACACTTTGATCACGGTGTAAAGGTGGTAGTGTGTGCACCATGTGGTTTAGCATGATATTTATATCTTGTGTTGGATGACCCTATGAAATTGTAATGTTTGTCTAGTACCTTCTAGGGCGGTCAAGTTGACAGTGTGGGGTTAACTAGACATGGGAATGCGACTTTAAGGTGTCCTTTGTATCCCTACGCAATGAATTGGTGTTTGTTATCAGACCGGAGAGTGGTTCGGAGTAGCATAGTGAAGAGATGATGTTTATGCGTTCAATTATGCGATCACTGTTGATAGTGTCCACTAGTGAAAGTAGGATCCCTAGGCCTTGTTTCTAAGCATTGAAACACCGTTTACAATCAGTTCTGCTACATGTTTGCTTGCTGGCATTTTTATTTCAGATTGTTATTATCACTTATAATTATCCATACTACTTGTATTTCACTCTCTCTTCGCTGAACTAGTGAACCTATACAACTGACAATTGTATTAAGTGTGTTGGGGACACAAGAGAGACTTCTTGTATCGTGATTGCATGGTTGCTTGAGAGGGATACCTTTGACCTCTTCCTCCCCGAGTTTGATAAACCTTGAGTAATCCACTTAAGGGAAACTTGCTGCTGTTCTACAAACATCTACACTTGGAGGCCCAACATTGTCTACAAGAATAAAAGCGTGCGTAGACATCGGGTATCCTCCAAGAGGATAGTCTGCGTCTCGTCATGCCATTGTGCACCACTAAGTTCTTCCAGCTTGGAAACCTAGATCCATCTGACTCTCCACTTCCTCGGGTGGTTATAGACCTGAGTTGAGGTGATATCTTGGCAAGTGAACTGAAAACCAGTTTGGCAATGGTGTTTAGATGCACCTAATTGAAACCTTTTCTCAGTTCTAACCCCAGAGGTGATAAGCTCGCACTTTTTTTCAGCACGAAGGTGGACAGAAACGGAGGCCACTTCATTGTCGTCCTCATCTTGCTCTTCTTCTCCTTGGCAGGAGGCGCAAGCACCGGAGAAGGCTCCACCAGCTGAGAAAGAAGTGAAGGAACTTCTTCACAGTCTGGCCCATGTGTCTCCAGCACTTCAAACACCTGAGAGTCTGGGACACAAGAGAAAACGAGTTGGCTATCGCTCTAGAGCGTGGCTAAACTCATTGATGCTCATCTCCTACAACAATCACGAACAACACAAATGCATGACTACAATGAGTAAACAACGAACCACAAGACTAGCATCATCGGAAAGATTATGAAGTATCTACGGCATGATAAGAGGTCATGTGAAGCAAGACATGGATTAACGACATGATACGATTTCATTGTGAAGCTAAAGGTGTATCTACGTCATCATACACACACATAAGCATAGATGTAAGCAAATCTAGCCACAGATCTAAGCTACAAGGCCCTAGGGTTCGTGTGTGCTTATCGACATCGTGGAGGAGTTGGTAGCAGATCTACGCGCGGACAGAAGGCTCAATAAGATCGTCGTCGCTCGTCCTCTACCACCGCCGACCGGAGTGGAAGATGCCGCCGCTTACCTGGCCGTCGTTGCGGATGATTCGCTCCCGAAGTAGAGCTCGAAGAGGGGGAAATGGTGGCGGGAGTTGCGGAGGTGAGTGGATAGGGGTGAAATAGGGGAGCGAAAAAATGGGGCGGCGAGCGAAATTTCTCCCGCCACCATTTCGCGTGCGTATAGGAGTTCTATACCAACCGATGTACATGCATTTCTTCACGGGTTCTTGACCGGGGATGTTTATATGCAGCAGCCGCCTGGTTTCGAGGATGATCGGTTTCCCTCTCATGTTTTCAAACTTCAGAGGTCAATTTATGGACTGAAGCAGTCCCCTCGAGCGTGGTATGCGCGCCTTATTCACCTTCTTCATCAGCTTGGGTTTGTTTCTTCCAAGGCTGATACATCGTTATTCATCTTCTCGCGGGATGGTGTTCAGATTTATATGCTGGTCTATGTAGATGACATTGTTATTACTGGTTCCACTCCGGAAGCTGTCGATCGTCTGGTGTGTTCCCTTTCTGATAGCTTTTCTACCAAGGACTTGGGTAAGTTGGATTACTTCATTGGATTGGAAGCGTCTTGCCATTCAGGGGGCATGACAGTGACTCAAAAGAAGTACGCTCTTGATCTTCTTCATCGAGTCAATATGGAGAATTGTAAGCCGATTCCCACTCCTTTGTCTACATCGGAAAATTTGTCTCGTGAGACAGGTACTCAGCTTGGCACCAAAGACTCCTTCAGGTATCGGAGCGTTGTTGGTAGGTTACAATACTTTACACTCACTCGTCCAGATATTTCTTTTGCGGTAAATAAGGTGTGTCAGTTCCTCTCACAGCCCACATATGTTCATTGGGAGTCTGTGAAGCGAATTCTGCGATATGTCAAAGGAACATTGCACACAGGTTTGCGTTTCCGCAAATCTCCTTCCACAGGGCTTAGCATTTTCACAGATGCAGATTGGGTAGGTTGTGTGGATGATCAGCGCCCCACGAGTGGTTTTGCTGTTTTTGTTGGTCCGAATCTTATTTCTTGGAGTTCGAAGAAACAACCCACTGTCTCGAGATCCAGTACCGAGGCAGAGTACGAGGCATTGGCTAATGGTGCTGCTGAAGCTATATGGATAGATTCTTTGCTCAAGGAGCTTGGTGTGACTCAGCAACGTACACCCATTCTCTGGTGTGATAATCTTGGCGCTACTTACTTGACGGCTAATCCAGTCTTTCATGCCCGTACTAAGCACATTGAAATTGATTTTCATTTTGTGCGGGAGCGTGTTGCTAATGGTGCCTTAAATGTGAGGTTCATCATCGAGTGATCAGTTGGCCGACGCGTTCACTAAACCAGCCACTCGGCAAATGTTAGACCGGTTTAAAGCCAATCTAAATCTTGTATGTAATAGTTTAGATTAAGGGGGAGTGTTAGAGACCGGTTCGGTTCCGTATAGGAGTTGTATACCAACCGATGTACATGTATTTGTATTTGCCACATATATATAGAGAAGAGGTGGAGGCGTAGTCCCACGAACCCTAAACCTATTTTATCAAACTCGGAGCGGGGCCATCTTCCGAGCTCACACGCCCTCGGCTTCGCGTTCCCATTTTTGCCTTAGGGGAGTGTGGCTCAGTGGAAATGGCCAAATCGGCCGTTCCTCTCGGATTTGGCTTAAAGTGTTTTAAGGTTCGTGCAGATGCAGGTACGCGGAACGTGGCGGGCAACTAAAGGGCCAATTTTTTGGTCCAGCGAGCCTGACTGATGGATTATGGGCATCCAAACACGCCCATTGTGGCTCCTCCATGACTGATCCGATACTCTTTCCTTCACAACCTATCTTACCTTTCATGCGAAGCAAGGAATAAGTAAAAGCTAAGAGGTTAGAGTGAATAATTAAACAGTATATCCGAGGAGGGGTTAGATGGACGCTTAGGTGAAAACCCAAGCCATGCATTGTACGAGAGCCCTCTTAAACCGAACATTCTCCCATGTGCTTGGTGGCCTACCCAAACCAACCAAAAGCATCTGCCATTACCGTTAGCTAGCTAGCTCAACTCCCAGCCACCTACCCGGCCACTCCCCTCCCCATATAAACACCTCCCGCACGAACCTCACTTGCATATCTCACCACGCCAAGCACACTTTCTCCACGTACACAAGTGATATTCACGATTCGATCGACCTGCTGCAGCTAGCTGTGACAAGACCGTCGTCGACGATGGCCTCCCTCACCGTCTCGAAGACGACACCGACGGCGGCTGGCAACACCGCCACGGTGAACAAAGAGCGGGAGGGCGCGGAGGTGATCACGGGCGCGGAGGCCTGCTACGCGCACTCCAAGGAGCTCCTCAAGGGCCTGGGGTTCCCCGGCGGAGTGATGCCGCTGCGCGGGCTGGACGAGTGCGGGCTGGTGCGGGAGACCGGCTACGTGTGGATGCGGCAGGGGAAAGCCTACGAGCACCACTTCCGCGCCACGGGCACCCGGGTGCGCTACGACGCCGAGGTGACGGCGTACGTGGAGGAAGGGCGGATGAAGCGGATGACCGGCGTCCGGAGCAAGCAGATGCTCATGTGGGTGCCCATCGTCGAGATGAGCCTCGTCGACGGCGGCGAGAGGGTCTACTTCAAGTCCAGCGTCGGCATCGGCCGCTCCTTCCCCGCAGCCGCCTTCGCCGACGAGGACGAAGAGGCCGCGCCCGCGGCTGCTGCTACCGCGTCCCCGGCTGACGCCAACGAGGAGAAGCCCGCGGAAGCTGACGCCAACGAGGAGAAGTGATCTCGATCGACCGTACGTACGTGCAGCGCGTGCATGCTTTGTTGTGGGTGGCGCGTATACAATATTTACGTGACCGTGTGTCGTCGATCGCCGGTGCACGCATGAGTACGGCCGGGAGCATCTCAGGCTCATGCGTGGATTGCATGTATCTTTTTTATTTTATTTTGTGAGTCTGCTTTTATTGTTTATTGTTACCACGATGGCTACGTGAATAATCGAGGAAGTCTTTGTCATACAGGAGCAAGGGGCTATCTGGGCGTTGTTGGCCGGATCGATCGTGTAGCTAGCTAGAGTAGTTGAGCCACCGCATTGGCAGTACTACTATCTTATTCCTTCCCTCAATCTGTCGCTCCCAATTACTCCTAATGAATACAAGCACTGTACTACCGTCTTCTACTTAGCAAGTTATGCTGGCAAGTCGCTTTCGTGCTACATATAGGAATTGCTGACAGACAGACAGATACCCGAGGGTTCCTTCGCTTTGGGAAAACTATAACCTTCATCCAATTCATTTTCACAAAACAAGAGAACGGGGATATGCAGATTCAAGGGTCTAGGGATTTGCTTTCACATGCTACGTACTGATTATTACAAGTTGTTGTTTGGTCCAGGGGAAGGTGCATTTTCTCTGATGAGATTTGGTATGTGGAGGAGAAACTTTCTCCGGAAGATAACTTTGAACTGGATAGGCCTTTCGAGAAGAGTGAGATAAAACTAGCTATTGACTCAATGGTCAAGAACAAGCCACCAGGTCCTGAAGGAATTCATGTTGAGTTCTATCAGACCTGTTGGCCTATAGTTAAACATGCATGAGGTCATGGCTTTGCTTGATGAATGGTTTTAGGGTAAAGCTAGGCCTGTTTAGAATCAACTTTGGGATAATTATTTTGCTCCAGAAGGCCAAGGATGAGGATTGCATTCAGAAATACAGACATATTTGTCTCTTGCAAGTGATTTACAAAATTATAACCAAGTTACCGACAATGAGAGTTGAGCTAGTAATAGAAAAGTTGATTTCTAAATGCCAACCTGCTTTTATTAAAGGCAGAAATATCATGATGGTATCATGTCATTGCATGAAGCCAAAAGGGAAAATGCAACAGCGAGTGGCGTCGAAGCTTACTTTGAAAAAGCATGTGATAATATGGACTGGGAGTATCCGCTGAGATGTGTCAATCAGAAAGGCTTTAGTGAGCTATGGAGTAGATTAATCAATGAAATTGTCAGGGATGGTACCTTGTGTGTTAAGATCAACAACACCAGGGGCAAAGACTTTGGAAGTCATAGAAGTACTCCCTCCATTCTAAATTGGATGACTCTCATATAGATGTATCTAGACATATTTTAGTACTAGATACATCTATTTGAGAGTCATCTAATATGGAACAGAGGGAGTATGAGACAAGGCGATCCTTTCTCTCACTTCCTTTTTAATTTGGCTACAGAGGGGATTGCAAAGCTCGTCCATCAGGCTCAAGATGTTGGGTTGATAGTTGGCATGGTTCCTCACTTGGTGGAAAAAGGGATGGCCATATTTCAACATGTTGATGATACAATTCTCTTTGTTCAAGATGATATTGAACAAGTTAGACATCTAAAATTTGTCCTCTACATGTTTGAAGTGTTTGGCCTTAAAATTAACTTCATGAAGAGTGAAGTGGTGATGGTGCTGGAGGATGCTGAGAAGGGACTCCTATAATGTTGATATGTTAAACTCCCATATTGGAGGATCGCCTATGAAATATTTTGGGATACCTGTCTGTGGATGTATACTACGTGTGTGTGATTATGACCTCCCTCAAGGAGAAGCTTGGAAAAAAATCTAGAGGGGTGAAAGGGAACAACTCATCTCTTGGAGAGAGATATGTTCTGATCTAGTCATCTCTGAGTAGTGTGGTTGTATATCACATGTCCATGTACTTTCTTCCTAATACATATGTTGACGACTTGACCAAGATTATGAGAAGTTTTTTCTGGTAGAGTTCATCTACTAAAAATAAATACTATTTGGTGAAGTGAGTTTTGATTAATAAGCCAAAATTGTGGTCTTGGGATTAAGAACCTTACGATTTTTTTACGTTAGCTTGCTTTGCAAATGGTGGTGGAGGTTGGAGAGTGAAGAAGGCCTTTGGAAAAAGTTGGTGAAGTCTAAATACATAATTCAAAATGGTATCCGGAAAATCAAGACAAAACATTGGGACTCACTAGAAAGATTTACTCAAAGTGAGGCACTACTATTTGAAGTACAAAAATATGGTGGTTGTTGGAGGAAATAAAACGGAATTCTGGTATGATGCTTGGTGTGGAGAAACTTCCTTTTGTGAGATTTTTTCCTAGTTTTTTTAGGTGTGTGCAGATCAGAAGTGTACAGTTAGAGAGATGAGTGATAGAGGATGGAAATTTGTCTTTAGAAGGTGGCTTGATCCAAACTTACAACAACAGATGATTTCTTTGAGAAATGCTCTGTGTGCTATAGCTCTCAGTGTGGGGTCTGATAAGTCCAAATGGAAGCTTACAAAATGAGGAAAACTTACCGTCAAATATTTATATAACAAAATCTCCTCCAGTGGAATTGATATGTCCTTTTCTCAGTTGTGGAAATTCAAGCTTCACTTAAAAATAAAATTTCGTTTCTTGGCTCATTTGGCATAATGTAATTGCCTCAAAAGGTAACATGAAAAAAATAAAGTGGGTTGGATATTTTTCCTTTAGATTCCGCCCAGAAAATAAAACTATTAATCACAGTTTTTTTTGTTGTCCTGATGTTGTTTATATGTGGGGGGGGGGGGGTTGTCAACTCTTATCTTGAGGCTGTGACCAGACCGACATGTTTTACTGAATTTTTCTTGTGGATTGCAAGTTATCTTCCTCGGAGGAAAAACTTGCATATAATTGGAATTTTTGCTTTTTGCTGGTCAATTTGGAACCACAATCGAGCTTGTTTTAATAATAAGTTCATTTCTGCTCCTGTTGAACTCATTTGTTACATGTGTGCGTTTTTACTTTATTGGGCAGGTTTGCAGCCGGAGGGAGCAAGGCAACAAGTGGAGGAAGGGACATCAAGGTGTAGAAGCGCGTAGAAATCAACAAAACTTTTCTACGCAGAAATCCCAAGATCTAGCCGAGGTAGAAGGACACGAGGATTACCACTAGACGCACAGGTGCGGATGGTCGACGAAGCATGTCGATACAGTTTAGTCGCACGATCCGATCCAGCCGATCCAATCCCGCGATCATCGAAGTGCTGAGTGTACAACACCTATGCTGGTATCCACACGTACGAGAATCCGACGACGGACTGCTAGGTCCGGTGCGGCGGCTGGACTGAGTGGGGCTAGGATTCCCAACGCATGAGAGTGGAAACTTGTGCCCGTTGGGCAATCTGCGCCCCTCCTTATATATCGAGTGCGAGTGGGATGCGCAATGCTTGTGGCCCATTCACTCCATGAGTCGAACTTACTAATTCAGTCCATTTCCGGTTCGGGTCCAACACGACCAATATACTTGCTCCCGGTAGTAAGTGTGTGACCCGGTAGGCTCATGGCGACTTAGATACAATTAGAGTCCGACTCTCAATCGATCAATTGGTAGCGGCTCCTAGCATAACGTGCCGACTCCCAAGTGTCATAGAGTCATGACGACATACCTTCCAATGTGACTTTCATCTAAGTCCCTTTTGTCTCACGATATACCTTGTCTAGCTATAGGAAAATTATCGTCAACCCTTAAATAGCTCAACTCTCTTCTCGATCCGTGATATATGATTCATCCGACTAACTCTTACTCAATCAACCCGGTTAACACTTAACCGAATCGTGCATGGCCATGCTTCCGGAATCATATCACTCAAGAGGGCCCATAGAATATCTCTCTAGTCAAAGGTGCGAAATCCCAACTTGATTATCCATATCACGCAGATTAATTCTCATTCGACCCGAACTCTGTCTTTATAACTGCCCTGTCATGGAACAACGTTTGACAGAACCTCAGTCGATGATCCACAACTCGGATTGTGCGACAACCTCGGGTCTAAGGATTACATTGATTGATACATGCAAATGATGACTTACTTGTTGCATCTGAATATGGGTCATTCTGACTCGCTAAACTCTTTAGCCGAGCCTATGTAAGTTGGAATAGCATCACCATGACCATGACAAGTGGAACCGAGTCATCAGCCAACCTTCACATCATTCTAGGTTGTGTGTCCAGCACAACCTCAATGACCAAGTACAATTTAGTACGAACAACATGAATACATTGTTCCACAATCGAATCACATATTCAATGATATATATATATATCATATGTTCAAAACAAGAACAACTTAATAACTTTATGAATATATTGGGAATTACATCATACATGATTGCCTCTAGGTCATATTACCAACACAAGGATGCAGGAGATAGCTGCCAGGGCCCATAAAGCACCACTCACTCCAAACAGGCGGATCAATGGGATTGAGGAATCATATGACAGGAAGAGTAGAAGTGCGAGATCTTGCAACTTTCTTAGGAGTTTCAGTGATCGAAAAACCTTGCATGTTGGCAAGTTGTGGCAGTTTGTGTTTCAGCTTTATTTTGTTAGTCTGAGAACTTTGAAATTTCACTAGGTGGTTTTTGTGCTTGTCTAGTTTGATGCTTCCTTTGCAGGCATTCAGCTGGTAAAAAACTTGCCTTACTTGTTGCATTTCTTTTTTAGCTTCTTTTCGCCGATTCTATACATAAAGAACGAAAAAACGGCTTCCCGGGGAGGTCGTATGTAAAAAAAGAATGGGGATGAAGGTTACCGAATTTTTTATGTGTAAACGTACAAGTAACAGAAACAGGGTGGTGAGACGTACAGAAAATGTATGGAACCGAAGGTTAGCCAATGGTCTTGTTAGCAATAATTCAAGCATGAATATCCCACTCTTCGACATAATCTAAATGAAATATTTGCATTATATTTTTACTTAAATTATTTGTTGATGATTGTACGACATTGTTACAGAATTTTATTTGGATATAAACAATTTGTTGATAGTGGTACTTGATGTCTACGCACGCTTCTATTCTTGTAGACAGTGTTGGGCCTCCAAGTGCAGAGGTTTGTAGAACAGCAGCAAGTTTCCCTTAAGTGGATTACCCAAGGTTTATCGAACTCGGGGAGGTAGAGGTCAAAGATATCCCTCTCAAGCAACCCTGCAATCAAGATACAAGAAGTCTCTTGTGTCCCCAACATACCCAATATACTTGTCAGGTATATAGGTGCACTAGTTCAGCGAAGAGAGAGTAAAATACAAGTATGATGGATGATTATAAGTGATAATAGCAATCTGAAATAAATATGGCAGCAAGCAAACATGTAGCAGAACAGGCGGAAAATGGTGTTTCAATGCTTGGAAATAAGGCCTAGGGCTCCTAGTTTCACTAGTGTACACTCTCAACAATGCTCACATAATTGAATGCATAAATATCATCTCTTCACTGTGCTACTCCGAACCACTCTCCTGTCGAATAACGAACACTAATCATTGCGTAGGGCTTAAACATCACTCCTCAAGTTTATATTCCCTCTCTAGGGCACCCCAATGTCACTACGAGCGCCATAGATTAGTAAACAAACGCCAACAATTTCATAGGCTCATCTTCCAACACAAGATATAAATATCATGCTAAACCACACGGTGCACACACTGTCACCTTTACCCCGTGATCAAAGTGTTTACAGAGATAAAAAAACACTTGAGTAGCATAACAGATGAAGATCAATCTACTTATTCAACTAAATTACAAAGCTCATGATCACATAAAGATCACACCATGGGAGAGAGAGATGAACCACATAGCTACCGGTAGAGCCCTCAGCCCCGGGGGAGAACTACTCCCTCCTCATCATAGGAGACATCAACGGCGATGGAGATGACGGTGGAGTCGATGGAGATGTCTTTCGAGGGCACTTCCCCGTCCCGGCAAGGTGCCAGAACAGAGATATGTCCCCCGAAACTTGTCGGCGCCGGCGGCGGAGCTACGGATGTATTTTGCGGAAAAGGTCGATTCCCTTAGGGTTTATGCCTCGGGGAGTATATATGGGCGAAAGGGCGATGTCGGGAGGTGGCCAGGGAGCCCACACCCCTAGGTGGTGCGGCCAGGGGGACCCGCGCCACCCCATGGTGTGGCCACCCTGTGGCACCCCTCCGGGACTCTTCGGGCTTCTAGATGCTTCCGGGACTGTTAGGACTTCTGGCTTTCGAATTTTCCGATTCCGAGAATATTTCCAGAACAACTTTTCTGAAAATAAAAAAAAGCAGAAAACAGATAACTGGCTCTTGGCATCTTGTTAATAGGTTAGTTCCGGAAAATCGATAAAAATGACATAAAGAAGGGAGAAAACATGTAGCAATTGGCATAATATCAACATGGAACATCAGAAATTATAGATACGTTGGAGATGTATCAAGCATCCCCAAGCTTAGTTCCTACTCGTTCTCTAGTAGGTAAACGATAAAACAAAATAATTTCTGAGGTGACATGCTACCACACAATCTTGATCATAATATGTAAAGTAGAGCATGTAAACTAGGATCAAATGAACTAAAGTTGTGCTCTATATTTTATATCAACAAGTAATGCATAAACAAAGAAGAAAGAAGTAAAACCTTTTTAATGAATCAATACTAAAAGACTATCAACCGTGAAAAGTTTACTAGAGACGATTTAAGATTTCAATAACAACAATATCATGCACGTCAAACTATCTTCACAACCCCTGTTAGGATCAAGTCAAGCTTTCCACACGATGCAATGCTTGAATCTTAAACTATTTGCGCACTAAAAACAAGCAAGTGTTCTGCGTTGGTCCCTGGCACCGGGATGTTATGGCTAAGAGAATATTATGGGGGGTTTGGAAGGTTAATGGAAGAAAGGCTCATAAAGCTGAAAGTGGTCATTAGACAAGAGAAAGTCTTACAACCGAAGCTATGCAAGGAGTAGGGATTTCCACAGAACGGATGCACATAGAGCTGTAAGTGTATGAAAGCTCTCCAATGGAACTAGTGGGGGTGCATCCAACTTGCTTGCTCACGAAGACCTAGAGCTCATTTGAGGAGACTCATCATTGGAATATACAAGCCAAGTTATATAATGTAAACTTCCCCACATAGTTATGAATGATAATAATATGAAAACTCTCTCCAAACTGAATTATTGGTGCTAAACATGAAGCACAAGTGTGGTATAAAGGATAGTGATACGCCCCTTCTCTCTTTATTCTCTCTTTGGCCCTTTTTTTGGGGGATTTTTCATTTTTTTTATATATCCTCACCGGTAGGGGAAACATCCTATATTACAATGAATCATCACACTTTTAGTACTCATAACTCATAAAGAAATAAATCTGATGTCTCTAACTGCATGCTCCAGCCAGTGTAGCAGTATGCATAAATAACCATGAAGCTCATCATCAAGTAACATAATGGAGGTGGATGTTGTGCAACAATATATCTCGGAATGGCTATGGAAATGCCATGATAGGTAGGTGTGGTGGCTGTTTTGATGAAGAATATATAGGGTTATGTGTAGGAGAACAAAGTCCTCCCACGGGATTTGGATGCACTAGCAGACTTTGCACCAACTCTCAGTATGGGAAAGGGCAATGCACAGTAACGAAGAGGATAGCAAATATGGATGGTGGAAGTGCCAGGAACCGCAACATAGACTCACGAGTTAAAAGGTTGCAGCAAGCAAATCATCTTACAAGGCACAATGCAAATCACTCCAAGAGGGTCCGTGGCAGTGTCAAGTCACTGTTAGCTACCTCGACCATAGCGCGTAACAAAAGGCCGATCAGAAATGTATCACTCGTAGCAATCATATACCATTGTTTCTATCAGCTGGTAATTTAAGTGTGGCACAGTTTCAAGCTTCTTAGACCAACCATTAAGAGTTTATACTTACTAGTCCTTCCCGTTTATCCATTAAACTAATTAATATCTCAAAACAACAGCAATGATTCAAGTGAAGCAGTTTAGTGATCTACAAGGCCATGCGAATTTTTCCACTATACCAACTACCACATAAGAATTTCTATTTCCAAGAAAACACATATATGAGAATCACCTAACTTTAAAATCTAACAGCTCTGAATAAGAGATGCATGAAACCAAAGGCTAAACGCAGTACTAGCAAAAAGTGAACACTCACAGAACAATAAGAATGAAGACTAGAGTGTTCTAAGCAATGAAAACGGAGCGTGTCTCTATCCCACACAAGTATGATAAGATTCAACCATTTATTACATCCAATAAAACCAAACAAACTGAAAACAAAAATAAAAGACGCTCCAAGTAAAGCACATAAAATGCGACCGAATAAAAATATAGTTTCACTAGAAGTGACCTGATAATTTGTTGATGAAGAAGGGAATGCCTTGGGCATCCCCAAGATTAGACGCTTGAGTCTTATTGGAATTTTCTTGCATGCACCACCGGGGCATCCCCAATCTTAGGCTTTTCACTCTTCTTGATCACATCATATCATCCTCTTCTCTTGACCCTTGAAAACTTCCTTCACATCAAAATTCTCATAATCTTCATTAGCAACGTTAGTGCAATTGAAATAATAGATTCACATGGTTCAGTTTCAACACAAGTCTAACACTCAAAAACACATTATCTACTGTCACAACTTCTTTCAAAACTCTTTTTCTCAAAAGAACACCAAAAGAAAGAGATTAAGATGCAAATGTGATAAATGGCAGAAATCTGTCAAAACAGAACAATAGATAAAGATCAATTTTTTCAAAAATCTTATGTTGCTCAAATCAGAAAGTGGTCTTATAAGAAAATTTTGTATATAACTCAGGATTAAGCACAAAAAATCTCAGGTCATTTTGAATTTTCTGTGATTTTTAACAGAATTAATAGTGGACAGCAGAAATCTGTTTCCTGTGCAGAAATCCGAAATATAGCCTCAACTTTCCACTAGAGGCTTTACTTGGCTCAACAAAAACACAAAAGAAAAGATACAAAGGGGTTTCTAAGGAAATATACAACACCCAGGTGCAAAGCACACCAAAGAAAACAAAAGAAAACAGGTTGAAAACAGCGAAATAAAACGGGTTGTCTCCCGGTAGCGCTTTTCTTTAACGCCTTTCAGCTAGGCTTAGTGATTTTTTAAAAGATGCTCACATAAGAATAAGAGTTGAATCACAATAACAGAGCATCAAGGAGAAAATATAAAACAAATTTAAGTCTAACTCACTTCCTATGAAAAACAATCTTGTGGAAAAACAAGTCAATGAAGCACAAAGTGACTAGCATAGGAAGACAAAATAAGTGCAACTTCAAAAAATTCAACATAAATAGGGGAAACTTAATATTGTTGAGATGCATAAAACCATGTTTCCCTCTCTCATAATAACTTTCGGTAGCATCATGAATTAAATTAACAATATAACTATCACATAAAACATTCTTATCACGAGCCACATGCATAAAAGAATTAATACTCTCCACATAAGCATAGTCATTCTTATTAATAGTAGTGGGAGAAAATTCAACAAAATAGCTATCATTATTATTCTCATCACCATAATCATAAAATATAGGAGGCATAGTATAATCAAAATACATTTTCTCCTCAATAGTAGGTGGACTGAAAATATCAAATTCATCATTGTAATCATCATATATAGGAAGAATAATATCATCATAAGCAATAGAATAGTTATCCTCCAAAATGTGTTCATTTGTAAACATATCATCATTTTTACTAGGAGGAGATGTATCAAGCATATAATCATCAGTAGCAAAAGGATTTTCAAGCACATCATCCACAAGTTTAGAGCTTTCTATATCATCATTTTCAATATCAAAAGTAGTGTGCTTTTTCCAATCACGATCACTACTATATGTAACAGGCATAGGCTCATCATCAAAGCAAATTTTCTCCTCCGTGCTTGGGGAACTAAAATTATCATTTTCATATAAACTAGCTACCCCAAGCTTAGACTTTTCCATAGCATTAGAAATAATGTTGTTTAAAGAGTTCATACTAATAACATTGCCACTAGCATGCAAATAAAGTTCCATAGGTTTTTTTAATTTTCTCTTCAAACACTTCATGTCCTAACTCAAGATAAAGATTATAAAGCTCTCTCATATTTTTATTGTTTTCCATTAAGCCTAACTAGTGAAAACAAGAAACAAAAAGATATAATTGCAGAATCTAAAGGAAATAACTTCGAGCACTCACACCCGAGGATGTGAGAGCCTTTTACCTTACCTCCCCGGCAACGGCGCCAGAAAAGAGCTTGATGTCTACGCACGCTTCTATTCTTGTAGACAGTGTTGGGCCTCCAAGTGCAGAGGTTTGTAGAACAGCATCAAGTTTCCCTTAAGTGGATTACCCAAGGTGTATCGAACTCAGGGAGGCAGAGGTCAAAGATATCCCTCTCAAGCAACTCTGCAATCAAGATACAAGAAGTCTCTTGTGTCCCCAACACACCCAATATACTTGTCAGGTATATAGGTGCACGAAGAGAGAGTAAAATACAAGTAGGATGGATGATTATAAGTGATAATAGCAATCTGAAATAAATATGGCAGCAAGGAAACATGTAGCAGAACAGGCGGAAAACGGTGTTTCAATGCTTGTAAATAAGGCCTAGGGCTCCTACTTTCACTAGTGGACACTCTCAACAATGCTCACATAATTGAATCATAAATATCATCTCTTCATTGTGCTACTCCGAACCACTCTCCGGTCGAATAACGAACACTAATCATTGTGTAGGGCTTAAACAACACTCCTCAAGTTTATATTACCTCTCTAGGGCACCCCAATGTCACTACGAGCGCCATAGATTAGTAAAAAACGCCAACAATTTCATAGGTTCATCTTCCAACACAAGATATAAATATCATGCTAAACCACACGGTGCACACACTGTCACCTTTACCCCGTGATCAAAGTGTTTATGGAGATAACAAAACCACTTGAGTAGCATAACAGATGAAGATCAATCTACTTATTCAACTAGATTACAAAGCTCATGATCACATAAAGATCACACCATGGGAGAGAGAGATGAACCACATAGCTACCGGTAGAGCCCTCAGTCCCGGGGGAGAACTACTCTCTCCTCATCATAGGAGACAGCAACGGCGATGGAGATGGCGGTGGAGTCGATGGATATGGCTTCCGGGGGCACTTCCCCGTCTCGACAGGGTGCCAGAACAGAGATCTGTCCCCCGAAACTTGTCGGTGGCGGCAGACGGATGTATTTTGCGGAAAAGGTTGATTCCCTTAGGGTTTATGCCTTGGGGAGTATATATGGGCGAAAGGGCGATGCCGGGAGGTGGCCAGGGGGCCCACGCCCCTAGGTGGCTCTACCAGGGGGACCCGCGCCACCCCATGGTGTGGCCCCCCTCCGGGGCTCTTCGGGACTTCTAGATGCTTCCGGGACTTTTAGGACTTCTGGCTTTCGAATTTTCCAATTCCGAGAATATTTCCAGAACAACTTTTCTGAAACTAAAAACAGCAGAAAACAAGGAACTGGCTCTTGGCATCTTGTTAATAGGTTTGTTCCGTAAAATCGATAAAAATGACATAAAGAAGGGAGAAAACATGTAGCAATTGGCATAATATCAACATGGAACATCAGAAATTATAGATACGTTGGAGACGTATCAGTACCGAGGTTGTTAAAGAATTTTGCTTAGACATACTCCATTTGGATCCTCTATTGAGATGTGGAGTGGGAAATGTGTTGGTCTATGCTCTAGAATTTAAAAAAATTCCCTATGTAGTCCGCCAAGATCAGTATGCACATAACGAGACATTACCATACATGCAAGGATGAGAAACACGACTCATCGGGCATCGGATTCGATGTAGACGTAGAAGAGATCTCAACAATCGTAGATGCTCACAATTAGGTCTAGTTGCAAGGATGTCGCTAAGTCCTCCCTTGTCAAGTACCACACGTATAATCCCTGTTATGGTGTGCACGGTACGCTCGTGTCAACTCATCAGTGCTCCACCGCCTAGGACTCGGTGTCGACATAGAGAGAGAGCCTTTCGGCGTTGCTAATTGGTAGATCTAATCGAATCTGCAAGATTCTCAACACATGAGAGAAGTAGAATTAGAGTTAGGTCTAATCGGGAGAGGACACCTCAAAACGCAATTAGAAGAGGCTCTAATTCAATTAGAGGGGCTCTAATTAGACCCTCTAATTCTACTAGAGAGAGAGAGAGAGAGCTTCGAGAGCCAATTGTGTGTTTTGCTTTGAGCCTTGAGATTCTTTATATAGTGGGAGAGAGGAGAGACTTGCTAAAGGGGAGAGGGGGTGTCCTAGTTAAGCTAGGAGGAAGTGGCCGCAGCTCCCTCCCCTATCCCAATTCGAATTGGGTGGTGGAGTCCAACTCCACCCCTCTCCCTTCCTTTTGCCCTTTTCTTTTCTTTTTTATCTCCAATAATTTCATAAAAAATACCGGGATGATGAGTATGAACTTGTGAAGCCACTGTGGACCACCTGGAAGCGCCCTAAAATAGGGTGTGGCCATGAGGGGGAAATCTGCACCCTCTAGTACTCCCCCTTTATATGGAAAGTCCCCGAAACTCCTCCGGAACCACATTGCCCCAATAGAAAAATCATCGATATTATCTTTAGATGTTAGAAACACATTTCAAACAACCATGAACATCTCATTTCCTACGTTACCTCTCATATAAATTCTGCCTAACACCAACATAATTTCTCTCTTATAGCAACTTCCTCGAAACCATTCCGATTGACATCGGACTTATTTTCGTGATACCGTAACGACATAAAACATTCAGAAGATCAATAACAACATATTAATTCTCTCAACTAAATATTGGCATGGCTTAAAGATGTGACCCATAAAGGCTCGATAACACATAGATCTATTCGAGAACTTACCGAACAATAACCAACAGCGGGACCATGGACGCCCATGATGGCTCCTATGTGTTCCCGAAGAACGAGGGAACTTTATATGTTACTCATTGTACATATTATCATAAGTCATATCACGAGGTGAGACTATGTTATCTAATCTGATCAAACTCTTTGATCATAACACATAAAACTTGTTACCAATATCATTCTCTTTTCTCATCCATATCCCTGATGTTCTTGCGATAAATCACACTGTATGATGTTGTCTCTTGTCCCCCTAATCTCTCTACAAAGTGGCATGTCACTGATACGTCGCCAACGCATCTATAATTTCTGATGTTCCATGTTGATATTATGCCAATTCCTACATGTTTTCTATACACTTCATAACATTTTTATGCATTTTCTGGGACTAACCTATTGACAACATGCCACAGTGCCAGTTCCTATTTTCTGTTGATTTTGTATTTCAGAAAAGTTGTTGTGGAAATATTCTCGGAATTGGACGAAACAAAAGCCGAAGTCACTAATTTTCTGTCATGTACACGGAGTCCGAAGGAGACTCGAAGGGGCCCAGGGAGGCAGCCACACCATAGGGCGGCGCTGATGGTGCAAATCTTGCACTCGTTGGGATACCCCAAGAGGAGGGTGTGAAGATCACAGCGGTAGGAAGTTTTCCCCTTACTTAAGAACCAGGGTTATCAATCCAGTAGGAGAAAGAGAATCTTCGGAAGGTTGATGCCATTGACGGTGGTGCTGGCGCTTCACCGGTGTCAGCAACAGCGTGGAACTTGCACACAACGCAATCAAAATACTTTGCCCCAATGGTACAATGAGGTTGTCAATCTCACCGGTCTTGCCGAAAACAAAGATTAGATGTATAGTGTGGAAAAACAGTGTATGCTTGCAGAAAGTAAAGTGAGCAGGAAATTGTTGTGGGTTGTTTAACAGTGTGGAAAAATGGACCAGGGTTCGTAGTTTCACTAGTGGTGTCTCTCCGTAAAAGATAGCATGCTGGGTGAACAAATTAAAGCTAGGCAATTGACAAATAAAGGTTGCACCGTAGTGCACAATATGACATGAAGATTACTATGTTATTTAGTGCGGGCATTACAACAAGACAAATAGACCGACATCCATCCGCATCTATGACTAATAATCCACCCTCTGGTTATCATCTGAACCCCCTCAGGTATTAAGTTGCAAGCAACAGATAATTGCATTAAACAAAGTGGGTAATGTAAGAAATGATTATGCACGCGGGCACTCTCAGCGTTGTTTTCTCCCTAATGGCAACATCACATCCTCCCCCTTCACGTTTCTGTCACTCGAGCAAGGCAACAAGGATGCATGAACCCACTATCGAGCATAAATACTCCCTCTTGGAGTCACTAACAATTACTTGCCAGAATAACCACTAGAGATCTAAACATGGAGGCATATGAGGAGAAGACAACCATCTAGCAACAGCTACGAACCCGTAGTCCAAGGATGAACTATTCACGCATCACTCCGGAGGCAGGCATGGCGATGAAGAGGCCTCCGGTGATGATCTCCTCTCTGGCAGGGTGCCAGAAATAGCTTCAGAACCCCCCCGATCTGGGGTTGACGGTGACGGCGGCTGCGGAACTTTTTTAGGGATTTTGATCAGGTGTCTAGGGTTTTCCATCCGGGGGGCTTAAATAGGCGAAAGGGCGAAGGCGGTGGCGCTCCAGGGGGCCCACACCCCTAGCTAACGCGGCCAGGGGGGCTGCGCCACCCTATGGTGTGGCCCCCCTGCTGCCCCTCTCCGGCTCGTCTTCGGTCTTCTGGATGCTTCCGGGGAAAATAGGACTTCCGGGCTTCGAATTTTCCAATTCCGAGAATATTTCGAGAACAACTTTTATGAAACTAAAAAAACAGCAGAAAACATGGAGCTGGTTCTGTGGCATCTTGTTAATAGGTTAGTCCGGAAAACGTATAAAAATGACATAAAGAAGGGAGAAAAGATGTAGCAATTGTCAAAATATGATCACGGAGCATCAGAAATTAGGGATACGTTTATGACGTATCAAGCATACCCAAGATTAGTTCCTACTCGTCCTCGAGTAGGTAAACGATAAAACAATAATTTCTGCGGTGACATGCTACTAACACAAACTTGATCAATCTAATGTAAAAGCATATGCACGCTGAGATCATAAGACTTTAAAGACAGGCATGATAAATAAAACTTTAATAATAAAGCATAGCAATTACTTTGCATCACGAAGAGTAACTCAAATAAAGGATCATGAATAATAATGCAAAGAAAGGTAAACGTCTGTTTCAGGTATAGAGAAAGCATGGCAAAGTGATATTTCGATAGTCCTTAAGAGTGGGGCAAAACATAAATGCCAGGACACCTTCAAAGTTCAAGAGGAAGACTAGAACAAATAATTTAAGAGCAAATAATAACACATCATGAAGTAATTATTGATGCTTATGGAAAAAATGCACATAGAACTTAGAATGGCAAAAATACTGTCTCAACCGTGCATAAAGTTAGAAGATGAAGACTCAACATAAAAGTAAAAGAAAGGCCCTTCGCAGAGGGAAGCAGAGATCACTCATGTGCTAGATATTTTATTTTATTAAACAGAGGTATTAAAAGTTTGACACTCCTCCCATCCATCTTTCACAAACCATGGCTAACCGAATCCTCGGGTGCCTGCCAACAATCACGTACCGTGGAGGAGTGTCTATATTTTGGGAGATGTATGCTAATGTCAACATATAGTAAACAAAAAATACAGTACGTCACAAGTCAACTGGATTCACAAGAGAGGCTCCCATGGTGAAGGACGCAACTCGTGTAGAAGGTCATCCCTTTTTCTCTTTTGTTCACACAATTATGTTTTGACTGATAAATCAGGGGGGGAAATAGTGAAGAGAATTTGTATGCATTAATTTGGGGCTGGGCACCCCGCTGTCAGCTCTTCTATCATTTTGATAAGAGTATTAAGCCACTAGTCCAGGGTGTGAAATCCAATCAACAAGTGAGATAAAGATTCTCTATTTATATCCTTATGAGCAAAAACAGGAACATAAAGCAAGAGTAATTTTGAAGGTTTTAAAGGTAACACATGAGCAATTTACTTTGGAATGGCAGTTAAATACCACATGTAGGTAGGTATGGTGGACACAATGGGATTTTTTTATTTTAAGGGAGTTTGGATGCACGAGTTGAGCTCATACTCAGTACAGGTGGAGCCTAGCAAAAGACTGGGAGCGACAAATCAAGAGAGCATAAGAGCCATAATCATGCATAGTGACATAATCATCATTAAATAAAACATAAGCAGTATCACAAGTTCAAAAACTAAGTGGTAATGGAGGCTATTCGTGATTATTTTGTAGTCATAAACATGGTGTGAGCACGTGCCAAGTCAACCAAATAAAACATTCGAAAGAGTACCATATATCGATGCTTTACTATGACAAGAACAACTCAAGAATCTTTCAATACATATTAAACACTCTCAGCTATTTGAGGCTAATCATGCTACTCAATAACCACAAGGCTTTAAAACTAAAATAACATTTAGCATGGCATGAAAAAGTCCTACCCACAGTCTATACAAGCTTCTACTAGTACTGTTATAAATTCTACTTCAAGCAGTTGTTTTCTTTCGTTTCTCCCAACAAGCACCATACAAAACATGCTTTAACAAAAATACTCTTTATGATACAGCAAGCAAACATGAGAGTACTCAAATAATACTACTAAAACTAACAGCTCTAATAAGAGATGCATGCAAAACAGGAGGTTAATAAATGCAGCAGATAAACAGAGACTAAGAATACAACGTATTCTCATGAAAAAGCGGAGCGTGTCACTCTCCAATAAAAGAATGCTAGGGTCCAACCAAGCTTATTATGAAAGTAAAAACAAACTGAATGAAAAAAGAAAAATCAAACTAAAAACAAAAATAAAAGACGCTTCAAGTAAAGCACATAAGATGCGACCGAATAAAAATATAGTTTCACTAGAAGTGACCTGATAATTTGTTGATGAAGAAGGGGATGCCTTGGGCATCCCCAAGCTTAGACGCTTGATTCTTCTTGGAATTTTCTTGGATGTACCACCTGGGCATCCCCAAGCTTAGGATTTTCACTCTTCTTGATCACATCATATCATCCTCTTCTCTTGACGGTTGAAAACCTCCTTCACATCAAAATTCTCACAATCTTCATTAGCAACGTTAGTGCAATTGAAATAAGAAATTCACATGGTTCAGTTTCAACACAAGTCTAACACTCATAAACACATTAGCTACTGTAAAAACTTCTTTCGAAACTCTTTTTCTCAAAAGAACACCAAAAGAAAGAGATTAAGATGCAAATGCGATAAATGGCAGAAAATCTGTCAAAAACAGAACATAAGGTAAAGATCGATTTTTAAAAAAATCTTTTGTTGCTCAAATCAAAAATTGGTCTTCTAAAAAAAGTTGCGTATATAACTCAGGATTAAGAAAAAAAAACTCAGGTCAATTTGATTTTTCTGTGATGTTTAACAGAATTTACAATGGACAACAGAAATCCGTTTCCTGCGCAGAAATCCAAAATATAGGCTTAACTTTCCACTAGTGGCTTTACTTGGCTTAACAAAAACTCAAAAGAAAAGATACAGCGGGGTTTCTAGGGAAATAGACAATACCCAGGTGCAAGCACACCAGAGAAAACAAAGGAAAACTGAGAAATAAAACGGGTTGTCTCCCGGTAGCGCTTTTCTTTAAAGCCTTTTAGCTAGGCATAGAAATATCAACTAAAGTATTTTCAAGAGAGGAAGGATCAACGTCATATTTTGATCTAATAATAGAGTCAAAGGGTAGCTTCATCTTATTTCTAAGAAAGTGTTCCAAATCTTTCTTGAGGGGAAGTTGATATTTAATACTCCCCTCTTTCATATCAATAATAGCACCAACAGTTCTAAGAAAAGGTCTTCCCAAAACAATAGGAAAAGAAGCATTGCATTCAATGTTCATAACAACAAAATAAAAAAAGGCAAGGTTATTATTAACCATAATAAGAACATCATCAATTCTACCAAGCGGTTTCTTCTTACATTATCAGCAAGATGAACATCCAAATAACAGTGTTCCAACGGTGGCAAATCAAGCATATCATAAACCTTTTGAGGCATAACAGAGATATTAGCACCAAGATCACACAAAACATCGCAATACAAATCATTTACTTTTATCTTAATGATAGGCTCCCAACCATCATCTAATTTTCTAGGGATAGATGTCTCAAGTTTCAACTTTTCTTCCCTAACTTTCATAAGAGCATTGGTAATATGATTAGTAAAGGTCATATTCATGGCACTAGCATTGGGACTTCTAGCAAGTTTTTGTAGAAACATAATAACTTCATAGATGTTGCAATCATCAAAATCAATATTATTATCATCAAAAGTAATGGAACCATTATCTCCCACACTTCTAAAAATTTCAGCACTTTTATCAGAAGTAGTTTTAGCAGTTTTAGGCAGTTTAGCACGTTTCACCAAAAGAGTAGGGACTTTATTAACACCAAATACTTTACCATTGATAGTAGGAGGTTTAGTAGCACTTGGAACTTCAGTTTACTTGTTGTTGTGATAGTACAAACTCTAGCAATATTATTCTTTTTAGCCAGTTCATCTTCTTTTTCCCACCTGGCACGTAATTCAGCCATCAACCTAACATTATTGTCTATTTGAACTTGGATGACATTCAAAGTTTTATTTTGTTTAACATCTTGTGGCAAAACCTTCAGTTTTAGAAAATCAATATCAATAGCAAGGATATCTACTTTAGAGGCAATAACATCTATTTTACCAAGCTTTTCCTCAACAGATTTATTAAAAGCAGTTTTTGTGCTAATAAATTCTTTAAACATGTTTTCAAGATCAGAGATAGAGCTTTTATTAATGTTGTAGGAGTTTCCGTAAGAATTACCATAACCATTATTAGGAGGATAAGTCTTATAATTGTTTCCACCAAAATTATTTATATAAGCATTGTTCTTAAAATTATTATCTAAACTACTAATAAAAGAGCAAACTATGTTGGATACAATTAATCTAAACCGTCAAATAAATAAATCAAAAGGTCCAAATCGCTCAGATGTTGAGTTGAGACGACCTGATGGAACACCTCTTCCGCGCGTTTGCGTTGCAGAAAAAACAACACGCTAAAAATTAGCCCAGCACTACTCCAACAGCAATAACTACAGTCGAGTACAACTCTTGTACGGTCGGCATCGCCTACAATCGCCTACAAACATAGTTTTGGAAGTATCCGTCGTACCTCGCTCTTCTGCGTAGTCACGCGGTGGAGGAAGCTGCTGTCCGCCGGGACCATGCGAGGTTGCATGGAGCCAGTCTTCGTGGGGAGGCGCAGAAGCCTAAGGACATCTCCAGCGGCAGTGCTCATTTGCCCCGGACAGGCCGGATTTGAGCAGCCCCGGACAAAACGAGACACCTGCGAGGCTGCTCATTCGGACAAGTGTCCATTTTTTGTCCGCGGATGCTCAAATTCAGACCAAATTTGGTCTGGATTTGAGCATCCGCCGGACACAATCCGTGTCTCTTTTGTCCGGTGCAAATATCCACCTAGTCTCTCTGCCCCACATGTCAGCCTCTCTCTCATACCTACCCACCTACTCTCTCCTATTTCTTTTTTCTGCCCGTCGCCCTCTCTCCCCAGCGTAGTCGTGGCCACCCTGCTCCGGCCGCCGCGCTCGCCCGCTCCGGCCGCCGCGAGCCGCCCGCTCCCCCGCGCTCGTCCGGTCGCTCGCCGCCCGCCCGTCCGCTCGCGCGAGGAGACCAGCACCGGCGAGGCGAATACCACTCCTTGGCCGAGGCGCCCTTCCGCGGCATGCTCCCGCTCCTTGGCCGCCGCTGCGCACCTCGCCGTCCTCAAGGGTCGGGACGAGCGCCGGTGGAGAGCGGCAGCAGGGCGGCAGTAGGGATGCGCTTGGGGCGGGCGACAGCAGGGCGGCGCTTCGGGCGAGCTCGGCCGCGTACGCGCCGCCGTCGCTGGACGCGCGTGGTGCCGCTGTCTTGGAGGTCTGGCAGACGTAGGAGACCTGCACCTGCGCGCATGCGTCTGGAATCGCTGGCGACGACCGGCGCTTCTCGTCACCGCGACGTGCTAGCTAGCTAGCTTCCCAATCGATCGATCGATTTGGGCTGTGGAGCTAGCTGAGCACGGTGGCTCGCAGCGCATGCAGGTTCCAGGCCGCGGAGGACGGCCGGAGCGCCTGGCCGGCCGGCAGTGGAGAAGCCGTGGCCGTCGTTGCGCACCGGCGCGCCTGGTGCTGGAGCGCGTGGCCGGCCGCCTCTGAATCTTGCGTGTGAGATGTGCTAGCTTGATAAAAAAAAAAAAGCGAAACCGGACAAGTCTCCAAAATAGTCATCCCCGGGTGCACCTCCCAAATCCGTCTGTCCGGCCCTCCGGACACTGCTCAAATAGACAAAATTGGACATCGCAAATGAGCATTGCCGCTGGAGATGTGCTAAGGCCGCCGCCTCTTCCTCAAACCGGGTCAGTGACGGGTGGAAGCGACATGCTGTGGCCGCCATGCATCGCCTCGGGCTGCAGCGTGAAAAAACACATGTGCCTGCTGCTTCAGGGCAGTCTGGAGCAAGCCGGTCCCATCGTCTAGGGCTGGATCCCTCCGTTTTCCACTCAAGGGCTGCACTTACTATGTCGCCGCTGGTGCCACGTCTGGTATTGCATCAGCAAAAAAGGACCAGGACCAAGTGGTGCGACCTGCTCTGCCCGGCCGCCGGCTTGAAGAACGCTTGCGCTGATCGAGCCTCCTACATGGCCAGCACAATTGAGGTCTCTGCCTAAAGCAATTGCGGGTTCTCTGCCTATCTCTCGCTCAATCTACCAATCCATCGCTTCTCCGTCCCCTTACCACCCTGGCGGACAGCTCCAATCTTCTCCCAGATTTTTGGCATAGAATCATATGGCAGCACTCCCACATAAACCTGTTGTAGGATTCGAGTCTAATTTTCTAGGACAGCAAAGAAGAAAGCAAGCAACCGACAATAGGTAATTAAGCAAGGTTCGTGATATGTATAATTGGGAACAAGATGCCAACTACTCCCTCCGTTCAATAATAGATGACTTCCACATATCTATATATGGATGTACCTAGACATATTTTAGTTCACTTCATATTTACTACAGGACCTACTACTATACTACTATTTTTCGGTCTTCACTTCATATTACTCCACGGTGAGAGCCTAATCTAATCCCATTATTATTCATCAATTTTTTCAATTATGCTATACGAAAATGATAGCACAATGAGAATTTGGAGAAAGATACAAGCTATGTTTTTTTTCCAGTGTGGCAAGTTTACAATGGCATAGAATAGTCACTATATTTGTAGTCTGGTTAACGGGACAAAGGAAAATATTATGTACTCTATCTATTATAATAATTGAAATGGTGGCGGTCATAACGCCATCGTTCGGGCGACGACCATGGCCCGGGAGACGGGAGATAGCATAGCTCGGAGGGTTTCTCGTCGGTCGGCTGCGGCGGCCGGAAAAGGCACAAGATCCACGCGTGGAGGAGCTGCTAATGGCAATGGGGATGCGAGGAGATCGGGGGTCGTGCAAGGCGAACGCCCCCTACCCCTAGCGGCACAGGTCGAGGAGGAGCGCTGGGTGTGTGCGGCTGTGCATTGGTGATATGTTCCGAAAGTAACACTTGACACGAAAATGAGCGGAAGGAATATCTCTCATTTTCCGCTAGATGTAATACTTGACACTGACATTTTGATCTCATTTTCCGCTACTATACGAAGTCACTCTTCAGCTTCAGTCAGAAGTACAGCATAAGAGGCTACACATACCACAATTTTTTTTTTACATCATCCAAGTTTGACCGACCAAAATTCTTATAGACATGTTTGTTAGATAATTCATTGACTGTTGAATAAATTTAATCTGATTGGAGATGTATAATCTATCCATGAGAGCTACTTGTCGTCTTCTCAAGCGCGCCAAGATCTATGATGTTGATCAATCAGCTTACTAATACATCAAACCAATAAAAATCGATTCATACTTTAAAATAAAATATCTAACTACTCATGTAGGTATACACCGTATAACTTTCTTTTGCATTAAATTTAGGTTTTTGATTTTCAGGATTATTATACAAACATGAAAAGAAAAAAGGTAAAACAAACTATTTAAATTTTGAAGTTATTGCATATGCGTGCATGGAACGTGCAAACCAATTAGTTTCTAATAAGGTTCACATCAACATGCTCTTCTTGAGCAACCAAAGAGGCTAAAGAAACATTATTTGGATCAAGTTGACCTTTACCATTAACAAACATAGACATAATAGCATCAAGCCTTTCACTTAAAGAGGAGGTTTCCTCAACAGAATTTAGCTTCTTACCTCGTGGAGCTCTCTCAGTGTGCCACTCTGAATAATTAATCATCATATCATCAAGAAGCTTTGTTGCATTGACCAAAGTGATGGACATAAAGGTCCCTCCAGCAGCTGAATCCAATAGGTTCCTTGAGGAGAAATTCAGTACTGCATAAAAGGTTTGTATAATCATCCAAGTAGTCAGTCCATGAGTGGGACAATTCTTCATCATAGTTTTCATTCTTTCCCAAGTTTTAGCAACATGTTCATTATCAAATTGTTTAAAATTTATTATGTCAGTCTATGAATCAATACTATTTTTAGGCAAAGATAGCAATCATTCTTTAGCTCTTTCTCTCAAAGAGAAAGAAAATAATTTCAGTTTAATAATATCTCCATCCACATCTTTATATTTTTGCATCTCACATTGTTCAATAAAATTATTAAGGTGAGCAGCAGCATCATCAGTACTAATACCAGAAAATTGTTCTTTTATCACAAGATTTAATAAAGCAGGCTTAATCTCATAGAAAGCAGAATAGGAGAAGGTGGAGCAATAGGCGTGCAAATAAAATCATTGTTGTTTTTGCTACTGAAGTCACACAACTTGGTATTCTCAGAGGAACTCATTTTAGCAGAATAAAAGTAAGCAAATAAATAACAGTTATGAAGTAAACTATTTTTTTGTGTGTTTTCAATATAGAGAAATAAACAAATTTTTTGTGTGTTTTTGATATAGAGAAATAAAAACAAGACATTAAAAACAAAATAATGAGATTGAGAGTGAGAGACTCCCTTTGCCAGAAGACTTCCTTCTCCCCGGCAACGGCGCCAGAAAAAGTTCTTGATGGTATAGATCTTGCACTCGTTGGGATACCTCAAGAGGAGGGTGTGAAGAGCACAGCGGTAGAAAGTTTTCCCCTTACTTAAGAACCAGGGTTATCAATCCAGTAGGAGAAAGAGAATCTTCGGAAGGTTGATGCCACTGACGGTGGTGCTGGCGCTTCACCGGTGTCAGCAGCAACGTGGAAACTACACACAACACAATTAAAATACTTTGCCCCAATGGTACAGTGAGGTTGTCAATCTCACCGGTCTTGCTGAAAACAAATATTAGACGTATAGTGTGGAAAAACAGTGTATGCTTGCAGAAAGTAAAGAGAGCAGAACATTGTTGTGGGTTGTTTAACAGTGTGGAAAAATGGACCGGGGTTGTAGTTTCACTAGTGGTGTCTCTCCATAAAAGATAGCATGTTGGGTGGACAAATTATAGCTGGGAAATTGACAAATAAAGGTTGCACCGTAGTGCACAATATGGCATGAAGATTACTATGTTATTTAGTGCGGGCATTACAACAAGATACATAGACCGACATCCATCTGCATCTATGACTAATAATCCACCCTCAAGTTATCATCCGAACCCCCTCAGGTATTAAGTTGCAAGCAACAGATAATTGCATTAAACAAAGTGTGTAATGTAAGCAATGATTATGCACACGGGCACTCTCACCGCAGTTTTCTCCCTAATGGCAACATCACATCCTCCCGCTTCATATTTATGTCACTCGAGCAAGGCAACAAGGGGGCATGAACCCACCATCGAGCATAAATACTCCCTCTTGGAGTCACTAACAAAGTAACAATTACTTGGCCAGAATAACCACTAGCAACGGAGAGCATGCAAGATCACAAATAACACATGCAAATAAAGACTATAATTAACTTGGCATAAGGTTAATATTCATCCGATCCCAGCAAACACATCACAGAGAATTACATAAGATCAACCTTGATCATGATAGGCAGCTCACGAGATCTAAACATGGAGGCATATGAGGAGAATACAACCATCTAGATACAGCTACGAACCCGTAGTACAAGGATGAACTACTCACGCATCACTCTGGAGGAAGGCATGGTGATGAAGAGGCATCCGGTGATGATCTCCTCTCCGGCAGGGTGCCGAAAACAGCTTCAGAACCCCCTTTATCTAGGGTTGATGGTGACGGCGGCCGCGGAACTTTTTCGGGGATTTTGATCAGGTGTTTAGGGTTTTCCATCCGGGGGGCTTAAATAGGCGAAAGGGCGAAGGCGGTGGCGCTCCAGGGGGCCCACACCCCTAGCTGGCGCGGCCAGGGGGGCCGCGCCACCCTATGGTGTGGCCCCCGTGCTGCCCCTCTCCGGATCCTCTTCGGTCTTCTGGATGCTTCCGAGGAAAATAGGACTTCCGGGCTTCGAATTTTCCAATTCCGAGAATATTTCCAGAACAACTTTTATGAAACTAAAAAATAGCAGAAAACAGGGAACTGACTCTATGGCATCTTGTTAATAGGTTAGTCCGGAAAACATATAAAAATGACATAAAGAAGGGAGAAAACATGTAGAATTTTCAAAATATGATCATGGAGCATCAGAAATTAGGGGTACATTTATGACGTATCAGGCGCGCCCCCCTTGGCCACGCGGCCACGTGGTTTGGGCCCCCTGGTCGCCCACCGACATCGCCCTCCCGCCTATATATTGCCTTCCTCGGGAAAACTCTAAGTACCCAAGCTTCCATCCAGGAAAAGTTCCGTAGCCGTCGCCATCGTCAACCCTAGTTCAAGAGGGTTCTGAAGCTCTTCCCGGCACCCTGCCAGAGAGGGGAATCATCACCCGAGGGCTCTTCACCACCATGCCTGTCTCCGGAGTGATGCATGAGTAGTTCATCCTTGGACTATGGGTCCATAGCAGTAGCTAGATGGTTGTCTTCTCCAATTTCGTGCCATCATGTTTAGATTTTGTGAGCTGTCTAACATGATGAAGATCATCTTATTGTAATGCTACATGTTGTGTTTGCTGGGATCCAATGAATATTGAATACTATGTTAAGTTGATTTTAGATCTATCATATATGTTATTTGTGATCTTGCATGCTCTCCGTTGCTAGTAGATGCTCTGCAAAGTAGATGCTTGTGACTCCAAGCGAGAGTATTTATGCTAGATAGTGGGTTCATGCCTCCAGTAATTTGGGAGAGTTACAGTAACTTCTAAGATTGTGGATGTGTTGTTTCCACTAGGAGTAAAACAACAATGCTTTGTCTAAGGATAATTATGTTGTTTACATTACGCACTTTGCTTAATGCAATAATCTGTTGCTTGCAACTTAATACCCAAAGTTTGCTCGGATGACGTCATGAGGGTGGATTATTAGTCATAGATGTAGTTGGATAACGGTCTATGTATCATGTTGTAATGCCCATATGAATATTATAGTAGTCGTCATGTCATGTATATGCATTACAGTGCACTCTCTATTTGTCAATTGCCCAGCTGTAATTTGTTCACCCAACATGTTATTTATGTGTTATGGAGAGACACCACTAGTGAACTGTGGACCCCGGTCCATTCTTTTACACTGATAATACAACCTACTGCAAACATTGTTCTCATTTCATTCACTGCAAACAAACATCATTTTCCACACTATACGTCTAATCCTTTGTTTTCAGCAGGACCGGTGAGATTAACAACCTCATTGTTTTGTTGGGGGTAAAGTATCTTGGTTGTGTTGTGTGCAGATTCCACGTTGTTGCTGAGCCTGGTAGTGTGTCCTGCCAACATGAGCTGTCAACAATCTCTAGAAGTGATTTCTTTTTCCTACTCGTCTAATTAAAACTTGGTTTATTTCTGAGAGAAAAACTTGTTGTTGTACTCATCATACATTTCTCTTGGGGTCTCCCAACGAACGTGTGTTTACACGCCATCGGTCACTCTCTCCTAAAAAAAATGTGCCGGCTGTTTATTTTTGGTAGATCAACCTTCCCATGTAAAAACTTTTTTGTGGAATGGGAATGTTTAGGTGGGCAGTTCCCCCGTTGTTTCTAAAAAAAGAATTCTAGATGTTGATATATTTTTATAAATATTTGGTCCATCTTTACAAAGTATGACTTTGAACAAAACTAAAATGTACTCAACCATGAGTACCAAATTTTGTCATAGTGGAGTACATGAATACTATGGAGAAATGGCCTGCATACTCAAGCAAGACATGGCCTGCCATTATACAGACGTGGAATGGAAATCCTAGGATCAGTGACAGCCGAACACAAACTCGGCCCAAATTTTGTTTTACGGTCAAACTCAGCCCAGTTAAGGCTCCACGGAAACAAAAACACAGAGCAAACTATTGCTGTTCCAAAAAAGAAAAAGCACTGTCCAGTTTATAAAATATCCACTGTAGTCCTATTGTGATACGTTCGTGGTACTCCGAGCAGCTGTTTCTTTAAATTTCTCTCTGGCCCAGTGGCCCCTAAACTGTTCTGTTGTCTGTCCCTGCGTTTAAATCAGTTTTCTCTTTCTAATCAACGTTTTTGCAACGACATAAGGTCAGTCATCACGAGCTAATTGTTTGCTTTGTCACTGCTGCAAGGTACTCCGCGCGTACCTAGGCCCAGTTAGTTATCGGCTTGAGTCATTGACCAATTTGTGGTCTGCCGGTAGTGCCGTAGTTCACGTGTAAAATACCCTAGCAGGGGAGATCCTTTTGTCTCTGGTCAAAGTGACACCGAACATAGGCTTTAAAAATGACCAAAGACGGCATGGATATCTCGCAAAATCTTTTTGCAGGGATAGAATTTCGGCGCTCTAGTGGCGGTTCTAGAATCTCCAAAAGCGATAGAATTCCTCAAACACGTACGTATATAACTAGGACTGATATTCGCCCACGTTATAATTGTTTGCATGTATACGAGGGCACGCACAACACATTGCGGCTCTTTCTACGTCCAAATTTTCTTCCCCCAATCTTTATCTAACTAGAAGGATAGGGCGCGCTTTGCTGCGCCCGTAGAAAAAATGATGACAAAACTAAATTGCGCCAAAGATGCAGGTTTTAAAGATTTAACATGTTTTTTTTAGTAGGTGAAAAAAAGGAGGACTTCACAATATATTAAAATTTGGCTACCGTGTATGGAAAATCTTGAAGAAACTAAACACTACATATAACTAATCCATTATCGAGGAGCCAGATTTAGTTCTAGTTCCAGCGAGTCACCCACATAAATATCAACATGTAAATGCTATAATTTTAGTAAGTATCACGGGACAACTCACGTAAGCATGCTATTGGTGCCATCTATCTATGTTCATAATCATCGGACCGGATAAGTACATGAAAATTCAAGTTACAATCAGTCACACTTAAGCAAAATGCAGCAGAGTTGGGTGCTTAAACTTAGTTGCGCCATACCATGACCTGATAAAAAAAAGGCAAAATATAGCTTTACTATGGACCAAATGCAAGCATTTTTTTTTGCAATGTCAAGATATGGATTCTAATGAGGGCATTGTACATGTGGATACATGTTTTTCCCAACAAGGCAGCTCACCGGGAAAAGAAGGAGCCTGACAGATGCGAGAACACACTGACAATGCAACTCCATGTGCAGTCACTCCTGTCAAGAGCAGATGCACACAGTTAGACAATGCACAACTTTCGACGCAAGAATGAGCCATGAAAATAAATAGATAGATGCATGGTGCCAAAGGCATATCTCAACAATAAGCATTTTGTATCTTGACATAGAAGGAGGTTACTTACTACAATGTAAAGAAAAGCGATGCATGGTAAAAGGCTAAACTGTAATAAATTATTTCGCCAAACTTGTGAACCACCTTAAGTACCAAGATACATAGGTGCACACCCTAATTAGGCCAAATCCTAACATATTGCCATTGTGATTGGAAGGTGAACTCATACATTTATACACCATTATAAACCAACATTATGACATGCTGATAGCATAGTTGGAATATCGTTTTTCTCCAACTGAGGTGTGTCAACAAACTAACACATGCAACTATTTGGGCCATGATTAAAAATCAGAGCATCCATCTAAGAAAAGCTTGATGTGCAACCACAAAGTTTAATGAAATTGATACTCAACCAACTTTGGTAATTGATGTTATCGAAAGCTGATTGTGTCTATAGAAGAGCTTTTCTTCTTCTGCAAATCATTAATATTTCCCCCAAGTTGCTTTCTTCTATTGTAATTCATATAATCTTCTAAAAATTCAATCTTTAGTCGTATATGTAGTGGTCGCGTTTGGTTTCTCAAGTCAGTTGTGGCGAAACTTGGATTAACAATTAGAATTACATGGAAGCCATTGCTTGCTTATTGAAATTAGCAGGCAGTTAGATAGATTCTAATTTACAGTAAGTTATACTTGAGAAGTAGGTGCATTATTTCCTTCATGAAAATTATGTAGTAAGCTATTATTTGCTTAACGTAATAAGAAGACGTCTATAGCCAATAATTTTTATTATGTTAGACAAATGTGTGAAAGATAGAGCAGAAATCTCGTGCTTGGCTGTTCTACATAAGGCTTAACAGGTAAAACACTCATTTTCTATTGAGCAAGATCTGAACATTTGCACAAATTATAGCATTTAAAAGTAAACCCTGAAAATAGAACTCATATTAAACCTTAATGTACCAAAAATCTAAAGAATAGTTTCAGAGAATGTCTACGCAAATTACAGTATAGCTACGTGAATCTGATTATAGATCTTGATCTGACACCATTTCCCCCTAAAATTGTATCCGGAAGAATGTCGGTGCTGCTTATTCACCACCATTCTTTACGGAGTAAGAGTTCACTGCATACTTGGGTCGAGCAAGGAAACGACTGCATAACAATGAGCCGGCAAATACATAAATTATTTTAATTGCAGAACCTCAGGGAAATAGAACTGAACAACTATAAGTCTGTGTCACTTGTTTCATATCCAAATGACAGTTTCGCAACATAAGCATTTTCTAGATAGGGCCTTACGATGGTTTTTAGAGTAGGTACCATATAATTTTCATATGGCAATTTTGCAAGCAAGGAGAATAGAAATATGATCCACAGCGAAAATTCTCACACCATTCATGCTTGGGGGTAGCACTCTCAGGTCTCCTACCAGGAGAAGAGGAACCAAAAGTGAATGTACTCCAAAATCAAATATCAGGTTGCTGAAGGCCGAGAGTTTCTAGTAGTTGTATAATCAATGCATGGATCTTGTGCTATTCTGATATATCACTAACCCTTCTAATATAATTTGGTTATGATGGCCCTCCAACTGTCAGAGATGGAAAATAACGCATACAAATGGTAGTAGATACCATCTAGATTCTCTTTTTAAAATAAATCATTATAATATGACACATCAACAATTTATAGGCAAATAAAAATTCAAATTTTTAATAAGAAATAAGTACAAAAAAAAGAACAATTGAATTGAAGGATAGTTGTGCTATTACTTTCAATGCTTCGCCTCACTTCAGTCAATCTGTTTTTAGGATTACGCAATTTTTAGCTAGAATTGAAGAATTGTGTATTCAATAGTATCTTTTATAGCTGTATCGATATTTTCTTATTGGTCAAAACTATTAACCTATAGAAGTTAATAGATTTTTCAGGGCTTCCATTGTAAAAAAACTGCAGCAGAGCATTTCTCATTGTGCTCCTAGCTTCTAATTCTTACTGAATATATATATATATGTTAGAACAATCAATGTATCATCCTGTAGAAGATATCCTTACCTCCCCATTGCCTTCCCTCACAACTAAACCAATCTGTCAAACAAGGTGTTCCAAAATACTGATATACCAAGCACTACATATTTATATCGACTGATATGTATTCATGATTATTCAGAACGGTAAGCTGACCTGATGCAAGCACAAGAAAAGAGTCAACAACAAAGACGTCGCTGACCTGATGTGCCGTCACTATACCGTTTCATTTGTCCAAAGTCTGAACTCTTGACCAATTCTCCACTGAATGAGTCAGTGTATTTGTTTTGTTTCTTCGTAACAGGCTAACGGAGTATCTATGTGCCTCTCATTGGTAGAAGGCAATACACGAGGTGCGGATAGCGGCCTTCGGTTGATCCATTGGTACCATCTGACCAGAATCGTCGACCTGGCAAAGTGCCAAAACATCTAATTAGTTTCAGAGTCAAAGGAAAATTGTTGTAGTGTGACACCACACACAAAAAAAATCCGATCCATGATCCTCGTTGCACCGATCATTGATTTTAAGTACAACTTACACATCTTAGTTGATCTCAGTAATTCCCATAAAGGTTGTGGAAAGCTCCTTGACCATGCTCAAGTGTTGCAGCGACCTTCCGCCGCTGTGTCTCGGGGTTGCCTTGCGCCAGGACACGTACGCAGCTTCCCTCCACCCAGTCGGTCAGCGCCATCGCTTGAGCTCCAACGACACATCTATACAGTCCAGCGGGTCACCCGGCGAGAACTTGTTTGAGACACATCATACATACCTCTCTTCTCAAAACACTGCACTGATCCATAACAAGCATTCATGTCCTTCACTACATCATAGATGGAAATCAACATCATCATCTGTTTTTGCTGCAAATCAACAAAATCACTATGACCTTCATCTCCTCTCTTTCTGCTGGAAAATCAACAAAATCAGTGCATGGTAAAAAATAAAATAAGACTCGTACAGAAAGAAAAGAACATGGGTGAGGATTTATAGAAGAAAATGGAACTACCTGGTAAGAGCACCACGTGGCCAGTAGCACATCCTCGGACTACCAGCCACCGCCGCCCCTGCTCACCGTGCTCCGCCTTACAGCCACCTGCAACAGCCACCGCCGTAGCAGTTAGCGTAGGGTCCTCGGTATATCAATCAAACACCAATGCTCCGTCTCCAATATCCAAATTAGAGAGAGGAGAGGACACGGGTGTTCGGATTGGGGAGAGGCAAAGGATCTGGGCGAGCGCGACCACCACGATTTAGAGGAGGCAGTGGCTTCCCTAGGTCGAAGAAGGGATCAGACGGGGCTGGACTGAGCGAACGGCCACACACGAGAGCTTCACATCAGCGTCGTCCTTGCCCTGCTTGGCATGGGAAAGGCCACCACCCACCTCTTCATAGGCGGCAAGGGTGGGGCAAGTCAATCCAGAGAGATGGTTCCATGAGTGGGCGCCATCTGTAGAGAGAGTTGGTCGGGGAGGCGAGAGAGCGGCTGCTTTGCTCGGGCTCGGCAGGCACCCGCTCCCAGAGCGCCGGACGACTCCCAGATCCACGACAGCAGACCTGGAAAACGAGGACAGAGTGATGGGAAGCAGAGGAAAACCACCCGAATCGGACAACAAGTAGGCCTCAAACGCAGGCTCACCATACAGGGCACCGACGCCCAAGAACAAATCGCAGCGGAGGAAGAATGGAGCGGCGGCGGCAGCGACCAAGAGAGAAAATGCTGGAGGAAAAGAACGCCGGGCGAACCGACCCACCCAGCCACGCGGCTATCATGCACGACAGGAGTGAACCGACTGAGGAAGCGTACTCGCCGACACGCGGTCCCCACTCGACCCCATGCGAGGAAAGCGCGAACTGAAGCCCAGGACAGAGCGGAGCCAGCGGCCGACAAGCGGGACCCACCCGAGGAGGCACGACAACGCGGGAATTCCTCCCCAATTAGAGATGAAGAAGATAAGGTTGCAGAGAGCACGTCTAATTTTTTTTTACGAAGTGTAATATAAAATAATTTAAAAAATATATCAATTATATACGGCTCGTCCAACAGCTTAGAGGATGTTTGGCTGGACCGTGACTTTCAGATAAGCACTTGTGTGTTGTGGGATTTGAAAAACCTGCTATACTGAAAAGCTGTCGTGGGTAATGAAACTGTTTGGGAAACTAGTTGTTGGCTCTCAGCTGTTAGTGATGAAAATTCTGGAATGGTCTTGGGATGCTGAGAGTCTGTTTTGATATTGAAATGACGATGCTAGTCTAGTATATTCGTATGCCGCTGATATTTAAACTATTCTAAATATGGCAATCGGCGAATCACTGATACTGACCTAGTTACGAACGCACATGTAGTAGCCTAGTAAAGTAAACAGGTAAATGTCATTAGTAAATTAAAACACACAAAGATTACATTACATAGTTGTAATATATCGTAGATGTGTTACCAAAATATACTAGATGTTCTCACATATATCTATATATCCCAAAAGACACCACTTGTTCATGTCCTTGCAATATGTCTACTCTTCTTACGCTTGTCTCGCTCGAAACAAGAAATCCGCGATGGTATTGTGAACCATACATCCGTGAAAAAGGAAAAAAAAACAGAGAAGGTGTTACTACCTTTGGTTCCAAACCGTGGAGGGTCACATGTTGAGAAGCACAAGCAACTGACCGTTTAAAGGAGCAGCAGACGGCCAATCGAAGGAGCAGCAGCAGCGGTCTCACAGGCCGGGGGCGGTCCAGCATTAAGAGGGCTGGAGGATTTGGACGTTCACGCTGCCGACAGGAGTCCAAATGCGTTGGGAGCAAGGTAGGCCCGAGATTCAAGAGGAGCAGATGGAGGCGGACGGTGATGTGAACAGATCGGCGAGGATGGCGACAACCAGCTCCGGCCACCGGCGCTGGAGGGAGGTCCAAAGTGGGGACGACCTAGGGTGGTGGTAGCGGTACTACCGGTGTCTTCCGCTAGGACCTCCGCCAATTCCAATCCGAAGCAGGTTTTGGCGGTACCACCACCGGTATCTCCACCGGTGGTGCACTGCCCTTGAGCGCATCTTCATTCACTGGTACCACCGCCCACCGGTACCGCCGGCGGACTCCGCTAGAAACTCCGCCACTTGGTAACAGAAGCTCCGTTTGGCGGTAACACCACCGGTGCCTGCAGTGCACCAGGGAGAGGGACTGCGCTTGTGTAGGAAATACCAGGCAGCGGTACTACCGGTGGGTTCACCGGTACTACCGCCACCTAGACTTTGGCTTGACAGATACCCTTTTTTAAGCTCTTCTTCGACGAAACCTCGTCACAGTGCTCTAGAGATATGAATAGGGAATACGGGACACCGTACACGAGTGATGTAAACAAAGCATGCATAAACTTCATAAGAGTGATTAGTCCTCTAATTTTGTTGTTATCAATTATCAAAACGGAAGATGATCGTTCACCCACAAGACGATGAGCATCTTTTCGTCCGATGTCCCAGACTAGCTGGTGTTTGGGCGGCAGTGGCCCCCAACTCCGTCTCCCTCTCCATGCAGACGTCCCCTCCATGTTGGATGCTGTCCCAAGGACCCTCCCTCAGTCCAATGACACAACTCACAATTCCGTGGCGTTGGTTCACCTGTGGACGATCTGGAAGACCAGGAACCACATGGTGTTCGACGCTGAGTGGGTTCCTACTTCTCAGGTCCTGCTCCTGGTGGTTGATGTTGGAACGCGTAGAGATAAACAAAACTTTTTCCTACGCGGTACTTCCAAGATCCAGCCGAGGTAGAAGGCCACGAGGATTACCACTAGACGCGCGGTTGCGGATTATCGATGCAGCGCGTTGATGCAATGCAGTCCCACGATCCGATCCATCCGATCCAATCCCGCGAACCGAAGTGTTGAACGTACAACACCTCTGCCAGTATCCACACGTACGAGGAGGAGCTCCGACGGCGGACTGCTAGGTCCGGTGCGACGGCTGGACTGAGTGGGTCTAGGGTTCCCAACGCATGGGAGTGGAGTAACGTTTCAACTGGGCAACCTGCGCCCCTCTTTATATAGCGAATGGTGGTGGGTTTCACAACACTTGTGGCCCATTCCCTCTGTGAGTCCGACTCACAAACTCAGTCCATTTCCTCCCGCTCTTAAGTGTGTGACCCTACAGGCTCATGGCGACTTGGACACGATTGGAGTCCGACTCCCATCGATCAATCGGTAGCGGCTCCTAGAAGAACGTGCCGACTCCCAAGTCCCATTGAGTCATGAAGACATACCTTCCAATGTGACTTTCATCTTAGTCCCTTTTGCCTCACGATATACCTTGTCGAACTATAGGTGATTTATCGTCATCCCTTAATAGCTCAACTCTCTTCTCGGTCCGTGAGATATGATTCATCTGACTAACTCTTAGTCAACAGACTCAGTTAACACTTAATCGAGTTACGCATGGCCATGCTTCCGGAATCATATCACTTGAGAGGGCCCAGAGAATATCTCTCCATTCGGAGGGGCAAAATCCCATCTTGATTATCCACATCACGCAGCTTGCTTCTCATTCGACCCGAACTCTGCCTTCATAACTGCCTTGTCACAGAACAGCGTTTGACAGAAGCTAAGTCGGTGATCCACAACTCGGATTGTGCGACAATCTCAGGTCTAAGGATTATATTGATTGAGACATGCAAATGACGACATACTCGTTCCATCTCAATATGGGTCAGTCCGACTTGCTAAACTCTTTAGCCAAGTCTGCGAACGTTGGAATGGCATCACCATGCCCATGACAAGTGGAACCGTGTCATCAGCCAACACTCACATTAGTCTAGGATGTGTGTCCAGCACAACCTAAATGACCAAGGACAATCTAGTATGAACAACATGAATACATAGTTTCACAATCGAATCACATATTCAATGACATGTATCAGATGTTCAAAACAAGGACGACTTAATAACTTTATGAATACACTGGGAATTACATCATACATGATTGCCTCTAGGGCATATTCCCAACAGTTGACCACTTGCGGCTCTGGGTGATCCGTGTGCCACGAAAAATCAACATTGCTCCTCTCCTCGGGCAGTGTGATAGGCTCGCCCGCCTGTTTAGCGGGTTGCTTCTTCTCTTTGGGTGATGTTGTCTCACCCCCCTGCCCGCCGTATCTCTCTATGGAGTGGCATGTTACTCTCTCCTCGCAAAATGTATCGGTTGTTTCTTTTTAGCACATCGGTCTCCCTCCATGTAAAAACGTATTTGTGGAATGAGAATGTTCAGGTGGCAAGTTCGTCCCCCGTTGTCTCCTCAAAAAAAAAATCTAGATGTTGATATATTTTTATAAATATTTGGGCCAGCTTTACGAAGTATGACTGACTAAAACTAAAATGTACTCCCTCTGTCTCATATTAATTGTTTCAAAGTTTGACAAAAGTAGACGTATCTAAAATATGTCTCGATACGTCTATTTTTGTCAAAGTTTGAGACAATTAATATGAGACGGAGTGAGTTCTCAACTAGTAGTACTAAATTTTGTCATAATGGAGTACGGAAATACTATGGAGAAATGGGCTGCCAAACAGGGCCCCACTTTACCGATACCCAAGCAAGACTTGGCCTGTCGTTATACAGATGTGGAAATCCTAGGGCAAGACCTGACGTGTTATATGGGTGCAATTAGGGAAAGGCTTCCCTCTCGGAAGCAAAAGGAAGGGAAAAAGGAGCGCACGCGAGGGCGACACGTGGTGAGCTCGTATGCGAGGAACCGGACGGAGGGATAACACGCATTTTTTTAGATCCGTTTTTTCAAAATGAAATATCTTTAGAACCGTAATTCGGAATTATGAACCGTTTTCATATTTGAACTCCTCGTGTTGAGTCTTGAAAACTAGATACCATGTTGATAGGTTTCGAGAAACTTTTTTTTCGGACTTTGTACACCATGTTGTCTATACTTTATACTTTCGATAGCACGTGCGTGTGTATACACCATGTATATCCAGTAGCACGATGTTCGGCTTCGTCTCGATATTTTTTTACGGCTCGGCTTTGCCTCGATAGCCATTTATAAAGATCTTGAATGGGGTACATAGGTTGTTGTGCGTATTGGTCGAAGCGTGCATTGATCATAGTGCGTGCTACGGCTCGGCGTTGCCTCGTACTACCGCTCGGCTTCGCCTCGAACAAAACGCCTACGGCGTTTCATCTACAAAGTGCACACGTGTTGTATCTGAAAAGTATAAAAAAGTAGTTACTAAAAGTATACAAACGTTGTTTCTAAAAGTATACATGTTGTATGTGAAAGTATAAAAAAATTTCTACTGAAAGTATACAAACGTTGTTCTGAAAGTATACATGTTATATGTGAAAGTATAAATAATGATATTGAAAGTATACAAAAATTGTTCTGAAAAGTATAAAAAACGAGTAGGGGCAAGGTTGGTAAGAAATGATGTTCGAGGTACTGTTTACCGAGTTGAGCCGTACCGAGTAAGAACATATCGGGTAGGAAGGTGTCGAGTTGGATTGCTACCGAGATGGAGCTATCTCGGTAGGAAGGACAGTGAGCGAGGTGAGGAAAGAAGTATTGTCCGGACTGACCGAGTAGCGCTTGGTGTGTCCGGATGGGCAAGGATCCTGCTCGGGGCAACATGACTCACATTCTGGTCATGGTTGACAAATTTACCAAGTGTATTGAGGTGAAGCCAATCCGGAAGTGTGATGGAAACAAAGTTGTGACCTTTCTGAAGGATATTATCCTGAGATATGGCTACCCACATGGGATCATCTCGGATAATGGAACAAATTTTGCTGAGGGAGCCTTTGCTCGGTTCTGCAAGGAGAATAGGATCCAGCTAGACATTGCGGCAGTCGCGCATCTGAAATCAAATGGACAAGTTGAAAGAGCTAATGGCATGGTCCTATCCAGAATAAAGCCAAGGCTAATTGATCCATTACAGCGAACCCCAGATTGTTGGCTAGACGAGTTGCCGGCGGTGTTGTGGAGTCTAAGGACTACCCCTAACCGATTAACCAGATACACACCATTCTTCCTAGTATATGGAGCAGAGGACGTGTTGCCCACTGACCTTGAGCATGACTCGCCTAGATTAACCCTCTATACTGAGGCAGAGGCAAGAGTAGCCCGAGAGGATGATGTTGATTTGCTAGAAGAAGCAAGAGAACTAACACTGTCGAGATCAGCTGTATATCAACACATTCTGAGATGCTATCATAGCGAGAAAGTAGGCCCAAGGGTTTTCCGAGAAGGAGATTTAGTGCTTAGGCTGATGCAACACACAGCCGGGATGCACAAGCTTTCACCTCCATGGGAAGGGCCATTCATTGTGAGCAAGGCCATGCACAATGATGCGTACAATCTCATTGATGCACATGAGCCACAAAAGAACAGGGCAGATAAATCCGGAGAGGAAACTAAGCGCCCCTGTAATGGAGCTCTACTCCGCCGTTTCCATTTCTGAAAAAAGCATTGCATGTATCTCCTTAACGAGTTTAAATCCAAGTCAACACTCCAAGTAGGAACTCGGGGACTGCATGTACCTAACTTGCTCTGTGTTATTTACTTCTTACTTTGCTATGTCGGTTAGTCATCTCGGAATTTCGTGCGTAAGTTTAGTAATGTGTTTAAACCTAAGGGCCAACTCTTTGACTTTGCTGTTGTCCACAACCCGGCTTCATGGCAAGCAAGAGAACAAGCCAAGGGTCAATGAACACACGAAAAACTACTAAAAAAAGAAAGAGTTAATCAACCAAGATAAGTTGCATTTTTCTTCTATTTCTTCGGCTAAGTACTAGGCAGTTTTAATTTTAATCTCAAAGTTACAAACTCGGTTTTCCAAATCTTATGACTCGACTGCCAAAAATCCACAAGTGGCAGGCAAGAGCAAAGACGAAAAAAGCTAGGTGGATAAGAAAACCAACTCGGGGACTCGAATTAACGCAATACGGCATTCAGCCAGTCTTGCTAGAACTTAAATAAAACTTAGTATCAAACAGTGAGATAATTGTTTTTTACAACTGCACCCGGCATACCAGGGATCTGATGAAGTGTTTGAGGATAAACAAACAGATATTTAGGCCGCAGCCAAAGGAGTTGCGTCAGCATCAGCACCTGCCGGGTTGGAGGACTCGATGGGGGGCTCAGATGCAGCAGTCGAAGTAGGAGGCTCGGAGGTGGCGTTCTCGGCTGTGGGCTCTGAGACGCTCAACTAGGGAGCAGGCTCCGAGATGACCATCTCGGTGGTGACGATCTCGGAGGCTGTGGCTGGATCTTGCTCGGCCTGGATCTCTCCTCATCCACCTCCTCGAAGTCGTCATCAAACTCAGTTTCTTTGTCGCCTTCGTCGCCCTCCTCAGTGTCGTCCTCGCCGTCTTACTCTCTCTCTTGGTGTCGAGCTCGTTGGGGCCTTCCACAAACTCCTTTGTGTCGGCATATGAAGCCAACCGATAAGCCATCTCCCGGCGAACCCGGATAGAATCTTCTTCTGTGGTCCACCGGGATCCGTTCCACAATTTGTGGAGTTTGCTGAGGTCGAGGTTTTCGTACCCGGACAACACAAAGTGCAGAGCCTCATCTGCGCCAGCTCGAGCTGCTGAAGCACGCCATTTCTTGAGTTCTTCTTTGACGTAATCCAGCTTGGAGGCCAGCTCGTGGGCTGTTGCGGGAGGTTCAACTTCCGGCCAGAAGAGTTTCTATAGCCGGATGGCGGTGGAGACGATGTTGGTTCCCAAACCCTTGAGGGGCAGTACTCGGGCTTTGATGCCCTCGATCTGGTCCTCGATGGTGACAGTTTCGGTGACATCATAGCCAACATTTGCTCGTTGTTTGCTATCCCTCGCAACAGCCCTTTCGGCACCAAGGTCCAAGTCGAGGAACATCCCTAGGAAATAAGATGCCCGATTTAAAACAAGAAAGCAAGTCAGATAGAATGAGTCGGATAGGGCAAGTCGGAAAAAAACAAAGGGAAAGGGAAACTTACATCTCAGTTCCATGGTGAGGTCCTTGAGCCTGCTGAACCAATTCTCGGCATTGGCAAGCTGTTTGTCCAGTAGGGTGCGGGAGCTACTCACCATCTGTTCGAGTGCGGTGTTCCGCTCCTTAAGGACCTCAATTTTCTGCAGCAGCTCAAACTTCTCGGCAGCGGCCTTGTCCTTCCCGGCCTGCAGCACCACCTTGATAGCATCAGCCAGCTCCAGCTTAAGCTTGGCTACCACATTCTTCTCGGTTTGGAGGTCTTCCTCAAGCTTGGCCTTGCCGTCCTGGAGCTGCTGCTGGATCTCGACTGGAGAGAGACACTCTTGGTGTTGTTCAACAAACAGCTTGTGCTCATTTGTATAGAAAGCAATCCGGTTGGAAAAATGGTGGGAGCATGGAAGCCTAGTAAGAAGAAAGAAGAAGGGGCTTACTCTTCAAGGCCGAGATAATTGCTCTGGGCAGATTCTGCCAGCACGGTGCAGTCCTGGTGCTTCTCGGCAAAGACATGGTGCTTGTCTGCATAAAAAAGCAAAATTAACCAAAGGGAAGAAAAAGCGTAGAAACAAAACGCAAAGATAGAAAATACGACACTTACTTTCCAGGGAAGAAATCTTGGTGACATAATCTGTCAGCTGCTTCTCCAAGATAGTTGTGAAAGAAAAACAGAAACCGAGTTAGAATACTGATGCAGAAAAAGCATATGCGGTATCTCGGTATGGAGGAGTTACCTTTGCCCCCCAGTTCTTCCTGCAGGTTCTGGATCTGCTCTTTGACATCTCGGTGGGCCTAGAGAACTTTCTAGAAGAGCAGGGCATGTGACTCGGTGCAAGTCTGAAGAGAAATAAGGAAAATATTAGTCGGAAGATTCGACCCGAGTAGACTTCAATTCGGTCGAGTATTGCCTACTCGGCCCGAATCTCGGGGACTGGATGATATATGAATTTTAGATGGAAGATTTGTCAACTCGGAAAAACCGGGTAGAAAACGAAACTTACTCGGGAGGTGATCTCGACATCTTCTGCAGCAGTGCGCAGGCAATACATCTTGTGCGCCAGGTGCTGCTAGAAGATGAAAGCGGCATGGAGATTTGACCGACATCGGCCTGGTTCCAGGATTTCCGGTAGTGGTCCAGCGGGCCTAGTTTCTTCCCGTTGTGTTCGGGATCGATGTGTCCAATCCGGTCCAGAGTGGCGTCAATATCCTCCTGCAGCTCCACAGCAAGCTCCTGGTGAGGCACGAGCTGGGTGTCCGTGCTAATCTCCAGGGTGCCGGGTTTCGCTTTTGCCCCGACCTTCTTTTTTTGTGCCTGCTGCTGCTTCGGCAAGTATACTGGAACTTTTACAAGTCCCGTTGCCTGGGTGTGGCCCTCTCCAGCCGCTGCTCCCTGCAACGGCGCAAATATGGCCTGCTGCCGAGTGCGAGGAGGATTCCCGGTTGGCCCCGTTGGTCTTCTCGGTGGTGATGGGCTTTGTGCTGCTGCTGCTGCTGGGTCTGGTGTTGTGGAGGTTGAGCTGGTTGTTGCTGCTGGTGGTGACGTTGGGCCTGTGGCCGTTGGTGCGGTGCTGGGTGCTGCTTCTAGTGTCGCAGTGGATGTGGCTGTTTCTGCTGCTGCTGCTACTTCTAGTGGGGAAGTTCTTCTCGGTTGGGTTGGTGGTGTTGCTGCGGTGGATGTTGGAGAAACTTGTTGATGCGGCGCTGATTGCTACGCCGCGACTTCTGGTTGCTACTATTCTGGTGGTTCCTTCTCGGGTTGTTGTTCGTGTTGCTGCTTGGTGGCCGACTCCGGCTGTTCCGGAGTCTCTTGAATATCCATCTTGGCGCCTATGTCGCCTGCGCCGAGATCCTGGTCTTCTCGGTCCGGGATGGGCATCTCGGACTGGTCGACGATGTTGGTGTCCATGTCCTCGGGATCGAGGTCAATTATGCCGCGAGCGCTACTCGGTCCCGCGGGCGCCTCGAAGTCCTCGACATCAATGGGATCACTGGGGGAAAATAAAAGCAGAAGAGTAAAGAAAATGACAGTGCAAAGCATCCCGGTCAAAAGAGCCAAAGGAACAAAACATATGTGCAAGCATAGAGCACCTCGGAGGTAACTTACCCGTCAACCGTGGGTCGCAGGTTCCTTCGGCGTTTCGCCGTGGGCTTTCCACCCTTGGAACCCTTGTTCCCGGATCTCCTGTACCTCTTGGGTGGAGGCTCGACGGCGCCGCTTCCGGTCCTCTTCTTCAGTTTCACGGGGGCGGCGATGGACACGGGTGCCGCGTCAATCACCTGATCTTCCAAGTGAACTGGGAACAAGGAAACCGAGTACACAAATGAGACCGGGAAGGGGTTAGATACCTCCATAAGAACACAATCGTCATCACTATCACCTTCATCATCCTCGGACCAGTCCCGGATTGAGGCTGGAAATCGGGACTTACCGGGTTGAGCAGTGTCGCACCCCGGTTTCTAGGGGATACTCACCGTACGAACTGAATAGCAGATGCTTGGATTATGGGGCATAACTGCTCCCACGTCCCAGCTTCCTGGTAGGCCTGCGCTTATGCGCGACAACACAAGCCCTGCTATTCCATCGTCGATGTAAACTATCCACTAGAGATCAAAGGCACTTCCGTCGACGTACTTCAAACCATACACACATGGTACGTCAACGGCGTTGAACAACTGATATCACAACAGATCTCTACGACACAAAAGATTGAAATAAGTTTGCGAATAGCCTTCACTAAGGCAGAGATAGCAAAACACTCATCCAGAGGACACATGTCCCAACATATCATCCATTACATTAGCGGAAGCAATCAAATGGGTCTGAGTACAGACAAATCCAAGGCTTAAGAAGCCGGAGAAAATAACGAAAAATGAAGCCCATCCACGTAGGTCCTGGATCCTGCCCGGGGTCCAGCCAACTACTCGTCTGCAGTGTCGTCAAACTCCACAAAGTAGCCATCCTGGTGATCATCGTAGCCGTAGTCGTACTCTGCGTAAACCACAGCCCCAACGGGGTCAGTACATCCAAGTACTGGCAAGCAAGACTCACACTTCATCAAGGAGTTACTCGTCAACACAAGCAGGGATGCTTGGGATCAACGGAAGAAGATAGGTATTATAAAAGCTGCAGCGGGCTGCTCTAACCAACTACAGAGATAACTACTTGTGTCCGGCTAATAGAAAAGATAAGATCGAGGAATTGTAACCAACTGAAAGATAACTTCAACCAAACCCATCCTGGATCTCGCCCCTTATCCGAAGAAGCAATCCGAGGATAACTCACACCGTTGTAATAAGGTGAATCAAGTTATTGTGTGAATAACCTATTACTAGTCAAATTATTAATCCTTGGGTGAAACATGATTGATCATTATGTTGAAGTTGTCCTGAGTACTTGTTAGCCAGTACTTTCACCAAGTAGTCCATAACCGCGGAAAACACGGCTTCTCGAGAAGATTTATCCCTGCAGGGGTGCACCATAGTAACCGTACACGTAAGAATATCCCGCCAGATGGGAATCAAACCCGCCAAGCGAGACACTCAACACAACCAACTGTTCTTCGCATCAAGCCCAAAGCATCGCGTGCTGTGCGTGCGCGGCTAATCGAGCCCCCCGAAGAAAAGGAGGACCCTCATAGCACTGGAAGACCACGCCGCCCTAAATGCCGACTACAAAAGTTCCACCCTGGCCTCGGGTTCGTACCTGCATATGATGCAGCAAATGGAAAGCCCGAACTAGTACGGTGATTTGGACGAGATGCGAATTGAGTCAAGTTGAGGGGGGCGCCCATACTCGCTTCCCACATGCGGGTAGTGCGCTCATCATGGATCAGTAGACAAGACCCTTTTCCTATTAGGGTCGACACTAGCAGGCCTCAAAACCACAAAGGGCCTCCTGCCGGTGCCTTATCATCAAGTTATTATTAATAGCAGCATTGACAGGATTGATTGATTAACATTCGAGCCCCCGGAACGGTAACAGATAATAATAGCACGATAATAAAAGAAATAACCGACAACAGGCTCGAGCAAAAGCAACCCTAAGCATGCTAGATAAGAACAGGCACAAACAAAGGCTGTGGGTATGTAGGTGAGACAATATCATTGGTTCAGGGAATCATGTGATGGGTTCGGAGAATAGCAACGATACATAGGGCTAGCAATAGTAGACAAAAGGATAGTATCGACAACAAGTGTGGAAGAGAACTCGATGATTCATGTGAGTGATAACTTGCCTGGAAGCTCAGCAGCCGGGTACTGGGCTAGGTCCTGGGTAGTGGTGTCGTAAGGCTCGTCGGTACCAACGTCGTCGTCTAAGCGAGAAGAAGCAAAAACAACAACGAAGGAAGACGGCAATCAATACATGGCATATGTGCACAAACATTGGGATGATGCATGTCATGTTTAATAGATGCACCAAAATAAACTAGTGGATATGATACACAAGTTTAAATGGATTCCATATGCAAAGATTGCATATGGCAAACCCATGCCTTAGAGTTGAATTAATTGTTCTAACACTAAGCATCAGGTGTTGGTGAGTTAGCATGATGCATGCATGATGAATAACAAGAAGATAACAATTTAAATGCAATTGGAATGATAGTTAACCATTTTTAGAAAACATTAATCAAGTTTGGAAATTATTGTTACTTAATGGTGTTAAACAAGTAGTGGTTGTTTTCATCAAGTTAAAGGGTGCAAAACAAATAACAAAGTTGATATTTGAAAAGGTTATCAAATTTTTGTTGGATTACATGTTTCACATTTTGAAATTGGACTTTGGATTATTTAATTATGAATTAAACAATATTAAACAATTTTTAATTGCATTAATCAAGATTTAAATTGTTTAGGCAATTTAAATTATTCAAACCAGAAAACAAAATTTATATTTGGAAAGTACATGAAAAGTTGATTGGAAAACATATTTAGTTTGTGGAATTTGGAATTTTTATGAACAAGTTATGAATTTTGCAAGTTTAAGTGAATTTGACAAGTTTTCAAATTTTGCACCAATTTAAAATATTCAAAACAGTAAATAAATTTTATATTTGGATAGAGCATTTAATTTTGGACAGAAAACATATTTAAAAAGTGAAAATTGGAGTTAAAATGAATTTGTTATGCATTTTAGAATTATAGGGTGCAATCTGCCATTTTAGTGCCTCTAGGGACTTAGGAAAATTTTTCCAGGGGCTAGAAATAAGGGCCAGGGGCCTATGTGTGATTTGCTAAACGTTCCAGTACCAAACCATTGTAAAAATAAAACTTTGTTTTATTTGGGAGAGGGGGGACTCGATCCCCCCACCTCCTGGTTGCAAGCAAGGAACAGAACCAGTGGGACTGGTGCACCTTTGTTGGTGGGAAGGCAACTCGGAATAGGATAAGGTGTTGGTGCTGCTGTACTGAATTAAAAAAGAAAAGGTGCAGGAAAAGGGGTGGGGATGGGAATCGAACCTGGGATGTGAGGGTTCGCTGCGCGCGGCTGCAAACCAGTAGGGTAGCTGCGCTGGTTTGATGGTATAGGTGCGGGTTGGGTTTTGAACCTTGCGGTCGCCTGTTAACTGAAATCTGCAGGCGTACAAACAGCACTCGTTACTGTCTTCGAATACAGAGCGCTAGGCGATCTTGCACGGAAGAAATTGATGCCAACCAGCAGGGAAAATGAGAGGGGAAGTGTGGGAATGGAGAGATGGCCTCACCCTCTTCGCAGGGGCGTGCTCGGCGCGGTCGGAGGGTGGCGGAGGCGGCGGCGCCGTGCGCCGGCGGCCGGTGGCCGTGGCACCAGTACAGAGGAAGAACTCCTCGAGGTGGTGGCGGCTGGGGGAGACAGGAGGGAAGAGGAGCCTCTAGGGTTAGGGTTTGGCTCGGGAGGGGAGAGGAGGAGATAAATAGGAGGGGGTTTCCATCGGGTGGTTGAGGAGGAAGCGCAGGTCGCTGTCCTCCATGGACGTCATCTCCTGTACGGAGGTAGGGGGAGACCGAGCGGGCTCACCCTGGTGGGCTGGGCCTTCTCCCCCTCCTGAACGTTTTTTTTTCCTTTTATTATTTCGGTTTGTGTTTTTTTTTTTCCTGCTGAAATTGAATTGGTAAGAAAAGAATAGGTTTGGTTGATGGAAAAATTTGGAAAAAAAATTGGAGAAGCTCCTTAGGTCAAAAACTAACATGTGGCAACTTTTATTTTCAAAAATTTAAATGTTTGATGGCTTTTGAAATTTGAATCAAATTTAGGTGATATTTTTAATATTAAAGATCATTAACAAAACCCAAAATTTTAAATAGGGTACCCCTAAGGTAATTAGGCAATGTTGAAATAGTTTGATTTGGTAACAACATGAATTCAAAAATGGTTATGTTTTTGGGTTTGCAAAACTTTATTTGAAAGAAAGTAACAGACAAGTGTGAAAACAGAAGTTGATTGAGTTGGCCTTTTATTAAGAAAACAATGCAAACAGAAATAAATATGGGGATGATGACATGATGCATTGCTTTAAATAAAACAAGAAGTAAACAACTAGGGGTTTTCATACTTGGATGTTACAAAACGCCCCCCCCCCCCCTTGAAGGAATCGCGCCCCGAGATTCCCTACTGAGAAATGAAAAGGTCCGGATACTTCTTGCGAAGATCCTCTTCGGTCTCCCACGTTGCCTCTTTATCGGAATGATGCGACCATTGCACTTTCAAGAACTTGGTGCTCTTGTTGCGAGTCTTACGAACGGTCTCATCGAGAATTCGAGTAGGGTGCTCCTCATAAGATAGATCATCTTGCAGTTCGATAGAATCATGATCAACTGCACGATCAGGGTCCTTGAAGCACTTCTTGAGTTGTTACACGTGGAACACATCGTGCACCTTGGATAGCTTTTCTGGAAGTTCAAGACGATAAGCATTTTCTGCACGCCTTGAGAGGATGTTGAAGGGACCAATGTATCTTGGTGCAAGCTTTCCTTTCACACAAAAACGATGAGTGCCTCTGAGGGGAGTTACACGGAGATATGCCTTATCACCAGGTGCATAGGTCATATCCCTGTGCTTGCTATCATAATAGCTCTTCTGACGAGACTGAGCAATCCTGAGATTGTCACGAATGATACGAACTTTCTCCTCGGCTTCCTTAACAATGTCAGGGCCTAAGAGTGAACGTTCACCAGCTCCAGACCAATTGATTGGGCTCCTGCATCTGCGACCATACAGTGCCTCAAACGGTGCCATGCCTAGGCTTGCCTGGTAGCTGTTGTTGTAGGAGAATTCAGCATATGGAAGGCAATCCTCCCATTTCATGCCAAAGGAGAGACCACATGCTCTAAGCATATCCTCGAGAATCTGATTGACTCTTTCGACTTGCCCTTGAGACTGAGGGTGGTAAGCTGTGCTGAACAGAAGTTTAGTGCCCAATGCATCTTGGAAACTCTTCCAGAAATGAGAAGTGAAGATACTTCCACGGTCTGAGCTTATTTCCAATGGAACACCATGAAGGGGAACAATCTTTGTTGTGTAGAGCTCTGCTAACTGGCTAGCTGATATAGTCTCCTTGACAACGAAGAAATGAGCTACTTTAGTGAGACGATCAATAATAACAAAGATTGCATCGTTGCCCTTTTTGGACTTTGGAAACCCAGTAACGAAGTCCATTTCAATCATGTCCCACTTCCACTCAGGAATTTTCAGAGGTTGGAGTAGACCTGCTGTTTTCTGATGGACTGCCTTAACACGTTGACAAACGTCGCATTCAGAAACGTATTGAGCAATTTCACGTTTCATGCCAGGCCACCAATACAGAGTCTTGAGATCCTGGTACATCTTTGTACTTCCAGGGTGAATGGATAGGGGAGTTTCATGAGCCTCCTTGAGAATGATATCCTTGAGACTTTGAACCTGAGGAACTGCAATGCGTCCTTCAAAGAACACAGTTCCTTTGTCATCAATAGAGAAGGACTTGAACTTATCACTGCCCTGTTTGATTTGCTCTACCATCTTCTTGATTTCAGCATCACGAAACTGTTCAGAACGAATCTTGTCCTCGAGAGTTGGACTGGCTGTCAAGCTAGCAAGGTATCCTTCAGGAACAAGACCAAGGTTCAGCTTCTGGAATTCTTCATGAAGTGGAGGTTGGCTTTCCATGATCACGAGATTATTGCAATAGGACTTGCGACTGAGAGCATCAGCCATAACATTAGCCTTGCCTAGAGTGTAAGAAATGGTGAGATCAAAGTCTTTAATCTTCTCAATCCATCTCCTTTGCCTGAGGTTCAGATCTGGCTGAGTGAAGATGTATTTCAGACTCTTGTGATCGGAAAAGATTTCAGTTTTGTTACCCAACAAGTATTGTCTCCATTTCTTGAGGGCAAACACAACTGCTGCAAGTTCAAGATCATGTGTGGGATAGTTTTGCTCATGTGGGTTCAACTGACGTGAAGCATAAGCCACAACTTGGCGTTCTTGCATAAGAACTGCTCCTAGTCCTTGGAGAGATGCATCACAGAATATCTGGAAAGGTTTGGTGGTATCTGGGCCAACCAGAACTGGGGTAGAAGTGAGTTTAGTCTTCAGGAGGTTGAAACTCTCATCACACTGTGGAGTCCAAATGAACTTTTTGTCCTTCTTTGTGAGATCAGTGAGAGGTTTTGCAATCTTGGAAAAGTTTTGGACGAAACGACGGCAATAGCTAGCCAAGCCAAGAAAACTTCTGACTTGCTTCACCGTCTTAGGGGGTTTCCAATCAACAATTGCCTTAACCTTTTCCGGGTCAATGGCTATGCCTTTGGCAGAGATGATATGACCAAGATATGCAACTTCTGGAATCCAGAACTCACATTTGGAGTATTTGGCATATAGACGATGCTCGCGGAGTTTCATGAGAGTGAGACGAAGATGTTCTTCATGCTCTTCCTCGGATTTTGAGTAGACAAGGATATCATCAAGATATACCACAACGAACTTGTCGAGGTATTCGTGGAAGACAGAATTCATCAGTCGAGAGAAGGTCGCCGGTGCATTGGTGAGACCAAAGGACATGACGGTGTATTCATATAGACCGTAGCGAGTGGTGAAGGCTGTCTTAGGAATATCTTCCTTTCTGATCTTTATCTGATGGTAACCCATCCTCAAGTCCAACTTTGAGAATATTGAGGCTCCAGCAAGTTGATCAAAAAGATCATCGATACGAGGAATTGGGTACTTGTTCTTGATAGTTTTCTCGTTGAGAGGACGATAGTCAACCACGAGTCTCTTAGTTTGGTCCTTCTTGGCTACGAACAGAGTTGGGCAACCCCAAGCGGAGGAACTAGGCTGAATGTAACCTTTCTCCATATACATATCGATTTGCTCCTTCAACAACTTCAGTTCAGGAGGAGCTATCTTGTATGGATGCTTAGAGATTGGAGCAGTACCTGGTTCAAGCTCGATCACGAACTCAACTGCTCTGTCCGGAGGCATCCCTGGCAACTCTTCTGGAAAGACGTCAGGGAATTCACAAACCACCGGAACATTCTCAATTGCAGGAAGAGGTTTTGCATCTAGGTTGAACAGCTGAACAGAACTTGATTCCTTCGGAGAATAGACTATCTGGCCGGAAGGGTGGAACAGAGTTATTGACTTCTTAGCACAGTCAATCGTAGCTTTATTGGCCTTCAACCAATCCATGCCAAGGATGACATCAATGTCAGAATTGCCAAGCAGAATAAGGGAAGCCAGAAATATGTGACCTCCAATTAAGATCTGATTCTCATGACTGATCTTGGAAGTTTGCATAGTTGCTCCAGGGGAGTTTACTACTAGCGGGGAACCCAAACCAACAAAGGGGAGTTTACTAGTTGTTGCAAAGATCTTTGACACGAACGAATGCGATGCTCCGGTATCAAACAACACTTTAGCTGGGTTAGAGTTTACGGGTAATGTACCGAGAACAACGTCGGCAGATTCCTCAGCAGTGTCAACCTTGACGTGGTTCACCCTTGCGGTCCTCCCAACAGGCCTGTTGTTGGTGTTGAAGGCCTTATGCGGAGGAGCGCGGACCATCGCCTGGTTGGTGTTGGGGCGAGGTGGTGGAGAAGGCAGCATCCTCTGAGTGCACTTATCAGCGTAGTGCCCAGTCTCCTTGCACTTGAAGCAAGTGACGACACGCGGAGGATCTGGCCTTGGCTGCGCCATTGCAAACCTCTTCCCATGCATCTGAGCTGGGTTGGGTGGGCGGGGACCAAAGCCTGGAGAAGCTTGGGCATTTGGAGCCCTAGTGACAGCACTGTTTGGCACCCAGATGCGGCGCTTCTGCGGAGGGGTGGTCATGTTGGAGGAGGAACCACCCTCACGCGAGTGCTTGCGCGACTCTTCGAACGCCTTGCGCCCATTCTCCTCATTGAGCGCGGTGTTCACGAGCTCGACGAAGTCCTTACACTTGATGTTTGTGAGAGCGTACTTCAGTTCCGGGTTAAAACCTCGGCGGAACCTTGCCATCTTCTTGGTCTCAGTAGACACCTCGTCTCCAGCATACCAAGCGAGGCGATTGAACTCGTTCTGGTAGCCGATGACGTCGAGCTTGCCCTGCTTCAGCGAGCAAAACTCCTCACGCATCCTCTCCATGAGACCATCGGGGATGTGGTACTTCAGGAAAGCCTCCTTGAAGCAACCCCAAGTGATAGGATAGCCAGCTCTCATGGCCTGGTAGTTCTCCCACCACGAGGCTGCCTGACCCTTCAGTAGGTAAGCAGCATAGTTGACCTTGTCCTCTTCCGCAACATGAGCAATCTCCAGAGCTCTTGCTACGTCACGGATCCAGTCATCAGCATCCAGCGGCTCGCGTGTTGCCACGAAAGCCTTAGGACCCACACTGAGGAAGTCCTTGATGGTGACCCTCGGAGCAGTCTGGTGGTGGTGGTTCTGGTGGTTCTGAACCTGGACCATCTGAGCCATGACCTGAGTCATCTGAGTCAAGAGCTCCGCGATCGGCGGTGGCTCAGGCGTGTTCCTTGTTGGAGGCATCCTGAACAGAAATGCATTTTAGCACAACAATAGGAAGGGATAAACTCAGCAACCGAAAGAGAGATTATTCCGACGCATGAATAGATAACCAACAGGTACATCATGAGTTCAAATACATCAGAATATCCAACAGACCAATACATGGTTCGAAAACGAAAGGATAAACTAGACACAGCTAGTAACGGATACATCGGTACTCCCATGCTCATCACGCAGGACGGCGGCGAGTACGGCGAGTGGTACGACGAAGAGGACGGCGAGGAGGAGTGTGCACACGGAAGTAGGTATCACGACGATCCCTGTAGATAGGAACTGCTCTGAGAGCAACTCTCGGGGTGGTGAAGTAGAAAGCGTCGTGTCCCTGTGCTCCATAGCGGGGAATCCCTGTGTAACCAGCTCCGAGGTCGAGAAGTGGGCCTCTGATCGGCTCGTAACCTCCAGCATCTGGCAGAGGAAAACCCAGTGTCTGCTGGAAACGCGCAAAGCGCTCGTCTCCAACGAAGTCTGTGGTGTACGTCGCCAGACGCGTCAACGCGAGGTAGAGCTGCTCCCTGACTGAGGACAACTCCTGAGCAAGTGTGGAAGCAACGGCGTCACTGTGCCTCACGAACTGGGCAGTGGTGTGCAGCCTGGAGCTATCATCCTCGTAGGTATCCAGGTTGCGGTGGAGAGTGAAGTGAACTCCCGCTGCCGTGATGTAACCACGGGGGATGTGACGATAGATGGAATCATCAAACCCCCAGTAGTCAGCACGGAGAACGGTGAGACTCACGTACGCTGCCTGCTGCACATCCATATCCACTGTGGAACCTACTGCCTCGTAGCGGTGGACAACGCTCCTGCCATCATCCGACAGAATGTAGACGATGGCTCGGTAGAAAGTCTGCTCGAACTCGCGCTGGTGCTCGTAGACCTGGTACTCTGGTGCCCAACGGAACCCCAGATAGGTAACCATGTCCCTCAGCATCTCCGGGAAACCGGCAGTGTCCTCACAACGGGTCATGCGAACCACCTGCGGGTAGTAGCTGAGACCCATCTGCAGAATGATTTGGAAGGGTTTGATTAGACGCCGGTAAAACGAAGGAAGTGGAAACAACAACAAGGTTCAATGGACGATAGGTTCTTGAGAGAAATCATGATATTGAAGCAACATCGGGAAAACGAGACCAAAACCCTGAGGTACTAAGGAGAACCCAAAACACGTGAAATCCTAACTTGAAAGTTTAGGTGAGAACAGAAAACAACGTTGCACTTCCTTACCAGAAAAGGGTGGGTGGGTGGGGAAAGAAGAAAAATGGCAGAATTCCTACTCTCACGCTTCATTTTTCCTATATAGCTACAAAATAGTTTCTAGACTCAACTGCGACCAGTAAAAAGGATCCTACAGGCAGACAGGCTCTGATACCATTTGTCGCACCCCGGTTTCTAGGGGATACTCACCGTACGAACTGGATAGCAGATGCTTGGATTATGGGGCATAACTGCTCCCACGTCCCAGCTTCCTGGTAGGCCTGCGCTTATGCGCGACAACACAAGCCCTGCTATTCCATCGTCGATGTAAACTATCCACTAGAGATCAAAGGCACTTCCGTCGACGTACTTCAAACCATACACACATGGTACGTCAACGGCGTTGAACAACTGATATCACAACAGATCTCTACGACACAAAAGATTGAAATAAGTTTGCGAATAGCCTTCACTAAGGCAGAGATAGCAAAACACTCATCCAGAGGACACATGTCCCAACATATCATCCATTACATTAGCGGAAGCAATCAAATGGGTCTGAGTACAGACAAATCCAAGGCTTAAGAAGCCGGAGAAAATAACGAAAAACGAAGCCCATCCACGTAGGTCCTGGATCCTGCCCGGGGTCCAGCCAACTACTCGTCTGCAGTGTCGTCAAACTCCACAAAGTAGCCATCCTGGTGATCATCGTAGCCGTAGTCGTACTCTGCGTAAACCACAGCCCCAACGGGGTCAGTACATCCAAGTACTGGCAAGCAAGACTCACACTTCATCAAGGAGTTACTCGTCAACACAAGCAGGGATGCTTGGGATCAACGGAAGAAGATAGGTATTATAAAAGCTGCAGCGGGCTGCTCTAACCAACTACAGAGATAACTACTTGTGTCCGGCTAATAGAAAAGATAAGATCGAGGAATTGTAACCAACTGAAAGATAACTTCAACCAAACCCATCCTGGATCTCGCCCCTTATCCGAAGAAGCAATCCGAGGATAACTCACACCGTTGTAATAAGGTGAATCAAGTTATTGTGTGAATAACCTATTACTAGTCAAATTATTAATCCTTGGGTGAAACATGATTGATCATTATGTTGAAGTTGTCCTGAGTACTTGTTAGCCAGTACTTTCACCAAGTAGTCCATAACCGCGGAAAACACGGCTTCTCGAGAAGATTTATCCCTGCAGGGGTGCACCATAGTAACCGTACACGTAAGAATATCCCGCCAGATGGGAATCAAACCCGCCAAGCGAGACACTCAACACAACCAACTGTTCTTCGCATCAAGCCCAAAGCATCGCGTGCTGTGCGTGCGCGGCTAATCGAGCCCCCCGAAGAAAAGGAGGACCCTCATAGCACTGGAAGACCACGCCGCCCTAAATGCCGACTACAAAAGTTCCACCCTGGCCTCGGGTTCGTACCTGCATATGATGCAGCAAATGGAAAGCCCGAACTAGTACGGTGATTTGGACGAGATGCGAATTGAGTCAAGTTGAGGGGGGCGCCCATACTCGCTTCCCACATGCGGGTAGTGCGCTCATCATGGATCAGTAGACAAGACCCTTTTCCTATTAGGGTCGACACTAGCAGGCCTCAAAACCACAAAGGGCCTCCTGCCGGTGCCTTATCATCAAGTTATTATTAATAGCAGCATTGACAGGATTGATTGATTAACATTCGAGCCCCCGGAACGGTAACAGATAATAATAGCACGATAATAAAAGAAATAACCGACAACAGGCTCGAGCAAAAGCAACCCTAAGCATGCTAGATAAGAACAGGCACAAACAAAGGCTGTGGGTATGTAGGTGAGACAATATCATTGGTTCAGGGAATCATGTGATGGGTTCGGAGAATAGCAACGATACATAGGGCTAGCAATAGTAGACAAAAGGATAGTATCGACAACAAGTGTGGAAGAGAACTCGATGATTCATGTGAGTGATAACTTGCCTGGAAGCTCAGCAGCCGGGTACTGGGCTAGGTCCTGGGTAGTGGTGTCGTAAGGCTCGTCGGTACCAACGTCGTCGTCTAAGCGAGAAGAAGCAAAAACAACAACGAAGGAAGACGGCAATCAATACATGGCATATGTGCACAAACATTGGGATGATGCATGTCATGTTTAATAGATGCACCAAAATAAACTAGTGGATATGATACACAAGTTTAAATGGATTCCATATGCAAAGATTGCATATGGCAAACCCATGCCTTAGAGTTGAATTAATTGTTCTAACACTAAGCATCAGGTGTTGGTGAGTTAGCATGATGCATGCATGATGAATAACAAGAATATAACAATTTAAATGCAATTGGAATGATAGTTAACCATTTTTAGAAAACATTAATCAAGTTTGGAAATTATTGTTACTTAATGGTGTTAAACAAGTAGTGGTTGTTTTCATCAAGTTAAAGGGTGCAAAACAAATAACAAAGTTGATATTTGAAAAGGTTATCAAATTTTTGTTGGATTACATGTTTCACATTTTGAAATTGGACTTTGGATTATTTAATTATGAATTAAACAATATTAAACAATTTTTAATTGCATTAATCAAGATTTAAATTGTTTAGGCAATTTAAATTATTCAAACCAGAAAACAAAATTTATATTTGGAAAGTACATGAAAAGTTGATTGGAAAACATATTTAGTTTGTGGAATTTGGAATTTTTATGAACAAGTTATGAATTTTGCAAGTTTAAGTGAATTTGACAAGTTTTCAAATTTTGCACCAATTTAAAATATTCAAAACAGTAAACAAATTTTATATTTGGATAGAGCATTTAATTTTGGACAGAAAACATATTTAAAAAGTGAAAATTGGAGTTAAAATGAATTTGTTATGCATTTTAGAATTATAGGGTGCAATCTGCCATTTTAGTGCCTCTAGGGACTTAGGAAAAATTTTCCATGGGCTAGAAATAAGGGCCAGGGGCCTATGTGTGATTTGCTAAACGTTCCAGTACCAAACCATTGTAAAAATAAAACTTTGTTTTATTTGGGAGAGGGGGGACTCGATCCCCCCACCTCCTGGTTGCAAGCAAGGAACAGAACCAGTGGGACTGGTGCAGCTTTGTTGGTGGGAAGGCAACTCGGAATAGGATAAGGTGTTGGTGCTGCTGTACTGAATTAAAACAAGAAAAGGTGCAGGAAAAGGGGTGGGGATGGGAATCGAACCTGGGATGTGAGGGTTCGCTGCGCGCGGCTGCAAACCAGTAGGGTAGCTGCGCTGGTTTGATGGTATAGGTGCGGGTTGGGTTTTGAACCTTGCGGTCGCCTGTTAACTGAAATCTGCAGGCGTACAAACAGCACTCGTTACTGTCTTCGAATACAGAGCGCTAGGCGATCTTGCACGGAAGAAATTGATGCCAACCAGCAGGGAAAATGAGAGGGGAAGTGTGGGAATGGAGAGATGGCCTCACCCTCTTCGCAGGGGCGTGCTCGGCGCGGTCGGAGGGTGGCGGAGGCGGCGGCGCCGTGCGCCGGCGGCCGGTGGCCGTGGCACCAGTACAGAGGAAGAACTCCTCGAGGTGGTGGCGGCTGGGGGAGACAGGAGGGAAGAGGAGCCTCTAGGGTTAGGGTTTGGCTCGGGAGGGGAGAGGAGGAGATAAATAGGAGGGGGTTTCCATCGGGTGGTTGAGGAGGAAGCGCAGGTCGCTGTCCTCCATGGACGTCATCTCCTGTACGGAGGTAGGGGGAGACCGAGCGGGCTCACCCTGGTGGGCTGGGCCTTCTCCCCCTCCTGAACGTTTTTTTTTCTGGCCGTGGCACCAGTACAGAGGAAGAACTCCTCGAGGTGGCGGCGGCTGGGGGAGACAGGAGGGAAGAGGAGCCTCTAGGGTTAGGGTTTGGCTCGGGAGGGGAGAGGAGGAGATAAATAGGAGGGGGTTTCCATCGGGTGGTTGAGGAGGAAGCGCAGGTCGCTGTCCTCCATGGACGTCATCTCCTGTACGGAGGTAGGGGGAGACCGAGCGGGCTCACCCTGGTGGGCTGGGCCTTCTCCCCCTCCTGAACGTTTTTTTTTTCCTTTTATTATTTCGGTTTGTGTTTTTTTTTTCCTGCTGAAATTGAATTGGTAAGAAAAGAATAGGTTTGGTTGATGGAAAAATTTGGAAAAAAATTGGAGAAGCTCCTTAGGTCAAAAACTAACATGTGGCAACTTTTATTTTCAAAAATTTAAATGTTTGATGGCTTTTGAAATTTGAATCAAATTTAGGTGATATTTTTAATATTAAAGATCATTAACAAAACCCAAAATTTTAAATAGGGTACCCCTAAGGTAATTAGGCAATGTTGAAATAGTTTGATTTGGTAACAACATGAATTCAAAAATGGTTATGTTTTTGGGTTTGCAAAACTTTATTTGAAAGAAAGTAACAGACAAGTGTGAAAACAGAAGTTGATTGAGTTGGCCTTTTATTAAGAAAACAATGCAAACAGAAATAAATATGGGGATGATGACATGATGCATTGCTTTAAATAAAACAAGAAGTAAACAACTAGGGGTTTTCATACTTGGATGTTACAAGCAGGAGGATGCACGAGTGGGATGGGGAGTGTGTCCTGGTTTTCATACTGCTGGACGTCATCCTCAGTCCGGTCAGGTTCCCAGTTATCTGAGAGGACCGGCTTGTTTTCCTCTCTCTGGCGATCAAAGTGCTGCACATGCGAAACATAAAACATAAGGAACTATGTGAACTCGGAAGATACCGAGATGTACTCTACTCCGTAGGGCATACTAAACATAATGCATAAGAAACTATGAGAACTCGGAAGACACCGAGATGTACTCTACTCGGTAGGGCATCCGAAACATAAAGCATAAGGAAGTAAATGAATTCGGAAGATACCGAGATGGAAGCTACTCGGTAGGATAGCAAACACTTACTCGGGGCGCTTGCCTATCTCGGCTGTAGGGCTTGAACCCCCAGTCCCAGGTTTCCGAGAGAGTGACCTTGGCGATGCACTTGGCCCAGATGGCCACCTCCTTCTTGCTGAGCTCGAAGGTGGTGGTGTGTGTGCAGTCTCGGGCCCCGCCCATGAAGCACATCTTGTGGGCCCTGAGTTGCAGAGGCAGGACCCGGCGGCTCACCCAGGTGGCGATCACGTCATCAGGGTGGAGCCCGTCCTTGACAAGCTGCTTCAGCCGGCAGTCTGCGACGTTCACCTCGGGTACTGTCCTTTTCGGGTTGTACCTCCAGTTTACCATGGTAGTGGGGGATCGATGCGGAAGGGAGGAAGCTTGATGAGATCTTCCTGCTCGGCGCCCTCCTTCGGATCGGGATTCTTCACATAGAAGAATCCCCTCTGCCACTTGCGGCAGGAATCAAGGCCCTTAACCCAGGGGTACTCGGTACCATTCCGGTAAACAATCATGGCCGTGCCACATTGTTTCATGGTTTTGGGGGCGTTTGGATTGGCGGTATTTGGGAGAACTTGTTGGCGGAAGTGGAAGTATTCTGCCCAGATATCAACCGTCGAGTAGACGCCGAGATAAGCTTCCACGAAGGTTGTGAAAGTGGAAAGCATGGTAATTGCATTAGCAGGGAGATGATGGGGTTGCAAACCGAAGTGGTGGAGGAACTTCTGCATGAACTCGAAGATGGGGAGGCCGAATCCACGCTTGAAGTGGCTGAGGAAGACGACGCGCTCGCCGTCTTCGGGTTGCGGCTCCACCTCGTCGCCGGGAGCCCGGCAGCACCCGGCGGCACACAGCGAGTGTTGACAAGCCACTGGATGTCTGAGACCACATCGGAGCCCTCCAATGCTCCGCGGGTGGACGCAGGCCGTTCGAGGTCGAGGTCGTACACGGGCTCGATGTCCATCTCGGCGATTCCGGATCTCGGCTCCTCCGAGATGCGCAGGGGAGCGAGGAGGGGCTCGATCCGTAGAGGACGAAGAAGGGCCGCGGCGGCGCGGAAGACAAACGTCGTGGCGTGCTGTCCGCGGCGAGGAAGTCGAAGAAGACCGGTGAGGAGGGAAGCCATACGGTGATGGCGTGAAGTCGTAGAGAACCACAAGGCGCAGTGAAGATCCTTGTGCGCGGCCGTGCTCCGGTGAGCGGTGTCACGCGGTGGCGGAGTGAACTCTTCTGTGCACGGTGGTGCTCGACGGTGTGCGGCGGAGTAGCGCGTGTTCTGCATGCGGGCGTGCGAGGAGCAAGGAAGAAGGAGAAGAGGCAAATGGCGAGGAAAACGATACGACGAGCAGGGCGTGGGTATTTATACCCCCCTAAACGCAGTAACTACTCCGGATCAGTTGCTGGAGTAATCGTGGGTACGTGGGTGTTACTGTGTCCAGAGAAACGCACACAGCGGTATTATCGCGCGTAACTGGCGCAGTGAATCCCACATCGTGCGACGTGGGCACTTGAGTGCTTTTCTGCGAACGGACGTGACGGCGCGTGGGCCGTTGTGTAGTGAGGAGCGTGGGCGTGGCGCGTGCGCTGCAACCGCACTGGAACCGAGGCGACATGGGCTGCGGTTCTGCGCCACGTGTTGAGCCTTACACACGAAGATAACTAGGCAATCTCGTTTGAGCGGCAAAATCTGTGGATAATTGGCTAAGTGCTGGGATCTCGGTAAAATCCAAAGCTGCGTGGCCTACTCGTTTGAAGGGAATGAGTTCACCAAGGAGTGGTGGATTGAATCCGAGTTTGAGTTGGAACTCGACCGAGATGGGTACATCTCGGTTAGGCATTCTGGAAGAAATTGGTTTAAGCTGGCACGGCCCAGCGTCCGAGTTCACCGGACCGTACCAGCTTCGGGGACTAATGTCGGGGGGCTACCCCGAGTAGGGGCAAGGTTGGTAAGAAATGTTGTTCGAGGTACTGCTTACCGAGTTGAGCCGTACCGAGTAAGAACATACCAGGAAGGAAGGTGCCGAGTTGGATTGCTACCGAGATGGAGCTATCTCGGTAGGAAGAACAGTGAGCCAGGTGAGGAAAGACCTATTGTCCGGACTGACCAAGTAGCGCTTGGTGTCTCCGGATAGGCAAGGATCCTGCTCTTCTCTGGGAAGTCAATGGAGCCGTTGTGATCCCGTATATCCAGGGAGAGTACAGGCGTGGGGTTCAACTTATTAGGCGTGATGATGCGTATGCATACGCTGGTACAGTGTGTTGTATGAGCGAGGCCACGTCCTGTCTCTGACAAGGGGGACAGGACATGTCAGCGACCACGACAGCGGAGACTTTCGGCGTCTGTGAGCGGATAAGAGGAAGCGTGCCATACGGCACAGTGTGTAGTCACCTAATCATGTACTATTAGTTGGTGGCCACCACTATATAAGGTGGCCACACCCCTCCTGTGTGAGGGTCGCCCAATTGCTCGTTACACGAGAACATAAGTGTTGCTTGTTTGTTTAGAGAGAGGGATAGCAGTTGAGCTTCTTCTTTCTCTACCTCCTTGAGCTTGAGTAACACTTGTACTAGTTACCACATATACAGAGAGAGGAAGGAGTAGGGGTGTTACCTCCACACGAGGGCCCCGAACCTAGGTAGATCTTGTTGTTTGCAGTGTAGTGAGCGCGCCAGCTAGGCGTGCGATTCCTCCCCGGATACCCATAGTGTCCATTGGACCCCAAACTTAAGTCATCCCATGGCATATGTCTTTACCTCACCACGACACACGGTGTAACTGGGTGTACACCCGCCTGAGTGTACACATCCGCCTGGACATACATCCGTCTGGGTGTACGCCGGTCCTTCACTGGATGTACAACCGTTTGGGTGTACGTCGGCCCTTCACTGGGTGTACAACCGCCTAGGTGTACATCCGCTTGCAACTGGGCATACACCCGTGGTGCACGTGGGTGTATGTCAGCACATGCACTTGGGACGTACTTCGTTTACTGCACCTGAACGTACATTTGTGTGTAACTGGGCGTACATGCGTGTTGATTCTGAGTGCACAAGAAAAAGTTTCTCAAAACCTATCAACATGGGATCTATTTTTGAATATCTCGACGCGAAGATCTCAAATAAAAAAAAGGTTCGTAATTTCGAAATACGGTTCAAGTGATATTTAATTTTTTAAAAAAATCACGAAATAAATGCGTTCACACCTCACCTTGGCAAAGGAAAAACCCACCAAAACTCTCTGGTGACGACACTTGTCAAGCATGCAAACACTCTGTGGAGGCTAGAACGAAGTAGAGCGTGACACTTGTCGCGTTCCGAGAGGGAAAGCCTTTTTTTTATTATTGATTACCCTGTTATACAGACGTGGAAATCCTAGGATTAGTGACAGCCAAACACAAACCCGGCCCAATTTCTGTTCTACAGTCAAATTCAGCCCAGTTAAGAAGGCTCCAAGGAAACAAAAACAACTAGCGAACTATTGCTGTTCCAAGAAAAAAACACTGTCCAGTTTATAAAATATCCACTGCAGTCGTATTGTGTCACGAGTTTTCTTTTGACAATAGCATGCACATCACGAGTTAAGTGTTTGCTTTGTCGCTGCTGCAAGGTAATCGGCTTTGTCGCTGCTTTTAGCCCAGTTATCGGCTCGAGTCATTGACCAATTTGTGGTCTACCGGTACTGCCGTAGTTCTCGTGTGAGGAGATCCTTTTGTCTCTGGTCAAAGTGACACAGAACCTAGGGTTTAAAAATGACCAAAGACGACATGAATATCTCGCAAAATGTTTTTGCAGGGATTAAATTTTGGCGCTCAGTCGCGGTTCTAGAATGGATCTCCAAAAGCGATAGAATTCTCAAACACGTACGGAGTACTAGAAAAAATTAAGAAAGAATGCTGCATGCACCTTTGCATAGTGCACCAGCCCATTCCGCTACTCATGAGTCGTCGGTCCTTGCAAGTTGTAACAGTATTTTATCTTCGATCGGTTTGTTGATTTGATTATAGCACGTAGAGAAAAAAAAAAGACAACCACAGCAAAGCTCTGGATGATTAATACTCCCTCCGTCTCATATTAATTGTTATAAAGTTGGGACAAAAGTGAATGTATCTAACACTTAAATTTTACTAGATGTATCTAATTTTATCTAACTTTGAGACGATTAATACAGAACGGAGGGAGTAGTATATATTTTTTTTTTGATAACACAGTCCAGTAAGTGATGTTCAGTTAGCTTTGCATGTTCTGTCTGACCTGCTTTTCCTGTTACCTTGATAACAAAACAAGCGATATGTAGTGGAGTAGAACCCAAAACAGTTGGATTGGGCGATGATTTGACCTCACTTTGCCAGAAGACCCGTCTGCCAACTAGTGTCAACAGGTTAAAGCGTGAAGGAAGAAAAAGAAAATGCAGCAGCAAGCGTCGGGGAAAGATGTTTTGATGTCCGTCGACACCATGATTCACGAAGGTGCAGGAACAAAAAGATGATGCGGTGCGAGGAAAAATTGCGAGCGCAAGTGCAGGATGTGTCGACTGCTGGACAGACAAACCGGGTGTTAGGATCAAAGGGCAACTCGATGAGAGTAGCATCGCGTTAATTAATTAACCAATGTTCCCAAGCCAAGAACTGACCAGGTTAGGAGAAAAAATAGTAGCCGATCGAAAATTCTGTGGTGAGTGCATGCTGATCAGATCAAGGCCGGGTACGCTTGCTGGGTGAGAGCTGAAATGTAGGAGCTAGCCAGCCATCATGATTAGGCGGGCACCCGTGGGACACAAACATAAAATGCTCATGCTTTTGCCGCGTAGAAAGCTAAGCTAGCTACTGCTGCTAACTGAAGATCCACTCAACGAAGGAGAGAACAACAAAAAAAAAAAACTACTGGTAACTGAAGAAGACGCAAATGCGCATCGGCACTGCCGGCCGGACACAAGAGGATTTTTATCGGTAATAAGAAAGGTAGGCTTTGTAATACTCTTGAAACATGATTTCGTCCCGCTTTATAAATAAATCAGCCGTCCATAACATTCATACAAAGTTTCCGATACGACGCACACACAACGCTGGGCACCAGCACAACAAGGCCCAAAGTATAACACTCAGACATCACAAACACACACGCACTAGAAGCAAGGGGTGGCGGAGGGGTGGTGTGGATGGAGAAGGCGCCACAACACAGCGCGTAGCCTCAGGGTGGCGCTAAGGCGGAGAGGCGACGCGCGGCTATTAGAATTTTGTCGATAGAGTCGTCTAGCCGCGCTCTGTCCCGCTGTCTACACAACGGGTGCCACTGCTAAAAAAATGCAAGAAATTTAAAAATAGAGTCAGAAGTCCGTCTCAAAAAGATCTTCTCCATCACCATTTTATTGTGGACCGTCCACAAAGACCACGCCATCGCCGCAAACGCCATCCAAAAGAGGCGTCTGCCTCCCCCGGGATGGTGCGCCCTGGTTTCTAGGAACTCGCCGAGATCCGAGGTCTGCCACGCAGGACCCAGGGCCTCAAGGACGAAGTTTCACAGAAACCGGGCAGCGGGACACACAAAGAAAATATGTGTACTCAATCCAGGGGTCCTACAAAGGGGACACAAGCCATCCCCAGGACCGAGGTGCTTGGCCACCTCAATCCCCGATGGAAGCCTATCACTCAGCAACTACCACACGAAGATTTTAATCTTCAAGAGAACCGGGGCCTTCCATTTGGGAGAGGCCCAAGGTCTCGCAGGCCCAGCAAACTGGGCCCATTAGGCCGACTTAACCGAGTAGGCCCCCCGAAGGGGACAAGGTCCAGGACATATGATCAGGCCCCCTGGCACGTCTCCAGGGAGAGCATCCTGCAACTCTGCCCACGCCGCAGCCTCTGTCGGACCAAAGGCGCGCCGGAACGCAATGTCCCAAGACCCATTCCGAAATGCCGTTTCCACCACTAAGAATGGGTCCGCACAAATAGCAAAGAGTCCCGCAAACTCCAGCTGTAGCGGTCGCTCACGAAGCCAAGGATCCAGCTAGAACATGATGTCCCGACCATCCCCAACGAAGAACCGGGCCCCTTTCCTAATTTCCTGTTTGAGAGACTAGATAGATCTCCAGAATAGAGATCCCTCTTGTCTCTCACAAGCGAGGAGCGGTTGTCCCTGTAGGTATTTAGCTTTGATGAGTTGAAGTCATAGGCCCCCATCATCCCCTAGAATGCGCCAAACCCATCCAAGCATGAGGGCAACATTCATCTTACGGGACGCCACTATCCCTATGCCCCCCAAATCCTTGGGGGCACAAACGTCTACCCACTCAACCATGTGGTATTTTTTTCGCCCTTTGTCATCCCGCCAAAAAAAGCGAGAAAGCTCCTTATCAAAGCCACGTGTATCCCTTCCGGAAGGGAGTAGATTCCCATCATATATGATGGGTACTAGAAAGGCAGGAACCGATTAGCACGGACTTGCTCCCCTTGGAGGTGAAACGTCTGCGCCAAGGTTCCGCCTTCTGCCTAACTCTCCCCATACTGGGCTCTAGATTCTTAATTAGGATCCTAGAGTCGCTCAGCCGGACCCCCAGATAGGTAACCGGGAAGGCGGACAACTTGCAATTAAGGTTGTGCGCTATCCGTTGTTGCTCCTCCGGGGGAAAGCCAAGCACTACGACCTCACTCTTGTCGAAATTAATCTTGAGGCTAGACATGGCCTCAAAACACAATAACAGAAACTTAAGGTTGACAATATCCAACCCCGAGCCCTCCACCATAATTATGGTGTTTTTAGCATATTGCAGGTGGGTGCTGCCACCTCCTGGAATGAGATGCCCTACCACACCGGAAATGTGGGCGGCTACATTGGCTTTATCCAGGATAGCCGCAAGGGCATCCATAGCAAGATCAAAGGGGATGGGGGAGATAGGATCCCCTTGCCTCACCCCACACGACGATCTAAAATAGGGACCAATGTCCCCACTTATGTTAATCGCGGTATTGCCACTCATGACGAGTTTCATAATCCACGATATGAACCAATAGCCGAAACCCCGCCGTTGCATGACCTGGAAAAGGAACGACCAGTTCAATCGATTGTAAGCCTTCTGAAAGTCCAATTTGAGGAACACTCCTTTATGACGACGCACCTTCACCTTGTGGACAATCTCATGAAGCGCTAGGATCCCATCATGGATAAAACGTCCCTTGAGGAAGGCGCACGAAAGGGATGTGTAATATGTTCGGCTACAAGGGCTAGACGCATAGCACAAACCTTGGAGAAGATCCTCTGGATAACATTTAACACCGTGATGGGCCTAAATTGTCGGATATCCGTGGTCCCGATAGTTTTGGGATCAGGGTTATCACTCCATAGTTTAGGCGCGACATCACCAGGGTCCCAGTATAAAATTCCTGGAACATCGGCATGACGACAGCCTGGATAGTCTCCCAGAAATTCTGGAAGAATGAAACCGGCAGACCATCCGGCCCTAGGGCTGAGCAAGCCTTCATTTCCATCACCGCCCCGCGAACCTCCTCGAGGCGGAAGGGGAACCTCCTCGCCAGAACACCTCCTTCCCCTGGTAGATCTTCGTCAGGGCAGCCTCAAGGGAGTACAACTGAACCCACTCCTCCGCACTAAGACCCCACGTCCATCGCCAAATCAAGCGATTGAATCTAGCCAAGCATTGAAGCTTTGTTCCTGCGGATCTCAGCTCCCAGGTTGGCCCCACTCCCCACATAAACTGGCGGGAGATCTTAGCACAAAAGTGCCAAACATCAACCTCATTGTACATGCGTGGGGTTGATGCGGCCGCGGAGAGCCACTTAAGTCGAACCGCTTACACAAGACCCGGCTAACCCAGCCAGAAGTCCTTAAAGTGGAACAGGTTCGGCCTAGGAGGCACAACCCCCCTCCCCCCGACGAGAGGCTCAGGGGGAGTGGTCCGAACCTACCGATGTGATGGCCCGAAGAGAGCACAACGGGAAAGCAGTTTCCCAGTCCGCCGAGACCAACACGTGATCTAGCATTGAACGAACAGGGTCCGCCTGGTTATTAGTCCAAGTATATCTAGCGCCCACTCGCTCAATCTCGATAAGCGCAAGATCAGCTATGAAATCATTGAACATGCGCATCCTAGGAAGGTCAACATTTCCTGAGCTCTTGTCGTCAGGAGAGCGGATCAAGTTAAAGTCCCCTGCCACGACGACCGGGGTGGGACAGCTCTCCACCTTAGCCCTGAGTTCGTCTAAGAACTCGGAGGACCTCCGATGGTCCGCGGGTCCATAGACAATAATAACCTCCCACTGGAGGTTAGTTCGTCTATGGGGCAGGGACATGCTAAAAAAGAACTCCCCGTGATCCATATCCTCCACCTTAAAGGTATCCTCCTTTGCACCAAGGAGGATCCCTCCCGGCCGTCCTGTAGCTGGAAGCCATTGCCATGCGAACTTATGGCGGCTAAGGCTCTCGAGTTTTGGGATCGAGAAGTCCTGGCGAATCGTCTCCTAAATGCCAACTATATTTGGATCCTCATCTCTAGTGTACTCCACCAGCTGATGGCGCCGACCATCCTGCCCGAACCCCCGCATGTTCCAGTCCAATAAGATGACACTCATTGGGGACCATCGGGGGATGTCCCATTACGGGGGACCTGTCGGGCCCTACTAGAGGTCGAGTGCCGGGACGTAGCCTTAGCTGGCCTCCCGCGCTTCCTCCCCGGCTGGGAGGCTGCCACGGGATCCGCCGCACTAGGCTACAGAGGAGAGGCTCCACTACCGAACCCTTGTGCAGGTCCAGCGGGAGCCCGGGGCCCCAGCTGCTCAAGTTCGGACTGGGCACGAGCAGTCGCAAGATCCCCCTCATAGATCTCCTTAGCACGAATCGCTCCAATCTGCTCACAATACGGACCACGCTCTTCGTGGAAGACAATGTCACAATCGGCCGCCACTTGATCAAGGTGGTCAAGCGGGACCGAATCAAGAACCGAGAATCGAGACCCAGAAGGAGGAGGGAGGGTGGGGGTCGAAGAAGGCGGCGTACCAGTCCCACAGTCGCGCGTCGCGCGACGAACAGAAGCCACCGTCACCGGGGAGGGCACCACCAACTCAAACGTGTGGGATGGACAGGCAGGACCTGGGTCTGAGGCAGTGGGACGTCCCTGGAGGCTGCCACGGGAGTGTCGGGGAAGACCGTGACATGCTCTAGGCACCTGGCCGCTGGGGTGGCCGAAACCGGCGCTGGGGACCCCTGAGGTGAAGTAGGCGGGGTCCCTGGAGACCAGTAGTAGCAGAGGACACCCGGGGAGCACGGGGTCACTGGTGCCTGAACCACCATCCCTACACTCGACGAGTCCTCATCACCCTCCACCTCCACGGCAGGCGAAGCACGCGAGTTCCCCGCTGCGGCAAGGCTCCCAGCAAGATCCATGGAACCCCAACCCTCACACAAGTTGGAACCATACTGGGACAGCGGGGGAACAGGGCGGGACACACCAGAAACCACCAACGGCGCTGGTGCACTCTGAGCCGGAGACGCCGAAGCCGACACGAACTGCCCAGGCGAAGTGTCGAATCTCTGACTCTACAAATCCCTTAGGTGACCCTATCGGGTTTCGACTAGGAGAACTTATGAGCGCTGGTGGAATCGTCGGCTAGACAGGGGGCGAGATTTACCCAGGTTCGGGGCCCTCGTAGAGGTAAAACCCTTACTCCTGCCTCTGTCGATCTGTATTAAAGAGTAGATCGGTTACAATGGAGGTTGCTCGAATCGAGAGTATGATCTCGAGTTCAGGGCTTTGGCGTTACGATGTTGCTTGGTCTTCTTCCGGTGGCTCTCCTGGCCTTATATAGGCGGCCAGGTCTCAAACCCTACCCGGAGAGGACTTGAACTCTAACCTTAAGTCGGTTACATATTTCCAAACTTAACCCGCAAGTTAGTGCGGGTGGGATTCACGTGGGCCTTCTGGAATACTCCAAGGGCTCCTCTTCTTGGGCCTTAACCTTGGGCCTGAGATGGGGTGTCCTTACCCGCAGGGTCTAGGATCCATGTCTTTGTCAGTTCCCCCCGAGCGTTTGCTCGAATGGGATTTTTCCAGTCGAGTAGACGGTCAAATCTTTCTTAGTCTTTCTTTCCCGTGGATAACCAGTTTGGTTGTTTCTTGTTTAGAGGGCGCGTGCCCTGTATAATGAGTTTTTCATAGGCAAAGAACGTCAGTCGCCCGAACGCGGCGCAGGTTGCACGGAAGCTTCCCCGGATGCAGAAATGGCAGCACCGCGTTTTTTGCCTCCCGCCATCGCTGTTAAGCACGAGCTTGGGGGAAGAAAGAAGATGAGCGCGAGGAAGAAGATGGATTGGAAGACGAAGACTGGGAAAGTTTTACCGCACTGCAAAGACCCGTACCTATACATGGAACGAATCGATACTGGCCATTCGATGCTCCACGTGGCGCCCATCGCCGCCACCACGTGTGAAGACGAAACGAGGGGGCGGTGAGCGCTGTTTCCTGACACGATCTTAACAGGAGATCGTGCACATTTACTGCACGGTTTGCGTAAAAACCGGGAACGACGTCTCGTTTCCCGGTCAAAAAGCTGATTATGTGGGCCAGGCTCTCTGCTCTCACTCCGTCACGTCCCATCGGGAGGAGAAAAGTGCGCCATGACGTCATAGCGTGCATCATCAAATTGAAGAAAGCTTCGAATGGAAAGTTCAAACGCGAAAATAAATTCGTATGAACAAAACTCCTTCGAATAGAAACAACTTTTTCATGAGGCAAGACTCCTTTAAAAATGGAGAAAAATACCCTGCACACGAAAACTCTTTCGTATGGGCACGATCTCCCAAACATGAAAACTCTTTCATATGGGCCTAAAAACTCCTAAACACGGAAACTCTTTCGTATGGATAAAAGAACTACTCATTCAAAATTACACGAGTAAGCAGAACCTATCCTTTTTTCATTCGCATGATATTTTCACATCATAAAAACCTGGATTGTTCGGACGACTAGGCACATCCGGATGCCATATTCTTCGAATATGAAGGTAAGACCCGAAAGATCTCTCTTGAGGGTCTGGAATCGCACTCAAAGCTGCGTCCTCCGGTATAATTCCGTGTCAACAACACGAAGAAAAATCCCAGCGGACGCGCCGGGTACCCCCATAGGTTAAGTTCGACTCGATAAGACCACAACGGCCCAGTCGCAACAATCACCTTATCGGGTTCGGGTCGGAGGTCTCGAATCTGTGTAGGCCAGAAATGTTTTTGCCCTAGTCGCAATTAATTGGCCCTGATCTCTCGGGAGAGCCAAGCTACTGCGCCACATCCTTCTGCGATAAAAAGGCGTAAAAACAGGCACTTGCATTGCTCGATACTCGAGTATGAAAAACTCATTATACAGGGCACGCGCCCTCTAAACAAGAAACAACCAAACTGGTTATCCACGGGAAAGAAAGACCAAGAAAGATTTGACCGTCTACTCGACTGGAAAAATCCCATTCGAGCAAACGCTCGGGGGCTACTGACGAAGACATGGATCCTAGACCCTGCGGGTAAGGACACCCCATCTCAGGCCCAAGGTTAAGGCCCAAGAAGAGGAGCCCTTGGAGTATTCCAGAAGGCCCACGTGAAGCCCACCCGCACTAACTTGCGGGTTAAGTTTGGAAATATGTAACCGACTTAAGGTTAGAGTTCAAGTCCTCTCCGGGTAGGGTTTGAGACCTGGCCGCCTATATAAGGCCAGGAGAGCCACCAGAAGAGGACCAAGCAACATCGTAACGCCAAAGCCCTGAACTCGAGATCATACTCTCGATTCGAGCAACCACCATTGTAACCGATCTACTCTTTAATACAGATCGACAGAGGCAGGAGTAAGGGTTTTACCTCTACGAGGGCCCCGAACCTGGGTAAATCTCGCCCCCTGTCTAACCGACGATTCCACCAGCGGTCATGAGTTCTCCTAGTCGAAACCCGATAGGGTCACCTAAGGGATTTGTAGAGTCAGAGATTCGACACGAAGAGACTTGGGCAAGTGTAGCAACACGGGCTGCCACCCCATCAGGAGGAGGAGGAGGAGGTGCGGCCTCAGATCCCACTTGCGGTGGAACCGGCCCCCTGCTCCTCCTCAAGTGCATCCGCGGGGTCGTCGTCCGAGGAGCTGTCATCCTCACCCGAAAGGCTGGGGTCGGGGCAGAGAGCCCAACGCGGCTGCAGGGACACAGAACCCTGGCTCTCCAACTCAGACTCCACCTCCACCATCAAGGACCTACTCGCCCCGCCAAAGAAGACCAGTGGGAGGAGGCCAGGAAGCCTGGAGACGTCAGGAACCAAGACCCTGAGGCGGACCGGGCCGCCTCCCAGGAGCGAGAGCATGTCCAGCTCCTGGAACACTCCCCCAACCTTGGAGAGCTGCTCGAGAAACGGTCCAGTCCGGGCCTCGCTCGAGATCCCCTGGATCCGGATCCTGATCCGCACAGAGGAGAGCGTGGCGGTCGTGTCGGGGACGAAGTCGGACTTCTGGAATGATGTTGTTGACCGGAAGCGTGGTCGTCGCAGCCCAAGAGATGGTGTTGATGAGCCCGAGGAAAGGGAAGGCCACCGCAAGCTCGTTCGTGGCGACCTCCCGTACCACCCACGGCGCCTCGCCATCCAGTCGTAGCAGCTCCTCCTGAATGGTCTCCACCAAAATCACCACTGAGGGGTCCAGGTCCTGCTTCGGGAGCACGGTGATGAGGGCCATGTGCAACGGTGCGGCCAGCGTGATGTCGCCCATGTCGATGTAGAAGAAGCCCGCATCGATGCCCTGGTCTAACAGCTGGAGCTCCCCAACAAGCGGGCGTGCCTCCGCCCCCCCCCTAGGGAGGACACGTAGCCGCACCGCCCACCGGTAGAAATCCTGCACCGTCATTGCCCACACGAGGCTTCTTCTTATTATTACTTTTCTTCTTCTTCTTGGCCGGACCCTCCACACCCACACGCGGCGGCACCATGTCGACACGGCGCGGTGGGGAGCGGCCAAGTTTCTAGACTCTCGACTCGGCATGCAGATGATGCCAAGTTTCTAGACAATGGTCAACGACACACTGATGTAGTATTCTTGTTGCTGCATGCCAGTTGTGGGAGGATATGGTAGGTATCCTAGTAGAGGCGCTCGTGCAACGCCATAACACACAAGATAGCCCTTTCGGGTAAAAGAAGAAATTGTGCTACAAGAGCAACTCCAACGCACCGACGTATTTAGTGTCCTCGCGTGCTCCGTTTTTTACCGTTTTGGCCTGGCAAACGGACAGGGAAATCCGCGCGCGCCCGCGCACAGCCCAAGTCCACCGGACGCGCCCGACACATTTTTTTATAGTAGTATTTATATAGTGGGCCTAAAAGTTCCAATTTCTTACATATATAGTGGATGGGCCACAAACGGCCATTTTATATAACTAAAATAAAAAAAGGGGTGACGCGCCGGCGCTGGCATCAACATAGTCCAGAATGATGTAGTCCGGCGCGTTCCAGAGTGCGCCGGTGGTGCCTGCGGCGCCTGCTACACCTCCTGATGTGCCTCCGGCTCCGGCTCCTGGTCCACCTCCTGCTACATGAGCTCCTGGGGAACCACCTCGCCGCCCACACCCACGACTGCCAGTAGAGCTCGGAGGGCAGGGTGCGCTCCTCCGGGCTTTTACTGAATACAAGGCAAACATGATGACAGTTTGGACATGCTAAACTTTAGAACAAGCTTTGTGTAGAGGTTTGATTTGTAGAGTACCCCTAAAATAAATTGCAATAAGTGATGTTTTTTCTTGACTGAAAAGCGCAATAGTATGATCCTCTTCTTATCTAGACAACTTGTGTGTGATCATTAACTGATCTATAATTCAGTTTGCCGCTAATCAAAAGTTAGCATTTTTCATGGCTGCGCCATGGCCCTGAGAAAGAGCAAATAAACACGAGACAACTGGAAGACGAAACAAGGGCCTCTCTTTCTTTAAATTTGGATCCAACTTAACTAGCCACTGAGTGAGCTGAAATACTGAACTTAAGAACTAATGATCTGAATAAACTTGGGCCATATTAAGCTATTCATACCTGTCACACTACATTAGAATATGACTACAGGAGAACCAAGAACGGGGAGATCTCCCCTTTTTCCGCCAGACTCTTTGATTTTAAACTAAAAAATTACTGGTTTTAAGAACGAGTGATTGCTCTTCTCTGATCCTTACTGCCCAACCGTAGAGCGGACGGCTAATGTGTTCCACTTATTGAAAATAGTCTATGGTAGGTCCATGACCCCTGGACGCCGAAGGCGTTCTTGGGGTGATCTAATCTGAATGGACTTGGTCCATGTTAAACTGTTAATGCAAACACACTAAATCAGGATAGTACCAAAGTGAGACACTTTATAGACCGCGAGCGAGATTCAAATTTAGGGGAGGTCAATTCAGTAATGACCACTTTTAATTTCCTAATTATCACAATTTATCAATTTATCTGAGTGCCCCTACTAACTCATAAAAGATACTCGAAAACTGATTCGTAATTAACTAAATCAAGACTCCACGAGCTCAACCGAGTGACCCCATAGGCCTTCTGCGAGCAGGATCAGAGGACCCTGCAGTCCGCACGTACCCAATCACAACCGCTGAATTAGTCTCAAGTCCTAGTGCATTTATGAATGTGCGCTTTACTTATGCCTCGATGATGATGTGAAAATTTCGTGTTGGTCGAAGCGCTGATAATTACATGTATCCTACTGAAGTTGTGTCGCATGACAGCCATGAGGACCCTGTGCCGGGCCTGCGGGTGCGTCGCACCACCTCCGAGGCACCGCTTCAGCCGCGAGATGACATGTGAGAACGCGGCGAGCAGCATGTCCGTACGCGCGTCCTCGAGCGGCGGCACAACCAGTGAGCGGCTCAGCCAGCCCGCCGTGGCACGCTGGCACCATGCCGGGGTTGCCCTCCATCTCCCTCACGCCTTTGCTCATCATGGAGGAGCGGTGGTGGCTCGCCGGGGAGGAGTAGCGGCGTCGAGAGAGAAGCATTGGTGGCACGCCAGAGGAGGAGCAAGGCGCTGTCCACCGGGGAAGGACTAGCGGCACCGCGCCGGAAAGAAGCCGATGGGATCTAAAGCAGTTTGGGTCGTGAGGGGTGGATGTATTGTAGCTTTGCTCCCGCTGGCACGCGGTGATACATGCGCAACACATCGAACCGATGCGGCAAGCGACCCACAAAGCACGCAAAGCGATCCACATGGAAAATAAACGGACAGCGGCCGACACGCGGACCCGACCAGAGAATGCACTAGAGTGCGCCATTTCCTCCCCAGTTAGAGAAGAAGAGGATATAACTAGAACTGGTATTTCCCCACTTTATAATTGTTCGCATGTATACGAGCGCACACACAACACATTGCGGCTCTTCCTACATCCAAATTTTCTTCACCCAATATTTATCTGAGATTGCAGAAAGCATGTCTAAGATTTTTATAAACTGTAATATGAATTAATATTAAAAAGATATCGATTATATCTAGCATCTCCAACAACTCAATACCATGAGGAACTCGAGACATAAAAATGCACACAACTATTTAAAAAAATAAACCATGCAGTAACCAACACCAAAAACATATTTTATGATGGTTCTAATAATACTTATTTGGATTAATATCGATATATTTTTATGTATAGCTGATCAAATTTTGTAACTTTTGACTTTGACAAAAACTATAGGGCGTGTTTGGTTGGTCGCGGAGCCTCCAAACAGCCCCACTGGATGCAAAAAATGGGGTGCTTGGTTACTCGTAACCCAACTTGGGGCGATCCCATATGAATCTTAAACCACCCCTCAGCCAAGCCAAGCGGGAACGCTCGAATCGACCGTTTTTTCAGAGCCACCTTCGGTGCAGTACAATAGCGTTGAAATCATGTGCACGGGGCCGCGAGGGATGTATCCATGGAGATAGTGGGAGAAGAAAAAATGGGACTACCGTATGGCGCGAAAGCTAGGCTCACCCCTGTTTAGTCGACCACCGAGAGTGGGAGAGGAAACTCCATTATTTCGGCAGCGACAACAGCAGTGGGGGCGATTTAGATCTAAGCGACACAACGGCGGCGGCTTATATCTTTGGAGTCGAGGGAGAGGGCGACAACGGAAACGGTAGGGGGTGACGAAGACCAGACTATCCTTCGTCCTGTCTACACGACACGTGCAGGTCGTCGACTTCTTCTCCCATGGCAGTAAGCACCATTCCTCCTATCTAGATATGGCTTCTTCAGCTCTACTGGTAGCTAGATTTGGGCATGACTTGTGTTGCATAATTACACTAGGATGGAAAAGATTGTATGCCGCTAATTGTTCTCGCAGCAACACTCATAATTGTGATGCAGGCCTGGCTTTCGCTAGTCCATCACAGAGGAGTGCGCTGCAATTACAGACGTATAATCAGATATAGTCCATTGTTTCAGCGAGACCAGAAGCGGATGGCCAATCTAAACTATATCTACAACAACAACGAGGTGGAGGCGGTGACATGTTGTGAATGGGCAGAGCGCCTTTTGCCAAGCTTATGGGGACGTTTAGAACCAGATGCTTGCTCAAAGATAGCATCCACACGTGCGTGAAAGAGCAAGTAGCAAAGTTTCTGTATGTTGTAGGTCTGTTTCAAAGTGATTCACAACACATTCCGGAGATCCTGTGATATATCATGCCATTTCAAGGAAATTATGTACGCAATTGGAGAACTCAGATGAGAGATGATAAAAATACCAACTGGCTAGACTCTATAGATGATACGATAGAGCTACATGTGGTATCCATATTTCAAGGTGAATAGGTAAAATTCCATAGTTTTAGCTTGCACACATAATATATCTAGTGTAACTTTGCACTTTTTGTTCATGGATGCGGGACTACATTGGTGCGCTTGATGGTACTCATGTCACTGCTAGAGTAACCAGGTTAGAGGCTGCTCATACAGGGGTAGAATGAATTACACGAGTCAGAATGTGCTTGAGACTGTGGATTTCGATCTAAAGTTCACATATGTGATAGCTGGTTGGGAAGTATCTGCCCATGATGCAAGCATCCTTGCTGACAACATTAGTCGAGCTGATGGGATCAATATTTTGGATGACAAGTTCTAACTTGGAGATGCAGGTTATGCATGTTATCTTGATGTTCTTCCGCCCTTCCGGAGTACCAGGTACCATCTCAACGAGTTACCTCCAAGATAGTACCTCAACAATGCCAAGGAGTTGTTCACTCTGAGACACTCTAGTCTTAGAGTTACGGTTGAGAGGGAATTTTTTGCTCTGAAGACCAAAAGGCAGGAGCGGGCTGATGCAAGGTGGAACGCTAGAGGTAACACCAGGGTCTGAAGAAGCCCCACCCCCCTTCCTAGTACCTCTCCCCTAATGATGTATGCATATCAGACTGTAATTTGCTAGTAGCTAGGAGAACTGAGATTGTTGTGATAAACTACCATTTGCTAGTAGGTAGGAGAAATTCTATGTCCTCATGAAAATGCCATTTGCTAGTAGTTATGACTGTTTATAGTGATTACCTAGCTCTAGTTATATCACTACGTGGTAAAGTCACCACTGCTGAGATGAGGTGACTGCAACTACCGTGGTTGAGGAACCAAACACCACGAGTTTACATATGGCAAAAAAAACAAAACTTACCAAACAACAAGTGTTTTTTTCTCACTCCCAGCGAAACAGACCTAGCTAAAACTTCGTGGACAACCAAACAAAACACGTCAAGTCGCGGTTTCCCACGGCCAGTTCCGCAGGATACAGATGCAAATGGACTAAAAACAACGTTAGCAACAAAACACGTCCATAGACATCGTATATTTGAAGGCGGTAATCCTACACCTACAGATGCGAAGCCTACGGATAGTGTTTACGGACGTATGTGGTCTCTGCTGATTAGCTTCCACCGTTTAACAACCCCACATGAATTTCACTACGGGGCCCACCCTCTGAAAATCCCACCTAATTCCGTAAGATCCATCCGTGGACTTTTTCCGTATGTGTAGCATCACTCATTTCAAGGAGGGAGTAAGAATTGACCGCTCCTCGCTCGACATGGGTTTCTTGCCCTTCTTCGCATGCCTGGATCTTTTTTATTGGTTCATCATGAGATAAAAAAGAGGATGACTCGATATGCTGATCGGCCCATGCATGGTGATGTGGCAGGGTGATCTATCCTTTGAGTTCCGGGGTCCATGGATCGTGGATGGATCGGACTCCATTCGGATCACGATCGCTGGAGACCCCACGTTTTTTTAGCACGCGACGTGCACTTTGGCAGCGTGAGACCGAGTTCTCACTTCATCCGCATCGTCTCCCAGTTTCCACGCGCACATGTGAGCTCCAACCGCGACTAGCGGTTCTCCTACTAGTCTTCATTTATTTAATCAAAATTCTCCCCGCTCTGAACTCTCTTTTCACGATGCGTCATGCCTCTGGATGAATATATTTATGCATTATCCTTAGATTATGTAGCCGATAGACTTTCCACACGTGATGATATTGTGCTGTCGTGGCGTGGCGCATACCGACGTTCTTGTGTAGGTAGGTCATAAAATATCATACAGAGTACGGCGCATGTAGATCGATCTCTAAAGAGATCTTTGAGAAATTGCGGGTTTGTGGACCGGCCGGCGATGGCTGCAAGTTGCTGAAACCTACTATACAACCTACCATGCCTTCCCGCTCGAGCTTGAGTGCTAGCTCGAGCCCACGGATCTGTACAAAACAAACTCTTCCAATTAACTGATTGGTGGCCTGTTCAAATTCTAAGTGTTTTTCCTTAAAAAAAAATAGGGTTTAGACCAGTACAAACTTTTGTTTACTACTTTCTTTGTCCACCTTTATAACGCACACCATTTACCATTTTAATCTTAATCATATTCATAGTAAAATAAGTGAATCTACATATAAAACAACCCTAGATTCACTCATTTTAGAATGCATGTAAAACTGAAATGGCTTGTAAAGGTGAACGGAAGGAGTAGTAGATTTTTAAAACATAAGAAACAACATTAGCTACACAAACATGCGCGTAGGCATTTTTCAAAAAGTTATGATTATCAATTCGAAGAAACTTATATGTTAGAGATACATGAAACATCATAGGGATGGAATACACGGTCTAAGGTGTACTTTTGGCCTCGTTCGTTTCATCCTCTAGCCAAGTGGATTGAAGTGGATTGGAGTGGATTGGAGGGGAATATGACTTGTTGGGGATTTAATCCACCCAAAACCTCTTAATCCCCTTCAAACTAAAGTTAACCGAACAAAGCCTTATAGGGAATTCCACTTTCTTGCCCCACTTCGCATAGTTTTTCTCGCCCGTGTTCCACGGGTTTAGTTTTTCTCACATTTGCTCCCCAAAGCCGCACAAAGATGCGAAATGGTTGTTCTGGTCTGTTTCAAGTCGTTAACCATTCAACGAAACAAGTCTGCACGTCTGAGACCCATTTAACTCAGGCAAGTGACACCTTTAGTACATGCACGTCATGATCCCCGTCCCGTTGAGGACTGAATGGTGCTGCCCCCTGACAGACAAAAGGTTGTGTCGCCGCCTACGCTGCTGGCATGGACGCTCATCTGCTTCACCGCCTTTCCATATCTCTTTCCTAGTTTGTCTCGCCGCCCGCTGAGTCTGACTAGCCGAATCAATGCCTCGATCACCGAGTGCTTCCCGGTCGCCATTACTGTCGGTCCGACTGCACACGTCCAGAAAAGCGGCAATTTTCCACCCCCATTGCGCTCACGTCTCCCAACTAAACTCCACCTTCTATCCTTTTCACTCCACAGTCCTCTGATCTTTCCATGCCTTGTGGGGATGGCCGCTTCGCTCGCGGTCGCAGCGGCTCGAACCGGCGCCGTCGCAACACCTATCCTTGGTTCTTGGCCTTATACAGGGCCAAGTATCACGCCACGGAGCAGGCCTGTTGAGGATGTGAACTCAAAAATTCCCATGGTTAGGGACCCATACTTTTGTAAAGGAAGAGGGCGCTGGGGGATTACTCGGTTTGACAAGTTACTGCCCACCGGAATTATTTCGATGGTGTAAAAATGTGTTGATTACAGGGGGTGCTCTCCGGCAATTGGATCTCGGCTAGCTCTATATCTAGAGTTTTCTGTCTCTGTTGTGACCCCCTCTCGTGTTTTATATAGATAGCAGGGGTCTCAGCGGTTGTACATGAGATGGCCTTTGACTCCAAGTCAGTAATTATTCTTTCCTAATCTTGTTGATGTAGACTTTCCTACTATTGTAGCCTAGATCTCCGTGGGTTTCCGTATACATTACTTGAAGAGTTTTACAGTACCCTTTAATGGTCCACACCGGGTACCCTCCTAAGGGAGAGTCTCTTGAGTACCCCTACAACAGTAGCCCCCGAGTGCCTGATGGAGTTGAAGACTCGATCTAGGGACTCAACCTTCACGGGGAGTTTACTTTTAGGTACTCTTCCTACAAATAACCTTTCTGGGAGGAAAACGAGTATACGGGTTTGAACTACTGGACGGATCAAGGTCAATTAATCTCACTCGGGAGAATACACCGAATAATCTACTCAGGGTTCGAGTCCTCTGGCTCGATCCTGGAAAATCCTAGGGTAACCTGACTCGAGCTGCTGAAGTCTTGCCAAGTCGAATTCCAGTTATCAGCTAGTTTTACCTGATCCTTCCATCAGGATTTTCAACATATCTGTTGGTATGGAAATACTAGGTAGCACAGCGATGGTGTGACTCCAAGCCGTTGGAAATGTTCCGCGGGTCTTACCTTCATGCTTATGTGCATGAAATCTAGAGCTTTTGCGTAGCTGCACGCCTTTGGGGTACTTGAGACTCGGTTTACTGAACGATGAAGGAGGAAACCTCGACTTGCATGCTCACTCAAGTGAATTTCCCTTTTATGAAAGGTTTTCATGCCTCGAGTATACTTTCTGGTTACTCGAGAGATTTATTATTCGAGTAGTAATCGTCAGCAGTGACGTGATACCCTGTTTTTCTGTTAGGGGATGAGACATTTGCTATGACGTGAACTTATCCTGTCAGGAGGTGGCTTGATCGAGTGGATATTGACCGCCTTTTGACCGTTCGGTGCACGATAATCTAGGAGTTGCCAGTAAATTCCTAAATTACAGTGCGTAGTGGGCGGCGTGGAGGCGGAGCGGTTGGCCTCCTCGCGCCACGTGTTGGGCTGATCTAATCTGGAAAGGACCAATGGTGCGGGGGAATTTTACCTTTTATAAATACCGGGAGGGAGGGGGGTAAGTTTTTTCCCCTTCTTCTTCTCGCGCCCACATCCTCTCCATCTTCCTGCTCGTAGCCATTAGCGCACTCCTTGAGCTTCCTCAAACCCACACCATGGTGCACACCCGAAAGCACGGCGGCTCTCAACGGCCAACAAAGCAGAGGGCCGACATCGAAAGGGAGGGAAGTGGACGAAATCCATCTGGACGACCAAGTTCCTCACCGCCGCTGAATGCGAGGGGCTCTTCCAAACCGGATCATGGAGGCGCCCGGGCTCAGAGGTATATTGAGGCGCCCGGGCTAAGAGGTACACCCGCTCCCGGAGGCCAACGAACGAGTGGCCTTCGTGGACCACATCTCCAGGGGCGTATCTTTAACCCTCCATCCCTTTCTTCTCGCGCTCATGGCGGCGTACAGCGTGCAGTTGCACGACATCCCGCCGGACTCGGTACATTGGTTGTATGAAAAGAGAACAATGATGGCAGTAGGAAAACAGTAGGAACAATATGAATACATCGATTTCTCTGGTTGTATTATCACTATAAAGGAAATGGATCGGGGCCCACAATTCACTAGTGGTGTCTCTCCAAAACAGATAGATAACATGTTGGGTAAACAAATTACAGTTGTGCAATTGACAGATATAAAGGTTGCACCGTAGTGCATATGCATGACATGATGATTACTATGTGATTCATGCGGGGATTACAACAAGATACATAGACCGTTATCCAACTGCATCTATGACTAATAATCCACCATCAAAATATCATCCGAGCAAACCTTGGGTATTAAATTGAAAGCAACAGATAATTGCATTAAATAAAATATGTAATGTATACAATGTAAACATCGTTGTTTTCTCGCTAATGGCAACAACTCATCCCCCACCCATTTACGTTCCTGTCACTCGAGCGTGAGTGAAAGGAAGACATGACCCCACTATCGAGCATAAATACCCTCTATTAGAGTTACAAGCATCTACTTGGCCAGAGAATCTACTAGCAACCGAGAGCATGCAAGATCATAAATAACATACACATGAAAAGAACATGATAGATTGATAATAATTGGGCATAGCATTCAATATTCATTGGATCCCAGCAAACACAACATATAGCATTACAATAAGATGATCTTGATCATGTTAGGCAGCTCACAAGATCTAAACATGAGGCATAAAGAGGAGAGAACAACCTCCTAGCTACTGCTATGGACCCATAGTCCAAGGATGAACTACTCACGCATCATTTTGGAGGCGGGCATGGTGATGTAGAGCCCTCCGGTGATGATTCCCCCTCCCGGAAGGGTGCTGGGGAGAGCTCCAGAACCCTCCAGAACTAGGGTTGACGATGACGGCGGCTGCGGATATTTCTGGTGAAAAAGGCTCGGGTCCTTAGGGTTAACCTCCCGAGAGGTATAAATAGGCGACAGGGCAACGTAGGTGGGCCGCCAGGGGCCCCACACCATCCGTAGGCGCGGCCAGAAGGGGACGCGTTGCCCTATGGTGTGGGGGCCCCGTGGCCCCCTCCGGGTCCCCTCCGGACTCCGTGTGCGCGACATATTTCTAAGACTTTCAGGTTTCGAATCGTCCAATTCCGAGAATATTACCAGGACAACTTTTCTGAAATAAAAATAGCAGAAAATAGGAACTGGCTCTGTGGCATCTTGTCAATAGGTTAGTACCAGAAAATCGATGAAAATGACATAAAGTGTAAAGGAAACATGTAGCATATAGTATGAAAACAACATGGAACATCAGAAATTATGGATACGTTTATGACGTATCACCGTCTTCTAATCATAAGAACATGTTGATCCCTGTATCCAGGTGATGGACGTGAACCCCAATTAGCTTGACGGTGCTACAGTTGGGATACCACGATCTACCTTGATATTTTAATGAGGAATCACCCTAATAATCACGTCTACTACGCAATCAAAGGAAAGCAAGAAAACAAATAAAACATGCACGAGTTAAACCTAGTGATGTAGTATAGTATTCCTTCATCTCCAACTGATCATGCGTTGGTGGTGCCATGTCGAGGTTCTCAACAAGTGCAATCCTTCTCCTTTCCAATCATCACCATTGACGAAGGCATGGATCCTGGGCCCTACGAATAAGGGCACCCCCTCTCACACCTTCTAACCAAGGCCCGACAGGAAGCGCCCTTGGAGTACTCTAGAAGGCCCATGAAAAGCCCACCCGCATCGACTTGCGGGCTAAGTTAGGAATTGTAACCGACTCAAGCTAGGGTTTGTATCCTCTCCGGGTTGGACTCGAGACCTGGCTATCTATATAAAGCCAGGAGAGCCCCAAAGGAAGAGGAGGGTAGTATTACCGCACGACCACAAAAGCCTTGAAACTCGAGATCTACTCTCGATTCGAGCACCTGTAATCGATCTAATCGTCTAATACAGATCAGCAGAAGGCAGGAGTAAGGGTTTTACCTCTTCGAGGGCCCCGAACCTGGGTAAATATCGCCTCCCTGTCTAGCCGACGATTCCACCAGTGCCTATGACATCTCCTAGTCGAAACCCGATAGGGTCACCTGAGGGATTTGCGGAGCCAGAGCTTCGACAATTGGCGCCGACCGTGGGGACCGCGGGCGCTGGATCACCGGCATCTTCGGCTTCATCGACATCCAACTCCCGTTGGAAACCATCGACTACGGCTCCGAACAATCCTGTACGGATCGGATCCGTCATAGTCACGCCTCACTCGCCGGAATCACGCCCGGTATTCGAGGATCTGGAGAAGAGCGTCACCTTGACGTTCGGAAGTTTTAACTTCATGGCAAACCGAGACGGGATCCTCCACTTCTCGGATGAATCTGAACCCGAATCTGGAGCCGTCAACTCGCGCTTCCATGTGGAGAAAAGCGGCGAGTCCATCCGCTTCAACACGATCGACTACCACGCACTTTCGACAGAGGAACCCTCTCGGGTGCGAAGAACCTCCCGATCTACGCCTAGGGCGCACGGGCCACAACTGGCCCAAGTCTGCATGGCAGGATCGGAACAGCCCTCGGAAACTGAATATAGCGCAACTGAGCGCGATCTCATCGGCGTCTCGCGGGAAGCCTGGAAAAGAGCAAAAGAATCCATGCGAAAGAGTCAGCCACCCGCAGCAGGTGCTACGCAGGAAGACCTAACCGCCTACCACTATCACCTAGTGAGAGCGGCCTCAAACATCAAGGACGCCTGAGCAGATCTAGCCCGTCGCAGGAGAGCGGCGGATGAGTCAAGCCTACGTCGAGCCGAGCTGTCCCTTGCCCCTTCGGTCGGTACCCGACCCGTGGGAAAAGGACCCGCAGCATCAACAAGGGACCACGAATCCATGGCTGGGACCCACAGGTCTACCACATCTTCTTTTATGAGGGTTGACGACGACGGGAACGTCTACCCGCAAACTCCAGCCGCCGCAATTCTAGCCGCGGCCACCTACATGCAGATGAACCAACCAACGGACAGCGATCCTCGGGTGGAACAATACAAGCACATCCGCAAAGGTCTAGGGCTGGCTGCCGCGAGGCTCGCCTCCCACGATCGCAAGGAACAACTGGAGAAGGCGCGACAAGAGAAGGACAAAGACAAAGACGCGCCCCGCAGACATAGGAGCTCCTCTCCAAGAAAGGATAAGTCGCCACGTCGTGGCCGAGGAAAAGAAGCCCGGCGCCGCGGCGACAGCCGAAGCAGCAGCGACGACAGCCCGAGAGACAAAGATTCGCGGCATCACAGCAGCCGCTCGAGAAAAAGAAGCAAAGAACCAAGAAAAGATAGCGACCGCGACCGGTCCGGATACGACGCGCGATCCGATCTCGCCCAGAAGAAAGTGGATAAAGCGAGGGCTTCACGGTATCGCGAACGCTCCTCATCCGGGTCTTCGGACGACGAAACCTGCGGAGCACTCTGCTTTGCTCGCAGTATTCGCGAAGCGCCTCTACCCAAGAGATTCAAGCTCAGCTCGGAGGTGACAAAATACGATGGCTCACTTGAGCCCTCCCAGTGGTTAAGCGACTACCTCACGGCAGTAAAATGCCAACGTGGTAACAAGAACACGGCCATGCAATACCTCAATTTGCACCTGGCCGGAGCGGCCCGCAGCTGGCTGGAAAGAAGACCACGATCTTGCTATGCATCATGGGACGACCTGCATCGCGATTTCTGTAAAAACTTCCAGTCGACCTATAAAAGGCCAGCTACAATCGAAGAACTACGGGCTTGCAAACAGAAAAGTGGCGAATCCACGCGAGAATACATCCAACGGTGGAACACACTCAGGAACACCGCAGGGACAATCTCTGAAGAAGTGGCGATCGAGGCCTTCGCCAAAGGAGCAAGAAGAACCGCGTTTCGGGAAGAACTCGGCAGAGCTGCGCCCAAAACCATAGGGGAGCTCATGGTTATAGCCGAAAAATGGGCCAACGGAGAAGACGCGGTACGCAACGAAAGAACATCATCGCCCACACATGACGAAGACCGTCATGGGCGAAGAAAAAGAAGAAAATACTACGACCACGACGATAGAGAAGAACTAGTGGCGGCAGAGTTCACGCGAAGTCGCGACTCCGGTCGTCGTGGAAGTCGCGAATGGAGGCCAAAGGAAGAAGAAAAATCACCCGAGGAAGACCTCGATGGATACTGCTCGCTACATCTGTTCACAGACAAGCGCACGGGCAAGACTAAGGCAACACACCTTCTCAAGGATTGCCGAAAGTTCATCGGAATCTCGGACGCGCTAGCCAAGAAAAGATTCGCTTCCACCCAAAACTATCCACCGCTACCAGGAGGCGGACAACAATTCCAGCTTCCGCCACCACCACCCCTACCAGCCAACCCAAACATGGCACTTGCCGCATTGCCAGCACCGCAACAGCAAAACACGGGAGCAAATACATACCCGACTCCGCACGGACAACTCCTCGGGATGATACAGAAGGTATGCCCCTCTCGCAGAGCTCAAAAAACTAACTCGAGACAAATATGCATGGCAGTGCAGACGCCACCAACGAAGCCCGAGTACCTGAAGATGGCCGAACAGCCAATCACGTTCTCGAAGGAAGACCACCCGCCACGAGTCTATCGACCAGGACACGCCGCCCTTGTCATTCAAGCTCAAATTGGCAATTATGACCTGGCCCGCGTATTCATGGACGGCGGCAGCGGCATCAACATCATCTACGCGGATACACTCCGTCGAATGAACAAAAACCTGGACGGCCTAACGGAATCAGAAACATCCTTCCACGGGATAGTTCCGGGCAAGGCAGTACGTCCACTCGGAACAATCAACCTCGAAGTTGTGCTGGGCTCCCCACGCAACTACAGAAGGGAATTTCTGGACTTTGAAGTCGTCGACTGGCCCTCGCAGTACCACGCCATTCTTGGTCGAACAGCGTTCGCCAGATTCATGGCCGTACCACACTACGCATACTTGAAGCTCAAGTTACCCGGCGAATACGGTGTGATCACCATTGACGGAGACTTCCAGAAATCAGACAAGTGCGACATAGAATTTAACGAGATCGCGAAATCTTTCGGGATGCAAGAAGAACTACAAGAGCTGGCAAAAACCACGGATCACTCCGTCATGCCACTCACAAAGAAAAACGCGCCTGAACTGGAATTCAGCGCCAACAGCGATACTCGCAAGCATCAAGTGCACCCGACGGATTCCGCCAAAACCGCGATGGTTTCCACAACCCTCTCGCCAGCATAGGAAAGCGCGCTCGTCAAACTCCTCCGTGAGTACTGGGAAATTTTCGCCTGGCAACCCTCAGATATGCCAGGTATACCCAGGGAGTTTGCCGAGCACTCACTCGAAGTCCTTCCTAATGCGAAGCCCATCAAACAGACGACTCGACGATTTTCAGAACCCAAGCAAAAAGCGCTAGGAGAAGAAGTAAATAGGCTGCTAGCCGCAAATTTCATTAGGGAGATCAAAATATCCACCTGGTTAGCAAATCCGGTGCTGGTCCCCAAGAAGAACACGGATATCCTTCGGGTGTGCATCGATTACACATCACTGAACAAACACTGCCCCAAGGACAACTTTCCTCTGCCACGAATCGACCAGATCGTGGACTCCACAGCAGGTTGCCAACGTCTCTCTTTCCTGGACGCCTACTCGGGATACAACCAGATCCGAATGAAAAAGGAAGACGAAGAGAAGACGGCATTCATCACACCACACGGTGTATACTGCTATACGACAATGCCCTTCGGGCTGAAGAACGCAGGCGCAACATATCAACGTTGCATGCAGAGATGCCTTGCCAATCTCATCGGCAAGAACGTACAAGTATATGTCGACGACATCGTCATCAAAACTCGAGTAGAGGACACACTCCTCGAAGATATTAAAGAAACATTCGACGCCCTAAATGCATATCGGATCAAGCTCAATCCAACAAAATGCGTTTTCGGCGTCCCCGCAGGAAAACTCCTAGGATACCTGGTATCCGCCAGAGGCATTGAAGCCAATCCGGAGAAAATACAAGCCATCCTCACCATGAAGGAGCCCACCAATCTACGCGGAGTCCAGCAGCTCGCAGGGCGATTGGCCGCCCTAAGCAGGTTCATCGCGCGATTGGGAGAGCAAGCGTTGCCATTCTACAAACTATTAAAGAAGACGGACAAATTCGAGTGGACCCCCGAAGCTAAGCAAGCATTCGCAGACTTGAAGCGGTCATTGCAAAGCAGGCGCATCCTCGCAACACCACAAGAAAGGGAGCCACTTTTTCTCTATTTAGCCGCTACAAACCAGGTCATCAGCACTGCAATCGTAGTCGAACGACCTGAAGATGGCAAGGCATACGGAGTCCAGCGCCCAATATATTACATCAGCGAAGTGCTCTCGCCGTGCAAACAGCGATATCCTCATTACCAGAAGCTTGCGTATGGAGTTGTTCTCACAGCCCGAAAACTCAAACACTACTTCCAGGAACACGCCATTACAGTGGTTAACGATGCGTCACTCGGGACAATCATGAACAACCCTATGGCATCCGGAAGAATAGCGAAGTGGAGCATCGAGTTGGGTGCCTGGGATATCACCTACGCAGGGCGTAATGCAGTCAAATCTCAGGTTCTCGTGGAATTCATCAGTGAATGGACAGAGCTACAAACACCCGGACCACCCGAGTACACAAGCAATTGGATCATGTATTTTGACGGGTCCAAAAGAAACGAAGGGGCAGGAGCTGGAATCGTTCTTATCTCGCCTCGTGGAGACAAGCTGCAATATGTCCTGCGACTAGACTTTCCACCTGACGACCCAGCATCGAACAACGACGCGGAATATGAAGCACTGTTGCACGGAATGAAGATGGCGATTGCTTGTGGAGCTACCCGGTTGATGATTTATGGCGATTCCAACCTCATAGTGCAACAAACAATGAAAGAATGCGACGCCGTTGCTGAAAACATGATCGCATACCGCGACATGTATAATATACTCGAAGGAAGCTTCAAAGGGTGCGAGTTAAAGCATATCGCAAGATCCAGCAACGAAGAGGCGGATAGACTGGCAAACATGGGTTCCACGAATACACCCATACCGCCAGGAATATACTTCGAACGGATGGTCAAGCGATCGGTCAAATTGAAGAAAGCTGCAGAAACACCGGCAGCACCAGAAACGGAGGTCAGCCCGCAGGTCGCGCTTATCGAGCTTATTCATAATATATCACGACAGGTTTTTCTGGTCGAGCCAGTCTGGACGCAGAAATATCTCGACTACCTGCTCAATAAACAGCTCCCAGCCGATCCGCGCGAGGCTCGACAGTTAATCAGGCGTAGCAAATCCTTTCGGGTAATCAACGGAGAATTGTACAAGCAAAGCATCTCGGGAATCCTTCAGCGGTGCATCGCACCCGAAGACGGCAAAGAGCTACTCCGGGATATACACCAGGGTGACTGCGGACATCATGCTAGTTGGAGAGCAATACTGGGCAAAGCCTTTCGAGCAGGGTTCTACTGGCTAACGGCAGCCAACGATGCAAAAAACCTGGTCGACAGATGTGGCGCTTGCCAGCGATTTTCACCCAAGCCGCACGCGCCAGCTACAGAGTTGCACATGATACCCATCGCCTGGCCCTTTGCCCAATGGGGGCTTGACATGGTTGGCCCACTGCGCAAATCTACTCCAGGAGGGTACACACATTTGCTGGTCGCGGTCGACAAATTTACCAAATGGATCGAGGCTATGCCAGTGACCTCGGGTAGCGCCCAATGCGCAATTAAGTTCCTCGATTCCTTAATATGCAGATTCGGGGTGCCACATGACATCATTACAGACAATGGTACGAACTTCACTGCAAAGGAAACTCAACAGTTCTGCGAAGAGAAAGGAATTAATCTGAAGTTTGCTTCGGTCGCCCATCCGCAAACAAACGGTCAAGTTGAAAGATCCAACGGCTTAGTTTCAGCTGGGATCAAAAAGAGATTGCTCGATCGGCTGCATCCCGCTGCAGGTCATTGGGCAGAGGAGTTGCCCTCCGTACTTTGGAGCCTCCGCACAACCCCCAATCGATCAACGCAATACACACCATTTTTCATGGTATATGGGGCAGAAGCCGTCCTCCCCGAAGAGGTTCGATTCAGCGCCCCACGAGTGGTAGCCTACAGTGAAGAAACATCCAACAAAGCACTTGCAGAGGATATGGACGCGCTCGACGAAATTCGGGACATTGCACTCGCAAGATCTGCAGTTTACCAACAATCACTGCGCAATTATCACAGTCGCCGCATACGCCACAGATCATTCGTGGTAGGCGATTTGGTGTTGCGGTTGAAACAAAAAGAAGGGCACAAGCTCGAGCCACCTTGGGAAGGACCCTTCATCGTACACGAAGTAATCCCAGGAGGAGCCTATCGACTGAAGAATCCAGACACTGGAGGCATCTATTCCAATCCATGGAATATCGCGCAACTGCGCAAGTTCTACCCCTAGGTTTATTTATTTTACAACAATAAGGCTATACTAGCCAATTTTGTAGCTCGAACACATGACTTCTCAGTCATAGCAATAAATACATGATTATCTCATCATATTTACTCGACAGCTTCCAAGGTTACAGGTTCACACCCCATAAAATACACGGGGGCTACACCTAAAACTAAGCATCACAGAAAATAATTATCAAGTACAAGGTTGCACACCTTACTACAGTTTTTACAAACTACAGACAAGCTTACAGGATATTCACATCCGATAAAGTCAGTCGAAACGCTGAGCATTCCTAGCCGCTAAGATCCTATCTACCTCTTCGGATGTCATTCGGATAATCTTCTCGGCCGCAGGACGAACAGCATCATAGTACGGCGCAATATCTTCGATTGCATAATCCGGAAGCCGGGCTACGGAGTTCAAGTCTATCTCGGGATGCCATATCCGGACAAACGAGAGAGCCACAACCGCGCCGCATACCATCTGATTGTGAACACAAGCGCGAACCTCTCCTTCCCGTCCGAATAACCTGAGAAGATAGCTCCAGTCTTCGGGGCCCCTCTCAAGTGGATAAAAAGCAGCATTCACCGCAACCAGGACCTCATGGAAAGAACTCATGAGAACTTTCGCCTGGCGGACTCGAAACTTCAAGATAGCCATCACAAACCCTCGACTGCGATCGGACCAGAAATTACTCGCATGAGGCTTTGTGCTGTTAGCTTCTTGATGAATGTGGTTTTCTACCCACTGCTTTTCTTCCCTGTCATCTGGTTTCACAACTAAGAAGCAAACGCACTTAGTAAGCTAAGAAACACAGAGGAGGAAAATAGCATGGGGGCTACACTACTCACATAGTAACTCCTTTGCAATCGAAGACAGTTCGTCAATCAGAAATTGCTCGCGCTCAGCCGCCAATTTCTGCTTGGATATCGCCACGTCAGCTACCCCGCGCAGCACTTTCAGCCTACGCTCACCCTCCTGAACCTTATCACGGAGGCCAGCGAGAGTGCCCACAGCAGCTACAAGTGGATTTGCTGGACTACCACGTCCACTTGAAGATTCAGCAGCAGACGCAATTGCCTGGAAGAAGTACAAGGAAAGAAGTGAGAAGCCCTACTCGAGTTGTTTCCAGTCGCACATCTGACTAATCGCTCGGGAGCTACTCCCATCGGGAGGCAAAGTATAGACGACAAGGATAAATTTTAAATGCAAAGCGCTTCGATTAAAAGACCAGCAAAGGTACGGGAATATATCCCAAAATTCATTACATCCAAGCAGCAGAAACAAAAGGAAAACAAAAGTCTACGAAGCCGCGTTGGTACTGCCACTAGCAGCGGTCGACCCTCCCTTCTTCCGAGCAAACATCTCAGATAATTTCCGAGCAAGAACAGTGGCTTGCTCAGAAAAACGAGATAGCCGTACCTTCTTGCCCGTGGAAGGGTCGACCGGCATGGACGAATAGGCCTCCTCCAGACCTTCGACTCCGTTCGCCAGAGCGAATTGAATCGCAGTCTTTGCGCCAGCTTCTGATTGAGCAACCGCAAAGGCCTCCAGGAGATCGCCTTCCGAGAAGACCTTCGACAGCTCGCTCAGCGCAGGCGCAGGAGTACCGCTGGCGACAAGACGGCCATGCACTCGTGCCAACGCTTTGGAAGCATTATCAATCAGGGAAAATATTCCCTCAGAATGCCTCCTGAGCTGCGCAAGAGTGTCGGTCAGCACGTCCACCCGCTGAATCCCAGGAATCTCCAGAGGAACATTCAGAAGATCTACAGACAGAGAAAATAATGCTTAGCAAAAATCAGCAGAATGAAAAGTTCAAAAACCCAAGATACTTACCCGCAAAGCGCTTGGCGAGAGGACGAAGGAACGCGACAGTGTCGTTGTCAGCCTTACTGCCGGCCTCCTGCAACTCCTTCACGGCCTTCCGCGAATCCGCAAGCTTCGTATGGAGTTCCTCCGATTGCTTGCGGGAAGCTTCCAGCTCTTGCCGGGTAGTCGCCAGTTCAGCTTCCCGGGCAGTTACCCGCTCTGAAAGTTTGGTCTTTTCAGACTCTGCGAATTCGGCTCGAGCTGCACAGGGGATATTAATCAGAAATCAAGAATGGATGATACACGAAAGCCAAGAAGATAACGAAATTTACCTTTAAGGAGGTCGCCTTCAGATTTGAGTCGGTTAACTTCTGATCGAAGTGACTCGCAATCTGTTTCGGCCAGAACGACGCGGCGACCGATCGCCGTAAGGGAATCGACGAGCGACTGCGAAAGCGTGAAGATAAAGAGTTAGAAGAAAAGAGGTTTGAGCCTGTACCCGATTATTTACAATCGACTACAGCCTCGGGGGCTACTCCCATCGGGAGCACTGCCGTGCACCCGAAGAAGACAAAATAGAGAAGGAGAACAGAAAGAGGTTTTGAGCCTGTACCCGATTATTTACAATCGACTACAGCCTCGGGGGCTACTCCCATCGGGAGCACTGTCGTGCACCCGATAAAATTTGTTTGAAAAAGCCAAAGAGATAGAGGTTTACCTGTCCGGAGGCGCGGGAGAGGGGATCCGCCGAGCTGTCCGTCGCCTCCTTCGAGATCGAGGTTCTAGCAGCGAAGCTGGGGATATCCCGCTCCGCAGTCGCAGCATCAGGCGCTGCCCTGGGAGAGTTCTGGACAGTACCCGCAGTAGGAGTCTCACCCGCGTCCTTCGCTTTGTTCCTCTTTTCGGGAGGAACAGTCGCGGCGAATCTACGCGGGCTGATTGCCTGCAAACTGCAGTAAAGAACAAAGAAACGTCAGCACTGATAAACAGAGTTCAATCGAATTAAAATATGGGAAAAAACTTACTCGTCATCCTCGTCGTCTTCATCCAAGTCATCCGCATTCCAGGCGTTTGTGAATGGAGTCTGAGGAGGAAGAGATTGAAGCGGAGTCGCAGAAATTGGAGTTGGGCCAGGTGACGCCTCCAAAGACTTGTCCTTGGAGGTAACTTCGTCTTCGTTCACCCGACGGCGCTTTCGCGGGACGCCACTCGAGTCTTCGACATCATCTGAGGAGTCATGCTCAGAACTCGAGGAAGCGTTGGCCACGCTGGTGTCAACCGCGCCGTCCTGGTGGCTTGATTGAAGACACGAGGCATCTTCGCCAACAACGGGCGGGTAGCAATTTGCTACAGCTAGGCTCTACAAGGATAAGAAGACGATAAAGATCTTATCGACTACAAAAATTCTAAAAATAAAAGCAAGTTGAAGACAGAAGACTAACCGCAGCAGGAGGAGGGTTTGAAGCAGAATAAGCCTCGACTGAGCAATCAGGGAATTGCTCCCCGGCCTTCAGTCGAGTGATGGCCGCGATCTTTTTCTCGAATTCCACATTCGAAAGCTCTTCGCGGCTCACTCGGCTGGGATCTTCTACGCCTTGGTACTCCCACATAGTGGAAGGCCTCTGCTGCAAAGGCTGAATCCTGCGCTTCAAGGAGAGGCTTGCCAGATGAAGTCCATTGAGCACTACTCCCGAGGCTTGATCTCGAAGAGCCCCTACCCTTTCGAGTAGAGGTTTAACTGTCTCGACTTCTTCGGCTGACATCTTATGGCTCCAAGATTTGCGCCTCGCCAGAACTGCGAATGGGTGGAATTCTACAAGCCCACTCGAGTTGTTGTCGGCGACGTAGAACCACTTCTTCCGCCAGCCTTGGGCGGAGTCGATGAAGTGCATATGGAAGTAGGCATTCTCCTGGCGCGCTTGGATCCCGAAGCCACCCGTGCGAAGTGGCTCACCGGGCTCGGACTCCACCCGCGATCTCTCGCGGAAGATCCGGATCTTGAACAGCGCCTTCCAGAGCGCCCAGTGCGGGCGAATGCCAAGATAGCATTCGCACAGCGCGATGAAGCACGAGATGTGCTGCACCGCGTTCGGGGGAAGATCATGGAGCTGTATGCCGTATGCACACAGCAGCCCAATGAAGAAAGGGTGAAGAGGGAAGGAGAGACCTCGAGTCACGTGGTCCACGAAGACCACGCGCTCGTTCGAGTGGGGGTTTGGTACCTCTTCCCTCTTCCCCAGACGGACGCGCTTCTCCGCCTCCGCCGGTAGCAGACCCTCCCGTTGCATCTCCTTGATGCTCTTGGCAGTGGTGTTGGGGGTGCGCCAGTCGCCGGCGCGAGAGGCGAGTGGCGCAGAAGGCTCGCCAGACGCGGAGGTTCCAACGCCGCGTTTCTTTCCACCGGCCATTTTTCGCAGCGAGAGCTTGAGCACAGAGAAGGCAAAGACGAGCGCAAGGTGGAAGACGAAGATTGAGAGCGGGGAAAATTTCACTGCGGCGCTAACACCCCTATTTATATACGGGGTAAAGCAATCTCAGCCGTACGATACGCAACGTGGCACCTATCGCGGCTGCCACGCGTAAGGATGAAACGAAGCGGCGGCGTACGCTGTTTCGTGCCACGATCTTAACAAAAGATCGTGCGCATTTACTGCGCATTTCGCGTAAAAAACGGGAGTGACGTCTCGTTTCCCGATCAAAAAGCTGACAAGGTGGGCCAATTTCTGCTGCCACTCCGTCACGTCCCATCGGGAGAAGAGGAGCACGCCTTGACGTCATGGCGTTCGTCATTCCGAAAGGAACATTTTTGCGAATGGAATTCCAAACGCGAAATTATCTTCGCACGAATATCAATTCCTTCGGATAGAACACATTCTTCCATGAAAAAATTCATGAATCAAAGCCTCTTCGGACAAGAGAAACATGCCTTATACACGAAAACTCTTTCGTACAGGCACAATTTTCCAAAACATGAAAACTCTTTCATACGGAACTAACATTTCCAACACGAAACTTTTTTCGTACGGAACTCATACCAATCTAATCGGGTAGAAAGAACCCACCTTATGCGTGATATTTACACATCACAAAAACCTGGATTGTACAGCCGACTAGGCACATCCGGATGCCATATTCTTCGAATATGAAGGTAAGACCCAAAAAGATCTTTCTTTTGGGCCTGGAATCGCACTCGAAAGCTGCGTCCTCCGGCATAGTTCCGTGTCAACAACACGAAGAAAAATCCTAGCGGACGCGCCGGGTACCCCCTTAGGTTAAGTTCGACTCGATAAGTCCACAACGGCCCAGTCGTAACGATCACCTCATCGGATTCGAGTCGGAGGTCTCGAATCTGTGTAGGCCAGGAGTGTTTTTGCCCTAGTCGCAATTAATTGGCCCTGATCTCTCGGGAGAGCCAAGCCACTGCGCCACATCCTTCTGCTAATATAGCCGCAAAAACTGGCACTAATGCTGCTCGATACTCGAGTATTTTTATTCAAGAAACAGGGAACACACCCTCCATAGGCAACAACTGTCGAGCTGAACTTCTAGGAGGAGATCAAAGAAAAGGTCTGACCGTCTACCCGACTGAAAATAAATCCCAGTCGAGCATACGCTCGGGGGCTACTGACGAAGGCATGGATCCTGGGCCCTACGAATAAGGGCACCCCCTCTCACACCTTCTAACCAAGGCCCGACAGGAAGCGCCCTTGGAGTACTCTAGAAGGCCCATGAAAAGCCCACCCGCATCGACTTGCGGGCTAAGTTAGGAATTGTAACCGACTCAAGCTAGGGTTTGTATCCTCTCCGGGTTGGACTCGAGACCTGGCTATCTATATAAAGTCAGGAGAGCCCCAAAGGAAGAGGAGGGTAGTATTACCGCACGACCACAAAAGCCTTGAAACTCGAGATCTACTCTCGATTCGAGCACCTGTAATCGATCTAATCGTCTAATACAGATCAGCAGAAGGCAGGAGTAAGGGTTTTACCTCTTCGAGGGCCCCGAACCTGGGTAAATATCGCCTCCCTGTCTAGCCGACGATTCCACCAGTGCCTATGACATCTCCTAGTCGAAACCCGATAGGGTCACCTGAGGGATTTGCGGAGCCAGAGCTTCGACAACCATGATCGGGCTTAGGATGGTTTGCTAGCTACGAAACATTGCTAGGTAAAGCATCTCAAAATTCCAAACTTCGATACTATACCACACCACGTTTCTTGTAAAACAGAGTTAGACGTCCCAAACATTTGTTTTGTATCTGTTAGCATCATGAAGAAAGGAAAAAATGTGCTAATGGAAACCGCTCCCAAAAGTCTATAACTTTACTTGACACGGGCTATGATCAGTTCTTCGCTATCAGATGTTGATGAAAACATATACCTCTCAAATTTATTTTCATGTCTCTCATATGTTTCTAAACTGAAAAGCTCTAGTACATGAGTAATCCCTGTTTCCCTCTGCAAAGGGAATATCTTTACAATTAGGATTGAGTCAGTTTTACCTATTATTTATATTCTCCACAAGCAAACTTATGATGTTGAACTGAGATGCATTCTTATGGATGTCCACGATGTTATTAACCATGTCTTATTGCAGTTGACTTTACCATCAAGGTAAACAAGTTGAAAGTCAAACTTTGCTGACTAGCACCTTCCTTTGTGTCAGTTATTCACTTGCTTTATAAGAATATAGCTCCTGAAAGTTTTCTATTCATGAAAAGACTTTGTGATAATTGAAGCATGATTTATTTTCTTATTAGCTCTGACATAGACTCTTCCAGAAAGATAAGATTGATTTGTAAGTTGTTCTTTTACCAAGAAAATAGTTTGCCATTGCTAAATGAATTTGCACCTTACTACACCTTTTATGATTGAATCACTACTTCCCTTTGAGAAGCATTATGCGAAAGGTTGATGTATAGAATTTTCAGTATTTGCTGAGTAGTTACTGATGCTTCATGTTCGTATTCTTCATTATCGACACTTCACTCCATAAAACATGTAGTCATGTTTTCCGAGCTCAGTTTTTTCACTTGGGGACAAGCAGAGTCTAAGCTTGGGAGAGTTGATACGTCCATTTTGCATCAGTAATGTATCTGGTAATTCTCTTCTATTCGTTGATATATTTAATATTAGAGTGCAATAATTATGCTATTTTATGGGTTTATGTGTGTTTTACAGTTTTCCAAAATTATTTATCAGAGCCAGAATTCAGAAGGAAAAAGCACCTGTCAGAGGGGGTATCTTTCGGACGTAAAAAATTCAAGAAAAATGAGAAAAGGAGGTTTCTCCAAAAATCACCGGGGAAGTTCGAAGGAGACATAGAGGGGAGCCAGGGCCACCAGGGGCCCACCAGGCACAGGTGCCCCTAGGCCGCGTCTAGGCCCCACCTCTGGCCCTCCTTTGGCGTAGTTACCCCCCTGATCTACAAAGTTCGGGGAGCCACTTCGGTTTCCGCCGCGTCTTCGCGTTGGAAGCGAGACAGAGAAGAAAAGACCTTCCCCGCGGGGAGATTCCGCCGGGGAAATTCTCTCCTAGAGGGGGAAATCATCACCGCCGTCATCGTCATCACTTCGACATCATCGGGATCATCATCAACATCATCACCACCATCAGCACCATCACCATCACCATCATCATCGCATTTCATCTTGCTGTAGCAATTAGGGTTCTATTCATATTGTTTCATTAAATCTCTCTGCCGGTGTTGATTATCGTAGTTGATGCTTGTGAGAATTATCGGTGTTTACTATTTATGACCAGATTGTTATGAGTAGTTCATTTAGTTCTTGAGGAAATGGGAGAAGTCTCGTTATTAGTAGTCATGATTCGCTGAATAATATTTACCAGTTTGATATTTAAATTATGTTGTTATTTCTCTACTGGTGTTATGTGAACGTCAACTATATAACACTCCATCTTTATGGGATTTGATTACTTATGGAGGGTTGCCGGAGTGACCGAAACCTGATCCCAGTTCGCAAGACTATACAGACGGGAGTAGTAGATACCATGAGTTTATTGCTACGGTTAGATTTATTTCTTAATTACTATTTTGTAGTTGTGGATGCTTGCAAGTAGTGTAACCGTAAGTTTGCATTTTCTTAGATGAGACGGTGCACTAGCATAGGTCTACCCACATGAGACTTACCAAAACGATAAAAATTAATCAACGACGTGTGATGAAAATAACTTGACGAATCCTCCCGTGTGTCCCTAGAAACATTTTAGTCATTATAAGAAACACAACCAGTTTGTCCAATGTGTTAAAAAGGATTGTGCCACTTGCAGCAACTATTTACTTTTATTCTTATTTACTTGTTATTTTTTTATTTACTATTACAAAAATCACTAATGTTTGTTCTCTAGTGTTTACAGTGAAATTTTACTCAAAACTATTTATCAATACCTTTTACTCACTCGTTGGGTTTCACACTCTTATTTATCAAAAAAGTTATGATCGATCCCCTACACGTATGGGTCATCACCCAACAGTATTGCACGTCTCTACTACGAGTAAGGTGTTTGGATCCTGAGCTCCAATGATCACAATATTTTACTCCCTCCGTAAAGTGGATAAAAATGGACGTATCTAGACATGTTTTAGTCTACACACATCCATTTTTATCCAATGTTGTGACACTTAACATGAGACGGAGGGAGTACATAATCCAAAAATAGTATTTTAAGGTTTTAAAATATACTTTTTTTTACATGAATACACACACATTTATCTGCGTATCCGCAGAGTTTTACAGAATAATATGTTGTAATGTAGGATACACAAAAATCATAAAATCGCGGATCTCAAAAAGCAAAAAAAAACTCACTTTTCCATCAAACATTTGTCTTTTTATGGAGATCAAATAGGAAAATGTAATACGATTCAAACTTGGCGGTACATACTAGAGATGCATATGAACTAGTATGTCTTTTTTCAGCATTTTTAAGACCTAAAAGTAAACTTTTCAATTAGAAAAAACAGGAGCGCTGGTGCACTCGTGTGCCAAAAGGGCTTTCCGGTCTACTACTATCTACTACTCCCTCCGTTCCAAAATAGATGACTTTCATTTGTCCATATATGCATGTATCTAGACACTAAAACATGTCTAGATACATGCATATATAGAAAAATGGAAGTTATCTATTTTGGAACGGAGGGAGTAGTACAAGTCTCTATCACGCTTGCCGATATGTTTAGAAGGAGAAGTTCAATTTCAACACGATTTTGTCGTCCTGGCCATGAGCCAGCTAGGTTTAGTCAAACACTTGTCAGCAGTGATCGAACACATCCATCCACAAGGGTGGTCAGTCCACCAGACTCGGATAGACACAGCATCCTAATTCAGGTTTGCTTGGGGTGCTTCGCTTTTCCTGCCAGATTTGGGAAGATTCACGGCCAGATTCATCGAGATTTCACACAATCGTTTGATGTTATTGTGGTGTTCCAAACTTAGCATGCATGGTAGCCAATTCTGACTGATACGAGTACTTGTCGTGGTTCGTTGAATATGGACGGTGTCTCTTTTCACCGCGAGCACAAAGTCCACTGGACCTGGTTAATTTCACGTGCACATTCACCCTGGCTGCCGGTTGGAGGGTTAAGTGGATCCTTGCGTGCATGCATGCTGTTACTCCTACAAACATTCTCAAAACTTAATTACCGGGGCCTAGCCATGATGCATGGGTAGCAATAATAGCATGCATTAGAATTCCATTTTTTGGAGTGGTTGAAACTTGAACGGCCCTTTTTCACGCAAAATAAAATGAAATTCAACGTTACCCTTTTGTCATTAATTAATCTTTATTGACGTTACAATTTACAAAGACAGCTATTTCCCCCCTGGCCGCGAAATGGGGCCCGGTACATTCCTCCTTCTCATCCTCTGTCCGTTTTAGCACGCGTACGGTTCACAGCTACCCAGGCTTCAGGAAAGCATCTCCGACTCGCCACCCATAGAAGATCCTTGTTCTTCGGCTATAAATTGGCACCGTCCCCTGCTCGCTTCCACCCCACACCGCTCTTGATTCACCGATCTCCCGGTCTCCGCAAACATCCATCGCATCGCACCGCACCGCACCGCACACCCCAATGGCTCACGTCCTCGCCGCCGCGGAGCCCCTCACCCTCCTGAAGCGCCCGCCGCCGCAGCAGAACGACGGCTTCGGCGACGACAACGGCAGCACCGACGAGAAGCCGACGAAGGCGCGGCGCCGCGAGTCCGACCCGGCGGCGGCGCTGGCCGCGGCGCGGCACGAGTTCGGCGAGCACGGCGGCGTGAACATGTCCATCGAGGCGTCGGCGACGTTCACGGTGATGGAGCCGGACACCATGCGTCGGCTCTTCGCCGGGGAGCTGGGCCCGGAGCGCGGCGACCTGTACATCTACAGCCGGCACTTCAACCCGACGGTGCTGGCGCTGGGGCGGCAGATGGCGGCGCTGGAGGGCACGGAGGCGGCCTACTGCACGGCATCGGGCATGTCGGCCATCTCCTCCGTGCTGATGCAGCTGGTGGGCGCCGGCGGGCACGTGGTGGCGTCGCGCTGCCTGTACGGGGGCACCCACGCGCTGCTGTCGCGGTTCCTCCCGCGCACGTCCGGGGTGCGCGCGACGTTCGTGGACGCGGACGACGAGGCCGCCGTGCGCGCCGCGGTGCGGGCCGGGGAGACGAAGGTGGTGTACGTGGAGACGATGTCGAACCCGACGCTGGCCGTGGCGGACATCCCGATGCTGGCGCGGGTGGCGCACGAGGCGGGCGCCAGGCTGGTGGTGGACAACACCTTCACCCCCGTCGTCGTCTCGCCCGCGCGCCTCGGCGCCGACGTCGTCGTCCACAGCGTGTCCAAGTTCATCAGCGGCGGCGCGGACATCATCGCCGGTAAGGATGTCCATCGATCTCCCTCACGCTCAGATCATCGTACTACCTTAATTAGTAGAGTACATGATCCATGTGCATGCATGCATGCAACGACGAGAGGGCGTGACAACTGTTTGCTTAGAAGTTTCAGTGAAATAAACGCTCCTCTGGACGCTTCGTTTGCGTGCCACATAGCGCTACCCTCACACCTGAACGCACGCACACACGTCCTCAACACGAACTTAAAAGAAAACGCTACAGGAGTATAGCTGGCCATCACATTGAAACAGATGGTACGTGGCTGTCCTGTTTTGTCGCATGTCACGGTACAACCATGCCGGGGCCGAAAGCAGCACTTGTCGCATGCATTGCCCCGGAGATGGATGGACAAGGCACCACTGCGCGATGCAAGTACAGTAGATTTGGGAGATGCAAGAATAGTATCGGGAGGATTCAATGGCCAGATATACTCCAAAATAAAAATGGGAACAACAATAATGGTCAACGTAAAAAAAGGATTGTGTCATGATGATCAGATCCACATCATTAACTTATAATTCGGCATAGAATATATACTACTCCTACGTAGTACTTACTGTGTGGAGTATGCATAATTGGGTAAAAGATACAGTACTGTAGCAAAATTCAGTAATTCACATGCCTAGCCTTTGTTTCACCTACTCCGAGTCCAACCACGCGGACGTTGATGCCACGCGCGTCCCCACTCCCGTGTACGTGGAGACAACACGATGAAGGCCTCAAAAGGACAATGTGATGAGTCAGCGATGACCCTCACCAGATAGCTCTAGCTAGTGCGTGACGGGGCCGTCTTGGCCTTGCACGTACAGAAAGTCGTACACTCCACATGTGTAGCATGTCTCTCCGGATCGATCGTTTCCACGGCCGGGCGCGATCGACTCTCGCAAGTACTGTAGCAATGGGCCACGGCCGCTAAAGCTGAGCTAGCTAGCTACCTCTCCATGGTCCATGGAGTGACGGGAGCGTTCGTCGTCTGCTCCTTTTTGGTTCCTTTCACATTTTCCCGCCATCTGGTTGATCATTGCGCGAGCGGACCACGGTGCGAATCGTCTTATTTCGGCAGTAACTGTCAGCCCCGTGATCGATCAAACAGCCCATTCATTTCCTTTGGTCCGTAGTCCTCCTACTAGCGCCGATTGTCCTGGCATGCCAGCCATGTCATGAATCGCGCCACGAAGCTGAGATGGTCTTTCTCGTCGTGGTTTGTTGTTTACTCCGATATACCAACTCACCAACAACTGCTAGCTCTCCCACACCTGTGCATTGCGTGCGACTAATCGATCATTAACCTGTGTGAAATCTTCTTGTAGCAGCGTGAATTAAGTGCGCGATTAAATTAAAGCGAATCACGCAACTAATGGTTCGATTCCTTCCAGGGGCGATCTGCGGGCCGGCGAGCCTGGTGAACTCGATGATGGACCTGCAGGACGGCGCGCTGATGCTGCTCGGCCCGACGATGAACGCCAAGGTGGCGTCCGAGCTGGCGTCGCGCCTCCCGCACCTGCCGCTGCGGATGCAGGAGCACTCGCGCCGGGCCGCCGAGTTCGCGGCCCGGATGCGGCGCCAGGGCCTGCGCGTCACCTACCCGGGCCTCCCCGACCACCCGCACCACGACCGCCTCCGCGCCATCGGCAACCCCGGGTACGGCGCCGGCGGGATGCTGTGCGTGGACATGGGCACGGAGGAGCGCGCCAACCGCCTCATGCACCACCTCCAGAACACCACCCAGTTCGGCCTCATGGCCGTCAGCCTCGGCTACTACGACACCCTCATGTCCTGCTCCGGGAACAGCACCAGCAGCGAGATGGCGCCCGAGGACCGCGCGCGCGCAGGCATCTCGCCGGGCCTCATCCGCATGTCCGTCGGCTACAACGGCACCCTCGAGCAGCGCTGGGCGCAGTTCGACCGCGCACTCGCGCTCATGCAGCAGGAGAACCCCGGCACCGGCGCCGCCGCCGGCAAGTACTGCAAGGCCGTCTGACTGAGACTGCCCTGTTCTGAATGCTGATGGTGTATATAGACTGGTCGTAGCTCATTTAAGTAAGCAAGTAAGGTCCGGCGCCCATCTGAATCTCATCAGATGGATGCTGCATGCTTAACTAGTCTCTGGGGAACGCCGTACTGGGAGATGCATGTCTCGGAATAAATTGGCGACATTTTCCGTCAAATAATGATTTCTCAATTCCATCCAAACCTATCTTTCACTCGCACCCTTCGGTTCGGACATACGGAGTAGTATATAGTGCTAGCTGTTGAATGTTGATACCAACACCAAAAATGTTTCAGCATACAGCTCAAGGCACTAGACATCTGGTCAGGACTTGCAGTGTCATTGCGTCTGAACTCTGAAATTCTGAACTGAGTTTCAGCGTCCAGCTCAAGGGCCTACACATCTGGTCAGGACTCACAGTGCCATTGTGTCTGACTGACCTCTCAAGTGCTGAACTGAACCAGGAAGAAAAGACTCCCAGCTCTTGATTAAGGTTGCTCTCTTGTTTGCTATCGGTGTTACCCGTAATTTGCTCATGCAGTTTGGAATATGTTCTGCACCATCTTCTTCGGACACTCCATCGCTGCGGCTTCAAGCTCTGAGATCTCACCGGCGCTCAGTCTCCAGCCGAGCGCACCCAAGTTGTCCTCCACGTGCCTGATTGTTTTCACGCCGGGAATCGGAATTGCACCTTTGCAAATGCACCAGTTTATAGCCACCTGCGTTCAGATCACACTGTCAGCTCTACGATTTATTTGAGGCGCCTTGTCTGAACAAATCAGATTTGTGTATGCCTGTATGGCGATATGTTCTGATAAGTTGAAACCAAATTGCAAGACCTCTTCATTTACTGTGTACCGGGAAAAAACTTGCTGTGACAGAATACTCATCATGCAGCAAAAGATGAAGAATCAAAACAAAACGCTGCAATGTCAAAGAAAAAAAACTGCAACATTTAGGTAACACCCCCCAATCCTCTTATGTTCTGCTAAAAAAATGGTCCTCTCGTGTTGTGTTCTTAGTGTTCGTCTTGCGTTTCTGGTCATAGGTCTGACATTTGGTATCAGAGTCACGGTTCAGGTTTTGTGGTTTTGATCAGGTTCACACACGGCTTAAATAGGGAACTGGTCAGAAAGCTGTTGGTTAAATAGAGATGGCAACAAGCTCATGGTCCGCTGACACCACGGTCATCTACCCAGTGCTGATGAACATCAACCTGTTGGCGCCAAACAAACAAAAAAAATCGAATGTGTCCCGCGAAGTTTGCGTTTGTTGGTCGATCTTCTTCATCAGCACCTACTCAATGTAGTTCTTCGCCGTCAGATGCTGGTAAACTATGCCACCGCCAGATTTTATCACGATGCACTCCTGGACGACGGGCTTTTTGCCGGCTAGGCACGTCCTGCTTCACACTCTCCCTGGTGGCGGGTGTGAACCGGACGGGGACATGGAGGCGTCGTCGACCATGCTCTCCAGAACTTGAACGTGGTTTTCAAATCAAACCCGACGAGAACACTTGGGACACATGAGGATTTAGATGTCTGCCTTAGCGTTGCACCTTTTCGTTCTGTGTTTTTTCCTTTTATTCAGTCTAGAACAAATGGCGAGGAAGACTTTGGGCCATCAGGAAGGTTAGAGGCATCATGAAGAAGACTTGGGAAATATGATGCCTCTAACCTTCCTGTACAGTCATCATTTAGCAAAAATTGAGTCGCCCAAAGTCTTTCTGCACTCAGGAAATCACTTACTTGAGACATGGTTTTGCCCTTTCTGTCTGCAATACTCTTCAGGCAAGACAGCAGAGAATCCAGCCCAGGAAGAATCTGCCGGAACAACACAGACCTGCGTTGCAGCCATATGCAACAAAAAATCGTAAAAAAATAAAAATCTTCGTTCATAGTTCTTTTGGTTGTTGAGAAAAACAAGCACCGATGAACTGCTAGGGAAGATCAGGAAAGGAAACAGCCTATTTGCTTTCTCCCACTTTGCCATTACCTTGGCCCATCAGGAAGGTTAGAGGCATCATATTTCCCAGTGAGCATGCCCAGCCCAAGCGGGCTGTAAGCGATGACACGAACGCCCAGGGAATCACACACCGTTTTCAGCTCCATCTGCTCATCGCCCATGCTCAGCAGCGAGAACTGCACCTGCATTCGCAGTAAATTTCAGGCATAACTAACTACGCAGTAAAACGGCCCAATATGCATAGCCAGCCCTTTTCTGAAGCTACCTGAGCTGAGCTGAGGGGCACACCTCTGGATGCTAGGTAGCTATGGATCTTCACTAGCTGCTTCGGCCCGTAATTGCTCACTCCTACGGCCCGGACAAGACCCTGAAAACACAACTTCAGTGACCGTAGGTAGCAGAATTCAGCCTGAACTGGCATGGGACTTCTTCTCAAATTACTCCCTCCGTCCGGAATTAAATGTCACAAAGTTTGACAAAAGTGGATGTATCTAGACATAATTTAGTGTTAGATACATCCACTTTTGTCAAATTTTGTGACACTTAATTCCGGACGGAGGGAGTATAAAATATACATGCAGCACTGAGACTGAGTGTGCACTACACAGAAAGGAGTTCAGAAACTTTAATTGATGGCATGATACAAAGTTTCTGAATAAATGTCTACCTTGTCATACATTTCGACGAGACCGTCCCAGAGAGCGCGCTCCTGCAGAGGTGCATAATTGGCGGTAGACCAATGCAGCTGTCCTATTCCGAGCCGATCAATCTGCAACCTTTCCAATGATGACCTGAAAGGAGGCACACCAATACACCATAAGGAAAGTAGAAGGTCAAGGTGATGCAATTGATCATGTACGCTCCATACTAAATGAGCTACAGTATAAGTTTCTGCACGAGTCCATTGAATCTGAGTAAGAGGTGTACACTGAACAAAAGGAAATATGGCTGATGTACATTAAGCACACAAATTGGAGGAGTACTTGCAGGCGTTGACAAACTGGCCCGATGTTAGTCGCCAAGGATACGCGGCAAACTTCGTCGCGATGACCACGTCGTCTGGAGATTTGCTTGGCCCTGGGACAAAACAAGGGCATAAAGTGGAACCAATTTCAGCTCATACAAATAACGGAACAAGCTTCAGTTTGCTGTTGCTGAATTCAGTTTTGAGCAATTCTGCTATCTGAAGTTCCGCACCTTCGAGCTCGCGGATAAATTTTCCGAGGAGCCTTTCACTCTGGCCATTCAGCTTCCCAGTTCCATATGAGTCGGCGGTGTCGAAAAGGTTTATTCCATTCTTCAGAGCCAAATTGAAACACTCCTGCAGTTCACTGTCCATGCTTTCTTGGTAGCCCCAGAGCAGCTGGTTGCCCCATGCCCATGTTCCAAAACCCATGGGAGATACTGAAAGGGGGCCAACTTTCACCTGCATTTTGTGAAACATCAATGTTTCGTTCAGCAGATCTCAGTGAACAAGTGTTGAAAACTTCCCATACTGATCGTACACAGTGCAATATCTCTAAATATATAGTGGCATGTTATAGTTCAGACTGTTATATAAGCATGCAAAGATGCACCATTGGCTTAAAAGAACTTTGCTAAAGACTTAAAAGTTTCACAAGTCCATTAAGACTTGGTGGAAGAGGGTCAAGACTTGCTCCGGTCAATATCAATATCCTCTCTGCTTGTTTTGCCGGCTGTCTGATGCACCAACCAACTCATGCTCTCTCTTTTTTTTTGAGAGTTACCATCAGCTATTTTTTTACAAACTATGTCAGTAGCTTTTCACCCACCAGAGATAAAATAAGCATGGTGTACTGATGGAACGATAGCAACAACAAACTTCGTCTTGTTTCTCTAACGGCGATCACACGATATGGAACTTTTGGGTTGCCGTGCACGGCTTCGGTAAAGAGGAACGCCAGCATCAGAATGCATATTGACAACAGCTCTGAACCAAAAGAACATGGACGTTTTCCGTTTGAACCGTAGCAGCTGGGATTCCGCAAAGGTATACTACTCATTTTACTAATCTAATCGCGTTCCTACTCGAGCCTTGTGAACAAAGGGTGTGTTTGTGCGACAAATTCTAGGTGGGAAAATTCAGCCAGCCAGAACATGAAGTTTGTCCTTGCGCCTCACATCTACTCGTCATGTTCTTTGCTGGTGAGCTGTACTGTGCATTCACCTCAGCTCATGTCTTGTCTGAAAATCAGCAGCGCGCTAAAGGAAAAGGAGTACTGTCCGAGGCTCCGAGCCTTCAATGTCTGTACTGATAGTCTGATACTATCACCCTATAGTTTAAGAGTCTCGATACAAAAAGACTCCCATCTACTCCCACGGGAAAAGAATGCACAATTGTTATGGGATTTGAATTCGTCGCTATGAAATTCATAAAAAATTTGATGCCAAAATCGCCCCGCATTAAACGGAATACTAAGCTCAGTATCTGAACTGGAGTGAGTGGGCATACTTCTGCGAAGTGTGAGTGCTCAGTCAGAACCGACTGCCTAGAGTAGACTGTATCATGCATATGCGACTTTGCAGAGGAGAGCTAGCATGTCGAGACCTTTTCCCACGGCCAGAAGAGGGGCCCCAGGCGCAGCGCCGCGGCAGGCGACGACGATCGCCGGAGGAGGATGCCACCGCCGTGCGTCTGCGACGCGAAAGTCATAGCCGGCGTCGCCTTAGCAGGCGGCAGAGCCATCTTCGGTGGAGGGTGGAGACCGCGAGGAGGCACGGATTCTGAGCGTGTTCGTTCTGGTCCGTTCGTGTCCCGATAGAATGAATCGCCTCTTTTTTTTTTTTTTTTTTTTTTTTTTGAGGGCTGAATGAATCACGACGTCGTCTGGTGTTTTGCTCGCCACGGTGTTGGAAGCAGCCCGCTGGGAAACTGAATCTGAGCTACAACAATTTGGCACAGAGCCCGAGTGTGGAGATTTGGTACTTGTCACCAGTAACATCTTACAAACCCTCAAAAAAAAAAAAAACCAGTAACATCTTACAAAATTCAAAAAAAATTATTTATAAGTATTAAAAAATTCTAAAAATAACTACAGGTGTAAATAAGGGTGTATGATACAAACGTGCAATTTTTCAATTCCAAATACCTCGTATTCTGAACCATACAAAAATAACAAAAATGTGATCTAAATATGACTATTTCAAATCTTTGTTTGGCATCAAAGTAGTTTTGAAGTATAGAGAGAATACTCTAGTTTCTGAAAATGCCGTAGTATTGAATATTTTAAGCCGTTTGGATCAAGTAAACAATATGCTTTTAAAACTGAAGTATTCTCTAAAACTGTAGTTTTTTTGAAGTATTTGAGAAAGAGGTCAGACCCACTTTTTTCTAAACTGAAGTATTCACTAAAATTGAAGTATTGCTTTCCCTCACAACGAAATACTATGGTTTTGCAATACTCTAGTTTCAAAAAAGCTGAGGTGCCAAACTAGGTCTAAATTTTGTCATTATTGTGTAGCCCATACTACTTTATATTTAAAATTTGAAGTTTTGAGGTTTATAGAATACGCCATTAGTTACATTCTAATTTATTTTCATTTTTTTTAAACTTTTAAATATTTTTTCAAATATTTTAAACTGGCAGGAGCACTGGTGCTCGGGAGCACAAAACACTTTCCGTTCAGCCCCGGGGGCTATTCTATTTACGACCGTCTCGATCAGTAGCGGACCTAGGAATATTTAGAAGCCCAGTCAAATAGTAAATTTGAAGGCTTAAAATGATATTTTTTTAGTCTATGCAAACAGTCATACAATATAAATACACTATGCCTGCCAGCCGGGAGCCCGGACGAGCGCCGGGTAATAGGGGCTCTGTGTCCGCCTATGGTCTAGATCTAATTCGTCTCGAGAATGCCTAAAAAGGCGTGTAGATAAGATAAGCTATGGAGCACATCGCAAAGGTGGTGGTGTCGATACTCGATCTCTGTATAAATCTCTTGTGTCGGACAACTTGTATGATCTCGGTGCCCTTGGACAAAACATCGCAGGAAACATCCCACTAATTGATTAACACGTCTGTTTAGGGTGGTAAAATACGTGCTCATACGAAGTTGTGTGTTGGACAGCTTGTATAACTCAGTCCAGAACTTGCTACTCCCTCCGATCGTAAAAAAGTGTCGTGGGTTGTACTAGTAAGTTGTACATAGTCCACTCACTTCCACCGACGCTTTTTTAAGATTGGAAGGAGTAGTAAAAATTCGATCACACAAAGAGATTATGGACAGGGGCAATACCATGTAGGCGGTAGATAGATTCTATGAATGCTTTGGCGACAGTGGTAGAAATGGTAACATAATGTTATAAAATGACCGTATTTAGATAAACTGTCAATCACCACAAGGATGCAATTGAATTTGGCTAACAGTGGAAGCCCTTAAATAAAATCTACCGAAACAATTTCCCAAGTGCCATGTGGAAATGGTAGCGGCTTAACCACACAAGGGTACAACCCTGGTTTGGCGCCCTGGAAGATGTAGCAAGTCTGACCCCAATTCTTCACAAAATATTTCATACAGTGGCAAAGAAAAGCTAGAAAATACATTGGTAAGTGTCCGAGAAACCGAAATGCCCGCTATCGCCTATTTGATAAGGATTGGAAAAACCTTTGAATGGAGATCCTTGCCAGATCTGAACCAAATTCATCTCCGTCGATGTAGAATCCCTTCCCTGAACTAAAGTTGGGAAGGGCAAAGGGATCAACTAGCAATTTCAGGATAATGGTCTATGTAATTTGATCGTCCAAGTAGCTAGTAGTATTTATGTGCTGGAGCAAGAGAGGCTGGACCATAGAATTTGCAAGGATTTTGCTGGCTAATTCGAGGACGGCGGGAGCGCGCGATCCCCCCTTTTTTTTAAGACAATGCAATAGTACAAATCGATAAGTTTTGTTGGAGCCTTATGTTTCCATGGTCTGTGCAAGTGATACTCATACAAATGTGCCAAACTTTTCCAATTAGCACGAATAACAAATTCACTCATTTGCATGTATGACGCTACCGGATAATATCTATATACTCTTTTCATAAACATATGCCCCCAGGAATGGCCGACAAACACCAAAGGATAAATGTCTTACATCACGTTTGTGCTAATTCCATGGTCCGAAGCCTCAATTTCTAGAACAAAATTGTTGTGGGAGCCTAGGAGGCAAACTTTGAGATCCCGTATATTCATTCAACCAACGTAAGGTTAGAGTATAGATATGCGCATTGCATTTCATAGTATGTGAATTTCTAGGAAATTTAAACCTTTTTTTTTATCAAATATGAAAAGTGAACGAGATTTTGCTTCCGTCGATGAATTATGGTTTCAATTGTCGATCTAAGTGTAATAGATTTCGACGAGACCTTTGTTTATTACAAAGGTTTAGGAACATTTGAATTTAATTAAATTTTGATAACACTAGTGTCATGATGACATCATCACATGCATTTGAATAATGAGCTTTTGGGATTTTTTTCCAAATATATAATAAAAATTACAATTACAAAATAATAAATAATACATGTTGGAACTGAGACATAAATAAATTATAATGTGAATATTGAAATAATAAATTTAATTGAACTCATATGAATTCTTAAATCAATCTGGAATATTACAAATTTCCAAAGCATTACAACAAATAAATATGACATATAGAAAATAAAAGAATCATAAACTAAGTCTTGAGCTTGGGGCCTTCACCTGCGGAATAGCCAATAAAAACAAAAGAAATTTGTTATGGTTAAAATGTTGTCATCATCTTATGATAAAGCATTCTAGTGCATGGATCTGGCCATTCAAGAATTTATAGTTAGTCTTAAACCCTAAATGTTGATTAGAGGGAATTCATATTTCAGACAGGCATCAAAGGGAAAAAAGGAAACACCTTCTACTTTTGTTTCGCTACATACTTCCATCAAAGCACACCAGTGCGGAAAGGTCACCTAAGTGTGGTGATGTGAAAAAGCTCTCGCTTAGAGGGACATGTCCATTGCTTCCTCTTCTTATGGTGCTTTGGTGCTACTCACTTAATGAAGGTAGATGACGTGTCTTGTATGATACCACTTAAAACTAATACTTAAGTGGTAAATTGATCTTGTACACATATTTATATTGAGATTCTACAAATCAATAAGTAAAAGGAGACTATGCACTATAGAGGTAGTGCCATATATACACCACTATCATACTAGTAAAATAAGATGACTATAGTTTTTGGTCAAAGTCAGAAGTTTTAAAGTTTGACCAACTATAGAGAAAAATGTGCCGATATTCACAATCCTAATAAACCAATATTATTCTAATCATCATTAAATATACTTTCATATCGTATGCATTTGGTATTACATTGTCAATATAGTTGGACGAACATCGGAAATTTTGGCTTCGAAAAAAATTTATAGACATGCCATTTTAGGAAGGAGGGAGTATGATGCGCTCCATTATGACCAAACTGAGTGAAAAGAAAGGGTACATTGGAAGTGGACCTCACATGCATTGGTGGAGACAAAAAATAAAATAAAATGACACCAAATTTTAGGTTATTTAATAGTATTCCCTTAGGGCATCTCCAATAGCTGTAAGATAGACGTTGGTATATTTTGCCACATAGGATTTTTGATGATGTGGCATAGAATAAATGAGGTGAGAGAGTGAGCTTGTATGTAGATTAACCAACAACGCTTGCACAAGCTCCGAGGGAGAATAG